>JARHVA010005242.1:162500-857500 GCA_037957365.1 Torreya grandis
TATAAGATGGCTGAAATTTTAAAATAAGAATCATAATAATAACCATATGTATGTAACACATTAAAACAAGGTGAAAAAAATTCAATATAGCTATAAGGATACCATTACAATTGTCTATTCAAGAATCCAAATGATAGACATGAGTATAATTATGAAATAAGACACAGGTATGTCCTATAGAATCAATAAATTTTGTATAACCTCAAACATAATTACACTTGGAAGGATATAAAAAGAGACAACATAATTAAATTACTAATGCATATATATGTATACCTATGAGTACACACTATATGGGTAAGTGTACAGTGTTGGGGGATAATTTTGTGGATATTTTTGAGTAATGCATATTAATTATTTCAAAACATGTATAGGTAATAACAATAATGTGTATGCATTATTTAAATTTAGGATTGGTGACTTCAACCATAATGCGTACACATTATAAACTATAATAAATGTATACATGTTTCTTATAGTGTTAAAAATGCATACATGTTTTTTTATAGTATTAAAAGTGCATATGCATTTCATATAGTAATAAAAGTGTGTGTGCACTATATCTATTAGACATAAAAAAAGGTCAACCTAAATCCCAACCAATTTCATTTTAATTTACCTTTGCATTTCATTTATACCCTACCATAATCATATTTTGCTTCCAAGAGGATAAAACACACTTACATTGCTCATTACCTCGATGAATTGACACTTTTGTCATAGAGGGGAGGTAAGCAAGAAAAATTTAAACCTATTAACACTAAATTTTAGAAATTATTTTTTATTTACATTATTTTATTGTTAACAATTTTTTAGGTTTGAGATACCCAATCAAGTACAAGACATCAACCTCATAACCCTCCTACAATTCTAAAAGACCCCCTAAGTAGTCATGATGATTTGGATGCACACATAAAGAGGAAATATACAAATTAAATAGATAAGTAGGAGAATGAGATACCCGAATTTTACGAACACCCACCATACATATTTGGCTAATACCCTAGAATTAGTGCTAGACCAAGTTTACTTGATAGCAAGTCAAATTGATATATGGGCATCATATAGGGATATATGTATGGCTTACTATACTAAAAAAAAAAATTATCACATGAGATGAAGGATTAAAAAACAAAAAAAACCCAAAATTTTGACTTATTCATTGATTCATCAACTAATGCACCTTTTCCATTATTAATGAAATGGTTCCCAATCCACTAATGCTAGCATAATTTGATAAGAAGAAATTTTTGGGACTGATGGTGGATGGTCTTTGACTACCCACTTTTTAACAACCAAAATATTCCATTTTATTTTTTTATAAAACTCTATTACATATTTGTACTCAATGAGATTCCCAATTATTTTGACTACTTAGAGTTTTAGGGTCAAGGGAAAGGATCTATGCAGGATAGACCAAGTACATGTAATTTACCTAATCACCTTGAAAGAATCCCTACACGAAATTCACTTTATCCTAAGATCCCCTATATAGTTAATGAGGTCATTAAGATTAACACTTTTCATGTTATTCATGTGTTTACTAACACACTTGTTCAACATACAAGAAATATTTTTGAGATTGATGTTAGAGAGGGTGGACATGGGGATACTCCACCTAGTTTACATGCCTGACCTCACCCTTGTAGACACTATTATGATATATGAATTAGACCTTCACATGATGATAGTGTTACTTATAAGGTCTTGGATGCTATAATTTTGAGTGATGAGTTTTTATCACATACATTTGGTGTGTACATGTTGACTACAGATATACAGGTATCTTATATATTTGAAATGTTAAATTTTACCTATATTTATATTTAATTTACATATAAATTCAATAATATATGTGTCAATTTTTATGTTGTATGAAGAGACAGTACCATCATCCTCATAGCCAAATTTATAGGTTGTCTAATACTACATTTTTTGATGTTACTTAGTCAATATTTACATATCCAAAGCCAATTTTTAGGCCATCTACTACTACATTTGTTGATGTTACTTAGCTAATGTTTACATATACAAAGGTAATTTTTCATTAATATTATGCTTCATGTATGTGTATATATTTATATATATCTATGCTCAATTAAAAATCATATATGATTTATTTAGTTGACAACCATAGTGGAGACTCTTCCATCTCTATGAGATAAAAAAATATAGGTATTATTTATACAATTTCATCTATGTAGCCACTCACTAAGTTATGTTACCTTGTAATGTTGAATTTTAAATATAGATTTGTTTTAATAATTTTACTTTATACTAAAAAAAAATTAACTTAGTGAATGTATTGTGTATGAAGGGTAGTTTGGTGACATTTTATTATCCCATTCATATTATTAATAGGTAACCTTTGCATTCCTCCACCCACCCCAACACCCCCCATTTTTCACACTCCTATATGTGTGCCTTGACCTATCACTGACCCTATTAAGCATTAGAGGAAAATTGAGCATGACCACAAGATTATGGTAAGTATAGGTTTAAATAAAATTTTATTGGTTTAAAATTAATTTATGAACATTTTTGGATGTCTAGTATGTAAAGTTTCTAATAATATTTTTATGTGAATAGGTTTATCTATAATCAAGCTATGAGTGTAAAAGGATCCATAGTTAGACCTTGGATGAATCCAAGGCAACTGAGGGATCTTCATCTATGATTAGGTGATCCTAAGGAGAGTCTTCTTTAAGGAAACCAAAGAGAGGGAGGATTTTTTATGATTACTATGTCTTAGATGATGTATTTATTTACATTCCTATATGGTAATGTACACATTTTTGTCATTTTATGCCTATACGACATTAACCTAGAATTTTATTATGTTCTTAGATGATGTACTTTTTAGTATGCCTATATGTCATTCACCTGAAATTCTCTTATGTTCTTATTTTGTATGAATTTATGCATTTTATTATACATATACATGTGTGTGTGTGTATGTGTGTTCTTATTTTATGGTTAATATTTTTTCATGTACAATTTGTCTCACAATTTTATTGAAAAAATAAATTTTATGGTTGTATGGCCATATTTAAATATGTTTGTCTTTATTATTTCCTTATGTAATTATTAAAACCAATTTATAATCCTATATGTTTAAATTAAAACTATATGGGATAAAATAGTATAATTTTTAAGATAGATTCATATATTAGTATGAAGTGCCTCTCATGAGTGGGATACACCATTTGATGATTTTCTTTGTCATCCTTCATTGGAATGGGGTGATATGTTTTGCTACTTGTGGACAATATTGTCATCCTTATTAACTCTTTTTATTAAATTTAATTCTTTAGTTGGGTGTTGGATGTATATGATGCTTTGATATTATGTGTTAAGACTTTTATCTATATTTACAATTTTTTTATGAACTATGGGTTAAAATATTTGAGATGTAATCATTTTATTGATTTGTGGAGATAATGAATAGATACCATCACTCCTTTCATATCATGGATGGTCCAAATGTTTGATATGATTTTATCATTATTCTAATGTGTATACCATTTCTACACTAGTTTAATATCATTTGGTACTTATTATTCACTTTTTTTATTCATTAAATTTATAAAAATATCGCATTTTTTACGTAGTTCCATCCACTTCAATAATTTAGATAAGATATTTGATAAGGGCATGAGAACCTCATTTATATCTACTTTAGGTTCAAGATTTTAATTCTCATGTCTCCTAAATCCTTGTAATATTTTGGTGGTTATAGCTCTTTTATTCCACTTCCTCAAAAAATTTCTCTCCCTTTCCACCATACTCATCTTGGCCATTTATTCTCTTCTCATCATATGTAAACATGAGAATGTTAAGAATGATACAACCTATTTTATGAAATGGGTTACTCTAAATTATGTTTCTCAAATATATTATACAAATGATCCATATTCACCCTTGAAGATTAAAAATCCTCCTTACCTTCTCATGTAAATGGGATCAATTTCATTATTTATTCTTTCTATAAATGTAACACATAAAATAATGTGGTACTTCTTAAAAATACATGTCAATCAAAATCTTAGATTTACAAGTATTATATCTATGACACAAAGAATGAATTATTACCATTACCAACTTGTAATTGTGATTGGGACTCCTATATGGGATGTTGTTACTTTGTGGATTATCCCTTGGTAACTCTTCTTATTTTTAACTTTATATATCTTGACTTGTATGTGTTGGAACAACTTATTCCTTCCTGAATTTAGACACCTCTTCCTTATTGGAATGCAACTTGAAATAATTTTGGATTTGTGAATGAAATTTCCAATATTTTACATTCCAATGCCCACACATTTGTCAATGAGTGAAATAACTCTTTCTCATGTCCTTGGAAAACATTTCATTCTTATTTCCATTCTTATTGTATTGATTTAGTGAGTGGTATTTACAAATTTCATCCCCCTTTCTTCTTACACCTTGATCTCTTCTTTGTCTTAGAGAGTGGTGTACACAATTTTTATTCTTTTTTAAATAATTTTGATTATTAGTGATATATTTATTATTATAAAACATGACAAAACAATGGTTATTCATTAAAAATAATGAACATCGATAGGTATTCCAACATTCTTGTGTTAAATGGCCTTTATTTATACAATTAAAGTAAATAATGGAATACTCATCTCTTGCATACATTCTTAGCATGCGCCTATATATTTTAATTGTGAAAGTTTGATGAAGTGGTAGTTTTATACCTCCTCATTTGGGGATGTTATCTCTTTATAGATTATTTACATTCTTGTTTGATGCTTATTCCTTTATTTAAAGGTTATCATATTATTGGAGTCAAGTTGCATTCACCTATGTAATCATGAAGTGATTTTGTATTATATCTTTCTTCATAGAGTTGTTTCCTTTATCTTAAATACTATTATTTATACCTTTGAAGAAATGATATATTTTAATTTCCATGTTGATTAAGGCCTTGGAATATTTTGGTGGTTATAAATATTTTTGTTTCACTTGCTCAAATTTATTCTCTCCCTCTCCACTACACTCAACTTCGCCCTTTTTTCTCTTATCATCATATATCTATTCCACACACACACACACACACACACACACACAAAATTGAATTATAAAAAAATCTCAACAAGATTTTTTTGGAAAATAATTCTCATAACAAGGAAATATAACAAAAAATTCATTATTATTACAATGTCAGGATGAGGATGTTGTCAAAGAGGGTAGCTCTCCTTTAAAATCCCAAACTTTTCCCTATAACATGTAAAATGAGAAAATAAAACATCTTCACATATAAATGTGGGGTTTTATAGGATTTTATATCTATGGAAGTTTTATATATCCACTTCTAGTGCTTTATGGCTAAAAACTAGCACTTTCAACATGTTTGGGGTGGTGGATAACTTCCAGGACAAAGTTATTGGCATCTGATCATACCTAAATATAGATGGGGTACCTATTATAGAACCAATAAAAACCTTCCTAATACCATATGAAACATTATGTTTATGTGTAATACATATAGTTACACCCTATATCATGTTGATGTAATCTTGGAGATGAATATTTGGCACATACTATAGTAATCAGACATGAAATGCAACTTTTTGTAGTGATGAGCCAAGTTCTTATCCTCCAACTAAAATTTTTTCCTCTAGGACCATTATATGAAAATACATCACTTTGAAAACATATAGATAATAAAATTACATTTTTCTCCCATGAACACAACCTTTAAATCCATCTAGATGCATGTTTTCACACCTATTCAATAGCTTGAAAACATTGACAATAAATGTTGTTAATGTTAAAGCAATGGTTAAATAAATCCATCTCTGTTGCTTCATGTAATGAAACTAGAACTTATAACACATCTAGGATGGTGTATAACATTCACTATTAGGTTCTCAACCTCTGATCACTTCTGATCAAGTGACCCACTACCCATTCTAGCCTTAAAAGTTCCCTTCCTAATATGAGAAAATTGTATTTTTTAAGGATAACTTTAGAGGTGCATAAAATTTAAGTCATATACATGATAAATGGACCCTTAAGTGATTTTTAAATACCTATAATTTCACCATATAACAAAATAATGGAACCATGGAGATGAATCTATGGTAATTCTATAATAATCATTCTTAAAATATAACTTTTTAATAGTGAAGAGATAATTACTTATCCTCCAATTATCATTTCTATCTCTAAAAACTCTAGATGAAAGTCCATCACTTGGAACACACATAAATAGTAAAAATACACATGATATCATGACAAAAGCCTCCAAATCCATCTGGATGCATGTTTTCACAAATGTGTAGGAGATTGGAAAAATTGACAATAATGTTGTCAACGTTGAACTAGTAGTTAGATATATCCACCTATGATGATTAATGGAAGGAAAATGACATTATAAACATGTCTAATGTTGTGGATAATATATAAGACCATGTTATTATCCTTTTATCACACCTGATTGAGTGACCCACTACCTATTTTGGCCTCAAAAATGCCCTTCCCAATATGATAAAATTGTAGTTTTTAGGATAACTTCAGATCCATGTAAAATAAAAACTATAAGTCATTTACACAAATAGAAATAAACCTTAATTGAATATATAATCCCTCTAATTTCACCTTAGATCACATTTATTTAACATTGGAGATGACTTTTTGTCATATGCTACAATAATCAATCCTAAAATGTAATATTTTTGTAGTGTAGAGAGAATTTATTGTCCTCTAACTGACATTTCCACCTTTGCAACTTCCAGATACAATTTCCATCACTTTAAATGCACCTAAATAGGTAAATGAAACATGCTACCAAAATAAAAATATTAAAATCCTTCTAGTATCATGTTTTCATGACTCTTTAAGATCTTGGAAATGATGACAACAAATGTTGTTTAATGTTGAAGTGGTAGTTGGAGATCTCTCCCTCCAGTGCTTCATGGATGGAAACTAGTGTTGTTAACATGTCATGGTGGTGGATAACATCTAGGACTATTTTCATGGCCTTCGATCATGCTTTATTAAATGATGAAATACCCATTATGACCTCAATAACACCCTTTCTATAATAACATAATAATTTTATTAAGCTTCTCTTATCTTCAAGAATATGAAATTCTTTACTAGCAGTGCCAACCACATGAAGGTGGAAGATCATTTGGCACCACTAACCTAAAAAAAACTATAAGTGATTAAAATGAAATTAATATTTAATACCTAAAAAATAAAAAAAAATTGGTAAAATTAAATACATATACATTTGAGAACTCAACATACCTTGGAATTTTAATACAACGACCCACTAGAATCTACACTAATCTTGATAGTAACAATAATAGCTTCATGGTATGACTAATATAGAGTTTATTGGGTTCAAGGATGTACCCATTAATATGGTAATTAGGGGGATTTGATTGGATATCTACACTTTTATGGATCCATATGGGGATCTATATTCCCATCATAAAATTTATATAGATTCTTTTTTAATGGCCTCCCATGATATTTGAGCAATTGAATATTTGTTGAAAAAAATAAATTTGAATAGTGAAGTATCTTCCTATGTGTTTCAAAGTATTTTAAAAATCATAAATCTTAATTTGTTATAGGATATCATTGAATCCATGTTTTAGTGACTACCACAAACCTAATGGGATAGTCAATATTTTCTCCATCTATGACTAGGGAAGTCAATTTCTTGGTTTCCTCTACACATTGACATAAGTAGTAATTTATTCTCTCTTTTTTGCCCTCATTAGAAATAACTACAAAAACATGCCCTATATCACAAAAAAATTAATTATGTTATCAAGACATGTAATTAGAATAAATAGTACATAATGATTAATCTTCTACCTGGTTACACTAGATCAGAACATTGTCAAAGTCATGTGATGATGACATATATGTAAGTTATAATGATAGTGGAACCTAATATGTGACAATTAGAACTAGAGGTATAAAAATACATTCATCCACCCACTCTTATGACTTGTACTCCTTAAAAACAAATTCCATGCTTGTAGAACAAAAACATGTCAATGTCTCATATGAATAGTCCTATAATTTGTATTCAAGATATGAAATGAGTGGAGCTCACTTGATCTAGTTATGGTCATACAATCCTCATAATTTCACAAATTTCATTCCTATATCAACCAAAAATATCTAGAAACAATAGAATTTTATTGATCACCATGGACCATTTTCTCATTACACCATTCAATAATAATTTTTTCATCAATCAAAACAACACCATCTTCAAACTTCAACTTATCTCTTTAAATAACTCTTTTTTCACACGCTCTAGTACCTTCATGCTCCCCTTTTCCATGTACAACCTTAGTGAAACTATAAATATTTTATATGTAACATGCATCCTAATAAACCAATAAAACATCCATGCATTTTTTAATTTTTGTATGCAATTATCTAACCAAATATAATGTTGATTGAAAGTAATGTTCCTCTCAGTCAACTCTCCATAGAACATCTTAAAAAACCTTTCATTTAATTTGTAAAATGTGATTGATAATCACTAACATAAAAATGGTAATCCCTTAATATTTTTTTATCTTTATCTATACTATCAGGTGCATGCATAAATGTTGTATGCATGAATATGGCAACTTGAATTGAGTTGTAATACTATGACTGAACTTCCATTTTTGGTTTGAATGTGTAATTCTTAAGAAATATGACTCTAAAATAATATAATCAAGTGGAAATGTGTTCTTTATTAACTTGAATTGTTCATTGAACCATATATCCCTATGTGTGTGCCTTACATACTTATAAACATTTTTCTCCTTAAATTTTACCATAAATTTCAAAACAAGTATTTGTTTTGTAACAAGATCACACCTTTTATATTGTTTTACATATTTTAATTGATATGTCACATATTTGTATTTTATAAAACCATCTAATTCCTATCTAATTTCACTTCTATTATCCTCATAGATGCATTTTTTAAATTTTGGCAATCCACCGTAAATACTATAATTTCCATCTAAACATGCTTTGTTGTAATAAATAATTATCCATATGGTATTTCAAAAAAAAGTTTGAATAAATTAGCTTGTTAATATTATTATAAATTACATGCGACACTCCTTAAATATGTTGTTAGTATGCAAAGTACAACATATATGGTGAAAAACATCACAGTGCATTAAAAATTCAACATGTTGCCCTATAATAACAATTGGTGCGTGTGTGATTTATTTTTACATAAAAGGGGTTGGACATCTCAAAATATATTTGACTCATATAAATTTATCATTTTTTTATAAAAACTTAGAGTCCAATTATTTTTGGGTCATATACAAGAAATGTTTTAAGTAGTTCATAGTTACAAGAACCAACTCTTATTTTCCCCACATCTAATGTAATGGGTGAAACTATTGTATTATCTTTTCAAAATTGTGCAAGTAAATATTTGAGAGAATCAACTATGTCCTTGTAATTTCATGGAAGTATAGCAAATAATGCCTAGATCTCATTGGCATTGGCATCATTTAGTATTTTATGTATTAAATTTTCTTTCATTATTATTTTTATATTTATGTTCAATGCTCGGCTAGTTTTTAAAATCAAATGTTTTTCTTTGTTTAAACACTTATTACGCAAGTTATAATTATACATTGAGAAACATTAAAATATTTTTTGCATGATTTAAAACCTAAAATATGATATGAATCATGTATATTTTAAATAATTTCCTTGTATTCACCATCCATGTTAGATGTTCTTAGTCCTAGGGTGTACATGTTAGGTCTCATCTTAATAAATTTCATCAATGAAACAAACACTTGACATTTTTGACTATCAAATTCTAGTTTTTAAAATAAATTATCCTAAATTATTTTATTTAGTCTTCTTTATTTCCATTCAGACATTTTTTATGCATTGGTTTTAAAATATTTTCATCAACTTTAATTAATTACATGTCTTTTCTATGCATAATCCTTGGAGGTGTTTTTAATGGTAGAATTTGTTGAGATGGTGTTTCAATATTGTTATGTCCACTACTAGTATCTTCATTATTACTTTTATTATATAGTGTTTTAAAGGGATTTTATTCACTTTTACTTTAATAATTATGTGTTTCCATGTAATTTTATTCATTTTTATGGGGTAAATCATCATGCATAGATTCATCATCAATAAAATTTTAAAAAATCACACTTTAAATTTAAACTTGTAACATAATTTGGATTTTTTGGTAAACATTCACCATTATTATTAAATTCATAATTATAAATTTTGTCATTATCTATGGCATTTGGTTCATTAGGGATAATGTTTTTAATTTGTCTTGGGTGAAACGATTATATTCATACCTTTTGTTTTTATCTCAACACTTGTAATTGATCTAATGTTTTGTACTTTAAATTATTCTTTTTATTTTAGTCAAATCTACTTATTCAAAATAGTAGATATATGAATCAGATCCCATGTTTATAGGAAGGAATTGAAAGTTACTCAACTAACAATAGATGGAAAGTAACTAACATAAATCTGAAGAGATTATATCCAGTTTTGAAAAATACAAATACAAATATATCTAGATCATTTTAGACCATTATTATGAATAGTAAAGTCTAAAAATAAGATATATAAATATGAAAAGTCTATTTATATAACAATAAATTTATTTAGAATTGATATTTTTATCTACAGGATCTAGCTGGATATCTTTAGAGCATGCCTAGGCATCTTTAGAAAACTCTGTACAAGTCTTCAGAGCATATCTCGATCATCCTAAGAGCATCTTCAGAGTGCCTTCAGAGCATTTTTGGAGTGTCTTCAGAGCTGTATATCTTTGGAGCTTAATGTATTCTTTGTTTAGTATTTAAAAACTATTGCCAAAAATCTTTGATGTCTTCTCAAAATGATCCCACCATAGGGATGTTTTTCTATACATAAAACTATGCTCATTTAATCCAAGTTAGACATAATAACAATATAAAGAGTTAGTAATGTATCACATAAAAAAATAACAATTGCCTTCATTTCCTTCTTAGATAATACCTTAACTATTAAATGCAATGCAATATACAACCAAGAGGTAACACTTATGGACAATTTTTATTATATATGTTATATAAAATGCTCATCATATACACATTTTGTCTTTGTCATGGATAATTGAATTCCCCCTTGTTAAGACATGTGAAGAAGTGTTAAAAATTTAGTGAATCGATAATGATCAAGTCTCAATTTGAATAATCAATGAATATGCTTGAGTTATAATGATTTTTTACACCAACCATCATAGAGTACTCTATAATTATTGAAGAGATGGGATCCAACAAAGTGGTTCACTAAAGTGCAACAAAAATTATGAGCATCACTAACCTCTCATGCATATCACTTAATGAATTTAAAATAAGAGGTGGGAACCAATACATGCCTCGATAAAGTTAAACCAAGACAAAGAGTGTCATTAAGCTTAAATGTGGTCCACTTACAAAATATGAATCATACTACTTTAGATCAATTTAGATTTGAACTGTAAATTCTTGTAACTTTGAAAGAGAAAATATGAATTTTAGAAAGTGGTAACTTGGTCATGAATATACATCATGCTCTTTATATTATATAAGGTGCCAATTTTATCTTTTGAAAATTGTTTGAGATATTAAAACTATCTTTAGACAAGTGTATCTATATTTGAGTAGTTGTAAGAGTGGAGTACACAAGCAAGCTGAATGCCTCCATAATCTAAAAATTATGATTTTTTCATATTGTTAATTATCAAATATGAAATGTATTGCTTGTGAAAGCATTGTGATAAAGCCCATTATGATGCCCCCTTTTTTTTATATGAGGGAAATTGCATGAAAACCATTTGTCTCAAAATAAAAAAAATGAGGGAATTTGTGAAAGATATAATCATGTAATAATATTTTACATAATTGAATTATATTAGAATCTTAGAGATGTAACTTTGAAGCATATGAAGAACTCATATAGTACATTACATCATATAATTTGAATATAGCATTAAATTAGTGTGTGAATCATGTAAATAACTTGTGAGTGTTGAATATGTATTGTAAACATATTATTTTTGAAAAAAATGAAGCATTGAAGCCCATAAGTTGTTTGTGCATGATATGTACCATGCCACCATAAATATATGTAATAGATATGTATCAGTGCATGATAAGAATCATGGCACCATATTAGCAAATAATGAACATGCAATCAAAGTAACTCAATGTCATGAAAGAAGTCCTAAAGGATACTTATAAGGGACATTAAAAACAACACAAAGAGTTATAAATCTTGCATAAATATCACATAAAAGGCCCAAAGATTGAATACAAAGGACATGAAAATGTATCATAAATGTAGAAGGCCAAAGGCCAAAGGCCAAACCCAAACATGACATGATGATTCAAACAAGTAAGAAGGTTTATGTTGAACATACAAAAGGCCAATGGCTACATTCAGTAAGCAAGCAAGTTGAATAATGTTATGTAATTAAGTAAAAATAAAGAGAAAATGAAGCTATCATATTTAGATCCTTTGTATTTATGTTTATGTTAGAAAATAGAATATTCATCATGACACATGTAAATTATGAATGAAGAATAAAACATTTATTTTCATTATAGATCAACATGGAAAATAGGTTGTGGATATAATATAACATGTCAAAGTATTTTTATAGAATAATGAGATTCCCATAACTAAGCAAGGTTGTTGGGTAAAAGGTTTGCCCAACATCAAAACCATGTAAAATTATGTCTTAGCTTGAAATTTTAATGATATCTAAATATGTGTTCTATTTTATGATAAAAAATTGTATAAGACATCCTTAATATTGTGTTTCATTCAAAAACAAAGGTCTAAATATACAGGGACATGTTCATAATAGGAGGACAAGTGTGTAGTGTGATGTTGTCTATCTGGTGTGACTTTGTCTAGATTGACTATATATAGAAATTTTTGATGAGGATAAATTCATTTGTGTATGATTATTTCTTGGTTTTATAAAAAAAATGTCATTTTTCAAACTTAGATACCTTGTGAGAAGCATTGTTTATTGAAAATGAAATGAAATATTCTATGTATTGAAAATAAAGATAAATTAAATATGAAAATATGTGATCCAACAACATAATAATATTCTTATAGGTCTTGATTTTAGATTTTTTTTTTTATTTTGATATTTTTGTAATTTTTAATGTAGATGAATGTTTTTATATTTTTTACATATTTTATAAGTAAAATATAAATAAGTGAAGGTTGAAAAAGCTTTGAAAAACAAGGTAAGAAATAAGGTTTTGGAAATTTAAGGAGGTGGATATTAGAATAATCCTCAATAAGATGTTAAGGAAAATCAAGGAAAGAAGAAAGGAAAATGATATACCCCCAAAGTATATGTATAAGTAGTGTAGTAAAGATGGAAAACATGGCCATGTGAACTCATTTATAGGTATATATATGTGATCATGAAAGTTATAGATTTGAGTACCTGTGGCACATATTTAGGCATCAATAGGAGGAACTTCACTAGTGCTAGAAGGACGGCCTCAACAAATATTTATGAATTTGTAGGACCTTTGTTGGTTTTTGGTGTATTTTGATCAAATATCACTATATCATTTACATACTTGTGTTTATTTTAGCATAATGTTTTAAATGTTGGTGATATCTATGGTATTAGACCCATCCTTGTGCTTACTTAGACAAAAATCAATGCTCTTTGAAAGTATATGTTTGATTATGGTAACTATGACTTTAGCTTTGTCAATTACATAGGTTTGAGGTTAGTAATAGTTATTTTGATCAATGATTCATAAATACTTTAAAATTTTGATTTTATTTGGACTTGAATGTGCAAAATATCATTCATACTTGCATATTTGGATAGTTCTTTGAGCTAATTTAGTTAAAGATTGTTGTCCTTTATTTTTATTTATATGAAACTTTACAAATTTTGTTTAATGTGCAAGTATAATCATTATTCTTTGTAAATATTTATTTGACACATCATATTTCAAATAGGATTTGAAGTTCTTAAGCTGAAATTACCAAGAATGAGAACAAGATCACATTTAGAGACTAGAGAACTTTTGCTTGAACTAGAAATCCATAAGAGAGCTAGGTGAGACAAAGTTAAGTGTAAGGTTTCAAATTCTTTGCCAAATTCACCAATTTAAGGTACTCTCATATTAAATATAAATAAATGTATGGCTTGGATATGTGGCTCTTTTATCAACATGCTAGGTGTGGTAGATGACCTTCCCCATAACCCTGAGAAATATTTTCCAATATTTAGTCCTAGTAGCATTGTAACCATAGAAGAACCTATTAAATATTTCAAATTTGATTTGATATTTTTAAATGTCACTCATGAAGGTGTTACATGTAGGTTGTTTCCTTTCACTTTTAGAGATGTTTCATACAAATGGTTTCTTAATCTACCTAAAAATTACAATAATAGTTGGGACTACTTTAACAATGTTTTCATTGACCAATTTGGAAAAAATGTTAGTCCTTGTGTCTTGTACCATCAATTCACCATGATCAAAAGGGATGTAAGTGAACTTATAAGATCATTTAATGCTAGGTTCCAAAAGATGTATAGTCAAACCATAGATCCCTATAAGCCTAATGATCCTTTGGCTCTAGAATTCTAAAAAGATGATTTAGATCCCATGACCTCTATTTTTATAAAGAGAGATATTATACCTATGAATAATCTTGCCTTAGCCTATTATAAAGTAGTGATAATTAATTATAAAATGTAGAACCAAGGTCAGATGGCTTATTTTATTCCCAATTCCAACCCACATTTTCCTACCTTGAATGTCTTCCCCAATAATAATTAGAATATACCTGCTTTGAACCAAATCCCAACTTTGAATTAGTTACCCTTAAGTCATGCTCATCCTAACCAAAACTTGGGATTATTGAACACTACTACAAATGGATTTAATCCAAGTGATCATAAGGATTTGGTACCAACCACATGTATTAATAATAATTAGGTTCACAATTTTGAGGCACCCAAGAGTGAGAATGACTCTATCTTAAATATGGCCCAAAAGTTAAGCAATGATTTTATTTAGGTATATAAGCAAGTTGGCAATATTGTGGAGAGATATGGTAGGAATGTTTCTTTCCAAAGATTCAATAGGATCATTAATATATTCCATAATGATAGTGACAATAACAATAGAAATAATGAGTCATCTATTGATAAGAAAAAAATAGATATAAATCTTATTGATGTTGCTTTACCTAATTATTGTAGAGTACATTGCACTTATAGACATGGTGAGATACATTCCATTTAATTTATTAAATATTTTAAATCCTTTCAAGATGAGTTAGATACTTTTGAAGTGGTTCCTAATAAATATAATGGTGTAAGTACATTAGGATCTAAGTCTAATGACCAAGCCCTCATGGTGGAGACATTTGAATTCCCTTTCCAAGAAGATAATGAACCTAACTATATTCTTAAATAAGTCCATTAATTTTAGTAGTTCCTAAAGAAGACCTACCCTCTTAAGGAATAGGGCACAAAATAAACCCTTGACTACTTCAACACTCCTCTAGATACTACCTTAGATAATAACCTAGAGCCTCTAAAGGGAAGTACTGACAAACATAATAATGATGCATCTAATTCTTCCAATAGGACTGGGTATAATATTATGGAAGACATGAATAAAATTAATACTAACATCAAAATTCTTGAGTTGACATAGATCACTAAGCAAAGAGATCTGTATTTAGAGTTTTTTTCTAAAAATCTTGTTTGGCCACCCAAAACTGACAATGCCAATGTTGCTATGTATAAAACTAAGATAGAGCCCCCAAATTTATTGCTTACTATCAAGATGTTTGATAATAATTTACATAATTTTTCTTTATATTTTGGTGCATTAAAAAAAATTATGCCAGTCGGTATTTTTCAACAACTTGGCTTGACTCCTATTAAATTTGATATATTTGTTACTCAATTAGATAAATCTAGAGTCAAAGTAATTTGGGAATTGTTGAATGTTCATATGTAGATTACCTTTGAGCCTAGAGTTCATCATTTTATTAACATCTAGGTGGTGGTTATTATTGAATTTTATGGGATACTATTAAGTAGAGAATGGTTAAAGGCCTTGAATTGATATATGTCCACTAACTATTCATATTTGTGGCTACCATGGAAAGGAGTCCCATATCAAATCAGAGTGGAAAGAGAGCCTCAAATGAAGCACATGATCACCAAGTATAATATTTTGAATGAAAGATTCAATATGTTGGATTCAAATATGGGTGTTTACACTCTTGAAACCCTTAAGGCATGTAGTTCTAAGAAATCTCATGTTTTTCCTAGAATTTATAAATTACATTTTGATGGTGCTAGTTGTAAGTATAGATCTGAATTAGGAATTTTATTACCAATCTTGTTGGGAAAGAACTAAAAGATGCTTATAGACTTCATTTTGCTTATACTAATAATCTTGTATAGTATGAAGCTTTGATTCTAGGATTGCAATTTTATATTAAGCATAATGTTAAAGAGATCTTGCTTCATGGTGACTCAGAACTTGTAGTCAATTAGGTGAGGATTAAATATCAAAGTAAATTGTCATATCTAAAGAGATATAAGTTTAGAGTCTAGGATTTACTTGAATCCTTTAATGATTTCAAAATTTGTTTCCATCCCTAGGGAAGAAAACAAGTCTACTAATGAGATTGCCTCAGCTACAACCAACCTTATGCCAAACCAAGACTCCCCAAACCTTAGTGTTGAGTTAATCCTTTGTCTCTTAATGCCAGATAATGTTAACTGCATATAAGTATTTAGTGATGATCAATAGATCATAGACTTCATGACTAGTTTAGGTGTCTTTGAAGATCATATTATTGATGAGACTAGTCTTCTTGATGATAACAACATTGATAGAGAATTTAATGATAAGGTCATTTAGTTGAATGACAAAAAAATTTCCAAGGGAATGATTGCCTTAAAGATATTATTTGTTCAAGATAACTAGTTGAGAAAACTAAGACTCCCAAAGTAAGTGGGAAGGATTACAATGCAATTGATCTTAGATATTAAGGTCAACCTTAGCTAGTTAATATTGGTATAATATGTGCAAGTCTAGAAAATAAAAAATCCAAAGAGATGATGACCAAATATAAAGATATCAAATCTTGGTCATATGATGACTTGAATATTTTTTATCCAAAAGTTATAACACATACCATATCTTTAAAATAAAACTACAAACCTTTTAGACAAAAGTAGAGGCCTATCAAACCTATCTTAGAACCACTGGTATATAGAGAGGTCAAGAAGATATTAGATGCCAAGATTGTGTTTCCCATTAGGCATTCCACTTAGGCTAATAATTTAGTCTCAATCTGGAAGAAGAATGGTGAAATCAAGCTATGCATTGATTTTATAAACCTAAATAGAGCATCTGAGAAAGATAATTACCCCTACCTTCTCTTGACTAGGTAATATAAAGCATCTCTGGTTCTACCATGATGTCCTTTCTAGATGGTTTTTAGGTTATAACTAGGTGTTGGTGAATCAAGAAGACTGAATGAAAATTATGTTTACAATGAAGGGCAATTTTACCTATAAAATAATGCCATTTGGGCTGATGAACATAGAGGAAACATTATAAAGGGCTATGGATCATGCTTTATAAGGTTTGGTAAATAAGTGCATTATTATATACATAAATGACCTGATTATCTTTTTTAAAAATAGGGAGGATCACATCATGTACTTATAGAAAGTATTTGAAAGATACAGAAGGTATGCAATTTCTCTCAACCCAAAGAAATGCATTTTCTATGTTGCTAAGGGAAAACTATTAGGACAAGTGATTACCAAGGAGGGAATATCTATAGACCTAGATAGAGTAGATGTTATATCAAAGATAGATCCTCCTAATATTAGAAAAGAATTGAAATCATTCCTTGGTAAAATTAACTTTTTAAGAAATTTTAGTTCTATCTTGTAGAGATTATCAAACTATTGAATGATATATTGAAGAAAGACATCAAGATTACGTGGAATGAAGAAACTAAGAAGGGTTTTAAAGACATCAAGGAGCAAACTAGACAAGCTCCAATCTTGATAAGTCCAGACTTTTCAAAAGACTTTTACCTTGATTCTTTTGCTTTAGGATCATACTATTACTATAGTTTTAATTTATAAAATAAATGGATGTAACCATCTTATAACTTTTATGAGAACAAATTTTTAAAATGTTGAGTTAAATTATTCTTTGATTGATAAGCAAGCATGTGCATTAGTTAAGGTAGTAAAAAAGTTTAGATACTACATTCTTAGAAATAAAGTGCATACAATCCTACCAGACCCTACCAAAAAGTTCATGTTGAGTAAGAATGAACTAGGAATGAGATGTGAGTGGATGTCTATGCTACAATAATTAGAAATTGAACTAAATAGTAAAAAATTGTTAAGGTGCCAATGTTTGATTCAATTTATTTCTAATACTAACCCCAAACTAAATGTCATACAAGTTGAACAAGAAAGTTTTTAGTCTAATGTTTTGTATGATCTAATTATCCATCTACTGAACAATGACACTTGTCCTATAGGGTTGACTAGGGAGAAAAAAGAGCTCTGAGACTCAAGGCAGCCCATTTCTTGATTAAAAATGGAATGTTGTATAGAAAAAAATTTGAAGGCATTTACTTGAGGTGTGTATCCAAAGAAGAAGTAGCTAAAATCATGAGCACTTTTCATGAGAAGCTGGGAAGTGGACATCCATCTAGAATGACAACAACTAATAAAATCCTTAGATATGGTTATTATTGGCCCACAATCCCCAAGGATACCCACAAGCATGTAATGCAGTGTCATTCATATCAAGTCTGTAGCACACAAGAACCTAAATCAACTAGCCATTAGAACTAAGTATAGTAGAAAAACCTTTTACTCAGTGGGGACTATATTTTGTGGGGGTAATCAAACCTAGTTCATCAAAAGGTCACAAATACATTCTAACTACTACTGACTATTGCACTAGATGGATTGAGGTAGTGACTAGTAATCAATCAAAGATAAAGGTTTGTAGGTGTCTCAAATCTAGTGTACTAAACCATACTGAAGAGGTGGTTTGATAATTGATCAAAGATAAAGGTGTTCAAGTAAGGAGACTTAATTCTTCTTTGGGAAAAGGCCTCTAAACCTAAAGGTAAACATGGGAAGTTCACACCTTTTTGGATAGGTGCCTACCAGATTACTGAGATACTTGGAGATAATATCTTCAAACTAAAAGACCTAAAAGGAGTAGAGTTCACATTGCCCACCAATGGGTAGTACCTTAAGCACTACTTTTCTATTGCTTTACCTAGGGTTTTTATGGAGTGAATTGTAAGGCTAGTTAGAGTTAGTGTAGATAAGATAGATTATTTTCTTTCTATTCTTTCCTTCTTATCCCTTTCTTGTACATATGTTTGTATATATTTGTTTGATTTTCCTTTGCTTTTTATTTGTTGTTCCTTGCTTCTAATAATTCCTTTTGGACATATCAAAGTTCAAAAAACTCAAGAATTCTATAGCTTAGGAATATAGGTATAACTCCTTAGCATTTTTTGATCATGGATCTAAAATATAAAGATTACTGTTATAGTTTAAACAAACTAATAAGGACTAGTGAATAGGTTAACTATTCCATAAACACTTAAATATTATTGTGATCTAAACTTGGTTTTAAGAATACTTTCACATGTGGGATGAAAGCTTAAATTATTATAATATAGTCATGTTTTCACTTAACAACATCCTTTCCTAGGATGAAGGTTTCAACCATAGGAAATTGTCTGAGGATCAAACACTTGACCAAATCTTAAAACCTAGCTAACTTGGTTCCCAACCTTTGATAGAAATCCAAAATGATTTAAAAAATAAAAAAACAAGAGCTTATCACAAAATCAAAATCTTTTCAAACAAAGGTGATTATGGTAATCTCCACTAGGGCAATGGATGCCTAGTTGATAGTGGAACAAGGCCTTGAGAAGAGAATAAGGTATCTCTATTGGGGCTATGGATGCTTGATGGGTAGAAGAGCAATGCCCAAGCCTTCCTTGAGATAAATCATGGCTCTTAATGGATATCCAAACATGATGTAAGTCAATGTTAATGATTAAATAAATTAAATCTATAAGTTTTTCATTAAATCTCATGGCAAATAATAAGTGGAATCAAAATACACACACAACATGGCTAGCTTTTGATGTTTGATCTTTATTTTGTAGGTGCAAGATTTGTTTTAACTATGAACTAATTTTAATAATGGCACTGATCAACTAGAATAAGTAATATAGTTATTTATCTAAATCGAAGTCTCTAAATTTTAACATATTATTATTTTTTCCATGGAAGTCATCATTTGTTGAGAGGTCAACATACCCCATTCCTAAAAAATGGGGACCCTTGTGTCAAATTGTGCAAATTTGTATCTTAATGTTGAAAATTCAATTGATTAGAGTATTATTAACATGTATGAACATTATCTATATTTTAATATAATCCACAATTTGATTTGGTTAGCTTATTTGTCTATGGCTCTAGTCTGGCCTTGTCTAAAATTGCTAACATTTACTTTTTATGTTCTCAAAGTTGTAATTTTTATGGAACCTTCCTCGAATGAATTATATTTAGATTTTATAGTTTAATCCCAAATTGATATTTTAATAGCATTTATTCTATAGAAATTCAAGTTGAATTTATGTTTAAAACTTTTTTAAACCCTCATTTAGGAAAACTTAGCATAGGTTCTTTAAACCAAATTCAAAATTAGTGGGAACAATTTACGTGGGAACATTTTAAAATGTCATATACAAAGTTCAATTGTTATACTAAGCTTAGTCTTGTTTTTCAACACAACCAAACCTTAGTCTAAAAATTATATGCTTGGTCCCTTTATGATCTGATCCCCTTGTTCCCCTTTATTCTAACATGGTCCAACTTTGTTATACATGGGTCCCTTTGTTATAAACTTAGACTAATATCTTAGTCCTAAAGTCTCATTCACATTCATTAACATAAATATGAATTTATTCATAGGACTTTATCCTAAGCTCCATATGTTTTTGAGTCCTAACTTAAATAATGTGCTTATTTGTATGATAAATAACCTAAATTTAATTAGGAGAAATCAATTAGATAGTGGAACCAATCTTGCTCGATCCCTTGAATTAAGATTGATGATCCACATTCACATGGATGTTGAGATCCAACAATGTGAGGTCAAAAGGGTCCCTTTTATTATGACATAGTCTGAGCCTAAGTTTTTACCCTAAGGTTTTAATTATATTGATCAATACAATAAAACCTTAGGATAAAACCTTATATCATGAATTTTATTCGAAGGATATTTTTTGTTATGTTACAAGCTTAGGCTAAAATCTTATGTTATGAGTTTATTATTCATAGGGTCCTTTCATCATGTTACAAACTTAGCTTAAAAAACCTTAGACTAAAGTTTATTCATGTTTATTAATATAATTAAAAAATTAGTCCTAGGATTTATATATATTCTTAGGCTTACTTAATATTGTTATAATTATAAGAACCAATCACATTTGATTTCTCAAATTAGGATCAATGGCTCACATGTAATTTGATGGGGATGATCAAAAAAAGGGAAATCAATGAATGAAAAGTCAAGTAGTGGACCCTAGTTTAAACATTGATCACCTTTTAGAGATCAATGGTACGTGTTCTAACATATAGATCTAGATTAATAGATCATATCAAGTCAAGACTTTTTAACAAAGTTCTGAGTTAATGCAAGACTTCCATATGGTGAAAGAACGTGAGCTGACTCAACTGATAAGGTATAAATATTAGAAGGCCTATAAGACTAACAAGTTGTATAACCTTGAAGCCTATTACAAATTAAAGACTAAGCACCTTTTGTAAATCAATGGACCGCATTGATTCATATCAATTAGATCAAATGGTATGAGATCAAGAAAGAATTTTCAATGAAGCTTCGAAGTCCTGTGGGACCACCACATGGTAAAAAGACATTTCCCAATAAAAATGATAGAGTAAAAAGTGAACTAGAGAATGATAAGTGGCAAACTTGACAAATAGTTCTTAAGACATTTTTAAAATTAATGATCAAATGCTCGTCAATGATGTCCATGTAAATGTCAAATGATGGTCATGTGGAAATCAAATTTAAGATAACAAAGATCACCATGGACATGTTTAAAATTGGCAATCACATGCCCATTAATGACATCCATGTAGATGTCAAATGACGGTCATGTGTACATCAAATTTAATATAGTAAAGAGCCTCGATGATGCATTTAAAATTGAGGGTCACGTTCCCATCAAAGACATTCATGCAGACTTCAAATTATGGTTTTGAGGATGTCAATTTTAAAATAGATGATTAGATCTAAATTCAAAGGTAATGGTCATTATTTGAATATTGACAAGTAGTTTTGTCATGAAAGTGCCATAGGGATGCCATGTAGATGTTAGGATGATGCTACACAAGCAGAAAAGCAATAAGAACTATAGATATCGTAGACCCATAAAAACAAAAATATAAATACAATGATATAAGGCATAAATTCTCACTTAAGTCCAAATGCTTCCATCATTTGAGAATTATGAAATCTTTAGGTAAGCCTCAAATAGACCCTATGACTACCACAAATCAAGCCTAAAAAATTGAACTATCACCAATGTGAATATATTTTAATTTATAATTAGAATATGGACCACTAGTGAGAAATTTAATAAGAGTTCATGGCTACATGCAATTAATGAAATAGATTGTCTATAGACTAGTCTATTAAAATGAAAAGGTCATTTATTCTAGAATACAACAGAAAGGATACTTATCCTATACACTTGTCCAAATGTAATTGGATGAGGTTGACCAACTAATGCCTTGACATGCTATAAAAGGGTATGGTCCATTGTTAATAGGATGGAGTTATTAGAGCCAAAATTACTTTGTAATCTTGGAGTAAACAATAAAAGCAAGGAATTCTATAAAGATTATCCAGTATTTATCTGTGTGTTTGCTATCATGGCTTTTCTCTCACTTGTTTATTTTGATTTATATATTTGAATGGTTATTATGAATTCTTGGCATGCACTTTTGATTTTAGTCCTGTTAACTAATGCCAATGCTAGGTTGACTGAAAGTTCTTAGGTTCATTCATTTTCTTACTCTTCTTACTTTTGGGCTAATGTTGTTTGTTTATAGGGGTAAATATTTAAAGTGACCTAGGTTTTGATTTGCATTATTTTAACCTTTATTATGAATTTTCCTAATGTGTGATAGGATTTGGGATTCAGATATTTCATTTTCACATTGGTTAAGTACATGTCTAGATGAAATTTGAACATTGTCATGATGTTTGGAATGAATATCAACAACATTTCTTTCTTCCCTACCCTTCCTTTTGCTTCATTTTTAACCGCATCACCTTAGTTTAATTATAATTATAAATATCCATCTTATATTAGTTTTTAAGTTAGTTCTTGATCATAATTCACTATTCTTACCATAAGTGATTCATATTTTACATAGATCTACTATTTAGCCACAGTGGCTCCTAACCACCAAATAATATAAATATTGTGAAATAGTCACTTATTATGCCTCTGTTCCATCAAAGATAATAAGATTATCACAACCTATAACTCATGCATTTAATTCTTAGGAATTATAAAATGAGAAGTTTTTCTTAAACACTTTAGGCACCTGTGGTACACATTTAGGCATCAACAGATTCTTTAGGCTGTGAAGAGATGTGTGCCTATGGTGATATTTTTTAGATAGGTTCCTCTGTCACCTAAGGACTTAGAGAATATTTTTCAAGATCACCTATTTTAATTGATTTACCCACATGATAATTATGTATTTTTTAAATTAGAAATGGTTATTCAAGTCCTATGAAATAAACCTTATAAGATTGTGTGATTTTACATTATCAAAAAAGTGTATCATCTACTGGAATTATATACTCATATGAATCATATATAAACATGATGCACCTATGGAATGTATAAATTATATCCCTCATAGCATGAATCCAAGGTCATCCAAATAATATATTAAATTATAATTAAGTAGCAACAACTTGAAAGACAATAGAGACCATTTTAGGATCTACCAATATATCCAATGTGATAATTCCCATTACTGATGTTGGAGTATTATCAAATCTATGTATAAGTTGCTAATTTTTTTAAAGATCTCTTATTGAAGCACAATTTTTGTATGAAGTTATAACTACAAATATTTACTCTAGAACCATTGTTAATTAAAACTCTCTTATTAGGTTTCCATGAATTTGAACCTAGATAAATAATGGAATATTTTACTTAATAATGTACTATGGATGAAAATATTATTTATCATAATAAATAGTACTATCAATGTCTTTAAAGGTGATAATAATAGAATCAAATGAAGCTAGTTGTGTGTCCACTGGAATAGTAATATCTCACAACATTCCATATAAGATAACCTTATAAGTTGGTTCCCTTTTCAGTAATTATAAAATATAAATCTTAGTTGGTTTATTATGTAATTGCTCAATGAGATAATACCATTTGAGTTGAGAAGCTTGTCCTGAATTTCATGGAGGAGGTGGAAGAGAAATATTTGCAATAGGTGCTTGTGGTTGGGAAGTTAAGGCAGACCATCCTCATTTATTTTCAATAGCATGTAGTTGAGAGTCTAAGATAAGATGTGAAAAAATAAGAGGTATATTAAAAAATCTAATTAGGCTAGGCTGAGGATGAGTAGAAGGAAGTACAAAGGGTTGATTACATGCTCTTTGACATCTAATTGTGATAGAAATCAAATCATATTGGATATTTAAACAATTAGAGGAAGCAAAGGGTATGATCTCATGAGATAAAACATCTTTAATTTGTCCATAAGGGGTGGAATATTCCTTATAAACAAGGCATCTAGTTACAATATTGGTTAAAGTAGATGAAAGTTTGTGTGTCCAAATAATTTGATACTTTCCATGGCCTAACTCATAGGAATGAGGGGTTTAGGAGAAAGAGTTGATATGATCACAATAATAAGTAAAAAGAGTGTAAGAGTCCTCAAGGTGTGATTGGTTTTCTTGATTAAATTCATTTTTTAATAATGCTTGCACATAATGACTAACATGTTGAAATGGAATCTGAGAGGTAGAAATAAAGTCCATGATCCAATATAAAAGAAGGAGAGACTAATTTTTTAAACCTATTTCAACATAAAAGGAAACAAACACTTAATCTAGTGCTATATAATGAATCAATAGAATTATGACTATGTATACAAGATAAATCAGGGAAAGTTACTATTTAAGAAGAAAATGCAATCAAAATCAAGGGTAAAGGGTGATCTAGGAGTGTTTTTAATGATTTTTAAGATCTTAGGTATACTTTCTCTCCTGTTGATTAATGCCAACCCAATGTTTTAGAGCACTAACTACAGAGGTAAAACCATCCTTATAGTTCACTAACCCTAGTTTTAAGAGTAATTTCCTTGGGTGGTGATATGCTCCTCTCAAGCACACCATAATTTAGATAAAGAAAAAGGATTCTTAATGGTGTTAAAAAATGGATACTAGGAATTTATGATATAACATGAGATATGGGGAAACTAAAGTCCATGTTTAGTGTTGTACTATGGTTATGCATATTGGAGTTAAATCCATCATGTCATGATGTCTGTAAATAAAACACAACATAGCCCTTCATGACAATCACTAAATAGTTTTAAAACAAATAGAACACAATTTATAAAATAAGAAAATTAAAAGAAAAAATAAATTAAAAATATTTTTGAATAAGAAAACAACAAAATTCAACCAAAGTCTAAATAAAGAGTGTAAGGAAATTACTTATATGATTTGAAAAAATAGAATTATATATCATAGAATTAAGAGTAGAATAAGCTTATATAATAAAAATTGGTGAAAGAGTAGAACACTTGACTATTATGACTAAGCCACTTTAAGGAGGAATATCCATAACAATGTAATAATAATATAATTCAAAATATGATGATCAAAGACTAACAAGTACCTCCTATATATACTCTAATTAGCCATGGTTATTTCATAGGTAGATCATACTAAGAACATCAAGAAATACAACAAGCTAATATGAAGCTATGTAATCCACAAGTCAGCCACACATATCCCTAGACTCACTATAGGTTATGGGCATAACATTCCCCTCCCCTTAAAAAAAATTATCCTTAATGTTGAATCAAACTAGGATATTTCTTTAAGAGTGTTTCATCCTCCCATGTTGCATCTTCATAATGTAGGTTCTTCCATTTGATCAAATACTACTTAATGGCTTTGGTCTGTAGTTGCTTAGTGCATATGTGAAGGATATATTTAGTCATTATAATGACTTGGATTTCTTCATCCATTTTAGGTAACTTATTCTAAGTGGAAACTCTATATCCAATTACTTTCTTAAATCAAGATACATGGAATACTAGATGTATGCGAGTGGTTGGGGGTAATTCAACCTTATAAGCCACACTACCAATTTTCTATAAGATGTGGTAAGGTCCATAATACTTAGGTGATATCTTGTTATCATTTTTATATTGCTTTAGATACATTTTATTATAGAAAAGGGTACATAAAGTTGTCTTAGTTATTGGTTTTTTACAACCAAGTGCAAGCATGGGGTATTCCCTTTATGCTCAAAATTTTAATACTCAGCTACACTGGAATCAATCCACATAAGGCACATGAATTATACACTCAATCAAAGTAAAACTAAGAAAGAATTGAAGTTATTTTTGGGTTATTTGTGCCATGGTATGAGACTTTAATTATGGGACTTGATCAATTTGTTGAAAGCTTTAGGTAAATCCATAGGCATAATCCTTTCATAGACTAAGCTTAGTGTCATGTGGGCAAAATATTTTTGTGAAATAATCTTAGGGTTATAAAGGCACTTGAAGGGTCAAATTATTGCTGCCACTAGATCTATTCATTCTATACACGTGATCCTAACAAGGATAGGAATACTTGGCACATAATCTATACTTAACCTTTACGTAAGTTGTAGAGGACATCATTAACATTTATAGGGACTCCATTAATGATGTGAACCAAAATCCCACATGAGAATTACTTAAAATAAATGTATTGAAATTGAAACATTATAACCATTACTCATTCCAATAGTAATACAAAAGACTTATAAAATAGATAGTGTACTATTTAAAGCAACCATCATCATCATTAATCAAAGTTAAAATAGAGTATAACATTTCTAGAAAAATGTATATTTAGTTTATCCTACTTAATGACCTAGAGGATCATAGGTGACCTTGGGTACTTACAAATAGATTCTTTATGACTTTTGAACTATTCATAATCCTAATGGTTTCCAAATAAATTCCTATAGATTCATTTCATCATAGCTTCATTTCCCATCTTCATCTCATTGCTTCATTTGGATTAAGCTCCATAAATAGATTTTAAGAGCATCTTTGCCAGGGTGAGGTGCATGTTGATTATTGAGTTGGAATCTTTGGTCATCATAACCAGCAGCTCCATCACCTCATAATTTTTTTCTATAATCACCACATTTTTACAAATCATCAAAGATAACTTAAATATTTGGGAGTCAATTAATTACCTACCAGCTGGAACAAGATATGTGATTCACCTTCCAACTAGTACCAAAATGCCAAAATGATAATCATTAATTAAAATTAATCATTCAAACTGATGTAGATGTAATGTTGGTGTGAGTCTTTAACAATATAAGGGTCCCAACATTACCCCATATAAAAATTTTAGTCCATCCTCAGACTAGGCTATCAAGATCTTGGGTGCATAAAACTCAGGTGTATTCCCCTTAAGCTCAATGTTGAAGTATTCAAAGACCTTAATAGAGAGTTTTATTTCTTTAACAACACTATTTATTTTATAAATGTATGTAATAATGAATGCAAACACATATATCTTCTCTAGCTCCTTTTGGAAGGCCTAAACATTAGCCTTTGCCTTTTCCACACTCCCATCTAGGATTACTATTTATTCATAGTCCTTAGTCTATAGAGAGAAAAAGAGGGATTCCAAGTTTTGATCTTGATCCTTAATCTGGTTACTAAGTACATTTATGCTTCCCATGATTTGTACCCACTATGACCTGCTCACTAAGTATACCTATGCCATCAACTTCTCTTTCTCTTCCTTTGCCTACTTTAGGCATGCTTTCATGACTGAGGCTTGGTTTGAGAATATTAATAAAATGGCATATTTTACATCCATGCCTTCTTGTAACTTAGTAAATAGGTCTTATACCTCTTTGAGATTATCATCCAACTCTTTTTGCAGTGTGATGTTGGGATCTTCTTCTTCTTCTTTTGTTGGCTTGGGTTTTATCCTTGGGAGCATTTATTCCACCAAAACATAGATTTTGTTGACCTATAAAAGGTTTAAAGTACTGATGTACCAGAAGGGATGTTTTAGCCATCTCTATTCACTCATGTATTTATTGTAGCTTGAATTTGGTGGCTTGTGCTTCATTTTTGGATTTTTTATGGAGTTTTTTCCATTTTCTTTCCCTGCCATCATTGATGATGTTCCATCACACAACCTTAGTGGCCATTTTGATCAGTGCATTCCTAAATTTAATTAGGTTCATGACATTATGGTTTATAAGGAAGGATTCTTACCCCTCATCTGGCTCTTCCAAGCTCAAAGTAGCCACTCTAGGTGCCTAAAAATGAGGCTCATCCATATAGTGATCGAATGCAAATGAGAGTTGTTTATATGTCTTAGTTATGGTGGCTTGGGGTATAGTGTCATACATATAAAGTTTTTCATCCACCCATCCCTTTTACACCTCCTCCCTTATGCTCAACTCCTTGTTGTCCTTCTCAATAATGACCATCTCTATTTGTACTTCTTCCTCTTCACTATCACCACTACTCTCTTTGACATTATCCTCGGAGGTCTCACCTATTTGATCCTTGGGGATTTATTCCTTAGACTTTCCCCCTTGTTTTCTTCTTCTTATTAAGGTTTTTTAAGACTTACCTTTGGGGTATTTCCTTTAGTGCTAGGATTGCCTTGTTATTGCTCAGGTTCCTCTATTGTCTCTATTTATTTTTTAAGGTGCCAGTATCACCTTCTTTTTCTCTAGACACCCATTCACTACTTGGGCATGCCTCTTGTGCATCTTCTTCTACCTTCCTAGTAGGGGAAATTAGCACTTGTTTGACCATTTCAACTACTATCCCTATATTTATAGGAACCTTCATAGTCCTTTTTTCTACCTTGGCCTATTATTTTTCTTTGGCAAGTATCTTCTTCTCTTCAAGTGCCAATGCCTTATTAATGTCTTCCTCACTCAATACCATTTTCTTCCAAACCCTTCTCTTTACCTCTTATATTTGTGGAGTTGGCTTCACTATTGGCTCCCCTATTTCCTCAAGCATGGCAATCATGCCACTTTTTAGGGTTTCTTGTACATCTTTGGTACTTTGCTCCTCTTCCCTTTCTTATATCTCTATGATATATGTCCTTGGTCTATCTTCTTTAGTTTCCTCCTTATTTTTGGGTATGAGGGTCTCCTCTTTATCCATCTCCACCTAAGTTATAGTATGGAATGTAATGGGTCTCTTAGTCTTTTTCTTGTGCTTCTTACTGGAGGAAGTACTCTATGGCATGATAGTCACATGATTCTTAGTAGATAGGGGCATAATTTTATCTTTGGAGTAAATTTTTAATTAAAAATTCTCCATGATATCTTAAATTTTATCTCCCCATTTATTTTATAGAGTCTTCTCCTACATATTTTGTGCAACCTTCCATTCATTACTAAATAGGAGGGGTTGTTCATCATATTTTCTAGGATCATCGCCCTTCTTGCATGACTTAATTTCATAGTAGATGTTAGAGATCCTCCAATTAATTATCACTTTTTAAAGGGGATGGATGCTCATCCTATAAGTTTCATCTTCCTCATACTTGATGGCCTTAGCTCTGGGGTACATAAAATATCATCTCATCTTGCTCCTATTTTGATCTATGGTCTTGACCAAGATATATAGCTCTTACATGTTAGGAATATTATTAGCACCACCATATTATACTTGGGAGAAAATGTGTAAGGTAATTTTAGCCACCCTAATAGTTACCCATCTATGAACATAAGGTGCACCATGCAAAAGTGTTGCATCATGGCAAAGCTTACCATTCTCACTAGCTATTGGGGAAGTTTGATGCAGGGGCATCCCATGATAACCCTAATTTTGATCCATTTTTTTATTAATTAGTTTAATTAGATGTCCTATAGGTGTTAGATGTCATAAGTGGTTTATTTTTTGAGTCTAAATTATCTAAAGTTTCAAAAAAATTGAATTCTTATATTTCCTACCAAAAGTGTCTTTTTGGAAATTTGATGTTGTAATCCACTTCTAAGGACTTTGATGTATTCTATAGAAGTGTCAAGATGTATAAGGGTGCATAAGTGTCTAAGAAATGTAAGAGGTTTATAAAATTTTATAATACCAATATCATAAGGAAAAATGTGTCATATTATATGAAAATCAAGAAAATAACTTTGTAACCCACAAGACTCTATGTGGGAAATGTGATCAAGATTCAATTATGCACATTTTTAGAAGTCTAGAAGTCAGTTGTATATATTAGAAGTCCATTCCATTTGAGGAGGAGGAATCAAGGAAGGAGAATAGGCATGTATGAAGGGGGAGAATTGGTTTTTTTGTAACCCTTGTTTTATTGAAATGAATATGTGCAGACCTCTAATTTGAAGGTCATGGTTGTTATGACAAATTGTATGCGATTTGTGATTGAAAGATTGAAATGTGGAAATTTTTTTCCAATGTGAATGGAATATAATTAATTTTTTATTGAAGTGAAATATTGAAGAGCTTTAAAATAAAGAAATAACCTTGTTGAAAGGGTCACAAAGTATAAACCTTATTTTTGTATAAGTTGACTAATTTTAAATTGTATTGGATTTAACTGGTTTATGAATAACTTAGGTGATTGTTGACTCAATGTGTTTGGGTGATGTAGTATACATTATTATTTTTATTTTTATTTCAATTTTTATGATATAGTGTGGAAAACATCTTTTGTTTAGCCATAACCATAAACAGACCCTGCATTGATTTATTTGAATCACCTATATATTGAATATTGTGAGATCAACATACAAAAGGAATTTAGAATTGGTTCCAAAATATTATTAAATGCTTTATAATTATATGTGATTATAAATTTAAAAATATTAGCTTATAAATCTTTGTATATTTATGTAGATGCACAACTACCATGTTTCTTGCAGATGCATAAGGGTACAGTAGACTGTGCATTAGAGTTTTGAGAAGACATGATCATGCATTGAGTTGTGGATTTGGATAATGTATTGGTAATTTTTTTTACTCATTTTACTATTTATATTATAACTAATTTTGTCAAGAAATTTTTATGAGCTTTCATAACTACAAACAAACCAATAGAATGTTGTTTTTCTTACTCAGTCAAGTACATAATAGTGTATAAATTTGATATAATGGATTAAAGATTGGTGTCAAAGGATTGGGTGATGTGGAAAAAGGTAATATAGACTTTAAAAAACCATTTTTAAGTATTGAAACTGAATATAATGCATGAAAGAGTATTTTTAAGCCTCTCAATTGAGATAGAGTGTACAAAAACCTTAAACTAGGGTTTGCTTGATATCTTGTGTTTTAACTATAAAAAATGCCCAAATTTTTTTAATATTAATAAATTGGATGTGACCTACCTTATTATAGTGGTTTTATATTGTGTACAGATGGATACATATGATTTTTGTGGATTGAGCTATTGTAAGGACTATAAGAGACCTAATAGGGGTTAACAATGGCTAAAAGATGGTTTGAAAGGTGGTCTAGAGACTGAGTTTGAGATTGTAACATTTTTTATAGAAATAAAAAAATAAAGGGTATCTTGATCAAGTGTTAAAATTCAAATTTGAGAAGGTAAAATTTCATAAAGAATGAAATTTGTTCAAAATAGGGCTAGTAGGATTATGTGTTAGTAGGTAGAATGGTGTAAAGGGATGAGTTGAGAATGCAAGGTATTGGTGAGTTCATGAATGGGATTAAGAAGGTGAAATAGACCCTATATAACTTTAATAAAACATATATGAGTCATCTTAATAGTGAAATGAAACTTAGAACCATTGCATGAGAAATTGAAGTGAGAAGTCATTGAAAAATAAGTGAGTTAAGAAACAAGTTGAATTTTAGAAATTGGTATATCATATGCATCATTTTGGTATTAAATATTGTAAAATATTCTTGTGGATTGTTTAAAAGATTTGACAATGTGTTTTAAATTATATTATAGGATAGGTGATTAAAGATAGTGCTCCATAGAGAGAGCTAACATGAATGATGAGTTGGTCAAGAGTATGGTGGACCAAATAACATAGTTGATTGCTCCATTAATGATGAGAATGGAGGCCATTTAGGATTTTCTTAGGGAGAGATAAAAAAATAAGAAAGATATGATAGGTAGTAAGGTGATGTAGCACCTTTGTAAAAAATGATGGAAGAGAGAGAAAATGAAGAGGTGGCTCAAGGGAGACCACAAGTGCATGCAACAGATCAAGAGGGCATGGGACAGCACCATGTAAGAGTGATTAGACCATTTTTAGGTCATAGAATGAGGAAAGATGAGGTTCCAATGAGACAAGTACCAAGACAAAGATTTCAAGGGCAATATTGGAGTGTAAATAGAAGTATACAACAACAAAAAGAGGTGAATGAGGATAGAATATAAGAGAGGAATGAGTCATTGCTCATGAGGAGACTCTTATTGAAGTAGAAATAAGGCAAAGAACCATCCCAGAGGAGAAGTTTGTTGGAAAATAGATGTAAGGCCCATGGTAAGGTATGTAATTTTGTTTTTCATGGTGGTAGCACTAACAATATAGTTTCATTAGAGATGGTGTCGAAGTTAAGGTTGAAGAGGATGCCACATCCAAAACCATACATAGTTACATGGGTTTATAAAGGACACCAAATAATAGTAAGTGAACAAAGTTGGGTTGATTTCAATATAAGATAATATAGATATCAAGTGTTATGTGATATTTTGTTTATAGATGTGTGTCACTTGTTGGTAGGGAGGTCATGGAAATTTGATAAGCATACCATACATGATGGTCAAGCCAACACCTATACCATTAGGTAGGATGGAAAGACATATACACTTATTCCATTAAAGGTTGAAGAATATAGGAGAGATGATAGAATCATGATGATGATGGAAAGGTAGTATTGGATTCAAACAATGGAGAGTTTGGGTTTGATCAAAGCATCTAAGAAATAAAAAGAAGTGAGTTGTGTTGATTTGGTTCATGTGAGTTTTGTGATTCCACAAAGATGGACATGAGATATATTACACAAGATTGTAAGGTGGCAACAAATAGTTGTCAAAAGAATGAAGAGTATAAAGCACCTATGAGAGTGCTTAAGAGATAGGATATCCAAGGAAAGCATGGAGTGATTAAGTGTGAGAGAAGATAGTAGAATAGAGTTTGATATTATAGCTAAGTTGGAAAGGAACTAGCTTGGGATTGACACCAAGCAAATGAAGAGATTGGAAGTGGAATTGTCAAAGAATGAGGCAAATCATAAGAGATATATGAAGGCTCCAAGTTTTGTGTCTAATGATTTATTTTGTGAAATAAATGCAGGTAGAGATTAGGAAGATAAATAAGGAAGTTTAGATACATTCAAATTCCTGGAAGAGAATGTTGAACTAGAGAAGGATGTCCAAGAGTTGGATAATATGTAGAAGTATTACGAAAGTAATCAACAAGATGAGGTATTGAAAGGAAGCAATAAACCCTTGAATGTGTAAAAAAAAGAGGTAAATCATGAATATTTTGAAGATGAATAAAAACAAATCAATAATGTACATAAGAATGAAACATGCAAGGATAAAACATAAGATGTGCATGAGAAGGAATGGGAAACATAAATAATATTGGTGAAGGAGAAAGAGGAATGCATACTTGAAATAATTTTTAAGGATGGTGTGAAAGAGAATATGGATTAGTTTAAAAAAGAGAAAGAGTGTAATGTACCTCCCAAGCAAGAAGAAAAGGGTAGCAACTTTGATTTGCTTAACATTGTTGGTTTATGTGTAGGTATGCTGATGAAGGATATGAAGAAAAGGATGCTTAAATATAAGGTGGAATATCATGTAAACCTATAAGAGAGGAAATTATAAGCAAACAAGTTCCATGAGGAGGTTCAAAGCATATAGGTAGGAGCATATGCCAAGTGGATCACTTAAAAACTTATGGTAAAGCTTCTTCCAGGTTGGTAGTATGATGTAGGGGCATCCCATGATGACATTAAGTTGGATCCATTTTTATCTTAAGTGGTCTAATTATATCTCCTATAGGTGTTATATGTCACAAGTGGGCCATTTGTGGAGTTTAATTTTTCTAAATTTGGAAATTTTTTGAATTCTTGTATTTCCTGCCAAAAGTGCCTTTTTGGAAATTTGAATGTTGTAAGCCACTTCCAAGGATTTTGATGTATTATATGGAGTCATCAAGATGTATAAGGGTGAATAATTTTCTAAGTAATGTAAGAGGTTTATAAAATTTTATTATACTAATGTCATAAGGAAAAATATGTCATATTGTATGAAAAGCAATAAAATAGCATTGTAGCCCATAAGACTCTACGTGGGAAAGGTGATCAAGATTCAATTATGCACATTTGTATGAATATAGAATTTATTTGTAGATAGTAGAAGGAAATTAAATTCATGGAGGAGGAATAAAGGAAGGAAAAAAACTTGTATGAAGGGGAAGAATTGGTTTTTTTGTAACCCTATTTTATTAAAATGAATATGTACAGACCTTTAATTTGAAGGTCATGGTTGTTATGACAAACTGTATGTGATTTGTGATTGAAATATTTAAATGTGGAAATTATTTTATAGTGTTAATGGATTTTAATTAATGTTTTATTGAAATGAAATCTTTAATATCTTTATAATAGAGAAAGAACTCTATTGAAAGGATCACAAAGTATAAACCATGTTTCTATATAAGCTGACTGATTTTAGACTGTATTTATTTTGATTGGTCTATGGATAACTTAGGTGATTGTGACTCAAAAATTTTTTGAGATGGAGGATAAGTTATTATTTTTATTTTTATTGAAATTTTTATGAGATAGTGTGGACAACATCTTGTGTTCAACTATAACCATAAACATATCCTGAATTGAGTTTTTTGAATCACCTATATATTGAATATTGTGAGATTAACATATAAAAGGAATTTATAATTGGTTAAAAAATATTATTTAAGGATTTTTCATTATATGTGATTATATGTTTTAAACTATTATCATATAAATCTTTGTACATTCAAGTAGATGCACAACTACCCTATTTCCTGTAAATGCATAAGGGTACAATAGATTGTGCATTGGATTTTTGAGAAGACATGATCATGAATTGAATTGTGGAATTGGAGAATTAATTGGTATGTTTTTTTACTCCTTTTAATATTTATATAATATTGGTTTTAGTCAATAATTATTTAGGAGCTTTCATAATTACAAATAGACCTATAAAATGTTATTTTTCTTACTCAGTCAAGTACATAATGGCAGAAAAAGTTGAGATAGTGGATTAAATATTAGTGTACAAGGATTTAATGATGTGTAAAAAGGTAATAAAAACTTTAAAAAACCATTTTTAAGTCTTGAAACTCAATATAATTCATGAAAGATTATTTTTAAGCCTCTTAGCTAAGATAGCGTGCAGAAAAACCCTAAACTAGGGTTTTTTTGATATATTTTGTTTTAACCATACAAAATACCCAAAAAATTGTAATATTAATAAATTATATGTGACCTACCTAATTATATTGGTTTTAAAGTGTGTGTGAACTAATAAGTAAAGTTTTTATGGATTGAGTTGTTGTAAGGACTAGAAGAAACCTAATAGGGGTTAACAATGGCTAAAAGAGGGTTTTAAAGGTGGTATAGAGATTGAGTTTGAGATTGTAAATTTGTGGATAGAGAGAAAACAATAAAGGGTAACCTAATAAAGTGTTATAATTCAAATTTTATAAGGTATAATTCCATATAGAAGGGAAGTTGTTCAAAATAGGGCTAGTATAACTATGTGTTAGTAGGCAGAATGGTGTAAAGGGATGAGTTGAGCATGTAAGGTATTGATGAATTTATGAATGGGATTGAGAAGGGTAGAGAGACACTATATAACTTGAATAAAACATATCCAATTCCTAATAGTGAAATGAAACCTAGAACCATTGCATGATAAATTGAAGTGAGAAATCATTAACAAATAAGTGAGTTAAGAAACAAGTTGAATCTAGGAAATTGGTGTATGCTCTACATAAAAGCTCCTGAGGGTTGTGGTAATAAACCCCAAAGGATTTAATGTACATATATCACCACCCTTTTACCCTCATTTTATACTTATATGAGAATCTAGGTGGGCAAATGAAGTCTTGATACTTCACCTTAAGTGACTCATGGTTGGGTGGGAACACACATAGGTTGTCATCATCACTATTTGACACACCTATCTCCTTCATCAATATCAAGATCACCATATAAACCCACATAAATGTTTCATGATCTTGATGGAACTCTTTCACATTCTTGATAATCTCCACAACAATAAACTTAGAGATGTTGAATTTTACCCCTTATTTCATATGGTGGGTAATACGCAAGAAGGTTTTGCTAATATCAGACCACCATCCCCCATGGCATAGTTTGAAGCTAACTAGGTGTGCCACCAACCTCATGATAAGGTCCTAGATATCCATGATGGGGAACAAAAATATTGACTTGTATTATCCTAGGAGCTTCATGGCCCTCTCAACCTCCACTTCATCCTCCATTATTTTATGGATGTCTACTCTTATGCTTGGTATCCCTATGATTCTACTAATCAAGCTCATCAAGATCCTCATGTACCATATTATGAAGTATAAATTGTCACCATGTATGTGTGAGAGGAGAAATTGCACCAATTCCTCCATATTTCCAAAGCTCAAAATCTCAAATAGTTAGGTTGCATTCATGGTCACCAATTTGTCTTTGATCAAAACATCAAATGGTGTAGTTCTCACCTTTATTTTCTTCCACATGTTGACCATCCAATCTTAGTCTATATCTTGCATTTTTCTCCCTATTTGGTGGTTTTAATATTTGATATTACACATATTCATAAATGACACCCATTTCTCCCCCATCATGATGTCTAGGGAGAATTTCATCTCTCGACAGATGAGCTTCATGATCACTTTTGGATCTATTACCATGATGCTTACACCTTCTACCAATTGTGGTTCTTATTTCATGGTGGATACTTATTTCACGACCCACACTTTATTTACATACTTTTATGCCTATGGTAGACTAGTACTTAGTCTCTATTTTCCCATTCTAAACTAGATGCCATTAAAATGCAGTTGGTTGATCTTTTTAAAGATTGAAATTATGATTGGTGCTTCTTCACAATCATGGGAACTATGATTGTGTCTTTTAATCTTAAGCTTCATATTCTATTAATATCAGCCTCATCATTCTATTTAACTCATTCTAACCTATTTCTATATTAATTTCTCTCCCCTCACTTCCTTTCCAATTCAAAGCATAACACAATCTTATCATTTTTCAACCATTCTTGCTTGGGTTGTGGATGCTCTAGTTTTCACTGGTAACGTTCTCTAGTTTGAGTGGATTTATCTCTATTTGTCTCTTTTGTGATTTCTTACAAATTTTTGTAACCTATTAATGTTTGTTTTTCACCCTTTTATACTCTATTTTTAGCTACCTCATTAATGGCTTAGTAGTGCATAGATTTATTAAAATATACTAAATCTATGAAATCCACTAAAATCTACCACCAACTACACATTTATTGTGAATATTTATGCTTCTATTGTCATAACATTAATTTTTCTAATGTATTTTTGATGAAGTGATAGGTCATTCAAATAGTCACTTCTCTCTAACCATTTGGTGGGTACCAACTATCTTGATGGCCATTCTCTTGTGTTTGGTTCAACATGGCATGAAATTTACCCTTCTTATGGAAACTTGGGTGCATCACTTCACATACATGAATTTTATCATCCTTGGCTCCATCTCTTCTTAGTGATTTGATTCTTTATAAGCATGCCTCTCTTCTTGGTAGATTTATCTACACTTTCATGTCTTTTGATTTGGCCTTCCTTACTCCATACAAATCCTTGCACTAGTCCTCTAGTGATTTATTCTCTCTTATAAATTTATTTCCCATGAGCATATTGTGTGCCTCTCTTTGTCAATTTATATGCATAAATTTAAGAACCTCACAAACTTCATGTGCCTATAGACTTAGATATCTATCCTCAGGCACTTAGAGAGTGACTATACTTGATTCACCAAACTATATTTATGGATGTAAACAATAGAAGAGGTTTCCTATTGGCTTGAAAGTGCCATGATTATTATCCCAACAGAATGAAGCAAACACAAGGAAAAATTTGGCTTGCACCAAATTTAATTGTGGTCAAAATAAAGCAATTGACTTATGATTAGGAAGCCAGTATCTGATAACATAAATGCCATCTTAGTGACTGTATAGTTTCAATTTGTTACCATTGAAATACCCAAGGAAAATTTCACCCATCATTGTACACAACTTGCATACACCAGTCTCTAATATACTATGGATGATATAAGCTCCCATCCACCTAATCCAAAATTTTCTTGGGTGCTTGAGGCTATTAGACTCATATAGTAATACTAGTGCACCTTCTATATATACCTTGTGCTTGATGTGCTTATCATTCCATAGCTTCTGGTGTACCTTTTATATCTATTGGATCCATTGTGCTTGGGTGTGTGTCTCATCTAAGCATTCTAAGTATACCAAGTGTGTTATTAAATACTCTTGGTCATCTAATTGAATAATATTCATGATGCATAATGAGGGTACTAATAATTCCATAGGTAAAATAGCCTCTATGTAAAACACCATTTCAAATGGTGTAGCCTTTTTTAGGCACTTATATGTAGTGCGATAGGCCCATAATACTACTGACACAAGGTCATCCCAATATTTACAACTAATGCCACATATATTTTTGATACACATTCCTAATATTTTATTAAATACCTCAATGGTGCCATTCTCTTGGGGATGGTAAGGTGTCATTTTATGGTGCACCACCATATATTCAATTAGTAGGATTTAAATGGTTTTATTGATGAAGTGCATGCCACAATTGCTTTTCAAGCTAAGTGGGCATCCATAGTGACTAATTATATTATACCAAATAAACCTTATTATGATGGAAAATTTACAATATTTCAATGGTGCTACTTCGGCCCACTTGGTGAAGTAATAAATGGTATCTAGAATATAATGTGTGTTTGTGCACCTTGTAGTGGGAGTGATAGGCCCAACAAAGTCAATAACCCATTTTTAAAATGGTGCCTAGGAAAGGATGGGAATGAAAGGAATCATATCCTAGTGGTTTGGATTTCCCATGCATTGTCAGATGTCACATGATTTGGCACATTCTTTTGCATCATAGAGCAGAGTTGGCCACCATAAGTCTTATTGTATTACCTTGAAAATCATATCATCTCTAGTGTGATTGCCTCTATAAATCCCATCATGCACATATTATAAGACTGAGTCCCATTCATTATTTAGGACACATCTATGCATGACTTCATCATGGTTTAACTTGTATAGTTCCCCACCAATAAGTTGAAATGGGGTGGCATAAACTGTGAGTCATTTCTTCTCATTAGTCATCATGGTCTGGGGTACCAATCTAGGGGTTAGAAATGCAATAATATTTTCCGAGTCTTTAGGGATGCAATAGACCCTATAAAGTTATACATCAGGCATATCATATTCAATAGGGTCTATTACATCACTATAGTTAATGTAAGATATATGGTATGGGCCTGAATTTTGTTTTTTAGGTTTCACTACAATAGAGAACTAGAATTTTTGAAAACAAAAAAATCCATAGATAAATGTGCCCATGTAGAATGGGCTTGTTCACCAAGTACTTAATTACCTCTTGATCAATGAAGAAGATGAAGGGGTGACCAATAAATATTGTCAAAATTTATGTAGGGTGTAGACCATGATAAGCAACTTGCACTCAATTGTGGTGTAGTTATGTTCTACCTTGGTTAGTTTTTTGCTTACAAAAAAAATGGGATGATTCATTTTGAGTTTTTGGATTGTGATAGAATGTTTCCAATTATGATACCAAAGGCATCAATGTGGACATGGAATGGAGTTACCCAGTATATAAATTACAATATTGGCACACTTGTTAATTTGAGCTTTAGGGTCTCAAATGCAACTTCCTATATTGTACCCTGATAGAATGGGACATCCTTTTGTAAGAGCTCTTCTAGCAGCACCATAATCTTGGCATAATTCCTTATAAGCCTTTTTTACTACCTAAAATTTAAAATAAAGGTGTGATTGTCTTTCTATGTTGATGGGGTCTAGATCTAAAGGATTATTACAATATTTTCTAGATTAATGAGCAAGCCATATTTGCAAATGATGTGCCTGAGAAAAGTGATAAATGACATTGTAAAAACAAAATTCTTGAGGTCAAATAAATTTTCACCTTCTTACACCTTTCAAACATAAGGCACACGTTGTCATAGTGATCCTTCACTAACCCATACACAATCTAATTGTTTAAGTATACTTGGAGGAACTTGTGAATGAAGTCTTTGAAAGTGGTGATCACCACTCAAGAGAACATGACTATTGAATTATTTAGACCAAAAAGCATCATGTTGTAAGTGAAATACCCCCATTCAATTGGAAAATTCATTTTTGTCTTGTTATCCTCAATTTGAACTTGATGGTATCTTGAGTACCCACTAGTAAAGGTGTATATCTCATAACCTATGATGCCATCCAATACTTCATCAGTGAATGGAGTTGGAAAGGGGTCAGTTATGTAGGCAACATTCAAGAATATGTAACCAACATAAATTTAGATGTACCAATACATTTTGATGATGATGACCATGTGGCTAACCCATTCATATTATTGTATAGGGTAGATGATGCCTATGGCTAACATTCTATCAATCTCTATTTTGACCTTGACATGAAGATTAGGGTTCATCCTATAAGGTCGCTTCTTGATGGGTCTTGCACCATCAAATAGTTTGATTCTCATATTCTCAAAGGATGGGTGTGTTCCTTTCATATATTTTTAGTTTTGAGGGAACAAGTCTTGTAATTATTTTAGGAGATAAAAATTATGTGCCATCTCTGTGTCAAACAAATAGGTACCTAGAGTATTAATCTTTAGTTCTCCTTCTAAACTAATATCTACCTTGGTAGTTTTTAGTGATGCTTCATATGGTTCATTCTTATTTTCCTAGTGTAATTCCTAAACTTATCCTCTACCCTTATTTATTTCTATCTGAAGATGGGTAAGGTCTTCTTTTTCTGGGGAACTATCTTCAACTTGGCACATAACATCATTTTACGTATGAAATTATTCCAATTGTGCACCTTTCATGTTTCATCATCTTCATCACTAGTCACTATTAAGAGTTTTCTATTAAAATAAGGTTGGAAGTGCTAACCCCTTTTCACTGAACATGTATTTTAGGTACTCCTCCAATATTTTAGTGTCCTCAAACACCAACCTTTGAACTACCTATAGTGGCTTAATCAATTCAAGCTTTTGAGAAGAAAAGGAGAAGATTTGAACAAACCACTCCTTAAATTAATCCCAATGGGATATTTTGTAGTGTGTCTCATTAAAAACATACCATGCACATGCCCAAGTCTTTAAGGTCCTATACAAGGAAAGCACTCATAGATTCTTTGGGGCATTTTCACAATAGATAGTACATGTTTCTTTGTAAAGGTACACATGTGTTATAGGGTCAGAGTTTCTAGACTAGGATGAAATGTCAAGGTCATTATTTTTTAAAATATAGTGCAAATTTCTTCCTTAACATCTTTCCAAGTTGGAAAGCTAAGATTTTATGCTTCTCACCAATGAACATCAGTGATCATCAATGTATACACTAGTATACCCATTCTATCTAACTCTTTTAAGATGCATGATTTGAGGTCATGGACATATTTTTTAATTTAATTACTCCCTTCATATCTTGATATCACTAAAAATTTTCCCTTGCTAAGGAAAAATACTCTTTTTCCTTTCTTCTTGGCATAAGGGACCCATATTTTAGAAGCATGATTAATTTGGACCCAATTTATCTTCATTAGTTTTGGTGCCTTTACATGCAATAAGAAGAATCTTCGACCAATGGTCTCATATGCTTTCTTGACCCATCATTTTCGAGCAATATGAATGGTGTCTAAATTTGATTATCCATCCTCCCAAGAGGGTCTTCTTCTTTTGGGGCACTATCTTCAACTTGGCACACTAACATCCTTTTACCTATCAAATTATTCTAGTTGTGCACCTTCTATGTTTCATCATCTTCATCACTAGTCACTATTAAGATTTGTATCTTCAAATAAGGTTAGAAGTATTAACCCTTTTTCACTGAACATATATTTTAGGTGCTCCTCCAATATTTTAGTGTCCTCAAACACCAACCTTAAAACTACCTTTAGTGGCTTAATCAATTTAAGGTTTTTTTAAAGAAAAGGAGAAGGTTTGAACAAACCACTCGTTAAATGAATCCCAATTAGCTATTTTATAGTGTGTCTCATTGAAAAACTACCATGTACATACCCAAGCATTTAATGTCCTATATAAAGCATGTACCCATATATTCCTTGGGGCATTTTCACAATAGACAATCCACATTTATTTGCAAAGGTACACATGTGTTATAGGGTCAGATTTTCTAGAGTAGGATGATATGTTCAAGTCCTGATTAATTTTTCAAATATAGTGTAAATTTTTTCCTTAAAATCTTTCCAAGTTGTCAGCTAAGCTTTTGTGATTCTCACCAATGAGCATTAGTGCTCATCAATGTATACACCAGTGCACCCATTCTATCTAAATCTTTTAGGATGCATGATTCGAGGTAATGGACATAGTTTTACAATAGATTAATCCATTCATATCTTGAGAGAACTAAAAATTTTCCCTTGATAAGGAAAAATACTCTTTTTCCTTTCTTTTTGGCACAAGGGACCCATATTTTAGAAGCATGATTAATTTGGACCCAATTTATCTTTATTAGTTTTGGTTCTTTTACATGTACTAAGAAGAATATTTGACTAGTGGTCTCATATTATTTCTTGACCCATCAATTGCAAGTAATATGAATGTTGTCTAAAGCTAATTATCCATAATCCCAAGAGGGTCTTCTTCTTCTAGGGTACTATCTTCAACTTAGCACACTAACATCATTTTACCTAACAAATTATTCCAGTTATGCACCTTACATGTTTCATCATCTTCATCACTAGTCACTATTAAGAGTTTTATCTTAGAAGAAGTTTGTAAGTGCTAACCCATATTCATTGAACATGTATTTTAGGTACTCCTCCAATATTTTAGTGTCCCTAAACATTGACCTTTGAACAACTTATAGTGGCTTAATCAATTCAAGGTTTTGAGAAGAAAAGGAGAAGGTTGGAACAAACCAATCCTTAAATGAATCCAAATTGGCTATTTTTTAGTGTGTCTCATTGAAAACATACCATGAATATGACCAATTTTTTAAGGTCATATATACAACATACACCCATAGATTCCTTGTGGCATTTTCATAATAGACAGTCCATGTTTCTTTATAAAGGCACAGATGTGTTATAGGGTCAGAGTTTCTAGAGTAGGATGAGATGTCCAAGTCCTCATTATTTTTTCAAATCTATTACAAATTACCACCTTCACATATTACCAAGTTGGAAAACTAATCTTTTGTGCTTCTCACTAATGAGAATCAATGCTTATCAATGTATACACTAATGCACCCATTCTATCTAACTCTTTTAGGATGCATGATTTGAGGTCATGGAAGTAGTTTTCCATTAGATTACTCCCTTACTATATTGAGATAACTAAATTTTTTCCTTTGCTAAGGAAAAATACATTTTTTCCTTTCTTCTTGGCATAAGAGACCCATATTTTAGAAGCATGATTAATTTGGACCCAATTTATCTTTATTGGTTTTGGTGCCTTTACATTCACCAAGAAGAATCTTCGACCAATGTTCTCATATGATTTCTCCACCCATTTTTTGTATGCAATATGAATGGTGTCTAACCTAATTTTCCATCCTCCCAAGAGGGTCTTCTTCTTCTGGGGCATTATCTTCAACTTGGCATACTAACATCCTTTTACCTATCAAATTATTCCAATTGTGCACCTTCCATGTTTCATCATCTTCATCACTAGTCACTATTAAGAGTTTTATCTTCAAAGAAGGTTGGAAGATCTAACCCCTTTTCAGTGAGCATGTATTTTAGGTGCTCCTTCAATTTTTTAGTGTCCTCAAACACTGACCTTTAATCTACCTATAGTGGCTTCATCAATTCAAGGTTTTGAGAAGAAAAGGAGAAGGTTTGAACAAATTACTCCTTAAATGAATCCCAATTGGCTATTTTTTAGCGTGTCTCATTGAAAACATACCATGCACATTCCCAAGTATTTAATTTCCTATATAGGGTATGCACCCATAGATTCCTTAGGGAATTTTCACAACAAATAGTCCACATTTCTTTACAAAGGTACACATGTGTTATAGTGTCAGAGTTTCCAAAGTAAGATGAGATGTCTAGGCCCTCATTATTTTTTAAATCTGGTGAAAATTTTGGCCTTCACATCTTGGCAAGTTGGCAAGCTAATATTTTTTACTTTTCACCAATGAGCATCAGTGCTCGTCAATGTATACACTAGTACACCCATTCTATCTAACTCTTTTAGGATGTATGATTCAAGGTCATGGACATAGTTTTCTATTGGATTACGCCCTTCATATCTTGAGATCACTAAAAAATTTCCCTTTCTAAGTCAAAATACTCTTTTCTTTTTTTCTTGGCTCAAGGGACCCATATTTTAGAATCATGATTAATTTGGACCCAATTTATCTTTATTAGTTTTGGTATCTTTACGTGCACCAAGAAGAATCTTTGACTAGTGGTTTCATATGCTTTCTTGACCCATTAGTTGCAATAAATATGAATGGTGTCTAAAGATGATTATCCATCCTCCAAAGAGGGTCTTCTTCTTTTGGGGCACTATCTTCAATTTGGCACACTAACATCCATTTACCTATCAAATGATTCCAATTGTGCACCTTCCATGTTAAATCATCTTCACCACTAGTCACTATTAAGAGTTTTCTCTTGAAAGAAGGTTACACTTGCTAACCCCCTTTCACTAAACATGTATTTTAGGTGCTTTTCCAATATTTTAGTGTCCTCAAACACTGACCTTTGAACTACCTATAGTGGCTTAATCAATTCAAGGTTTTGAGAAGAAAAGGAGAAGGTTTGAACAAAGCACTCCTTAGATGAATCCTAAATGGATATTTTGTAGTGTGTCTAATTAAAAACATACCATGCACATGCCCAAGTCTTTAAGGTCCCATATAAGGTATGTACCCATAGATTACTTGGGGCATTTTCATAATAGACAATACATATTTCTTTACAAAGGTAAACATGTGTTATAGGGTTAGAGTTTCTAGAGTAGGATGAGATGTCCATGTCTTCATTATTTTTTAAAATATAGTAAAAATCATTTCCTTCACATCTTGCCAAGTTGGCAAGCTACAATTTTGTGCTTTTCACCAATGAGAATTAGTGCTCATCAATGTATATACTAGTGCACCCATTCTACCTAACTCTTTTAGGATAAATGATTTGAGGTCATGGAAATAGTTTTCCATTGGATTACTCCATATCTTGAGAGAACTAAAATTTTTCCCTTGATAAAGAAAAATACTCTTTTTCCTTTATTCTTGGCACAAGAGACCCATATTTTAGAAGCATGAATAATTTAGACCCAATTTATCTTTATTAGTTTTGGTGCCTTTACGTGCACCAAGAAGAATCTTTGACTAGTAGTCTTTTATGATTTATCAACCCATTGGTTGAAAGAAATATGAATGGTGTCTAAAGATGATTATCCATCCTCTCAAGAGGGTCTTCTTCTGGGGAACTATCTTTAACTTGGCACACTAACATCTTTTTACTTATTAAATTATTGTAGTTGTGCACCTTCCATGTTTCATCATCTTCATCACTAGTCACTATTAAGAGTTTTATCTTCAAAGAAGTTTGGAAGCACTAACCCCTTTTCATGGAACATGTATTATAGGTGCTCCTTCAAAATTTTAGTGTCCTCAAACACTGACCTTTGAACTATCTATAGTGGCTTAATTAATTCAAGGTTTTGAGAAGAAAAGGAGAAGGTTTGAACAAACCACTCCTTAAATGAATCCTAATTGGCTATTTTTTAGCATGTCTCATTGAAAACATACCATAAACATGCCCAAGTATTTAGGGTCCTATATAAGGCATGCACCCATAGATTGCTTAGGACATTTTCACAACAGATAGTCCATGTTTCTTTAGAAAGGTACACATATGTTATAGGGTTAGAGTTTCTAGAGTAGGATGAGATGTCTAGGTCCTCGTTAATTTTTAAAATCTAGTGAAAATTTATACCTTCACATCTTGCCAAGTTGGTAATCTAAGCTTTTGTGATTTTGACTAATGAGCATTAGTGCTCATCAATGTATACACTAGTGCACCCATTCTATCTAACTCTTTAAAGATACATGATTTGAGGTCATAAACATAGTTTTCCATTGGATTACTCCCTTCATATCTTGAGATCACTAAAAAAATTCTATTGTTAAGGCAAAATGCTCATTTTTCTTACTTCTTGGCACAAGGGACCCATATTTTATAAGCATGATTAACTTGGACCAAATTTATCTTTATTGGTTTTGGTTCCTTTATGTGCACCACGAAGAATCTTTGACCAGTGGTCTCATATAATTTCTTAATCCATAGGTTGAAATAAATATGAATGGTGTCTAAATATGATTATCCATCCTCCTAAGAGGGTCTTATTCTTCTAGGGCACTATCTTCAACTTGGCACACTAACATCCTTTTACCTATCAAATTATTCTAGTTGTGCACCATCCATGTTTCATCATCTTCATCACTAGCCACTATTAATATTTTTCTCTTTGAATAAGGTTGGAAGCACTAACCCATTTTCATTGAACATGTTTTTTAGGTGATCCTCTAATATTTTAGTGTCCTTAAACACTGACCTTCAAACTACCTATAGTGGCTTAATAAATTCAAGGTTTTGAGAAGAAAAGGAGAAGGTTTGAACAAACCACTTCTTAAATGAATCCCAATTGGATATTTTGTATCATGTCTCATTGAAAATATACCATTAACATTCCCAATTATTTAAGGTCCTATATAAAACATGTACCCATAGATTCCTTGGGGCATTTTCACAACAGACAGTCCACATTTGTTTACAAAGGTACACATGTGTTATAGGGTCAATGTTTTTAGAGTAGGATGAGATGTCCAAGTCCTCATTACTTTTTAAAATATATTTCAAATTTCTATTCACATCTTACCAAGTTGGCAAGCTAAAATTTTGTGCTTCTCACCAATGAGCATTAGTTATCGTCAATGTATACACTAGTGCACCCATTCTATCTAACTCTATTAGGATGCATGATTTGAGGTCATGGACATAGTTTTCCATTAGATTAATCCTTTAATATATTGAGAGCACTAAAAATTTTCCCTTGTTAAGGTAAAATACTCTTTTTCCTTTCTTCTTGGCATAAAAGACCCATATTTTAGAAGCATGATTAATTTGGACCGAATTTATCTTTATTAGTTTTGGTGCCTTTACGTGCACCAAGAAGAATCTTCGACCAGTGGTCTCATATGATTTCTAAACCCATCAATTGAAAGTAATATGAATGGTTTATAAAGCTAATTATCCATCCTCCCAAGAGAGGACTCCTTGATCATTTGGGTTTATAGTCTCAATACCCTATGCCATGATATTATAGATGTGGTTGATTTCATCCCCAATATCCATGATCTCGATATAGGAGGTCTTTAATCATGTGAGAGGGGTATTAAAACCCTATACTTTCCATTATAAAATGTTATTTAGTGCATTTTAAAACACATATCTACATTTTTTTCATAACACCATGGCCTTCCTAGAAGCATTAGATAGTTGTCATTCTCTACTAACTCGATTACAAAGTCAACATGGAATTTAGTTCCCCTGATATCTAAAATTAAACTCTTAAAAATTCTAATAGGCTACACCTAGGTCTTATTGGCTATGAATAATATATGAGGAGAAGGTCTTAAGGTTGGCCTCCCCATTTTCTCCTAGGCATTCTTGGTCAAGATGTTGACCTTGATGCCCATGTCTAAAAAAACCTCAAAAATAGACCAGCCATTAATAGTGGCATCCACTAAAAGTTATTTCTCATATTATGAATTTTTTTTATGCCAAACCTCTCATACCCACTCCATGTGTGTCATAGTGACTTCAAATTAATTCTATCTTGCATGTTACAAGAGTAAGTTCTTTAATAAGGGTAACATTCCCTGTCAGTAAGAGGTACAGGATCTTAGTTAATTCTTGTATGTTAAATTTTTGGCTATCTTGATTCTTATGAGAGGTGGTGGCTTGAAATTCTATATATCATGCTAATTAGAACTCCCTTTTGGGTTTTGGATTATACTCATGGCCTATTTTAATACATCTTTTTGGCATACTAGGTCTAGGTATAATACAAATTTGGGTTTAAACTACATTATGCACTCATTACGACCCTTATCCCCATATTATAGGCATAACTCAGGTAATATCATAACTATTGGATGAGTAGTGAATCCATTATGAGTAGTCACCTAAAATTTGACTACCTCTATGCATATAGGTTACACCTTCAAAGTCCATCTTTCTATTTTATGCTCATGCTTGATCATTCTTGCACCATTATCTTTGTAAGGCATGTCTTGGGTCAAATTTTTATATAATTTAGGGAATTATTCAACTTTATGGCATCCTCAATAATACCCATACATAGGATGTGTAAGGAAGTCACACTGATAATGCTCTATTAAGCCACATTTATAACATGAGCATGTTGGTAACCTTACACCACCATGTCCACCACCTCACCCTCTATAAACTCATTGTATCCTAAAGCTTATGTTTTATTGGAAGTATCCCTCATTAGCTTGGTTATCCTACCCTCTGACTACTGTAGTGGCCTATAGTGCACCTCTTTCAATGTTCTCATGCATTTCAACAATCACTTAATAATCAATAGTAGTATGGGTGTAGGTGTTTCACAAATGAAATTAGATGGTTATGTTAACTTGGCTAGTGTATTACAATAAAAGGTAGTTGTATACATCATTCACCTCTTGTCACACTTGTAGATTATAAGTAGGGTGCATACATTATTTCATGGGTATTTAGTCCTATTAGGGTCCTGTAATTTGTAGTCAATACACCATAGTACATGTCAAGAATCATAAAATGAGCTAGAGGTAATATTTTAGAGTTAGGAAGATATAGACAAAATTTTCACTTCTATAAATGGGCTAATCCTAGGATCTACACTTTCGACTACCTCAACTTTGAGTGTGGCTTCAAGCACTTATTGAGGATCTATAAAATTATTTATGGAAAGTTATCTTAAAAAAGGCATGAAAACGCCTCTAATGAATCAATGTGCATGTTGAGAAGGGTGAATATCATATGGGAGATTTGATAGGAGAGTTTTAAACCTTATATCATACATGCACACAATTTATGAGATTCCTTTGGTAATCTCTTTTAGCACGATGATGATTTACTATTCAAACTCTAAAATGTCAAATTCCTTTAGGAATGCATCCTTTAGGGTACCATAGTCAACGATAGCCTATTTAAGATCAATTTTTTTTTACTAGGTATGGGTAAAATTAATTAAAGTAGTCATAAATTAGGTCACCTTATACTCCGATTGGGTTATGAACGATACATGCCACTATAGTTCACACTTTAGCACATGTTCTATGACATTTTCTATGTTTCAATATTCTAGAAAATGCATAACTATTTCATAGTATATTTTATACAGGGGTTAGATGGTATCTAGGGTGTTTGTCCCCTTAAAACCTATCTTGATGGCCATCCTATAATGCCTCCAATCATTAGTTTAGGTGATGGTCTCATCATTATTACTAGAAAAGTTGATGTTGTCATCACTATGCTACTTACTTGTGGTGCTTGACCACTTCGTGTGAGTGGTATCCACTTAATTTTTTTGACATTGGATAATTTAGTATGCTTGCATTTAATTTCTATTATGGTGAGCTAGTGTCTAATGGTTTAGAGGTAGTTTCACTCACCTCCTTGTATGGAATAATCTATTCAATCACAAAGTTTTAAACTATGTCTATAAAATGTCTAAGCTATAAGTCATGAATAGAGTTAATTATTACTTCTATAATTTCTTTAAGTGGGGGATCTAACATGTGAGTATGTACAATAGGTCCAAGGGGATAAGTGTATCAAGTGTATTTGTAATCACCAAATATTGTAATAACCTGGAAAATTACACACTTGTCAAGTGTTGAGCTCAATCCATTACTTCATTATATTTCTCATCCTCACATTGTTGTATTTCAAGATATCCTTCCCCATGCCCTTCCTTCTTGTTATGGGTTCTCTCATCACATATGAGTTTTATATATTCCATCAGTCTACACTATCTCTTATTATAGGTCTATCTTCTGAGTTCTTGAGTGTCAATTTTCTCATTCCCTTCCATTATGCCTCACCTACACATACCCTTCTCCCATTTTTCACTACTCATATATAAAAGGACTTTATCCTTTCATCCTTAAAGTTTCAAAACCATAATGCACCATTATATTTTTTAGCTTTGCACCAAATTATTTCACAAATGTGCCTCTAAGGTCACACAAAAATGGGTACTTTACTTCTTTAGGGCACAAGTATGTTTAGACTATGAACTCAAGTATGTAAATATTCAATACTATTTTCTACAATTTATCTACTACTCTAGTCCAAGTAGCATCTAGGGTTTCAAGTCTCTCTACGAACTCCATCAACTCATAACATTATCCATAGCTTATTATTCTATGGGTTAAATATATATCCAACCATTGGTACACGTGCTCAAGTAGATCACATAAAAATACATCATAAAAATCATCATATAGGTTTTTATGAACCCATTTTATCAACTTGTATCCTTGGTAGTTTATATGCTTTATCATAAATTTATCTTCCACCTATTGAAACCAATACTTAATGTTTTCGAGAGAAAGTTGGTACATCATTCTGTCATACCATTATAGCAAAAAAATTTAATAAGGTCTTGGAAATGGAACTAAAATGTTTTATATAATGGTGCAAAAAGTTATATTAGTTAGTTCTTGTTTTTTTACAACTAATCAAAATCATGGGGTATTCTCTTTTCACTCAAAATTTTAACACTCGACTGCACCAACATTAATCCACATAAGGTACAGACCCTATACACTCACCCAAAACATAGCTGAGAAAGAACTATGGCTTGTATAGGACTAATTATGCCATGGCATGAGATTTCAATTATATGACTTGATCAATTCATTGAAATATTTTGGTAGATCATAGGTTTAATCCTTTCATGGACTAACCTCAGTGTCATGTGGGTGTAAGTTTTTCATGGAATAATCCTAGGGTTATATAGGGTTATAATTCATTGAATTATTTTACTATAATTATACATAATTGATGTAGAGTCAATAAGGGGAAGTCAACAAAAAATTCATCATATATTCCTCTAGCCAATCTAGTCTCATGCTCTTAATGAGTTCCTATTCCAATCCCATGTCCAGTTCAAGGTTTTTTGTCCATATGATGTCAAAATTCACTCTTTGTATATATATCTATATCATATAATCCTCAAATATTTCCATCATAAAATCAACCTCTTAATTTTATTTCTTATGCTTTTACCATCTCATATAAAGCTTTCCCTTCACCTATTTTTCTTTGGGTGTTCATTATCTTCCACACTATGTATTCCATTAGGTCTCTAGGACCAATCCTTGGTTTAAGATTCTAAGAATAAAATACATCACATTGAAGGTCTTAAGTGAACATGATAATATTTTATAAACACTACTTTAATGATCGAACACCTCTTAACCTAGATTTCCACTCCTAGGCTTATCATACCCTCCTAGGCTAGTATCTTTGTCTTGTGTTTTTCCCTTGTTATACCAAATCTATTATCTTTTTGTAGACACTAGAAATCCACAAACTATGATCCCAAGTATTGAAATACCCATAGACCACCTTAGAACCCCCTTGGGACGAAATTAGCCTTCTAACCTCTAGTTAAACCTAACCTAAGTCAGTTTGATTAAATTGGCTAAAACCAACCTTTTACCTATTTCTATCCTTCACCCTTATCCACCAATAGTTAGGTTGACCACCAACTATCACCCTGACCACCAATGGTTAGGTTCCACCTACTTAATCACCAACATGCAAACCCATCCACCTTGATTTTCTAAAAATAGCTTGTCTAAATCTAGTTATGAACCATTACATGTACGAGTTAAAATTAGGAAGCCTAGTTCACATCTTGTTGTGACTCTCTTGCCTTGCTTATAAGAAGAGATAATGAGAGGTAAGGAGGATCTAAAACTATTATCAAGATCTTGTGCATCCAAAATTCTCTTTTTGTAGGTCAATCATCATCAATAATCAAATAAACCAACTACTACATTAGGAAACCAACTCACCACCATAGCATCACCAAAGTACCAAGACCTGTTACTCTATCAGAATCACATCAAAATCCACTAATGAGTCAATCACCTCAATCAATCACCTGATCAACTTTTTTTAAGATAAGTACTTGATTTTTAGAATTTAATTACTTTATTTGATTTTCACATTCAGCCCAACAACAACCCATCTCCTAGAATATCACTTTGTGATCCCATTAACCAGCCATTTATCAACCTAGATATACACATAATAACCATCGATAGTTGGCTCAATTGTTGATGGTCTGTCTAACTAACAATAGTCATCTTGACCACCGATGGTCACCTTAATCCCCAATGGTTAGCCTAGCTAATGATGATCACTATGGCAGGAAATTCTAGCCAACTAATTTCACCTACCTACCCTTAATCAAATATAATTTTTTTATGTCCCTACCTATTCACAAACCCCTACCATATTTTCTAAAACAAACCTTTATCACATAGCACTAGTAATAATTAGCTTATTTCTATTTTAATCATTTCTAGTCTATTTATTTGGTATCTCTTATGTTTAATTTTAGTACCTTTTGATTATTGATGCAAGTACTTTCTTTTATGTTTATATACTTAATTATTTAAAATTTGTGGATTGATAGCCCTTAAGGAAGTTCTTCCTTTTGGGATCTAGCTATCACTAGGCAATCTACTCAATTATCTATCTAATAATAAAAATTGATTGAGTGCTTTCTTATTTGTAGGTCATCTACCCAATCTGAAGAGGATATTTTCATAATATTCTTATTCAATGTGCACACAATCAAACAAGTTTTTCAACCATACCTGTACTTAGTTTCTTGTTCTTCTTTTTGAAATAATAAGCTAAAATTCACTGAAACATTCTAGCACACCTAATGGGATCCTTGTGTCTTTACTTGGGTTCTTATTTTCTTGCATATTCTCTCTATTATATGCTAATTAATAAAATCATAACTTTCTTTTGGGATTAAAATTAAGTGCATACATTGATTGCTTAAAATTTTAGTTCACATAGGTTAACTTAAAATAAAAATAATCTATCATAGCTTCACTCTTTGTTTCACACACTCAACTAAACCACATTCAACAATTAAACATCAAATAAACTTAAGACACGGCCTAAATAATATTTCATCACCTAGCGGTAATCTTACCCTTTCCTAGGCAATCCCACTTGGAGGTCATTACCAAGGGGAAAACCAACTCAGCTCTCTAGTTAAGTATAAACTCTAGATATCAATATATATTGGCTAAGCAGCTGACACCCTTATCACTATGGTATGTGAAGTGAGGGGATAGGCCCCAATACCAAGCCATGCATTTATTCCAATACAAATTCTTTTTGAGCACCTAAATAAAAATTGAAACCAACCCTAGACTTCCTTTCTAGTACCCTCTCTACAAACTATTTTCATTCACACAACTTCTTAAGGCATAAGCCAAAAGTGAGATAAATAAAAACCCTAGGGCTTAACATATCTTTTAGAGTGTGATTTGATTTCTTTGAGAATTTTTTTTCTTCTTTTTGTTTGATTAATGAGGTCTTTTTTTTTAATTTCTCCCTCCCCTATCTTGTATAGTTCTCACTTGTCAACATTGAAAGAACCTTGCAGAGCAAAACCCATCACCAAACCAACCTACCTCTTCTACCTCTTCATCCATGGACTAAATTTCTAAACCAATATATTCTCCTAATCCCTTAAGAATTCCTACCTTCCCTTGAGAGGATCCTCAAGGAGACATGGACTTTGTTGCTTTCCTAGATAATAATCATGTAGCCTTGCAACATTATCTTACAACCATGTCTTATCATAACCTAGCTTTGGTCCCACCCATAGACTCACCCTATGGCATGCATCCCCACCTCATGGATAAAATCTCTATTAACATAGTTACAACCCAACTATTGGCTATTTAATCCTCCTCATCTACCAACAATCCCTTTGATACTACCATTATAAACCAACCAAGCCAAATTATGAATGCCCTTATACCTTCCATTCCTACCAACAACTCCTCCACCTTATGAGTAAGCCAACCTCTAACCACCTACACTCCCTCCATAATAGGAGTGCTTACATCTAGAATTAATAGCCTTTCTTTATCTATACTTAATCCGTTAACCACTATTCTACTTCAAATCTTGGTGGTGTCCATACCCTCTACCTTACCATCGATTAGCACAAGGGTCACCACCCTTCCATCAATCACCAAACCAACTACCACTCCTATCCAACAAGCACCCATTACACCAAACTTCAGATACATCCCTAACCTAAAATGGAATGTACCCCTACCCACTACACAACCACCTACATCTGCCTACCCTTATGTATCTTCTACCCAACCATTAGAATCCACATACCAATATGTGGTAGATTCTTAACCTTCTACCCATTATCAGTATGTCACCCAACCATCACAATAGTATGCATCTTATAGCCTTTTAGGTACACAATCCCAAGAAGACCTAATGAAGATGATTATGGATAAGATGACCACCTTAGAGTCATCCATTTTGGGTGATCACAACATCTTATTATATGACCAGCTCTGTAATGATCCCTTCCATCTATTTGTACCTATCAGGCCATATCCTCCCTAATGGAAAATTCCTATGTTCTCTAAATTCCAAAGTAAGGAGGATCCCCAATAGCACCTAAGGGAATTTAGGAAATCTTTTTATCTAATTACCTATGATTATTCCCTCTTTTTCCACACCTTTCCCATGTCCTTAGCTAGTGCACCATTGGATTGGTTTAGTGCCATACCCAAACACACCCTTTTCTCCTTCAGCCAACTAGATCAAACCTTCTTGGATCATTTTCAATCAATATTTCCAAGAAATTTTCTATTGTCAACCTATACTCTATCTTATAATTTGAGGATTAATCCATTGTCAATTTTGTAGTTCATTGAAGGAGCCTAATTATCCAACTCTCCTTTTCCTTGCCTCAACTTAAATTCATAGATCTATTTACTTGGGCATGTGTCAAGCATATCTCCTCTACACTATGTGTCCAAAGCTTCCACACCTTTGATGAAGCTTTTACCATGGTGTGTAAGTTAGAGAACATAGCCATTGATGAAGGTAAGTTGAAACTGAAGAACAAGAACTCCACCTACAAAACCAATTAGGCCTCTTCTTCCAAATTGAAGAACTAGTCTAATACCAATACTAGGGTAAAAGGAACCATAGATTTAGTAGTAATTAAATCTAATCCTCCACCATTAGTCAACCAACCAAATTCCTCTAGTTCCTCAAAGCAAAACATGAAGAACTAAAACCATAGTAACCAAAAGCAATTCACTCTGCTTGAAGAATCTTATGCTTCAATCTTCGAAAAGCTATTGAAAGCTAATATCATTTAACTTCATCTTATCAAACGACCCCATTAATTTGACTCATCTTTCCCTATACCTAGTTGGTATAATGAGAATGATTTATGTGCCTTTTATTGAGTGATAGGGCATGACATTAGTAGGTGAAATACCTTCAAGAGCCTTGTCTAATCCCTCATTTACAAGGGGAAAATCTCATTGGGCAACCCCAAAACACCATCAAACCAAACCCTTAGAATCTTTAGAAAACCTTTTCCTAACCATTTTCCTTTTAAGAATGGAAGCAACATGGTTGAATGTACATATGATGCTCATACTATTAACATGGTTCTTGACACACTCACTACTAAAGAACCCACTGACCAACATATCTATCCCTCACCATCTCCACTTATTGAAGTAGTAGATTTACATTCTCTTATTTGGAAATCAAAAATAAGGAAACACCCCTTTATCCTCCTCCATTTATCAAGGTAGTGGAGCCATCAACCCTTCCATTAACCAACATACTAGGCCAAGGACCCATTTTACCTTTCTCATCAACCACCAAACAACCTAATGCCTCTTCAAAAATCATTCCTAAATAATAAATCCCCATGTATACCCCTCCCATAAAGGAGCCACCTATCTCAATCTTTCATTCTTTAATTTAGAAAGAGGACATGGTTACCATCCTTGTGTCTCAACCTATGGGCTTATCTTTTAGGTCCACTATTCAAAGAACAAAACTAACCTACAAACCATTCTCTATGTTAGTGCAGAAATTAGAATTTATGTCTAACCCTAACATGGATTAAGCCACATTATGAAATAACTAGGGATACCTTATATCACCAAACAAGAACCTCTAACCATACCTTTAGTAGACCAACCCACCACTTCCATTATCTTAACTCCTACCTTATCAACCAAATTAATCACAACTTTTACAATTCCAATAATCCATTAGCTATCCAAGGCATCTAAAGCCCAAAAAACTAAATCACCTTCTAAAACCAAATCAACGAAATTGATCAAGAACCTTGACACCTTCCCTACATATATTCTTAACCACCCATCTTTGAAGGTAGAGCTTACCTCACTAAAACCAATAGATAAGCATCAAACCAAAAAAACCAGTGAGGTAAAACCACCCAAAGGATTGAAGCCTCAAATTTTACTTCCCTTAACCTTTCCATCTATTTTAGGACCTCATCCATCTACCTTGAGCAGGAAACCCATTATCTCAACCAAAACCCCACCACCTATTTTGGTTATACCTTCATAGTTACTTTCAAACATACCTCTCTTCACTACACCAAAAATACCCAAGCTACCTACCTTATAATCTTCCACCTCTAACTCATCGACCTCTTTGTCTAAACCAAAACCATAAACCAAGTGCACCACCTTACCTAAGGCACCTATCATCAAACCTAATTACAAACAACCTTCCACCTCAACAACCAAAACCAAGACCATGAAACCTTTAACACCTTTAGTTGAATCCTATTTGACCATTTTCTATAGGTTATTACAAACCTCTTGTTTACCCTTACCTCCCATCAATCCCTTTGACCCTCTTTCTTTAAAACCTATCTGGTACAATGACCACCAAGTGTGTTCTTATCATAGGACACCCAACCATGACATAAAGAATTACAAAGATCTCTAAATCATTATCCACCAGCTTTACAATGAGGATGATTTATTAATATAAAAACCTCCCATGAGCCCTCTATAGATCCCATTGATAACCATACCTACCCAATACTTACCCACTCCTCCACTCTCACCTTAGAGTGAAGATGAGTCTACCTAATATCCTACCCCAATTTCATCTCATATCCATACTATCAACATGGTCACAAGATCACAACAGAAGGATAAGGGGAAGGCTAAAGAGTCCATTCTATGGACATATCTACCTTCACTCTCCTAACCAACCCAAACACATCCATACCCATCTTTGACCAAACCCAAGGTGTCTATTTTAGGTGCCTCAAAATCTAACCCCTTAAAATCCATCAAGAGAGTTATCCTCAAGAAAATTCACTAGACCTCGATGAACATGAGCTTGTATGAGTTGATCTTCACCTCTCCCCATTAATGCCAAACACTAATAAATGATTTGAAATCCATAGAGGTCTAGCCCAAATACCCCAACCTACAGTAGCCTTTGTTGGTGCCCTTCAGATTTTAAACCTTTTTACCTTTAAAGATTTGAAAATACCCTCTACCTATTTAGATGACTCAGATCCCCCTCTCTTTATTACTAACTACATCAACCAAAACCACATGAAATAGGTCATTATTGATGGGGAATAAGCATTAACATTATCTCCTCCTATGCCTTAACCAACTGAACCTTCTAGACAATGTCATGTCCAAAACCTTGGTCATCCTCTATTCCTTCAATGATACCATCACCACCACCATGGGAATAGTTGTCCTTCACATCCATGTAGGACCCTGTATGATCCCCAAACTCTTTTATGTAGTGGAAGGTCAATTCCAATACAACATTTTTTTAGGATGACCCTGGATCTACACCATCAGTTGCATCCCATCTACCCTTAATTATTTCATGAAGTTTGAGAATGAAGTCTAGGTCATCACCATCCAAGCTAACCCAAGTCTTTTTTTAACATGCAACATGACCTACCACCCCAAAGATGTCTTCATACCCAAAACTAGAACACCCTTAGTAGATAAATACCAACCTTTAACCACTAAATTAGATATCATATCCCCTTCTACTGACCAAACATCTACCAGTTATTCTATTCCTTTAGACTAAATCCCCACCATAAACCCTTTGAAATCCACATTTCACTACCTTTCCTTGGGGAAATATCACCTTTTAGCCCTTGATGCTTTACTTACTCCTCATGATTATGAGTAACTTACTAACCAACTAGGATATGACCCCAATGTCAAAACTTGTGTTCCCTTTGGATCTCCCTTATATCAAACACATTTTATCTATGGGGGACTCAAAAAACCCCTTCATTTTTCTACTACCTCTCTTTCACTTAGAACATTCACTGCCAATTTCTCTTGCCTATATAAACTAAGCTTTGCCAAGATATATCTCCATCGGTGTGCTTAGAAGGGATTTGGTTTTGGGTGATATGAGCATGGCCCACATAAATTTATGACCATTGAAACCAAAAATTCTCATGAGAAGCATGGCCTTAGTTTCATCCTACCCAATAAGAAGCAACCCAAACCACCTACTACCACCATTGTTGAAGGAAAATACCCTTTTCTCACCCACCTCTCCTTTGTCTATGTGTGAGATGATGATATCATCCCACCTAAATTTTTTTTCAACATGATCAACCTTGGACTTTTGACTTATCAATAATATGGGGTGACCATAACCATCCCTTTGACCCATCCCAGGATGATAAGAGATGAGTCTCCTACCATTAATACCATCTAGTGTTAAGATGATGATTCTATTATCACATACCTTGGTGGTCTAGATTATTCTATCAACAAATACTTTCCTCCTAAGACCTTTACCATGTTGAACAAATTCACCTCAGATATTAACTTGGGTATTAAAAATAACCCTCACATTGTCAAACTTGGATAATCACTAAATTTTGAGGAACTTCATGGCTTCCTATTTTTCCTCTAAGATCATAGCATATATTTTTCTTAGTCTTATAGTGATATTCCTAGAGGTTACCCCACCATTATTGCCCATAACATACTTACCCATCATGATGCCAAGCCTATCAAGCACAAGCTCTAATGCATGTATCCTTACATATCCGTTCTTATCAAAGAAGAGATTTTACATCTTTTTTCTATCAACTTCATTCAACCCATTAACTACCTCTAATGGGTATTTAATATCATACCTATAACTAAATCCATATGAGGAATATGAATTTATGCATACTTTCATGACCTTAACCTCACTTGCCCCAAAGATGAATTTCCCCTACTGAGTATCGACCAGCTAGTTGATCTTACAGTCAACCACGAGATGCTATCTCTCATGGATAGATTCTTAGGATATAATTAGATCTTAATTACTCCCAAATATCATCACAAAATTTATTTTACTACCCCTTAAGTAACCTTTTACTATCGAGTCATGCCTTTTGGGCTAAAGAATGTTGGTACAACCTACAATGTGCCATGACCTATACCTTCCATGACCTTATCCATAAGATTGTTGAGGAATATGTGGATGACCTTCTTTGAAAATATAAACTTTGAAAATATCACTTGGCTATTATTAAGATCATATTTGAGCACCTCATCCATTACCATGTTCCCCTGAACCCCAAGATGTGAATTTTTGGGGTCTTGTCAAGAAATATCCTTGTCTTTATCATATCCCTTTATGGATTAGAAGTTGATCCTACCAGGATAAAATCAACCCTTGATATGCTCCCTTCAGTCAAACTTAAGCAACTCCATATTTTATAAGGAAATCTTCAATCCATTTATCACTTTATCTCCTACTTTTTAGACTGATGCCAACCCTTCCACAACCTTCTAAAGAAGGATGTCTTTTTTAAGTGGAATAATAACTCCTAAAAGTCCTTTGATTCACTCAAAAGGTACCTTTTATCTGTACCTATCCTTACTCCTCCCAAGGATTACCAACCTTTCTACCTTTATATCTCTACCACCAACCATTCCCTAGGGAAAATGTTTGCTCATTGGAATAAGCAACATAGATAACAAGTCATCTACTACATTAATCGCATGCTTGTAGAGCATGAGACTCGATATACCCATATCAAGAACCTTTTCTTGTCTTTAATATTTGTGGCTACCAAGATTTTCCACTACCCTCTTAAACACAAAACCTATGTCATAACCAATATTGACCCACTCAAGTACATGCACTCTAAGCCATACAAAAACTAACGTATGACCAAGTGGCTCATGCTCTTAGTAGAGTTTGACCTTGAGTTATTTTCATAAAAATCAATTAAGGGGAAATTCATTTTTGACCAATTGGTCAAGGAACCTTTAGTAGACAACAATCTTCCTCTTCTTGAGTTCCTTGATGAGTCCATCATACCCCTATCCATCATAACCCTATCTTAGGTGGATTTTACTTATCAAGTCACCATGTTATTTGATGGGTTAAAGTATTAGCATAATGGGAGAGCACATATCATACTTATCCCCTTTGATGGTTAACCTCTCCCTTTATCCTTTAAATTTGATTTTGAATGTTCCACTAATATGACTGAGTATGAAGTCCTAGTGATAGGCCTTCAAACTAACCTAGACCTAGGATTTAAAATAATCAATATTTTTGGTGACTCCTAACTTGTGGTCAATAAAATCAATGGCTCTTACAAATGTAATAATGACATTTTGTAATAGTATAAATAGTTATTTGATGAAATATTATCATCATTTGAACACTACCATATCCAACCATCCTCATGATTTACTAATAAGTTTGTCAACACCATAACTTCCCTTGTCTCTCAAATACCATTTGCACCTTTCAACTCTAAGCTATATTTCATTATCCATAGACCTACCTAGCCTTCCTATGTCAAACCAAACTCTCTCACCATTTTCAATGTGGAAAAGACCCAACTTGACCTTTGGTATTAATAGACCTTCAACTACCTCAACCTTGCCATTATTCCTTCTAGCATTTCTATGAATTCTTGAAGAGCATTTATCTAGAGTACCACTCATTATACCATTATAGGGGGAATTATTTATAAACATGGATTTTATGGTCTTATCTTTCATTTCTTATGTCATCATAAATCCTCTTGTGATATCAAAGATATGCATAATGGTATCTATTGGGGGCACTTTAGTGGAAATGTTGTGGCCAAGTGCATCCTTTGATTTGGCTATTACTAGCCTACCATTAACCAAGACTACTATGATTATGTGAAAAGGTGTGTTCAATGCCAACAACATACCAATTTACATCATGCACCTAGTCATAAACTTCACATTTCCACTAATTTATAGCCCTTTTCCCAATGGGTTGTATAACTCATTGGTAAAATTAATCCCCATTCCTCAAAAAAACATCACTCTATCATCACTATAACCAAATATTTTACCAAGTGGGTATAGTTTATTCCTCTAGTCTCAACCAAAGTAGAAAAAAATATTGATTTTATCAACCATCACATTATCTACCACTTCGATGTTCCTCATAAGATTATCACTAATAATGGTAAATATTTTAAGAACAAACAAGCCTAGGGCTTATATGATGCATTAAAAGTTAAGTTTATCCTTGCCTTATCACCCTTAAGTGAATGGATAGGTTGAGGTCTCTAACAAAACTCTTAATAATATGTTAACTAAAATGGTTAATGCATATAGTCTGGATTAGCATTTACACATCCCCTTCACCTTAAGGTCATAGATTACTAGCATTAGAACCCATACGGGTGCTACCCCTTTCTCTCTTATATTTGAGGTAGAGGTTTTCTTGGGTCTTGAAGTCCAAATCCCATCTCTTTGTATATATTTTCAAGATAACATTTTTAAGAGTGTTAATCGATAATAGCACTTAGCCCAGCTTGAGATACTTGATGAGCATCATTTATTATCCCTTACCCATCTCCATGTCTATCAATAGAACATCAAGCATGTATATAAAAAACACCTTAGAGTACAGGAATTCAACATTGAAGACTTCATCCTAAAGAAAAATTAGTATGTCACTAATATGGATAAAATTGAGTGGGGTAAGTTTACTTTCAATCAGCTTGGACCTTATATTATAAACCACAAGTATTGATCAAGAGCTTATTTATTGTCTTCCCTTAAAGGCCACCCTAAACTTAAGCCCTTTAATGCTTCACATCTACATCTATTATTTTATTAAGAAGGATCAAGTTTACCTTTTATTTAACTTAAGCTCATCCCTTGCTATCCATCCACATTTCATCTCCCTATTTTAGGGGTAACTAATTAAAATTGAATCATGTGATTATCTATTTCCATCATAGCCTTATCTTTGATAATGGGTACCATAGATCTACTCATGGCATGATTCTCATGGTACTTTCCACCCCTTCACAAGATAGCTCCCTATGATCATTGTCACCTAAACCTCTTTACACCTAATCAAATTTCTTGTGATTTTAGTTTTGAATTTTTGAAGGTGAACCCTTAAACCTATATAAGTAATTATATGTCAAACAAAATCAAACAAGCAAAAAGGAAAATCCACACCAATAGTAATCATGGGTCATTCCTAGTATTCATAGACTGTTCCCTCAAAGGACAACTACATAAGCATGTCTAACATTTCAAAAATATAATTTAGACTACTACCTTGAAGGATAAGTCTCACAAATCTTGAAAAAATAATATAAACTTAGACCACTCCCTTGAAAAATGGTTGAGTAAATTATTTTGAAAGATGGCTGAGTAAAGCATTTGTCAATATCATAGCAATTTCTTGGAAGTTTCCCACATCAATCAGCTTCCCATATACATCAACAAAACAAAAGACCCATTATCATAATGACAACAAAATAAAACTAATCTTGAAAGGGATAATTAGTTCTCAAGAAGCATAATAAGGTAGAAACCATAATCAACTTTCACAAGTAGACTTTTTTGCATTAATCAGTCTACACTTTACATGACATAGACTTGTTTATACTAACTCTTTTGGAACCTATAGAATAGGCATGTTAGTCTCATAATAAGGTTCCATTTTCACCCATATTACCTTTACTCACTATAAGCAAGGTATTTTTTAGCTTACTTAACACTATGTGGCCAAACATCTTTTTAACCTATTAATGAATGCTAATGTGAAGGATTTGAAGGGCTTATGTTCATTAAGCCAATCCAACTTCAATTATATTATTTAAGTCCTTGTCAAATAAGAATCATCATTCCCTCTTCTTATCCTATCGTGACTAGTTGATATTTTCATTAAGGCATTTGTCTCTTGATTATATTCTTTGTTCTACCATCTAATGTTGTTAGTTACCTTACCTCATGTGCTTTACCTTAAGAAAGATAGTAATAACCATAATCATAAGAGGCATATGCACGTGTGTCATATGTAACATCATAATCATAATCAAAACCATTATATTCATAATAAAACCATAATATAGTCATATAAAATGTGAAATTTGGTAACTTAAGTGTGGCTAATGACACCTAATCCATAGGTCCATCTTGCTTGCTCTCATGACCCTCATATACATGTTTTCATTGAGTCCCAATTATATATAACCTTCCAGACTAAACCATTATAGACCCAAATTAATCTTTCCATTCTTAATCCATCCCCCAAGTCCTATAATCCATTGATAAAAGTTCCCAAACTTGAACTACAATGTTGAAACCTAAGGTGTCTTGTTTTTGGTGATATTATCCAAGTGTATTTTAGTTTCTAATGGTCATATTCTTCTGAATCCTTATCCTAATTCATGTTGAAATAATGTGAATTAATTTAATACATGATCATTAAATCCACTATAAAAATCCATTCAACATCCATTTAGAAGGGTTGAGACTCATTTACAAGAGAGAAACGAGAATACAAGTAAGACTACTCAAGCACTTTTCCTTATTCTTTGCATACAACCATCCAATAACATTTAAAGCTTATTCAAATCTTTATACCAATCCCTAGTCATTACAAGTATACCTAGTTTCACATTTACTTGAATTTTCATCACACTATTACACCAAGTAATTCAATGGGAGAACTACATATAGCTTGATCTCTCCTTGGAGTATTGGTATGTAAGCAACAGGCCCACACACAAGGTGTGAACTGCATCTAATGCATAATTTACACACTAATCCCTCTTCTCCTTTCTCCAAATTTTATATTCAAGTTTAAGTACAAATAGGACCTAGGATATTTAAGACTAAATCAAGTACACAATAAACTCCATGGACTTTCAAGCTTTGATATTTCATAGACAAGGTCACATAGACCTGATGCATGAAACCCAAAAAGCTTAGATCACCAAGACAATAGTGTTATGAGAGGAATACAACACCAAAACCTAGGGTATCCCACTTTAGGTGCTCTTGTCTAATCAAGAAATTAAATCCATGTTCCTATTTGTAATAGTCTCCCAAGACTGCACACAAATTTCTAGACCCTATCTCAGTCAAAATAGCACATAATCAAATAACTTTAATTTTCTCTCTCTCACTACTATTTTTAGAAAATTCGTAACTACAGTCAAATTTTGCAAATTAGTAGCCTAATTATTATATATTATTTATTGATTTTATCTAATCAGACCTATTTTATATTTAGGAATTAAACATCTAATTTCTCAAAAAAAAAAATCATTTGGTAAACCCGAATTACTTAGAATTTCACATAAAAACCCTAGAAACTCTAAGGTAAATTCTTAGTTGATTTTTCCCATTAATTTATGATTTTTTTTTAATATTAAAATCATAAATTCCTCTCAAATTTCAAAATTTTATAGTAAATTTTAAAATAAATTTATTTCAAACCTTAGTTGCATCAACTACCTCCCAGTAATTTTCCAATAATTTTTTGAATTTTTAGTTACATATTAAAATTAGAAAATCAACTTCAAATTTCAAAAATTCATAGTAATTTTCACAAATTTATTTTTATCAAAAACCTAGTTACATATACTAGGTCCCATTAAATCAATCACCTTCGCATAAATTTATAATTTTTTTCTTTAATAATTAACTCAAAAATTGAATTTCAATTTTAAAAATTCATAGTATTTTGCAAAAATATTTTTGAAAAATCCCTAGTTGCATGTACTAGCTCCTATTTTTCTTCTTGAGGTATCACCTTACACTTATAATCAAATTGTCAAAATGATGCTCATTCATTTACAAAACTTTCTTACATTTCTTGTAAATAATAAGGAAAACATAATGGGTCCTATCATGTACATGAATGATGAAGTTTATCATATGTTAGTACAAAGCTTCATTCTTTGGATTTCATGCTTATTTTTCTTTAAATGGGATGATGTTAAGCAAGTTATTATTAAAAATGCTAATATATCTTCTACATCACCTCCCTTGGATCCTCTACCTTATATCGAGTAATGTCGCATGGTCCATTTTTCTCTTCCCTGACTCACTACCCATTGTTAGACAGCCCAGTTGACACCTTTTGTCCCTCCACCTCCTTGGTCCATCAATTATATTTGATATCCTCTAATATCTACTACTACTCTTATATAGATAGTATATAATATGGTTATAACTATTACTCAATGTACCTGTAGGCCTCTTCCATCTACTAAGGATCCCCATCACCCTGTTATTCCTACCTATCCTAGGCCTAACCCTCCTACATAGGCAGATTTGCATAAGGCATATGGCATTATTGATCAGTTGAGAAATACTCTAGCTAATATTTCCAATTTAGAACTGCTTCAAAAAGTTAATGTATTCAAGGACATTATTTATCAAGCACTCACTTAGACTTCTATGCCTATTAATTTAGAACCTTCTTATTTTACATTAGTGACAACACTCTAAAAACCATAGAAGATGCAATTTATTTTGATAGTGAGGACATGCCTTTTCAAATAGTTATTGATCAAAATTTTCCACTATTCATACAAGTTCAAGTTAAAACCAATGCAGTTAAGAGAGTTTTTATTGATAATGATTCTGAAATAAATATATGTAATATCACATTCTTATAGGCCATGGGCATATATTTGGCATCCATGCAAAAATCATATACAAACATTTGAGGGTTTGATGATATACCCCAATAGACATTGGGCATTATTACTTTAGATATTATGGTGGGACCAAAAACCCTCTCTACATAGTTTTAGGTCATGCTAGGTCTTCTCCACTATAATATTTTACTTGGATGACCCTAGATACATACTATGAGGGCCATTCCTTCTACTCTCCACTAATGTATTAAATTTCACCATGAGGGATATCTATACACATTTCCAAGAGACAAATAACGATTTAGGTATTGTTAAACTATAGAGTCATCTTTGACTATTTTGCTAGATGGGACACCATATCTCATATTATAACCACCACCTCATATCATTTCTCTTGATTAGATACATACATATGAGGTTGGAGAGACTAGCACTTCTCACACTCCTCCACTTATAGTCGCACCTTTAGATCTAGATATTTCACCAGTCATATCAGGTTTAGCTATCCCAACTACTCTTTTAGTCATAGTTCTGACACATGTTACACATTTACCATCACCAACAATAGTACTAGCAATTCTAATTGATTCCAAAGTTACTCCACTAGTTATAAATACCTTTGTAGTAGTACCATCTTCTACTACTACATATATTGATACTCTCATATCATAGTTACCCCTTGTAAATTTTGAGTTAACATATGTACATGACATTGATATAGATTCACAAGCTTCTTTAGATGATGACACGACACCCACACTCATAGATGACTATTTTTATGGATTGAGTTTTACACTAGTTAGCCTGAGAGCATACCTAGATGACTCTAAAGCTCTCATACCACATCCTAAAACACTTTTAGCATCTCATACTACACTTACAAGATATACTTCACACTCACATTTATAGACAAATCACTTGGCACATACAATTCACATGGTTACCTCTATGAATATAGAGCCAATTATTTAGATTTAGGAAGGAAACATATAACATTATCCATATTTTATGTTATAACTATTACTTGATTGTGGATTGATAACATTACCTACAGTATGACATAGATCTATCAGTATATTATCACATCAAGATGGTTACCCATTTTGTACTTTTCATAATATTATAGGCCATGATATAAAATCATGTGTATCTCTACATTAGATATGTGTATCTTTATATTATATCACCACCAATAGTGCCAACACCATCACTTCCACTAAATTCATCTACTAGTAAGACTAAATGCCCCAAATCAGAGTTAATATCTCCACCACTAGAGCAACCTTTAGTTCACCTTTGGCATGATGACACTATAAACAAAACATCTATAGCATATGATGATAGTTATGATGATGATCTCAAGGAATTTGATGATGGTTGTGATCTTTTCATCCTCTTCCATCCCTAGTAGGATCCATCCTTGGATCCTTTCCCCCCTCCAGCTTAGTCTTTTTCATTATCATGTACATACCACTTTCTTTATTTTCTTATACATAGTCTCTTTTCAGCATTGCTTATACATAATCTCTTTTGCTTGATTGTACATAGTTTAAAATTTCAAAAATACCAAAAAAAATCATTCAAATATATCCAAAACAAAAAACATTTCAATTGTATGCATCATCCATGATTTACATTGTTACTACTATGGTAGACTTGCATTTTTTATTCTATGTTATTTTTTGTCAATTTATTTACATTATCATGCTTTATTTGATCTTCTTTGAGTGTGTGCAGTGACATATAGATCCTTAATTGATTCATTTTACCCATTGAGGGGTCATCCTACTTCTACATTTGAGACACACATCGATATACATAACCACTGGGGGCATATTCTACATGACTACACCATCTAAGTTATGTCATTCCTACACTACCCACTCCAAGTTATCATGCTAATGTACATTAATTACTAGATTACATAGATTACTATATCAAAATTTCACTAGTATCTATCCCTTATCTATCTGTTGGCATATACCTAGTCCTATGCTAAACATGTCTTGTATAATTTTACCTCTTGCTTTGATTAGTTAGATGCTATTCTATCTTTCTAGTTATTATATGCTTTCTCTTCTTACTTAGCATAACTTGTTGGATTACATTTCTAGTTCCTACTTGTATCCTATATGTGCCTTAGGACATTTGCCAATGTCCTTTTCCTATACTCCTCTATGTGATTGGGGCTTCCACACCAACTTGTTTATTTCAATTGTATGTGTATGTGGCATTTGAACATGCCTTATATGATTGTTTTATATTTTGATTGATATATGCCCATGTACCTTATTTTCTTGGTCCTTTGGTCACTCTTGTATGATTTTTGCTTCTTTCTTTGTATGCTTATTTCTTGATTACTTTTCCTATTTGTAATGCCATGATACATATTATGCATTTCCTTGATTTCTTGGATGTCATGATGGACATCATGTTCCATCCCTCCTTGATACAACTAAAAACTAACACTTTTGATTCTAGTTTAGTAGATTGCACACGTTATTACATTGTTATATCTATGTAAGCATACCCCTATTGATCTAATAATCTCTCAATATAAACTTTTCTTTATCTCAAGATATCTTGTCAATTATCATTGCTCTATCATATATCTATGTAGCATAACACACTTGTAGGGCTCTTTCTTCTAAGGGTAGTCATTGTAATGTCTTCATTCCTACCCTCAAAAGAGTGGGAAAAAATAAGGGTTTTATCATAGAGATTAGATCTCCTAACAGTCAAAAAAGCACTTTTTAGAACACTCAAAATAGAATCTAGACATCAGACCAGGCATAATAGACTAGGCAAAGAACAAAGAATCTAGAATAGTTATCAAATTTGGCCCTAGACAATAACACCAAAGTTAGACTAAAGTGTTAGATTTTAAGGTGTCTTATTTTTAGTAATTTTATCTAGATGACAAAAAAATTAGTTTTTTCAAAAATAGATAGAAAATTGAGTTTAGTCACAGGTTTATCAACTCAGTATAATCCAATTTCATCATGTTTTAGTAGTCTTTTCTCAGAGAATATAGATATTAGGGGCATCATGCATGACATGATGGATCTTACTTATAATTTTATATTAGGTAGTTGATATAACTTCTAAATCAGAATCCATGTTCTAGACACCAGTGATTGGGGGAAATGTTCATGGTACAATAATCTTCCCCTTTTTCCAAGTTCAATTTATTTTTTAAGCATTTCTTAGTAGTTGTATGCCTTACTCCATCTACAAGTGGTTGGCATCCTTTTTTAATTTTATCTTTCATATAAGTTTAACTTCTTGAGTACTTGAGTTCCTGAGTTGGCTTCCACATAAACCTATTACACTAGTTTTGGAGTGGCTTTTATATAAGCCTAATCTCCATCTTTCAAAATAGCCAAGACTATCCTAGATTCTAGCATATATTCAACTATCCATGCCAACATTGTCAGATCATAGTACATTCATGGGATTTAGGAGCCATCTCATATGGAATCTATTCCATACTGGAATTACTTCATAGCTTCACTTAATGGGGTAATGATGAAGCCAAAGGGCTAGCCTTTATATTCTTAAGCCACCTATTCAGAGGGATTAGACATAATCCAAACTTTGATTGATACATACATGATTTGTTAGCTTCACTTAGTAGGTGAGATGGAGCCAAAGGGCCTACCTTTGCATTATTGAACCACTTATAGGGAATTGAGCACTCAAATCCATTGATAATATTATTTTTGGTACAACACACACTCAATAAAATCCAACATCATGATAGGTTTTGTATTGGTTGACATACCCAATGAGGTGTATTCATTCCTTTCTCTTCCTCTCTCTTACCCAAATTTTATACATTCTTATTTTATATATAGTTTATCTAATCTACTATATGTTTTTCATTATAGATTCACACTTCACACTATTTTCTCTCTACACACATCCAACATCACATGGATTCATGAGATTCACCTTTATAGGTAAGTTCAAGTATGCTTTCTATTTTTCCTTTATCCTAATATTTCACTTTGATTCATCTCTATAATAAAGGGGGGACAAATGTAGTCATATAAAATGCAAAATTTTATAACTTGACTATGGCTAATGACACCTAATCCATAGGTCCATCTTGCTTGCTCTCATGACCTTCATAGGCATGTTTTCACTGATTCCAAATCATCTATAGTCTCCTAGACTAAACCTTTGCAAACCAAAATTTATCTTTCCATGCTAAACCAATTACCCCCATGTCCTATTAGCATTGGACAATAGTGCCCAAACTTGGATTACAACACTAAAACCCAAGGTGTCTTATTTTTGGTGTTATTGTCCAAGTGCATTTTGGCCTCTAATGGTCATATTCTTCCAAATATTTATCCTAATTCATGCTAATTTAACCCATGATCATTGGATCCCCTATAAAATGTCATTTAAATTCCATTTAGAAGGGTTGACACTCATTTACAAGAGAAAAGCAGGAATACAACCAAGACTACTCAAGCAATTTTCCCTATTCTCTACATACAACCATCTATTAATATTTCAAGCTTATTAAAACCTTTATACCAATCCCTGGTCATTCCAAATATACCCATTTTTGCATTTACTTGCATTTTCATCAAACTATTACACCAAGCACTTCAATGGGAGAGTTACATATAACTTGATCCCTCCTTAGAGTATTGGTATGTAGGTAGTGTATCCACACATAAGGTGTGAAGTACACTAACATATCCTTTACACACTAACCCCTCTTCTCATTTCTCCAAAATTTACATTCAAGTTTAAGTACAAAGAGGATGTAGGGTATTGAAGACTAAATCAGGTACATAATGAGCTCTATGGACTTTCAGGCTTTGATATATCATAGATAGGGTCACACAAACTTGATGCACAGAACTAAAAATATTAGATCACTAGGAAAATAGTGCTGAGATAAGACTAAAATGCCAGAACCCAAGGTGTCCAACTTTTGGTGCTCCTATCCAATCAAGAAACAAAATTGAGGTTCCTATTTGCAATAGTCTCCCTATTTCACTAAAATTTGTCTATTTTAATTCTACAGAAAAATAGAGAAGAATGGTAGGAATAAGTGATTGGAATGAACCTAGATTGGTTTTATGCATCTTATCTAGATGTTTTGAACACTCCTCTTTGGTTGGGGAGGACTACTTGCAAGTAAGAAAGAACTACCATAAAATGTTTGTTAGTAGATAAATGAGTGGGTTGCCAAGCTATGTGCTTGTTCTAGGAAGTGTGAAACTTCTTTAGAGATGATAGTACATTTTTGAGAGACAAAAGAGTAATGAATAACCAAAAGAGAGGCAAAAAAAGTGTAAAAGAGAGATAATGTTACCATTATTTTCAACTTGAGTGTAGGAAAAAGTAATATAGTGCAGGTGGTATGTTATGTTTGATAAGGAATTGATCGATATCAGTTATGATGCCAAGTTTGGTGGGTGAAGGTAATTGATATTGGTTAGGATACCATGGTAGATAAGGGAAATAATTTCCTAAGAGCTTGTATAAGGATTTTTTAGGTCTAAGAAACGGTTTTGGTCAAGTTTGGAAGGGTGGGGAGAGTTGAGAGAGAGAGAGAGAGAGAGAGAATGGTTTAGATGGATCTAGTTAGAGGTTTGATGTGTTGGGTCAAGAGGAAACAAGTAGGGAATATTTATAACTCCCTCATGGGGTTTGGTTAGAAATGTGTAAGGTAATAAATAGTAGATGTAAAGTGATATAAAAGTAACTACTTTAAAAACCTATAGAATAAGTGATATACTTAGCTATAATGGCGACTGAATGATAAGTGCCAGATGGATGGCTCCTATCAGGTAGTCTAAACTGATGCCTCAAATGGAGAAAACAAGTGGATGTTTCTAGATTTCAAGATCTTGGTTCCTAATCTAGGTTGAATTATGCAAAATACTTGTAAGCCAAGATGTCAAAAGTTTAATGCTGAAATCTTGGATGCAAATAAGAATGAGTTTTCTTGATTTTTTTTGACCTAAACATTAGGTTGGATTTTGGCTTATATAACTAATGTCAATGATCCCATCAATTTTGGTTGTGGGTTGACCAATGTCAGTGGCCTTAAAATAGGTAAAACTACTATTTTTGGCTAGTTTTATGTTGTTCCTCATGCCAAATGTGGTACCCATTACAAAATAGTAAAAATAGGTGGCTAAGAAGGATGTAGTTGATTAAGAATTTAATTTTGAGATGAGAATAAGTAATGGGTAGTTAGTATAAGGGGACTAAGTCTTGAGGTGACTCATCAGGTGATAATTAGTCTTAGGATGAGGTAGCTAGGTAAGGTGGCATAAGGGTTTTTAATTAACTTAATTAAGTATTTTAAATTAATTAAATGTGTGAGGGGTAAAATCATTGGTTAGGGAGGCTAATTTTTATTATTAAAAAATGGGCTTAAGGGGATTTTTGACATAGGGAGTTATGCATGTGTGTGACTCAATTTTAGTGTCCTTGGTTATGGCAAAGAAGATGGATTACTGACAATGGGAGCCTGATCCATTCCCCCATATGTGAAATTAGTTCAAAGGTTAGGGGGGCCATAAGGAATGACCATCCCAATGCAAGGATCATAATTTAGGTGCATGTGAATGTTTCTATACTCTTATGGATTATAGAAGATGTCAAGCATCAATAAATTATATTCATCGAGTGACAAAAATTGAAAATTTTCCTCCATGGGATCCTTATCAGGTATTTGTGTTGTTGATATCTGTGTAATCGAGGGAGTGGAGCTTGTGGAAACTTCAAAAGTATCATGAAGGGAAGATGATGTCTTCAATGGAATGAGAACATTATTAGGAATATAATTCATGTTGCATGTTTTAAATAGAGGTGGGTCAGTAGGTATAACATGTAATTTCCCATCATGCTCAAACTTGACACATCAATGCAAAGTTGAGGTTACACATGCCATAGCATGTATCCAAGGTCATCCAAGTAGTATGTTATATTGGAATTCTACTTATGCAACATAGAAGATCTCAAGAATTATGTGGGGACCTACATGGATATGTAATACATTAGTTCCCACTGTAGTAGCTATGGTATCATTAAAGGAGTAGAGTACCGTATCAATTTGAGACATACGTTTATCGGGAAGAGCTAGTCATTTGTAGGCGTGGGTGGAAATAATATTAACACTAGCTCCCCCATAAATCATGACTCTCTTGAAATGAGTTTGATCAATATATGTGGTAATAAAATGGGCAAAATCTTGATCTTTAGGGTGTTCAAGCAGAATTTCCAAATTATTGAAGGAAATCAGGGAGACGGAATTAAGCAAGCTGACCAAAGCTACAAGAGGTTAGGGATCATTAGTTCATACCTCAATCACTTGCAAGTGACTAATAAAATCTTGATATTATTGGGGTGAGTTTTGGATTAACTCATACAAGGACATTTTCATAGGTGTTTGGTGAAGCTATTTCACCATAAAACTTTAAATAATGTCAACAGATGTTTATTTAAGGACACCTAAGATAGAAATCTTAGGATCTGGAGGAGTGTCTTTGGAAAAGGGATTATCCCAAGGGGTAGTGACCTTTTCCTTACCTTTATCCTTTTGGTTTTGTGATCATGTGGCCACATTAACTGTGTTGATATGAAATTAGGTAAAGGAGGTAGAAAAGGGGGTATGAGCACATCTTTGGGTTTGAATTTAGGCAGACCAATAGGAGACATTGTAGATGCCAGAGGTGGAATAACATGAAGGTTAATAGGAGTATCAACAAAGAGAGTTTTGACATCAAAGTATTTCTGAATGACTATTGTGAGGGCTTTATAACTCTTGGCATCATGTCTAGATGAATGATGATATAAACACACATGTATCATTAAACCAAGATGGATTAATTCCAAGAGGACTATACAAATTAATGGGAGAAAGAGTTATTATGGTATATTATAATAACTGACATAGGAAAAAGATCTGAGAGCCTGTAATTGGGATCACACTTGTTATGCTAATAGGAGTGGACACTTTATTTTATTTAGGAATTATAGAGGTGATTTTATGTGGTGCCTTGTTTAGTAGCGATGGAGTTACATGTTTTTCTAAAACTTTCTTAGTATTAGGCATCATGGTATCAAATGTGAAAGACCTACCAAGTGGCAAAGGTAGTAGTAGAGGTAACTTAACCTTTTGTTTTCATTGGGTTAGTAATACTCCAACTAAAGTAGAGGGGTATGGTCCCAAAATTGATGGTAAAGTGAAGGGTTAAAGAGGGAAGGATTAGAGAGATCTAGAAAGCTTAACATTTTTTGTAGTTTACGCCATAAAAATCCTACTTATGGTTGAGGATTTAAATCTATTTTCACCTATGGATGAATTAAATTAGAGATGGGGCATATGCCTAAGGGCCTGATCTACTTTAATGTGGTAGATGCCTGTGAGGGTGAGGGTTCTAACATAGATGGATGAGATTTTGGTAATTTTGGTGAAGAAGCTCTAACTTTTTCAAATACCTTGGGGTAAAGTGTAGTTAGAGGTTTGTTGGTAAAGGTTGACATTCATTGTGTTAGATAATGAGTTTTAAGCCAGTCCCAAAATGCCACATGATCTAGCTTTATAGAGTCAATAAATTATAGAATTTTCACCAATTGTGAGAATGGTTTAGATAACATAGGCCTTATGATTGTATCTTTAGAAGGCTGAGGTGTTTGATAAAAATGGAAATTATTGGTCTCTACTATTTCAAGCCAAAGATGAGAAAGAGCCGCAACAGGGTCTTCTTTGAGAAAGATAGGAGAAGATGCATGGTCTTCCATGGGTGGAGTAGAGGTAGGTGAAGAGGGTTATTAAAGGGGATAAAGAATAGGTATTATTTCTCCCTCAATAGGTAAAGTATGATCCTCCATAGGTAAAATAAGTGGTAAGAGTGATGGAATTAGAGTAGGCAACTTAGGTCTCTCATCTAATGTAGAAATGGATAACACTGACTCATCAAGGTGAAAAGGTGGAGTGGATGGGGTACTACTCTCTATCAATGGAGGAGAGGTAGGTGAGGAAGGTTACTCAAGAGGGTATAACATAGGAATTATGTTCCCTTCAACATTTGGTTACAAAATGGGTAAGTTGTGGTCTTCAAGTGGTAAAAGGATAGGCAATATTGGTACAAAGGGAACTAGAAATATTGGCTCCTCTAGTGGCAAAAGAAATGGTAATGGAGGATCTTCCTCATGTGGGAGTGGAATGGGTGAAATAGGCTATTCTACCTATGGAGGAAGAATGGGAAAAACAAATGCCATTGATTGTGGGGAGGAGTTGATAAAATGGGTGCCTCCTATTAAGGAAGAGGTTAAACTAAAGGTAAAAGAAAGACCATATTATCAGTATGGATATTATGATCACCTAAGTTAGTTGTAGTCTAAATAATATTTTTATTGGGTGAATGGTTAGAAAAAGGGTGTTTAAACACATCCATACATTAATTAGGGGGGATATTAGGCTTATCCAAGATGAGATCACTCCTATCAAGCATGTCTAGAACAATGTTCTTGAATGTCTTAAATTTATTAGAATTGTGGCCTTTAACTCAATGGTAGCCACAAAATGCATCTTCCTTTTACCAAGTTAGAATAGGATTGAAGGGGTCAAATTGTAAAGGAGGTTTGATTTGAGGAAGAGTTATGACACCTTGTTGCATTATTTTTTCCAAAATGGAAGTATATGACTCTCTAATGGGAGTGTATTGTCTTTGTTCATATCATTGTTGGAATTGATTGGTTAGATTTTAGGAAGTCAAGGAATTATTTTGGTCTATGTTTTTGGATGAAGATGACCACCACATTGGTAGAGCCTTTAACTTTTTGGTTAGAAGGAGAAATTTTAGAAGAGGAGAAGTCATTTGATTTAGAATTGGGGTTCTTACTATGCAACTTGACTCTTACTTCATCTATAGACCAAATATTGAATTTCCATGCCATTGTAGGCCTCGTCAAATGTGCAAAAAATTTGTACCCAAAGTGTGGATGAAATGTGTTTAGCACATGCCCTTGAGAAGAGCTCAATAAGCTCAAGTGTGGGTAAGGAGAAGGAGAGTTGATTGATCAAGCCTCTCTAATGAGTGACAAAATATACAATAGGCTCATCATCAAATTATCTAATAGAATAAAGGTTTGTAATAGAAACCTTTTTAGAAATGTTAATAGAGAACTAGTCTAGGAATATTTGTGCAAGTTGGGTAAATGAGAAAAGGGAGTGTTGAGTTATAGATCTATACCAATCTAAGGTAGAACTTCAAAGAGACATAGGGAAAGTATGAAGTAGTAATGCATCATCATATCGAAGTTGTTGCTAGAATCTAGATAATGCGAGTGCAATGGAGATGTGATCACACAAGTTGAAGCAAGTGCACACCACATAGATGCTAAAGCAATTTGAAATTAACATAATAAGATAAATTACACAAGACAAAATAGAGAAAACCAAAATATGATTAACATGAGATGGCCAAAGTGAGGACTATAAATTGGAGAGTACATAAGTAAATCCTCCATAAAAGGTGGACAAGGTACCCCAAGAATAGACTGTAACTCCTCCATGAAAGGTGGTGACAAGGTGCTAAGAATAGAGAAGTAACTCCCATCAAGGGAGTTACTTATGACATTCTTATGAAACCTATGACACATCTATGACACACACCTCCACATAAGCTAGCCTATCCTAAAAATGTAGGAAAACTCCATGTATGCACAAGAAATACAATTTACCTAATTAATAAATAGGGAAAAATAAAAAATTACACTAATACCCCCCATAAGTGCAGCTTAGGTGGGCAGTGTGGAAATATAAGATGGGTCCCGACAACTAGGCCTGATGAGGTACCCATGTAAAAATGCAATCTCCCATATGATAGAGAAAAGGAGAAAATTTGTAGGAAAAATATCCTCCCCAAAAGAGAGACATAAAAGAAAATAAGAGGCTAGAATCCCCCCCAAAAGATGATTCTACTATAGATGTGGACTGCACCCCAAGAAGAGCTCATAGATGAATGAACTTTCTCTCAATGAAAGGTTTGGTGAAGATGTCTGCAACCTACTCTGAAGATTAGCAAAATATCAAGTCAATGACCTGACTATGAATAAGTTATTAAATGAAATGCATGTGAATCTCTATGTGCTTGGTCTGCTGGTGCTAAACTAGATTCTTGCAAATTTGAATGGTACTCTAGTTGTCACAATAAATGATGGTGGGTTGCCTAATAGAAATGCTAAACTTAGAAAGAATCCCTTGAAGCCAAATAGCCTCAGTAGCTACATTAATAACTCCCCTATACTCTACCTCTATGGATGATATAGTAATAGCATTTTGCTTCTTGCTAGACCAACTGATAGGACCAGAACCTAGAGAGAAACTATAACTAGAAGTGGACTTGTGAGTTTGTGAATCACTAGACCAGTCTGAATCTATATATCCAACCAAGTCAACCTCTATGCCAAATTTGTAATGAATCCCGTATCTATGTGAACCTTGTATGTAATGCAAGATCCTCTTAGCTATTTTCTAATGCAGCTCATGAGGTTACTACATGAATCTGGAAACAAGTCCCACTATATATGATATGTTGAGCCTGGTGTGAGTCAAGTAGATGAGACTACCAACAAGTTGTTGATACTAAGTGGCATCAACCAATGGTGAAGAATAATCAGCCTCAAGCTTGACTCCTGATAGAAAGGGAGTCAGAGATGGCTTGTAATTAGCCATTTGAAACTGAGCCAATAAGTCAAGAGCATACTTAGGCTGTGCAAGAGAAATCCCTAAATCTAACTGTGAGATCTTGATGCTAAGGAAGTAGTGCAACAAACCCAATTTTGTCATGTCAAATCTATCCTAGAGAGATGCCTTCACCATTGCAATAGCCGATGAAGAACTCCCAATGATCAAAAGGTCATCAACATATAGAACTAGAATCAAGAGCGAATCATCTTGCCGTAAGAAGTAGACATTGGGATCAGAATGACACCTAGTGAAACCCGCTATGAGAAGGAAGGAATCCATCTTGGCATACCAAGCTTGAGGGGCTTGTTTGAGGCCATAGATAGATTTCCTAAGTTTGCATACTAAGGAAGAATCTTGAACAAATCCTGGTAGCTACTCCATGTATATCTCCTCCTCTAGGTCTCTGTGAAGAAAGGCACTCTTCACATCCATCTGATGCACATCCAAACCATGTGCTATGGCAATAGCCAAGGTGAGTTGGATAGAATTCATCTTTGCAATGGGTGCAAAGTTCTCTAAGTAGTCAATGCCTACCACCTATGAGAAATCCTTGGCAACCAATCACACCTTATACTTATCAACTAACCCGTCTGCTACAAACTTGGTCTGATATATCCACCTACATCGAACCATCTTTCTTCCCTTAGGAAGTGAAGTCAAATCCCAAGTGTGATTTTTGATTAAAGAAGAATATTTTTCCTCTATAGCATTATCCCACTCAGGTAACCCTGATGCCTCTTGAAAGGTGTATGGATCCAAAATTGTAGCAAATAAGGCATGTGGATCTCTCTAAAAATCCCCCCTAGTACATCTGTCATCTGTGGGATCTCCTGCCCAAGTGTCAGCACTCTCAAGTGTCTATCTAGCCCAAAGTGGCCCAAAAGTGGGTGAGTCAGGTGCTAACTCCTCATCCTCTGACTGACTAGAGGTGGATGACTCTACATCATTGTCCTCGCTGTCTAAACTTAAAGAAGAAGATGTCTCTGGCTCAAGAACTTATTGTGGCTAATCTAAATCTGATGAGGAATCATCATGAAGAAGTAGATCTGATGAGGGAGAAGTGTCAAGTGTTGAGCCTCTAGGACTCTCCTAAAAATGGACACTTCTCTCAATGAACAACTCATGAGTGACTAGATCTAGAAGGTGATATCCCTTAATATGATCCAGATATCCTATAAAGATGCAAGGCTTAGACTAACATTCCATAGCTTTGCATTTCTTCTTTAGAATGTGGGCTATGGCTCAGGATCTAAAAAATCTAAGGTGCTCAACATCAAGTTTCCTTTTATGCCAAGCTTCAAAGGGTATTATCCCTTTCAAAGTTTTGTGAAGAACCTTGTTTTGAATGTAGCAAGCACAATTGATGGCTTCAACCCAATATTGTGGTGCTAAGGATTTGGAGTGAATATACAACTACCCATCTCTTTCAAGAACCTATTCTTGCATTCTGCAACCCCATTTTGTGAAGGACTATAAGTGACTGTGCACTACAAATCAATCCCCTCTATAGTGAAAATTTTCTCAAACCTAATGCCAACATACTCCCCTCCATTATCAGTTTGAAGAACCTTGATGGATTTATCACTCTATTTCTCAACAAGAGCCTTGAAGTCTAGAAAATTTTCAAACACTTAAAACTTTTGTTTGAGAATATATATCCAAGTGTACCTAGAGAAATCATCAATGAAAGTGAGGATGTACTTGGCCCTTGTGAAATATGGTTTGGGAAAGGGTCCTGATACATCACTGTGGACTAACTCTAAAGGTTGTGAAGCCCTCCAAGCTTTGCCTTTGTCAAATTTTTCTTTGGGATGATTCCCAAGGGAACACCCTTCGCAAAGTCCTTTTGAGAATTAGACACGAGGAAAGCCAATGACTATGTCATTTTTGCAAAGTTGCTCAAGGTAGCGATAGTTAAGGTGGCCAAACCGCTCATGCCACAATTTGCTAACTCCATCTGAATGAGTTAGCAATGCTATTGGAGAAGAATCTAATGTGAAATGTGAGAAGGTGTATAACCTGGCTTAGTGATCTAACCTACCCACTGCCATTGTAGTATCACTATGCAACTCCCTGATAGCCACTGAATCTGGTGAAAACTCAACTCTCATACCCTAACCAATGTGAGTGATTTGGTACACTGATAAGAGATTGGTTGAAAGAGAAGGAACACATAAAACATTATTGAATGTTCCTCCTTCCACTTCAACTGACCCTCTCCTTGTAACATAAACTGATGTGTCATCACCCAAACTAATTGAAGTCATGCTACAAGGCTCTAAAGATGAAAACTCAACTAGTGAAGAGCCCATGTGGTGAAAATCACTTGAGTCTATGACCATGAAGATGTAGAAGCTACAGTTTCTACAAGGGCCTTGCCCTTTTCTTTCTCCTTAACCTTACCTTTTGCCTTAGTAGAATATTGGGTAGATGAATTCTGCTTGATGGACTCAGGAACACCTATGTTGTTCTTCTCTAGAAGATGAGTTAGGTGATCTATTTGTTTCTTCATGCATTTGTGTTCTTCATGCCCTGTCTTTTTGCAATAGGCACACTTAACCTTCTCCTTCTTAGGTTTAGCATTGGAAGATGAAGTCTTGGTGTTGTTTTTGATAGGATTGGTGTTTTCTTTCTTCTTCTCTCGGTCCTTGTTCTTTTTCTTCTTCTCCTTTATTGAAGTCTTATCCTTACCATTTCTAGCTATCAAGGCTTGGGGTTGAGTAGACTTCATTGTGCCCATCTGAATTAGCTTATCTTGCTCCCTAGTCAAGTCGAAAATGAATAAATCCAAAGAAGGCATTTTCCATGTAGTGCCAAGGGCACTTTTTGTGGCATGGAAGGTGGAGAGAAAGACTGAATAGCTTGGACCTAACTTTATGAGAATAGAAAGTATAAGTTGATCATCTTTCTTATCTATCCCACATTTTTTCAATTGCAATCTAAGGGCCTTAAACTTAGTGAAGAAGTCCTGTTGGGTGTCAAAGTTGCTAGGTCGTAGACTTATGAGTTCATTTTCGAGCTCATGACCTCTAGTCTCATCAAGCTTCCCAAATAAATTTTTTAAGGTGTCCCATATGTAATTGGGAGTTTGAGAGGATTCTAGATGGAAGAGAAGTTTAGGAGACACAGACAAGCTCAGTAATCCATAGGCTTCATCACTACGGTTGTACCACTTGACCTTTTCAGCATCAGTGTTGGGTTCTATTTTTGTACCCATGGTGATCCTATACAACCCTTTGTTTTTGATAATGATTGACATTTTAACTTTCTAATCATGATATTTAAAGGGTGTTAGGGGTTTAAGTTGAAAAGAATCCATTTTTAGTTGAATTTAGGTGAAGTTGTGTTGATTGCAAGTTGTGAATTTATGCAGAAAAGAGAATGAAAGCAAGTTGTGAAAAGAAATCACACCCCCCAACTATTGAGCCCCCCCAAATATGCAAGTGCATGCTCAAAAGATGTCGGACTCAGCCAAGAATGCATCTTAGAGAAATGAGTTCAAGACTAAAGCAAACAGGACGTCGGACTCAGCCGAAAATGCGTCCCAAGAGACCCAAATTTTTAGCACTTTATAAATTAGTGTGTTTTTGACAAATAACAATTCTACGATGTGGAGAATTGAATTACAAGAACTTTTGCAAAAAATGTCACCCAAATCTGAGCTACCGTTTTCAAGATATTAAAGGTACAATTTTCTCGTAAACTAGTGTTTTTGCAAAAAAAAACACAAACATTAAAAAAATGCATGTTAAGGGAGAGAAAGTGGCCTTCCAACCACTCATTAGATTCAGAATGGAATGAGGAATCCAAAGGAGGTTTGTGTGAGGGGGAATTGGCCTCCCACCAATTTGGGCCTCACCCTTCGTCTTCGTAGGTTGAAGATACAAGTTAAAATTCAAACCCCCAAAATTACCAAACTGTCTAAAAACCTTAATACTCAATCAAATTGATTGATTTTTGTTTTATTTACAAGTCAATTTTCACTAAAAAGTTTTAGTTAAGGACATAATGGACAAAATGACAAAGTGTTTAAAGGTCCACATGGGACGCCAAGTAGGAAGGGGCGCCAAAGAACAAAACACAGTCCAGATTTGTAGAAAAGACAAAATGGAAGTAGCAGATGTGTTGGATCGTACGGACTATCTGAGGCGTGGCAGAAGACTTCACCAAAAAAGAGGTGTAGAAGCTGATTTCTAAATAGCAAACCAAACAGCAAGTGGCATCCAAAAAAGGTGCAGTTCTGAAAAAAAATTTGCAAAAAAACAAAAAAAAATAGACCTAGGCCATACGACTAGCTTGGATAGTAGGAAAGAATGCCATACAGCTAAAGGCTTGGCTAGAACTATTTTTGGAGGGTGCAGACCAGAAGCTAGGCATAGAAGTCAAGGATAACAGTAGAAGTTTGGCACCTACCTCCTTGATCTCTGCTCAACAATGGTGCTTGAGTGCATCAACCTGCAGATTTATCTACAAACAGCTTGTCTACTAGTGGTTTTCTGCCAAGACACCTAAATGCAAGGATCCCAAGGAAACTAACCAAAAATGATATAGACATATTTTTTTATTTTAGACCAAATCTAGAATTAAAAATAAAGAGAAATCCACTCTTCTTGATTTCAAAATAAGCTAAAAGCATAATCACACACAAGATTACCGGGTTAGCTTTGATACTATATCAGAGTTGTTCCCAGAATCTGGATAATGCGAGTGCAATGGAGACATGATCACACAAGTTGAAGCAAGTGCACACCACATAGATGCTAAAGCAATTTGAAATTAACATAATAAGATAAATTGCACAAGACAAAATGGAGAAAACCAAAATCTGATTAACATGAGATGGCCAAAGTGAGGACTACAAATAGGAGAGTACGTAAGTAACTCCTCCATAAAAGGTGGACAAGGCAGCCCAAGAATAGACTGTAACTCCTCCATGAAAGGTGGTGACAAGGTGTTAAGAATAGAGAAGTAACTCCCATTAAAGGAGTTACTTATGACATTCTTATGACACCTATGACACATCTATGACACACACCTCCACATAAGCTAGCCTATCCCACAAATGTAGGAAAACTCCATGTATGCACAAGAAATACAATTTTCCTAATTAATAAATAGGGAAAAATAAAAACCTACACTAATACATCATGCCTTATTAAATAACAAGCATGTCTAAATGCTCAAAAATGATGTTATGGGTCCTCTTTACTCTGGAAATGAGTAAATTTGGGGAGTTCACATTGGCTTGGATAAAAGTTAAATAGGCACAAAAGGATGGATGGGTTCATTGCACATCTGATCATAAGAGAACACATTCTTTAAACCAGAACCAGATGTCTCTAGATTAGACATCTTGTCCATCAACATCTTAATGAGGTCTAGAGGGGGATTAGTCTAGGGGATACCCCCTAAGTCATAGGTAACCTAATAGGAAGCAAGGGGAGTGTATGACATAGCTTTTTGAGGTTGTGTTGGGGTAATATAAGGGTATTGAGTCATAGGCTAGGGGGTAGAAAGAAAAGGGGCTTGTCCCATTGGGTTAAAGACTATGTTTTGGTTGGATGTTGTTATTATAGGTTGAGTTATTGGCATGGTTAGACTAGATGAAGGGTGAGTCACAACTCAATTAATTATAGGCATGAGAGTAGATGTAATAAGTGCCACCAAATTTTGAAATGGGGTGAAACTTGACTGAACTACTTGTAGTTGTGAAAGTAGGGAAGCCATGCCAAGGTTTAAGTGGTATTGGGTAGTTGGTGATGATAAACTTTGGACATTATTTATGGTTGGGTTACTTGTCAAAGTGGTGGTTTGAGTAACCATGGGAAAAATAGTGGAGGTAGATGAAACTAAAGTTATCTCCATTAGAGAGGTTGGCATACCATATATTGGGTCACCTAAAGAATTGTAGGTTCAGCTCATGGAAAGGTAATGCTGAAGGGCCACCACAATGTGATCAAGAAATTTATCAAAATATTGATCTCCTTTAGGCATAATGGGAATTTTTTTGGGGCTAGGAGTATGCTCTATATTTGAAGTATGATCCATGATAGGCTTAGCAACAAAAGGGGAAGGTGGAAGTGGTTTCTAGCTTGCATAATCAACAAGAATTTTGACTTGAGCTCATGTTAATACCATGCAAGAGGAAGTATAAATAGTCTTACCACTCTATATTAGTGACATAATAAGGAAAAAGTAGGTTTGGATGTAGGTAAGTGGGTTGTTTTAGCTTACTATTTTGAGAAAATCAAAATTACATAGTCACCGACATTGGTCACTTGATCGATGTCAATAGTAAAATTTTTTCGATGCCAATGGGATTAACCAATGTTGGTAGCTAAAGTTTGCCAATGTTAGTATAGTTAACCAATGTTGATCACTATGATATCTTGGGATATGGAAAATTTAAAATTTTAGAAACTAGGTAAAATAGTGGATGCAAGAGGTCTATGTAAGAAGGAAGAACACTCAGAAAACTTGATATAATAATTTATACAAACTGAGTATTAAAAATAGTGTTGATTTTGTGACTCAATATAAAAATGTCCTTACCAACTCCAAAATATAAAAGGCAATAGAAAAGCAAAAAAGAACATACAAACACTAATTATTAACTCCTACAAATTAATTTTAGTCTCGTGTTGGCTTATGCCTTAATCAAAGAGTGAGAAGAAAATCTGGTTGTTGAAGGTACTAGAAAGCAATCTAGATCTAGTTTTAGTGCTCAAGAGGAAATCTATGTTAGACCAAGTATGAGGCTTGTTATATGAGCTTGCTCTCTACACTTCATAGACCTAAATTCAAGCCAGCCTACTTAGCCAAAATATACCTTATGTCTAGAGTTTATACTCCACAAGAGAATGGATTGGGTTCTCCCCTTGGTGGTGAAATCCAAGTAGGATAACCAGGTAGGGTAAGGTGATCCACCAGGTGATGGAATCTTGATGGGACTTTTCTTAGGTGAGTTTATATGTTTGTTTTTTTGAGTGTGATTTGGTAGTGTAACATAAGTGCACTACAATTCATTCATAATGCTTGTAATTAAGTAGGTGAGCTAATATATAGCAAGAAAACAATGAAGTGTAGTAAGTTTTAAACCCAAATCTAAAATGTTTAGATTCAAATGAAAACAAAGATGAAATAGGAGTAGATAATTGAATTCACTATCCTAATGTGCATGTAAGATTAAGTAAAGAAGATATTCTTTCAACTTGTAATAAAATTGATGAGTTAATTTTAAAGGCAAAGAGAAAAGAAGAAAATTTTAGTTTATTGCTTTTAAACAAAAAACAAAATGTTGAATTTTCCATTTTGAGAGTGAAAAGAAGGAGAAAGTACAAGAAATGAATTTTTCACTATAATACACCTATATGAATGCTTAAAAAAATAATAAACTTAAGGAAAACTCTATGGTCCCACTGAGCATGCCATAAATGTTTCACTAAAATTTGTCTATTTCAATTATATATAAAAATAGAGAAGAATGGTAGGGATAAGTGATTAGAATGAACCTAAATTGGTTTTACATGCCATATCCAGATGTTGTGAGCACTCCTCTTTGGCTAGAGAGGGCTACCTACAAGTAAGAAAGTACTACCACAAAATGTTTGTTAGTAGATAAATGAGTGGGTTTCTAAGCTACGTGTTTGTTTCAGGAAGTGTGAAACTTTCTTAGAGATGATATTCCACTTTTGAGAGACAAAAGAGTAATGAATAACCAAAATAGAGGTAAATAGAGAGTAAAAGAGAGATAATTTTACCATTATTCACAACCTGAGTGTAGTAAAAAGTAACAGAGTGTAGGTGGTATGTTTTATTTGTATTTTTAAAGTGTTTGGGTAGGTTTTGGAAGGGTTAAGAAATCCATAGTTTCTAACGTCAGTTATGCTACCAAGGTCAATAAGGAAGTGATCAATATCAGTTATGCTACTGAAGTTGATGGGTGAAGGTAACTAATGTTGATTAGGCTATCGAGGTTGGTAGGGGAAATAATTACCCAAGATCTTGTACAAGGTTTTTTTAGGTCTAAGAAATGGTTTTCATTAGGTCTAGAAGGTTGGGGAGAGTTGAGAGAGAGAGAGAGAGTATGGTTTGGATGGATCTGGTTAGAGGTTTAGTGTGTTGGGTCAAGAGGAAACAAGTAGGGAAGATTTATAACTCCCTCATAGGGTTCAATCATAAATGTGTAAAGTAATGAATAGTAGATGTAAAGTGATAGAAAAGTAACTACTTAAAATACCTAAAAAATAAGTGATATACTTAGTTGTAGTGGTGACTAAATGATAAGTATCGAATGGATGGATCTTATCAAGTAGTCTGAACTAATTCCTTAAATGGAGAAAACAAGAAGGTGTTGCTAGCTTTCAAGAGCTTGGTTCTTGATCTAGGTTGACTTATGCAAGATACCAATAAACTAAGATGCAAAAAGTTGAATGTTAAAAGCTTGGATGCAAATAAGAATGAGTTTTCTTGATTTTTATAGACCTAAACATCAGGTTTGAATTTGGCTTATATAACCGATGATGGCTATCCCACTGATATTAATGGCCTTAGAATAGGTAAAACTACTATTTTTGGCTAGTTTTTTGTTACTCTTTATGCCAAATGTGGTACCCATTACAAAATGGTAAAAATAAGAGGCTAAAAAGGATGTAGTTGATTAGGAATTTAGTTTTGAGGTGAGAATAAGTCTTGGGTAGTTAAGATAAGGGGATTAAGTCTTGAGGTGACTCATCAGGTGATCATCAGTCTTAGGATGAGGTGGCTAGGTAAGGTGGCATAAGGGGTTTTTAATTAAACTAATTTAGTATTTAAAATTAATTAAATATGTGAGGGGTAAAAGAATGGGTGAGGGAGGCTAATTGTTATTATTGAAAAATATGCTTAAGGGGTGTTTTGACACAGGGAGTTACACATGTGTGTGACTCAATTTTAGTGTCTACACTCCTAAGCTTACACATAGATTTTCAGACCTTATCTTATTTAGAATAACATAGAAGTAGATAAGTTTAATTTTCTATCCCTCACTAATATTTTTAGTAAAGCCCTAACTATAGTCAAATTTCACAAATCAATAGCCTAATTATTGTATATTATTTACTAATTTTATCCACTCAGACCCATTTTTTATTTAGGAATTAAACATCTAATTTCCTAAAAATAACAAATCACATACCATTTATGAGCTTTAAAATAATCAACCACTCACCACCACATGTCTATATCTAATTAATTTTAACATATACTCATTAATATTTAGCATGTCATAAGAAAATAGGAAGCATAACCATATATCAAAACCATCTCATGCCTAGCTAAGCCTATATTAGTGTCTAACATATATAAACATAAGCATAATCCATAAGCACTATAACATCACATCATAATCATTAAACATCAACACAAACCATAAACCATGAGCATGATCATAAGCAAAGATCATATATATATATATATATATATATATATATATATATATATATATTATCTTTGCTTATGTTATGCTCATGGTTTATGGTTTGTGTTGATGTTTAATGCTTATGATGTGATGTTATAGTGCTTATGGATTATGCTTATGTTTATAGATGTTAGAAACTAATATAGGCTTAGCTAGGCATGAGATGGTTTTGATATATGGTTATGCTTCCTATATATATATGATCTTTGACTCATGATATATATATATATATCATGAGTCAAATAACATAATATGTATAAATAACATATAGACATATATCTCTCAAAATGTACATCTCACCACATCGACTCACAAGCCATATTCAAAATGATATAAAATAAAATATATGAGCTATGTCATATCCCAAGGGTACCACTACCTCCTAGAGCACCATTGGATACTAGTGCCTACCCTCCTACTATACCTACAAATCCCCTAGCTATCCATATTTATCTAGTTAGAGACACTACCCACTACCTTGATGTCACCATACTGGCACCACCTACCAAGCTAGCTCTATAATCACACCATCGACGCTCATGTGGACATTGTGTCAAAACTATGGACTCATAGTACCATATCTCCTCCACTATAGCCAAAGTATCATGCCATGGATATCATCCATGGTGGCCCTATCTGTGTTGTAACTATTCCTCCTCTACTCTACCTTAGAGAGTCCCTCTCTTATGTAACCAAACCAAGTGAAGACCATGCCTGGTCCTTGTCACTTGTGAGAGTAGCAACTTGACCCTATAAGGTATAAATTTGACCCTATAAGGTGTCAACTTACCCTTGTCATGTTGTAACTTGTACCTATGTAGTGGCTAAAGCTACTCCCACCTATCCATTAGGGCTAACTAGAACAAATACCCAACCAAACATAGTTTGACCCAGTAATAGCTCAACCAATAACCCTAATAGTGTGTATAGGAACCTCCCACTACTTGAGTTAGGAAGCATAAAGAATGAAATGATAATCATAATCATGGTCATGAGTCTCCTCTCACCTATATCCATCTAATATAAAGCATTGTACAAAAAAATCATAATCATGGTCATGAGTCTCCTCTACCCTAAATCTCTCTAATACAAAGCACTGTACCTAAACCTCCCAACATGCCATCTAACCTAATCACTATTATCTCCATATAGAAGCTCCAAAATCTCCTCCCACTCTTCAAGTTCTATATGGTAGCTTAAATCACCTCAAATATGAAGTTGAATGATCCTATGAACATCCTCTAACAAGATAGTCATATCATCGATCAATAATAAGAAGGTGTTTGTAGAAGGATCCCATCTTTCAATGAGTGTTACAACCAAGGATGAATCCTAACACACATGTTACTAATTCCTTATATATCCCAACCCAACATCATCCATGTGGGCCCAGTTGGTTAGGGTCATCCCTTGCTAGATCTCTATGAAGATACATGGTACTTGGTCATGTATATGTATCTGATCCCTATCTTGTACCAATTTAGAAACATGTCTTAGTCACCTAGACCATTATCATCTACCCTACACTTTCAATAACAGACCTATTTCCTTATCCATCCTACCTATCTACCTAATACCTACTAAGTTTACCCTCTAAACCTATAATGCTAGCCTATAGCTAATACAAAAACACTCACTCTGCCCTTAACTTTTTTTACATGCCCTCCAAACTTATATTTTTACCCTAATTGACCATTGATGATCATGGTGACTATTGATAGTCAGACATCTATGTTCTCAAGGATGTCGATCATTGATGGTCAAAATTGATCATCGATGGTCATTATGGGTATTTCAAAACTAGAACACCCAAACCCTATCTACCCTAAAATCTACCCAAATGGTAAAACAAAAATAGTATAATTTGCTAACCTCATCCCTAACTACCCCAACCTACCTACCCACCCAATAAATTTCTGATTTTACCCACCAATTTACCCAAAACCCATAAAAACCCTACCTAAGGATTAACCCAAATAACTATTCACCCACCCTTAACCCTAATGCCCTTGCAAATTCAAGCTAAGTTACCAAATTAAGGGTAACCCTACCTTATTTTATGACTACCACCATGGATCTATCCATAGATAAACTCATCCTCATCCACACCTATGTTCTCTCTGCATCTTGAAAGGTCCTCTAGGTCCACCCTCTACCTCAGCTAATAGTCAACTTGACATAGCAAAATACCCTTAGCAATCACCTTTACCACAAAGTGTCAAAAATGACAGAGCTCAAAGACAATAAAATAAAATGTCAAAATGAGGTAAAAGTGAATCTATTTTCAATTTTGACCACTAGGATTTTAGGGTTAGCATCTTGACCATTGATGGTCAGGGTGACCATTGATGGTCGCCCTTGAGCACCTTAACCATCGATGGTCAGGATGCTCACCTTGTTACTTTCACCTAAGAAAAAACTTCTTTATCTAAAGCTATCCATTTTTATCAACCCTTGGATATTACCTTATCTAACCTACCCAACCACCTCATCATCTTGTCATTAGTCTATTTCATCCCATATAACATGCATTTTATGACACTTTTTGCCTGGCCCTTTGACTACAACATCAACATTACCATGTTGACCCTTTATGACCTTACACCACCTCAAACTTACCTAACCCACTTGTGTCTTTTAAATAAAACTTCCCATCTTGGATACCCATGACACTTGACCATTTGTGTTTTCATTGAGAACACTTGCTACCTTGGATACCCATTGAAACACATGCATCACTTCAGAGACTTGAAAGTGTATCTAACCATCATGCCTAAATGTGGTCACATTGTCCACTTCTCTATTATCCTCCTATCATAGACCTTAATTTTTATCAAATATGGTATTTTATTTTATGTGAGATCTCATCTATTTCACCTTTTATCACTCTTTGCATGCCTATTTGTGCTTTAGTGCCCAACCTATCATCTACCTTCATTGCCACCTTCATCCACCTTATCAAACCTGCACCCAATTCCATTTTACCTCATAAAATCTTTGTTTGAGGGGTAACACCTCCTCTGTTACTTAGGGAAACCGACAGACCTTTAACTAAAAATCCATTTTTATTTTACAACTTGATTTAAAGTTGTTTAATAGAAAGGGTAAAATATAAACACTAGAAATCTATTCACTATGATATTGAGTGTTGAAATACCCCTAGACCACCTTATAACCCCCTTGGGACCAATTTAGCCTTCCAACCTCTAGCCAAACCTAACCCAATTTATTTTGATTAAACTAGCTTAAACCAACCTTTTATCTATTTTTCCCTTCACCCTCGACCATTGATGGTCAGGTTGATCACCGATGATCACCCTGACCACTAATGGTTAGGGTCCACCTCCTTAACCACCAACATGAAAACCCATATGCCTTACTTTTCTAAAAATAACTCATCTAAATCTGGTTATAAACCATTGCATGTGTGAGTTAAAATTAGGAATCCCTGTTCACATCTTATTGAAACTCTCTTGGCTTACCTATAAGAAGAGAGGAGTAAGGGAGATGAGGAGGATCTATAATTATTATCAAGAGATTATACACCCATAATTCTCTTTTTTTAGGTCAATCATCATTATCAATATAGAAAACCATTTACTATGTCAAATAACCAACTCACCACTATATCTCTTCCAAAGCACCTAGTACCATTATTCTATTGAAATCATGTTAGACTCCACCAACAAGTCAACCACCTCAATCAATTACCTGATCAGATTTTTAAAAGATAAGTACTTGATTTTAAACATTCAATTACTTTATTTAATTTTCACATTCATCCCAAAAATAACCCTTCTCCTAGAATCTCACTTTGTGATCCCATCAACCACGCATTTATCAGCCTAGATCTACACACAGTAACCATCGATGGTTGTCTCAAACACTAATAGTTTGTCTAACCTATGATGGTCATCTTGATCACTAAAGATCACCTTGACCATTGATAGTTATCCCAACCATCGATGGCCATTATGGCAGTAAATTATAACAAGCTAATTTCACCTACATACCCCCAATCAAATCTGATTTTCTACATCCCTATTTGCTCACAAACCCTTGCCTAATTTTTTAAAGTAGACCATAATCACCTAACACTAGTATTAATTAGATTATCACTATTTTAATAATTTATAGTCTATTTATTTAGAAAGTATCTCTTATGTTTAATTTTAGTAACTTTTGATTATTAATGTAAGTACTTTCTTTTCTATTTATAAACTTAATTGTTTAAAATGTGTAGATTAACAGCCCCTAAGGAAGCTCTTGCTTCTGAGATCTAGCTATCGCTAGATAATCCACTCAACTATATATCTAATAATAAAATTTTCTTTAGTGCTTTATTATTTTCAATTCATCCTCCCAAGCCAAAGAGGAGCTCTTCACAATCTTCTGATTTAATGTGCACACAATCAAACAAAGTTTTCAACCATACCCTTAGTTTCTTCTTCTTCTTTTCAAATAATAAGATAAAATTCACTGAAACATTTTCTTGCATAAGTTAGACCAATTTTGACTACCCTCTATGTTCTTTGATGTTTCCATAAATTTTCATTAGTTGGTTCAACATTTAGACCCCTTTTTTGATCTCCATTCTTCATATTTAGCCTTGAATTAGACCTAAATTATCCCTATTACAACTCAGTCCTTAATATCCATACTTGTCCATAGAGTATCAACTCAAAACCACCTTAGTCTCTTCAAGTATGTTGAGAGGACCAAGAATACAAAGTTTGATATATTTTTGATGGTGGAGTCTCTTCTAATCACTAAAACCCTAATTTTAGAGTTTCTACCCCTTTACACAAGCTGAGAGCCTATAAAAACATAAATATAAATTTTCATAGCAATTCAAAACGTCAAATTACTTGAAAAAGTTCTGTAGTCACATTATTTATCTTATCCAATGGTTTAGAGTATGTACCTCATCAATTTCTTACTTAAAACAATAAATGTCTAGTTGATCATGCATACTTTATGATTATGTAGGGGTACTATTTAACCTATTCACTTCCTTAAGATTTTCCATAGTACTAATATTTCCCCTTGGGTGTCCTATATATTTTCTTGACACATGGCATTCACTCAACACCATATTCTTTCCATTCCTTAAGCATACCTTCTTTCTTTTTAACTCTGTACTTGAAAAAGTTCTGTAGTCACATTATCTATCTTATCCAATGGTTTAGAGTCTGTACCTCATCAATTTCTTACTTAAAACAATAAATGTCTAGTTGATCATGCATACTTTATGATTATGTAGGGGTTTTATTTAACCTATTCACTTCCTTAAGATTTTCCATAGTACTAATATTTCCCCTTGGGTGTCCTATATATTTTCTTGACACATGACATTCACTCAACACCATATTCCTTCCATTCCTTAAGCATACCTTCTTTCTTTTTAACTCTGCCTGTGTTGAATAGGGTATGATATAATTATGAGGGGTTTAAGTATGAGTAACTAGTTACAAGAATGCTTCTAATATTTTATCTAGTGTTTTACTCATCAAAACATAGGCTCATAACTTATCACTCAAATTTAAACACTTATTTTAAACCCTTCTTGTTTTCCTTTACAATAATCTTCCAAATAGGGGTTTTCTTTAAATGGTGAAAATAAGGTACCAATTGTAGAAATTTAACTCTTGTTATTTTAACATAGATATGAGGTTTCCTTCCTTTTTTGAGTTCAAAAAATTTTAATACAAACAAAACTCTCGCTATCAACCTTTATTTATTCATGAAACTTTCATTTGGGATCTTGGACATTGAGTCATTCAATTTGATATTTATGCAGTAGGGTTATGGTTATTGAAATAGATATTGCTTAATCATGAATAAGTATTAACAAATTTCATTCCAAAACCTTATGAACATTCATATCATGCTCATACCTATAGACATACTCCAGTCCCATCTTATCAACTTATATGTTTTAGAGAAATAACACTTCCTCACCTTACTTGAGAATGTCATATGTAAACACAATGTCTTAGAATAAAATGTCCTTTCCTCATTGAGTTGGATATGATTTGGGACTTGAATTAGTCACCCTGACTTCATATGATCTTGGAATCATTCAATAAATAGTTTAAATATAATCTCCACCTATATGCTTGAGGAGACCACTTCATGTCTTGCTACAAAATTGTTGTCTATAGCTCATGGTTCCCAACCTACAAATTTTTGTTAAACCTATAATTAAATAAAAAATTTGTAATGTGATGGCCTAAAACTCATTAAAAAAACAAAATAAGAATCATCCTAATCCAAAACTTATTCAAGAATTTTAATAAACAAAATCTTCCTTCTTATTTCTTGAAATAACAAAGTCATTTCAAGATTTGGTTAATTCTAGACCCTATCACTTTATTTGAGGAGATTTATACAAAAAAAAAAATTATTAGACCCTCTTCTCTCACTCTCTCTCTCTCTCTCTCTCTCTCTCTCTCTCTCTCTCTCTCTCTCTCTCTCTCTCTCTCTCTCTCTCTCTCTCTCTCTCTCTCTTCTTGTAGAGAACACCTTTTCATATTCCATCCTTCATTATTAGTAATGAATTTTATTTCTCCTTTCAATGTGGACTTAGAGTTGGTTACCACATTAGTTATAATGCATAACTACCTCAACGTACAAAGGGATCTCTTTACCTTTATTTACGTGACTTGTCAATATATATAGACATGTTTTATATTTAAATATTTTGTATCATGTCTTGTTTAGACTCCTAAACCAACTTAGCTCACACAATCACTTCAAACATACAAGGTGTCCCTCTTAGTCTTTATTACACTATTTGAATTTTCAAATTCTTGATTTTGTAGGAAAAAATCCTATAGCCTATATAACTCATCTTAATGAATCTGAATGGACATTAATGAATCTAATTGACCTAATAAGGACTCTAATACTCTTTGACACTTACTTTGACCATGTTTGGTCTCTAAATTGATAAAACTAAAAAATGGTGTTTGAATGGCTTGATGCTCTAGCATCATACTCCTTAGGAGGGAGAAAAAATTGAATCTTCAAATTTATTCCTTGTTTTCCAATTGATATTTTAAAGGTACTTCATTCTCATCATGTTTCTAGTCCATTTTTATGGTTCCATTCTTCTTTCCAAATGCTTGCTTTTCTTTTTCTTGGCCTTGTCCATTCTTTATATCCATTCATCCTCCAATTCCTTGAGGTACTCCCACTATTGTAGATTTGTATTTACTACACTTTACATATTTTTTTAATCAATTTCAGCCTCTTCACATTTAGATAAAACCATATTGTATGAATTTATATTCGTCATGTTTGATTTGTGACTTGTTTCTTCATTATTGTCACTTGATTCTTGCTTCTTGAGTGACATTTGTTCCTTATGATTTATAACATATTATTCCTTGGGATATAATGGAATATTTTTAATTTAAAAATTTATCATTTGTCCCATTTTAATTTCTCTCACTCTCTCAACTTCACTTTTATTCTCTTTTTAGTGCCTTTGCCCTTCATCTTGCTCACTATGCAATAATTTCTTTTTGTTTTTAACTTCCTCACCATAATACATTATTATGTGACCAATTTTTGGCCTCCAATAAGCATGTTTATCCCATGTAAACTCAACATTATCTTGATGTAATGATTACCTAACCTTTTTTACTTATGCATACTTGATTTCCTTGCTTGCTCACTTATATGTTTGTGTCTTTGTTTGCACAAATTCTTGTGCATCTCTTTACTAATCCTCATGTGTCCTTTCCTTGATATTTTATTGTTGTAAATTAGTTATTTTTAGCTCCTTTAATGGAATTAAAATTTCCTCTATCATCCTCATCTCTTCTTGTAACTTGAATGCATCAAACTCTTCCAAATCCTCATCAAACTTTGGTTCTCTATGTTCATCATTGTCTTAGGTAGGTTCTTGTTTGTCTTTTCCATGGAATCCCTCATTTTTGATAGGAATATCCACATCATCTTACTATCCATCATGCTTCTCAAGCACTCTTTGAGGTGATTCTTCTCCATCTTAATTTTCTACACATCCATTCATCAAAGCCATGGTTTCCATATATAATAAATATTCACTATTGGAATCAAAGTCATATATATCATCATATACCATACTTGAAAAAACTTATTAAAAATAATTATCTTTATTTATTAATTTTTTTCCTTGTTCACATGGTTGTACCTTACTTTCACTTGATTGGTTTATAGGTATCGTCTCTCTCTTTTTCTTTATGGGCTTGCCATATTCTTCTATCTTCATACTTACTTGGAATACTTACACTATGATCTTCTTGTGATATTTCCATTTTATTTATCACCAATTTTCTACCCTGTATCTTCTTGGGATACTAGTTGGTTCTCTTTCCATCTCTTTCATGCCTCATGCTTTGGTCATCTATCTTTCTAATTTGATATACTTTGACATTTTCCTTTTATTTCCATATTTTTCTTACTTTCCATTCTTGATTTTTCTTTCATTGACCTCTTTCTTTAGGTTCTCTTCATTATTATTATCACCTTATTGTTATAGCCACTTAGGCCATACATATCCATGCATATGTTCTCCTTTTATGTGCTGCAATATATCCTTCTTTCTTTCAACCTACATAATAAATTTGTTTTCATCATATATACAATCAAAATCTATGATTAAACTCTCATTTACCTCTAATGGCAACTATTGCAGGCTTATCTCTTCATTGATCTCTTCATGGGTGCCCTACATGTCTTATTTGCATGCTTCTTCTCTTGTTTCAAATTATATACATGTAAATGCATCATAGAACTCCTCTTTGTCTTCATCATCATCTTGTGGAATTATCTCAATCTTTAACACTTTTTCTTCTTCATGAAGTTATTTTTATTTATTATTCTCCTTCCAATTGATGGGTGTCATTATTATCCCATTCCTCATCAAATTCGAGGCCTCATGTTTGGAATTCATCAATATTGTCTTAATACCTATAAACAAAAACTTAATAATAAAGTTAGCATATAAAATGAGAGACCACATGGTCTCTTTGAATGTCATTAGCATATATATTGTCCATCTTCTTTTCTTCATATCCATTCTTTTGTGCTCTCCTTGGCACTTATTTCTCCCTCTTGTTATCCTCAATGAGAATCCTCTTCTCTATCTCTTTCCTTTTTCTCACTTGAAAACATCTCTCTTCTCTTTCCTCATTGGGATTCCTTCTCTCTCTTTTTCTCATTCTTCAAGACACTCTTCTTGTGCCTTCTTCTTCTTCTTCTTCTCATAAGTGACTCTAGTGGCCACTTTACTCTCTTATTAATACTCCAAACACTCCATTGGATTTTCTTACTCTCCATGAGATTTACCATGAGCTCAATCCTCTTAAATATTTACCATAATTCTCTTCTTATGTCCTCTATTTCTTTTTCTATAACCATCTCTCAATTCTTCTTTATTTTTTAGGCCTATTTAGACCTTTCTCTTAGCAAGTATTTCAAGATTGATTTGTAGACCTCTTTTGGGCCTTTCTTATTATTTATTCCTCTCTTTATTATCTCTTATTAATCCTATTTAATCTCTTTTGGAGTCTTCTTTCTTCCCTCTTCTCTCTTGGAGCTTCAATGCTCTCTTTTTCCTCTATTTCTTATAGTCTTTTCATGACTAGTTTCTTATCCTTCTTAAATTACTTTGGGGATTATATATATTTTACTCTTATATGATAACCATATAAAATAATACTTTCAACCTTATCTTCTCCCTTGACACCCTACAAGTTACTCCTCATGCACATCTCATAGCATGCTATCATTATCTCAAATAAACAAAATGAAAAGAATTCAAAACACAATTTTTAACCCAGGCATACCTTTCCTTGATCTGATACCAAATGATGAAGAGTAATTAATGGGAATTCATCAAAATATTCATCATATATACCCCTATCCAATCTATTATCATGATCTCAATGAGTTGTTATTCCAATCCCATGTCTAGTTCAAGTTTTCTTGTCTATATGAGGTCAAAATTGGCTCTTTGTATATATATATATATATATATATATATATATATATATATATATATATATATATATATATATATATATATATATATATAAATAATATAATCCTCAAAGATTTCCTTTATAACATCAACCTCTTAATATAATTTTTTATGCTTTTACCATCTCATATAAAACTTTCCCTTCACCTATTTCTCTTTGGTTATTCACTATCTTCCACACTATGTATTCCATTACGTCTCTACGACCAATCCTTGGTTTAAGATTATAATAATCAAATACACCACATTCAAGCTATTAAGTGAACATGAAACTCTTTTCTAAACCCTGCTCTAGTGACCAAACACCTCATAACCTAGATTTCCACTCCTATGGCTTATCATACCCTCCTAGGGCTAGTATGCTTTTCTTGTGTTTTCCCCTTGTTATACCAAATATATGATATTTATTGCTTAAGTTAGACCAAACATGACTACATTATATTATATTTTATTTTTCCAAAAAATTTCATTACCTGGTAAAACATTTAGACCCCTTTTTTATCTCTATTCTTCATATTTAGCCTTTAATTAGGCCTAAATTAGCCCTATTATAGCTCAGTCCTTAATATCCATAATTTTCCATATGGTATCACCTCAAAACCACCTCAATATCTTCAAGTATTTTGAGATTATATAAATTACAAATTTTTATATATTTTTTTATAGTGGAGTCTCTTCCAATCACTAAAACCCTAATTCTGGGGATTTTACCCCTTTCCATACATTGAGAGCCTATAAAAACCTAAATCTAGAGTTTCATAGTGAGTCAAAATGTAAAATCACTTTTAAATGTTTTTTACTCACATTATCTATATTATCCAATGGTATAGAATCCATACCTCATTAATTTCTTGCTTAAAAATATAAATATCTAGCTGACTGTGCATACTTTATGACTATGCATGGGTTTTCTTTAACGTAGTCACTTCCTTAGGAGTTTCCACAGTACCAATATGGACCCTAAGTTGTAATATATATTTTATTTATATATAAAATTCACTCAAGACCTTATACCTTCCATTCCTTAATCATACCTTCTTTCTTCTTAACTCTACCTATGTTGAATAAAGTATGATAGAAATCTGAGGGGTTTGAGTATGATAACCAATTATAAAAATTATTATAATAATTGATCTAGTGTTTTAATAATATGAAAACATGCCCATAACTTATCACTCAAATTACACCACCTATTTTAAACCCTTCATGTTTGCCTTTACAATAATCTTTCAAACATGGGCTTTCTTTAAATGGTGAAAATAGGGTACCCAATGTAGCAATTCAACTCTTGCTTATTTTAACCTATCTACGAGGTTTCATTCCTTGTTTGAGTTAAAACAATTATAATAAAACCAAAAATATCACTATAAACCTTTATTTAGTCATGATAATTCCATTTAGGATCTTGGACATTTGCTCATTCAATTTATTGTTTATGCAACAGGGTTCTAGTTATTGAAATAGATATTAATTAATCATGACTAAGTATTAAATAATTTAATTCCAATGCCTTAAAAACATTAATATCATTCTCATAATTATATATATACTCATTTCCCATCTTATCAACTTCTATGCTTTAAATAAATAACACTTCCTCACATTACCTAAGAATGCCATATTTAAACACAGTGTCTTAGAACAAAATGTCCTTTCCTCATTGAGTTGGTTGTGTTTTGCGACTTGAATCAATCACCCTAACTTCATATGATATTTTAATTATTCAATAAATAGTGTAAATACAATCTCCACCCATATGCTTGAGGAGACCACTTGATCTCTTGCTACCAAATTGTCATCTACAACTCATGGTTCCCAACCTACAACTTTTTGTTAAACATGCAACTAAATACAAATTTGGAAAGGTGATGGACTCCAATGACTTAAAATAAAAATAATAAGAATCATATTAATAAAAAATTATTCAATAATGTCAATACACCAAAATATTCATTCTTATTTATTAAAATAACAAAGTCATTACAAGATTTGTTCTATTCCAGACCCTGTCACTTTCTTTGAGGATTTTTTTTTAAAAATGTCATTCTCAGAATCTCTCCTCTCTCTCTTCTTGGATATAACACCTTTTCCTATTCCATCCTCCCTTATTAACAATGAGTTTTCTTTCTCCTTTCAACGTGGACTTGGATTTGGTTACCTCACTAGTTACTAGGCATAACTACCTCAACGTACAAAGGGATCCTTTTACCTTTGTTGACATGATTTTTTATAAGATATAGACATGTTTTGTTTTTAAATATTTTTTCTCATGTTTTTTAAGACTCCTAGACCAGCTTGTCTCACATAAATACTTCAAACATACAAGGTGTCCCTCTTAGTCTCTATTACACTATTTGAATTTTCAAATTCTTACTTTTGGAGGGAAAACTCGTATAGCCTATAAAACTCATCCTAATGACTCAAAATGTACATGAATGACTCTAATATACCTAATAAGGAATATAATACACTTTGACACTTTATTTGACCATGTTTGGTCTCCAAATTGGTAAAACTCAAAAATTGTGTTTGCATGACTTGATGTTCTTGCATCAATAATACACATGCACTCCTAACAAGGATAGGAATATTAGGTGCATACTCTATATTAAATATTTATTCAAGTTATATAATACATCATTAACATTTATTAACATAAATATATTGAATTATAATGTTATAACAATTACTCATTCCAATAGCAATATAAAAGACCTATAAACTAGATAGAGTACCATTTAAAGCAACCATCATCATCATTAATCAAAGTTAAAATATAATATAGTGTTTATAGCAGAATATATGTTCATTTTATCCTACTTAATTACTTAGAGACTCATAGGTGAGCTTGGGTACTTAAAAATGGAGCCTACATGGTTTTTGAACTATTCTTAAGCCTAATGATTGCCAAATAAATTCCTATAGATTCATTTTTATAGAGATTTATTACTCATCTTCATCTTTATACTTCATTTGGTTAAAAATCCTTAAATAACTTTCAAGAGTATCTTTGCTAAGCTAGAAGGTGCATGTTGAGTGATGAGATGGAGTCTTTAGTCATCATAACCATCAACTCCATCACCTTGAAAAATCTACATTATAGTTGCCACATTTTACCAAATCATTGAAGATACCCTGATGATCTAGGAGCTAGTTATCTACCTACCAACTAGTGCAAGATATGCATTTCACCCTCTAATTGGTGCCAAAATTCCAATCACTAATCAAAATTAATCCTTCACACTAATGTGGATGGTATGTTGCCATGATTCATTTAGTTAATGAGATAAGGGGCCTAACATATTTGATTATATGGATAAAAACACATAAATACCTAATCACCTATGTCAAAATTCTACTCATTATAGTGTTGATCTACTTGTTGTTTCATTTTATTTTGTGTCATTAATAAACTATATTAAATACTAATTAACATATTTTATTGATGGTGGATGTGTTTTTAAATAGTTTGAACCTTAGGATGCATTATCAAAGTTGAATTTATGGATGGGAGTTATACCTGTACATTGACATAAAAGGATACATCTTATAATAAATATGAAAATAAGTTTTATACCACCATTCAATAAGTGAAAATTTCTCAATATGGATCTGATACCAATAATATTATAAGATTAAAATATAAGCTTTTATGATTTGTAGGGTTTATTAATATAATGGTAAATAAAGAGAATATGAGCTATATTTATACAAAACTATAGACCTAGAAGACTGACTAACTCTAAGACTTGATGCTTATGAATGAGCCTTGGCCTTCCTTATATAAAATTCCAAGAGGCCTTTTACCATATCTTTAGGGAAACCTAGGTAATAGGTAAAAGTGGATGAAAACCCCATTCAACTAGGTTTAAAAGACATAATTTTGATGAATAGTAAGAGCATTTATTAAAGCAAGCCACCTCCACCATACCTATCACTTGCCCATGTATTAGGATTCCCCACTTGATATAAAGAGCAATACATATAGATACTCTTTCTTTCTAAAATTCTTTAGATAGTGGGTTATGGGTCTACTAGGTATAACTTAATTATTATATTGACATGCCCAATAATATAGCATAAATTTGTCAACATACTTGACAAAATAGTACCATTAGTAATGTGGTGAGGTTCACAAAGAAGAAATGAAGGTTAATGTGCCCACATTCATGCTGATAGATAGAACCTATTAGTAATCTTGTAGATTATCAATCATAATCAATAAATTTATATTCTATTTGAGGAGAATAATCATTATCAGAACATAGGTCATAGGAAACATCTAGATAGATGTATAATGCATAAGGTATTATGATGAGCTAGCCTAGAGATGTAGGTGGAAATGAATATTGATGAGTAATAGTAATATTTTACATAATGCAACAACAAGATGGACATGCAATCTAAGCTTGGAATTAAATTGATGATTTTGTACATATAAAAGTTCAAACGTAACTCTAAAAGGAATCCTAAGGGTAATGAAAATATTATAAACTTGATATGGAATAATATTAATTGTTAGAACTTCTAAAGGATTTTAAGGCATAATATAATTCATAAATTCCTTGAGATGTTTAGGAAAATACATTGAAAACCAAAACAAATTAGTACTAGGATTGTTTGATGGCCAAAACCTCAACCATTGAACTAAAAATTCAAATCCATGATGATAAATAAATTTCAAACATAATTTTCTTGAATCATTCTATCAACTATAATATCATCATTGTCAATATAATTTAGGGTCATTGATGCCCATCTTCTACCATCTGGTTCTTGAAACTAAATAGTATATGCAACATGAGTATTATTCAACTCTAGTGAAGCATCATAGGATTCTCTAGTGAGCCTGGTAATTTCATGTTAATGCTGAGAGTATATCATTATTGAAGATTTCCAAATAGAAGTATATAAATCTTATCTTAATTTTGTGATAATAGAGATATTATAATCTTGATTCTTTTCTCTTGATATGAAATCAACAAGACAATTTTTCTTTCCAAAAATATATTTTACAAAAAAATCAAAAATCTGAAAAAAATAATGCCTATCGGATTAATCTATTATTACCACATTTTTAAGGATTATTTGGGTTATCAATAAAACTCATGAAATTCTTTAAATATGATCTTATAATAATTTTTTTTGATTTAACAAAGAACATAAAAGAATGTATAACCTTGATAAATGCAAGTAGTTCTTTATGAGTAGAAAGATAATTTAATTGATCTTTATTAAAAGCACTATAAGCAAACCTACATGGTTTTTTAGTTCCATAAAATAATTTTGCTTTTAACATAGCACCCAAAAATTGATCAGATGCATCAGTTTCAATGATCTTCAATCCATTACCTGGAAGACTAAGAGGAGGTAGATTCTAAAAATTTTCTTTATTCCTTTTAACTGCAATAGTCATTTTATCGTTATAATCTAGAGGATTATTGGAGAGCATTTTGTTCAATAATAATCTATTTTGAGTATAATATCTTGAAATGTAATTGACACAACCTATAAATCTTTGAAGTGTCTTCGTATCTCTAATTTCATGTGGAAATTTACTGATTTCTTTGAGAAAATGTTCTTGAATTACAACTTATCTAGAAGTTATTTTAACACCAATAAAATCAATTTCATCCTTAAAAGTAATCATATTTTTGGAAGAAATAACTAATCTATTATCATAAACAATCTGATAAAACTATTTTAGATGATTAATATGTTCCTTTGGTAATTTTGAAAATACCAAGATATCATCTAAATGCATAATGATGAACTAAGAATATGAAGCAAAAATTTGATTCATCATATTCTAAAATATGCTAGGATAATTTTTTAGACCAAATGGAAGGACATTCCATTCATACTGACCAAATGGAGTAATAAAAGAAGTATTGTACCTATCTTCTTCTGCAACATATATTTTCTATAATCTTGATTTAAGATCAAATTTTTTGTACACTTTACTACCATGAATCCTTTGCAAGATCTCATCTTTAGATGGAATTGGGTGTTGCATTAGAATAACATATTTTTAAAGAGGAATATAATTCACAAATAATATTTTCTTTCTCCTTATTTGTTCACCTTTTTTGTTGACATAAAATGCTTCACAACCCCAAGGAATGTTAGATTATTTTATAATACCCATTTCTTTTAACTGATAAATTTATTCTAAATATTCTTTTCTAAGAGAAGGAGAAATTATTGAATGAAGATATTTGAATTTAGGCCTGACTTATTTTCCATTTTTATCCTTAATAATTTTCAACTCAATTTTGTAAGTATGAATCTTTCTATATTAGAATGTGAAAGGATTTTTTGAACAACAATCTTTTTAAATTTTCATAATGATATTGTCACTATCTAAATTACACAAACTAATAATCTTATGAAACCAATCATTATTGATAGTTTTTTAATCTTTATTTTGCAATGAAATTATACAAACATATTTATCTTTTTTGACAAGATCAAAATTATTCCCAAGTACAATTATTTCATGAAAAATGGAAATAGGATAAACAATAGCCAAATTCTCTAAACCAATCATCATATCATACTGTAGAATATCGTTTTGCACCACAAAGAAATAATATATCTGATATCCTAGTAATAAATAAATATGGATAGATAATTGGGATAGTAATATCTTTGTACTAAATGTTAATCTATGAAAATCTACTTTCTAATAATTAGTAGGAATATAATGATATCTAGATATAGAAATATCAACACCTGTATCTAGAAGCACATCTAACTAATATAATTTAAATATATTCAATTTAATAGTTAACTCACAAATAAGATTATTATTTGTATAAACTTTGACTTGATGAATATGAGAAGTTTCTTCATCTTGATCATGAAAAAAAAATCCAACAATTTGAGTAGTCATAGTTATTTCTTGTTGAAACTAAAATTAATTATCTTCTTCTTCATCTTATTCCTTTAGTAATTTAGTTAGTTCCTTTCAAGCCTTGTCTAAAAATAATTTTAATTTATCAATTCTATTCTTTATCCATTCAATTCTAGACATATTATTATTTCTATAACTTTCTTCAATATGTTGATGTAAAGAAATTTGTTTGAGCTGTGGTATACAATTTATAAGAATTTATTTTTCTTTTATCTCCCTATAATGTTTAGACAAATATTCTTGCTCACATTTTTATATTTGGTGTGCAAGGGTAGATCTAGTAGCAATCAAATAAACTAAAGTTTCTTCATACCTTTGATTTAGTTGATATAATGTTACAACATCAGATATGGGAGATTTTATCATGTGAATATGGAATTCTATTTTAGATTCATAATTAGAAGATTCTTCTAGTTTAGAATAATACTGATTTAATGCAATATTGACTTCAAATTCTTCTTCTGATTCTAAAAATTCTTCAACTGGAATATTAGAATCATAATGATCTTCAAATTTAGAAATCAAAACATACTCATCTTCATAAATATTATAGTAATTAAATAAATTCACCTTTTTAACTTATTTATTTCTATTTGGGAACTTATTTGCATAATGATCATCTTTATTTTTCTAAACACTTTTCTTAGCCAGGATTTTCTTTTAGGAAAAATTTTCTTATATGTGTTCTGAGGATGGTAGAGTTTCCTCCTAGGGGAAAAAGAACAATGGAAATCATAAGACTTTTTATAAGTTTTATACTTATATTCATGATAAATATGAGTCTTGGCAACCAAACTTCTCTTTTTACTAGTAAAAGTTTTTACACCAGTCTACTTATGAAATCTCATAGTTTCTTTTTGAGTCTTTCTTTTAGCACACAATTTCATATGCACACCTCTAATATTCTAATTGATCCTTGTAAATGACATTGTGGAAAAATCATTTCCTATTGATTCTTTATACTTTTTTGAAAAAATAATCAAGAAAAGGCTCTAGATGTCTGCCTTTATAAGCAATATTATTTGGTTCACCAATACCATAATATAATTGTTCCATATAATAAATATACTCGTTTAGATGGCTCATATCACATAACTAAGATTTCATGAACTTTTACTTATTCATTTGTATATCATTATCCAATGTTACAATAAATTTAGATATTAGTGCATTTGTTAGAGCACTAATAGGTAAGGAAACTTGATTAATGATTCCCTGTCTATTAGTTTCAAAAAGACTATCCCACCAAATTTTGACAATACCAATGAATCCATTTGATAAAATTTTAGCAATATCTCTTGGATTTTTTCCATAATTAAAAATCTGAAATTTTTTCCAAGAAATCATTGGCTATATCATTTCCAATATCTTAGCTAGAGATTCACAGTGAAATTTCCATAAAAAAGGTTAGAGATTCAGAGTTTTCATCTAACCTTAGAATGGACTTATAAATGACCTTTCTCTAGGTATAAATATGGATTTAGATTCATTTATATCAATTTTATTCATTCTAACTCTAAATATTTTATATGAAGTGGATGATATGTTAGGAAGACTTCTAGATTTTGGAATATGGAGGGATCTATGTAACTATTGGACTTGAGACCAGGTTATAAGATTATATTTTTGAGGTTCATGAGAGGATTCAGGTATTTCAAATCCTTCAAATGGGTGTTGAGGAATTTATTTTATAGGAGGATAAAAAGACTCAACTTTAGACAAAATATCTAGAATTCTATTTACAAAATAAGATTGATTGACAATTTCTCTAGATAGACTATCTATTTGGGATACAAGGGTTTTTAAATATTTTTTATGACTTTTTTGAAAATCTAATATGGTATGACTAGTAGATTTAATATCATCATACTTAGGAACTTAAAAATGAAATTTTGTTTTGATATAATTGACTCTTTTATCTAACCAACTTTACCTTTTCATGATCTTTTCTTCAGAACTCTTAATATCATGAATCTTTGAAACTTCTGATTCAACCTTTTGACTTAGAGTGGATGTTGAAGTATTTAAAATATCCTTAATTTGATGTAATTCCTAAGTAAATTAGCCTTTTTCATATAATTATACTTAATCAAGTTACAAGTTTGATCAATAGATTGTTGAATATTAGAGATTCTATTATTCAGACACTTTGTAGATAAATTATTTCAATTCAACATCTCAACTTCAGGGGTTTGATCTAAATTCTTATCTATCTATCTCAAATATATCATCTAAGATCTTTGATTTACATTTGGAGTATACTAATTGAAATCAAATAACTTTGTAAATATTTTTTTAGTATATGACTCATCTCCTAAAGGAGTTTTCCATACATGATATTTATATGAACTTTATTCCATATGAACTAATCTTGGATCAAATAATAATTGTGTAGTTATTTGGAGTAAGTTTAAAGCTTCATGATCAACTTTTGAAAATTTAATAGAAATCATGTTGATCTTATAATAGGCTTGATCTATTATGTTTTGACAATCAATATAAAAATAGAGTCTATCTGAGGATCATGAACTCTATTTTTATGAGAACATATATGATTAGAAGATGAAACCTTATGAGTTTGTATACTATAACTGGTTTAATTAAATTTGATAATATATGTATATAGGAGATACTTGATAGAGGCAGCAAAAGACAATTACCTTATTAGCTTTTGAATGAAATCTATCAAAAATCCATTTTTATAGAATTTTCAAATTAGATCATGATATTGATTCAATAGTAACAATTTGACTATTTTCATTCACTCTACACATCATGCTTTTGCCATGCAATGGGCCATGTTTGACAACAGGGTGAAGAGTATTGGTAAGCCTATACATTATTTTATACTAGATAGCTAAAGAACAATAACCTTCTATAATATCCAAACCATGGGTTTATAGAAATATTTTTAAGACTTTGTTCAAATTATTTTCTTCATGTATGACAATTGGGTGATTGGGATTAAAAAATATATATATTGGACCATCATGAAAACTAGTTTGGATGGTAACTTAAAGATAAGAGGAAAAGGAAGTATGTCTATTATCAATGGCACAAGCTAACATACTAAATGTAAACCTCTTCTAAATAAAAGATAGATACCAACATATACAACACCTATATGTCAAAACTTATATTTTTCTTGACTTTTGAACTTTCTAATTTTTTGATCAAACAAAAAATTTAAATGGTATTTGTATTCCTCATTTTTCTTGACTTTTAAAACATTATTAGAAATATTAATATTTGTTTTTTCAACAAATTGAAACACATAGAGTTTATCATAAAATTCATTAGCCTTGAGATCAAGTATTTATCCTATTTTTTAGAAACAAAACAATAAAGATACCCTTTGAGACATTTTTTTATGACGTATCTTTGTCCATCAAATTAAGGATGATAGGATGATTTATGAGTCAACTAGATACCCAAACATGCAAATAATTGAGTCCAAAAATTACTAGTAAATATAGGATCTCAGTCAATTACAATGATATTTGGAGTACCATGTAACTTTTGAACTGTATTGAGAATGTAGAAGTGACTGTACTAGCAACAAACAACTATGATAAGGAGAAAAATGAGCATACTTGGTGATTCAATCCACAACTACCATGATAACATTTTTACCCTTAGACTATGGTAACCTCAAAATGAAAACCATATAAACCTCTTCTCAATGATAGATGTGCATGGATAAAGGCTGCAAAATAACTAGGGTCTTAATGGTTTCACCTTTGTTTTGTTGACATACCACACATTCAGCCACATATTTCTAAACATCCACTTAAGTCTTTCCCAAAAAAATCATGCTTGATTATATGATATGTTTTTAAAAATTTAGAGTGACCTCCAAGTGGAGAGGCATGAAGTTCCTAAAGAATTTTATGTTTGAGGAGAGAATTTTTACAAAGGTATAATATATATTTATACCATAATGTGTTCCCATTCCATGTAATTTTTGTAGATTCATTAGAACCTTGCTAAGTACTGTGAATCAAATCCTTGGTATCACTATCATTCTCCCATTCTGATCTTACTTTCTCTAGCCAATCTACCTATCATATGGTTATGGTACATAATAATTTTACAATTCATTCATCCCACCAACAGAGGGAATCTACCACCAAATGTTTTTTCCTTTCTTATACACTATTTTAAAACCATATCCTAACATTTTAGTCACCTATTTTTGCTATTCTTTAGATTATAATTATGAACAAGGATTTCAATAGAGGGGAGGTTAGTCTTGTGTTAATCTCATAAAATGAATGAAATGAACACACACTAAAATCCTAACACCTCTAGACTAGATACTAGGGAGAGCTTAGGTAACAAAAAATAAATGAAATCACAATAAAAACATAAAATAAAAAAGTCTTTTACCTTCCTTAGAGCTCTAAATGCTTTGTTAAATTGCTTGCTTGGCTTGTAAATCAAGAAGTCTTTGGTAATAGAGCTTATTTGGATCCTTCTCTCCTTATCACCTTGGCTTTGATGTTACTTCGATTAAGATTTGGGCATGTTAACATTATTTCCATGAGTCTTATGGAGAAAATCTTGCATAATAACTCTACAATATTGAAGTTTAGAAATGAAAGGGTATGGCCTTGTATTTATATCCTTGAGAATTAACTCTCACCCAAGGTGAGTTAATGTTGAGTTTAAACATGAAATGAGCTCAAAATAACCTTAGTTGAGTTAAATATAACCCCAATTAATTTAATATTTGTCTTTAATTATGATTTATAATTACTAGGAATGGATATCAAATTAGATATTTTGGGATACTTTCAAAGATCTTGACAACTCATAAAGGCAATGACAAAAGGGATTGATATTCTAATTTTTGTAATTTCTATTTTTATATATTCATTAATAGTAAATAGATAATTCAACTAGGCATTTAATCTTGTTTAGTTTATTAATTGATTATGATTATCCTTTTAGATCTTTCAATATTTGATATTTATTAAAGTGCCACACTTAATAAGTCCATAGGCCAAATTTACAGTTGTGATACCACAAGGTGATTAAGGATGAATCCATGAGAGGTTACTATTACATATGGGCTAGTATCCCAAATACAGATGCCTCAACATAATTCTAAGCTTTGATGAATGATGTATGAATAAATTTTGGATGTTTAGTGATTCTTAAGCTTAATTTTCAATGGTTTATAGGAACCAGTCTGATGTCCAATCGAAAGCCAGTTGTGGCCAATTTCAGGTATCTATAGTATATCCAAATTTTGGAAGGCATTGCAAGCTATAATCATAATAATTTATTATCAAAGAATGAAAATGTCTTGTATGCCTAATAATTAAATGATAATAGATGAGCTCTAGATACCCCCTTGAGGGAGTGGTTAGCAAGAAATGTTAGTGATCAGTCCCTTGAAAGAAGGAAATGATGAGACCAAAAGGTAAAAGGGGTGGAAAATATTGATTTGACCATATATAATTATAATTAGTAGCACAATGGGCTACCTATTTGAGTAGACAAACAAGATGATTTAACCACAAGTAGTTATAATCATTGGCATAGAGGGATAAAAAAGATAATGATTTTACCAAAGGTGGTTATAATCATTAGAAAAATGATAAGGGTAATAAGATAATGATTTGACCAAAGGAGATTATAATCATTACAAGGGAAAATAAGAATTTTACCACAAGTGATTATAATTATTGGTAGGATAAAAACATGCCCCAGTTGGGTGGATAAAAATAATAGTTTGCCAAAAGGTGGTTATAAGCAATATCATAATGAAGGTGTGCCCTAGTTGGGTAGAAGAAAGATAATGATTTTACCGAAGGTGGTTATAAACATTAACCTTAAGATATATTCAAACACAATGATTTACCCATAAGCAACTATAATAATTGTCTCTATGGGTGGGTTGATAGACAATGATTTTTACAAAGGTGATTAGAATCATTGGCATCTCAAGTGGGATTGTATATAATGATTTTCCTAGAGGCAATTATAATTGTTGGGATAATTATGGAAGTATCATGGATAATGGGGCTTATGAATTGAATATATAGTCATGTAGTAAGAGGAAGTTGATACAAAGGAGAAAGATGAATTTGGGCAACCTATTAGTATGGAGATGCTCATCCTAACTAGCAAGGATTAAAATTTATTTGTGATTTAGTTAATTTGTATTTGGGAAATGATTTTGGTAGATCAATTTTTTTTAGGTGCCAAGGAGAAGTACCACGTCCTCATTTCTTTTAAGATTTCTTGAGATAAGTTTTATTGTAGCATGTGATGGTAGGCATAATGATATAAACACCATGATAACAAATCCAATATATGCATAAAGACTAGCACATGATCTAGTAAACAATTAAAAACAATGCACCAATGATAAAAACCATGATGATAATGTTGACATATGAATATGGATGGACTTGAGTATAGTGCACAAAATCACCCAATAAACATAGGTTTACCAAGTCAAGGCAAAATAATGAAATCAAATAGATAAACAAGTAAATAAACAAACAAAAGAAATTGTAAGAAAATAAAGATAAAACAAAAAAATAAAACAAAATGAAAAAAACACAAACAATGGTTAAACACAATGTTATCACAAACAAAAAATAAAGAAAATGATAAACATTTCCCTGAGGTTATAAGAGATAATGAAACAAATAAACAAAATGGTGGGAAATAGGAGAAAAGGAAGGGGGTAGCTGAGATTACTCTAAATGCACTAGCCAAGTGGATGTTGCCTACATAGTTCCATGGATGTAAGTTCCAATATAAACTTTAGGCCTAATGTAGTTCTCCTATGAGATGGGATAGAATAAAATGATGATAAAAAACATGATGGATGTTGTAGAGGAAATATAGGAATGGCCTCATAAAAATAACAAGATTGTGGGATGTTAGACCAACAAGGATGGGGAAAACTAAATGACAAGTAGTTTATTTTGAATTATCTAAAGGTCCTAGAATCCTTAAGGCAAAGAAGTGGTAAAAAATAAGTGAGTTTGTTTTTTATAGGATTTTCTAGATCTATTTTAACTTTTTTATAATTTTTCTATGTATCTCAACTTGATTTGAGAATGATGAGATACTAAATCGTCCAACTCCCTAAATAGTGAGAGTCTTCAAACTTAAAATTTATCATAAAATAGTAAGATCATGGAAGAAATCCTAGCAGTCATCAATGTATCAAAGTCAAATACATAATGTGTAATATGAACTCACAAAATAGTGAGAGCTTTCAAATTTAAATTACTCAAAAAATGGCAAGAGTGTGGCAAAGGGGTGAGTAATATGACCTTAACTTGAATTGATAACTACCTACATAGTCCCATTAGGACCTCAATTCATTGTAGTTCTACCTTACAGTAGAAGAATCTAACTAGGTCGCAATAAGTTCTCAAAAATAGGCAAAGAAGGCAAATGATATATTATGGAATAGGAATGGCAAGGTGGGAATTCAAGGCATGATAAGAGTGTTGTTCTTAATTTTACCATATATTGTTATAATTAGGAAATAAAAACATAGGTCAATGATACTAATTTTCCCATAGGCAATTATAATTAGTATCATGATGGTAGGACTCTAATTTTGCCAAAGAAGATTATAATCAAGGATACTTGAAATTTAATGAAACAATAAATGAAGGATATAACTACCAAACCAATGTCACATTGGTCTAAAATATAGCCTCTATATAGAATACTAAATCAACTACTAAAACTTGATCTAAATCCCATCATTAAAGGTGCCTAAAGAACCAATGGAATAGAACCAAGGTCAAAGGGTTTGGGTATAGAGGGGAAAAACAACCTTGGTCAATAGGAAAGGTATGATATAATAGAACAATGTAGAAAAATATAAATAAGATCATCATATGGTACAATATAAATGGGCCTCATATACAATATTTTAGGTTTCTCAAGCAAAGTAATGCTTGAGGTGTATAATGTTCATTGGCTCATCAAGTTCATCTCCATCTAGTATAGCGAGCCGGTATGCTCTATAGCCATAATTTGAAAGAATGACATAGGGGCCTATCCAGTTGGGTTTGAACTTTACATTATTCTTATTATCAACCATGATATTTTATTGGTTTCCTTTTAAAATAAGATCACCAAGATTAAATTCTCTATGTTTAACTCATCGGTTATAGTGGCCATGGAGTTAGTTCTAGTATGATTGAAGGTTATTGACCACCATGCATCTCTCATCAAGTAACTCTAGTTCTTATAGGAGATATAATCTATAATATTAATTGTCTAGGACATGTTTCAATGAGATGTGTAGACAAGGTAACTTGACCTTAATGGGAAGAATGGCCTCAGTTCCATAAACTAGGGAATATGGAGTGGTTCTTATTAGGGTAGGGTAATTAGTGTAGTATGTGTTATCTATCTAAATATCACCCTAGAATAGGGATTATATTCATTCAAGTCTAACCCATACTTCTACTAACATGGGAATGGTATAAGGTTGTGGGTATCCTATATCTAGACCAAACCTCTAAGATTTTTTATGAGGCTAGATCCTCAAATTTTATGATTTGGAATTTTCCTTCTAAATATAAGATTGGTTGGGATGAAAAAAGGAAAGAATTTTGTAGAAAATAAAACCTATTATAAACTATGATTAAGTACCAATAATTTAATAGACCCACTCGTAATCTTGGACTCTTTAACACACTAATAAAATATGAAATAAATTAATACAATGATAACTATGTTTCTATGCAATAATATTTTATATAGAGTTATATTTGACACACACAAACTAGGTAACATTGAAAATAAGGTCTGGTTAGAGACACTTTAGTTTGGATTTCCAATATATCTTTGAGAGATCAATGTCGAGACACATTATATGACCTACAAAGAAAGTTCCTAACACTTAGGTTGAGTTTAGACATAAAAAAAAAGATGACATTCACATTTGCATATTAAATAAACATAAAAAAATAAATACAAATTATTAAAATGACTATAAAATACTCTATTCAATACTCTAAGAGGTGTCAAATACAATTCTAGTAGAGTCTAGTCATACCAATTTGAGGGATGCAAAATAATATCTCAAATACTATATTTATAGTTGAAGGGAAGCAAATGAGGGGGAGTTTGGTGATAAAAATGGAATCAAACTAATTCAAAACTATTTGAAAATATATTACAACTACCACCATGAATCAAGCTCACTCAAACCCTTCTTGATTGATCGAGGTCACTCTAATTCATTGCATTATTACAATACCTTCTCTATGATGCCCCATGGAAGATAAAATGGTGGGATCAAATTGGTTTCATTTTATATTGATGTGAAACTACTCATGAATATTTTTTTAATGTGTGCCCAAGTGGGGAGAAATTTCATTTTCATACAACTGGCCTTGGTGATGACCTTTGAATTTTATGTGTCTACCTTTGTAGGTCCCTAATGACACTATTTGATCTTAAAATATCTTCTCCTAGATCAAACTAAATAATTCTCAATCTCAGATCCATCATGCTTGCTTACCTTGGTTGAAAACAAACCTTTTGACCTTTATCTAAGACATTTAGGCTCTCTTTTGTTTTGATTGGTCATCAAAAATTGACTTGGATCCTTGACTCTTTGACCCTTGTTCATACTATTAGATCTATCTGAGGTGAATGAATGCAATCCTTCAATATTATTCCTAGACTCACACACTTGTGCCATTTATCCATCATTCCTTTTTATTTCAATTCACTAACTCTTTAACCTATTTACATGTTATTAATCTAGAATCCATAATTGAATGTGCATCATTGATCTAATCTGGGCCCATTATCCTATCTTTGCCCAATCACTATTAGATATGGATGCTCGATCAAATTCCAATCATTGATATAATGTGAACCCTCATCTTAAATCCAATAGCTAGTTCATGATACTAAAATTGATGTCCTCACTCCTATCAAATGACATTTGCATGACCATCATTGACAGTTACACGATTACCAAATTTAAGCTTAATAAGATTTGTCTTGCTTTATCTTTAAATTTTATGTCTTACCAACCATTATTTTTCATTAAATAGAGTGAAAAATATGTCCTATATACCATCAAATTTAATAATAGATAGATTTTTTCTCAAGGTCTATTTTGACATTCATGCAAATGTCTTTGGACTTTCAAATCCAAATGGCTATTTGTAGGGCCCAAACTTGAAGTTAATACAATCATATTGAGATATTTGAATTGAAAAAGTCATTTTTAGGGTTTGAATGTGATTTTTTCTCACCTATCAGATCACAAATTCCATGGGATATTTATTTTAAACCTTTTGCTGGATAATTCTTTTAGGCTTTGTGTGGAACAATTTTTTCAAAAGAATTCATTTGCGTTATCCTTGCCTTGAACAATTTTTGAAAACAAAATGTCTAAAATAATTTATGTCTTGGTCCTTTTCCCATTTAAATGTGTCCCTCAAAACTTTGAATTGTTCCATCTCACTATATAAAGATCCTTTATAGAAAATGTAGAGGATACTTTCCCAAGAAACTGACCCTTTGGACTTTTCACATTGGACCCTTTCCCTAAAAGAAAGATACTTTAGGAAAAGTGTTTTGGACACTTGGTTTCAAAAGTACACTTTGAAATTTATAAAAAGAACCCTTTTTGAATAAATTATGCTCTGGGGAAATTATTTTGAGTAAAATGTCCAAAAAAAATCTTGACACTTAAATAAAAAGCCCAAAACACAACTCTTGAAAGAATTCCAACACTTAGCCAAATAAAGTGGGACAAAACTCTTTAAAGAATTAAGACTTGAAAATTTTTTATGATATTTTTGTGTAAAAATTCCTCTAAAGGAAAATTTAATGCTATACTTAGTCAAAAGTTAGAAAAATATAAACTTAGGCCTTTTCTAGATCTGTTCTTGCAACTACTCGGTGCTATGAAACCCTGCCTAAATCCCTTCACTTGCAATGTTGAGCCTAATTCAAAGCCATCTAATCCATTCATCAATTTATACCCTAATAATTTATTTAAATAAAGTATAATCTTGGTATGTGGTCCAAAATGGTCAACAATTTTGGTGACTTAGCTGCCTTGACCAACCTATTGGTCATAAAACTTAGACCTTGATCAAGATTTATCAAATGAAAAACTACTTACAAAAAGACTCTGCTTAATTTTTGGAAAATTTTATTAGAGTAATTGGGAAGGAAAATAATGAAAAATTAACAAAATATGAAGCAATAACCTAACTATGAATAGAATAAATAAATAAAAATTAGTGTGCAAAAGTACTTAGAGATAAAGAACATACCCATCTACTAATGTATAAGGGGCAAGATATGGGACTAGTATTAGAACTTGAGATAAATCTAATTGAAAGGGATGGGAATGATAGTTTTATTAAATTTTTAAATATCAAAATCATTTCTCTCTTTTTATCTTGTGATGACATAGGGTCCACTCTAAAGACTATCAAACTTGGAGTGTTTTCCTAGTTTTGGGCAGTCCTCATCTCATTTGAGGACTATGTCACCTTGATGGAATGTCTTTAATGAAGATATTTTATAAAATTTCACCATGAATTTTTATTGGTTAGACCAAATTTCATGCATGGAATCATCCCTTATTTCCTTTAACTCTCTTAGTTTATTCATTTTGACCTTCATTGCATCACTTTCTAGAAGCTCTAGTTAATGTGTAAGCTCCAAAGCTAGAAACTCTAATGAAATTAAGAGCCTTGATTCTATACCATGGACTAATATATAAGATGAGTTACCAATAACCTTCTTAGGGGTGAATTTTTCAGCCCATAAGGTAGTCTTTAGCTTTGTGTGCTAGTATCTCTAATTATCTTCAATTGTTTTCTTTATGATCCAAATCAGGTTCTTATTAATAGACTCATCTAGTTGATTACCTTGTAGATAATAATTATATGAGGATGTTAAATAAATACCCTACTCAATATCCCAATCACATAACTTTGTACTAATAAATTCCAAAACATTATTTGATACTATGGTGGAAGGTTCCCTAAAATGGGTGACTAGGTTCTCATAGAACTCGACTATAGAGTTCTCATTTGTTTCCTTCAAGGGGACTGATTCCACCCACCTATTGAAGTATTCTATGGATATTAATACCCACTTATGGACAATATTGAATGGAGGATTAATCATGATAATGAAGTCTAAACCCCATTACATGAAAGGCTACTCAACCTGAATAGGATTCAGTGGCATAGTAGTTAGTTTCTATTTCCATATAAACGTGGCACATTTTGAACACTTCCTCACCCATGCATGTGCATCTGTAAATAAATTGTGCTAAAAATAACCATCTCTTATGATTTTCTTAGCTATGGTCCTAGCTAAAAAATGGCCTATTTGAGGTTTATCATGAAATTGCTAGAGAAGCTTATAAAATTGGTTAGTTTCAACATATCTTAAGATCATACCTCCAATATCTTTTTTGAATAACACTCAATCAATCAAAAAGTATGGAATTGATTTCAGCCTAAATTTTCTTCTTAATGATGTATTGAAACCCATTCGACACTCTCCTATTTGGATAAATTTGGCAATATTTTATGTCCATCTTGATGGAAGAGTATCTTCATCTTCTTGATGAGTGTCTTGGATTACCAAGATCATTTATTTTATTCTCTTACATCTTCATCAAGATGTTCACATAATCCATTTCCCTAGAATAGCTCTGTGATCTTGACCTCAATGTCATACTCCATATACTTGGTGACCCATCTAGCTCTCTTTTCATTCAAGTCTCTTTTGAGGATAAAATACTTCACACTTGGATGAGCCACCATTAGTATGATCTTACTGTTTGAAGCTAGATGTCTAAATTTCTATAAACTTTTTACAATAGTAAGCACATGTTTTTCAAAAAAAACTATATCTTTATTCATAATCCTCCAAATCTTGGCTAAAAAAACCAATGGGTTGCTCTAGACTTTGATCATTTTGTTGCATGAACATGGATAAAATTGCATCTAATGTGGAAAAGGCATACAAATATAACTCCTTATTTAAATCTATATTTAAAAGTGTGGGGGCATGAGATATGGCCTCCTTGATGGCCTAAAAGATCCTCTTACCTTCCCTTACCCATGTTAACTCTTTGCCTTTTATCATAATATGAGTGGGAGGCTTGACCATCTCTATAAATCTTGGAATGAACCTCATGATAAAATTGATCTTACCTAAAAAGATATTCAACCCTTTCTTGTGTTTAGGCAATGATAGAGTAAGGATTTATTCTCTTAGGATCAATGGAAAGACCATCTTTAGACACCACATGCCCAATAAGTCTTACCCTATACACAAAGAAAATATATTTCTTTGGATTAAAAAAAAAATTCCAAATTATCTGCATCTATCAAAAATAGATCTCAAATGTGTTAGATGATCATTAGGAATTTTTGAGAAAACTATTATATCATAAAGGTAAACTAAAACCATATCATTCAAAAGACCATGAAACACAACATCCATTTCTCTTTAGAAGGTGGCCCTAGTATTGGAGGGTCCAAAAATCATTTGACAATATTCATAAGTGCCCCATTTTATAGTGAATGTGGTCTTATTCCTATCTTCCTCCTTCATCATGATTTGATTATAACCAGAATAGCCATCCATTAATGAGAACCTTCAATAACCTACCACTTTTTATAGAATTTGATCCATGGAGGGAAGTGGGTAATGATACTTTAGGGAGACCTTATTGAGGTCCCTAAAGTCAACACATAACTAAATTTATCCATTCTTTTTCCTTACTGGCACAAGGTTTGCCACCCAAGAGGAATGTTTAATTAGAAATGTTATCATGGACTCAATCAATTTATAGAGTTCTCTTCTCATGAGATCCTTCACTCTTGGGTTCATAGTTTTTGCCTAACTAGATTGACATTACTTTCTAATTCAATGATGTGTTGTGCAAGTTTGGGTTCAAATTATTTAAATTATTTGTACTCCCAAGCAAATACATTAGAAAATTCTCAGCACAAAGTAACAAATGCAACTCTTTCCTCTATTGTATTGATCTTTTTGAGCCTTAATAACTTTCCCTTAAAGATCTCTACCTTTCCATAGTGTTCTTCTTTAGATGAGATGCATGCTTTCCCTTTTATTACTTGATAATTTTCATTGAAGATGCTTTCTAGTTTCACAATCCCTTTGGGAATCTTATTATACCTTAACTATACTATTTGATCATCATTTTGATTTTGAAACTTGTTTCTGTTCTTGTGGTAGAATTCTACCTCTTGCATTAGAGAACATATGATTTGATCATCATTGTTAAATACTTGCCAAGTCACCTCATTATTAGGTATATTTAGTTTTCATATAAACTTGACCTTATATTGGCCTTGTCTACCTTTGACTCCTTATGATATCTCATATTAGGCACCAATGGATGCAAGCCTATCTACATGCTAGTTTGCTTCTCTCAGTATGGACTAGATATCAAATGGCAATAAATACTCCATGAGGTCCCATACCTAATGTTTATAGTATTTTAAATGGTGAATCTAGATTTCACTTAGGCCTCTCACCTATTGCACCATGAGCTCACTATCACCTTTGACCTTGAGGATTTGAATACCACTCTTTCTTTTTTTCTTATTTCAAACCATGCAAAAAAGCTTCATATTCAACTATATTTGAAGTGAAATTGAATTGGAGTCTTAAAAAAATGTTACTTTTGAACTAAGTGTGAAATCAACATGGCCCCAACTTCACTTCCATTCTTTGACCTGGAGCCATCAAAGAATAAAGTCCATATACTATCCTCTTCTTTAGCATTGTTAGTCAAGGAAAGTATTCTAACACCTTACTCATGCATACAGCACACTCCTAAGTCTACCTCTTCAATGTTATTAAATGCATCAAATTCATGACTCTCAGTTTCCCATTCATCCAAGTATAGATTAGAGATGCCTTCAAGATGACTATGGGGTTCTTTCTTAATATCCTCTTTGACCTCTTCAAATATGATACAGTTGGTATTTAGAAGATTAGGCATGTAGGGTTCTAGGTGGAACTTAGAAATAGGTTTAGAATTTATGGTGACTTTGGTTCCATATCTGGTTTTAAAAACCATATATGACCAATGAGAAGATAAATATCCCAAAACATTAGCATTAAAGTCCCTAGATAAGCATAGGGCAAAATATAGAAGTAGGTCTACCACCATTACATCTTGCTTAATAATGAAATTTGGATAGGTAGATAATGTAATCTATAGATATTTCAGATGCCTAATATCTTAATAGGGGATCCATCCAATTAGATCATAATTATATCACACACTTTTCATTAGGCACATATTTGATCCTAAGCTTGTCAACTATGGATTTAGGCATAATTAAGGTTAAAGCACCTAAATATATCATGCAATTATGTACCACATAATCCCCTATGATTAATAATAGATAAAATGGGGGAGGTTTAACAATATTACAATTATGAAAAACATTTTAGGGTTGACTTGTGCTTGGATTTTGATTGGGAACTTTTCCAGGGGCTCGATCAGGGGTTTTTCTAGGCTGACTATTATTGATGAAAATAATGTTCACTTTATCAACTATCTTTGGTATATGAGAAAGTTTAGAGACATCCTGATGGAGAATATCTTTTTTCCCTAGAATATATAGATCATCATACATGGACATAGTTACATTATCCTTTTTCAAATGATCCATAATATTAAAGGGAAGACTAGTACCTTTGGACTACACCTTAGAGGTGGAAGCATCACTTGGGATTTGAGTAACATGATGAATAAAAAGGGACCTATGATACTATCCATGGGATTGGGGTACTTATTAATTTGAAAGATACCAAGCAACTACATATGAAGAAGTGGGTTATTGACTAGTCTGTGGAGCAGATGAAGGGATATTGGATTACCCCAAATTTTCCTCCAACATCTTCTTTTTATCCCTCATCTAAGTTAAAATTGGTTCATTTTTCCTTTGTGAATATTTTCCCATATTGGATACCACATGCTCAAATATATATTCCCCTTCTTGTAAATTCATGCATGTGGTATTAGTTCGTGCTCTATCCATGTTCCCTTGTCGCTAGCTCTGAGGTTCTTATCATGACATGATAGGCATGTTGTCTTGAATTTTTTAATGGGTTTGTGGTGGAGGAGGAATCATGTCATGACTCTAAAATGAAGGATCGTGATGCCAACTATGGTCTTTATACATGTCTCTAGTAGTGGTCATCACCATCTCATTAGATTGTCCCTCTAAATGCCATAGACCTTCTTGAGCATAATTACTCTGAGTCAGCATAAAACCTCTAGAATTAATTGGAGCATTGGGATTGTATTGCCTTGACTGAGGCTTCTACCCTAATCCTTGTTAATTTTATTGATAAGGTGGCCTATTGTACTAGAAGCTTTGATTATTATTTTGGTATGGCCTGTATGGTGGATCTTGTTACCTCTCCCTTGTAACCAACTTGTTATTCTAGGCTTTTAAAAGACTCTCTATCTTCCCTAATCTATCATTTTTATCACCTTTTATATGATAAAACTTTGTTGAATATAGAATTATAGTAATAGTTGGGGTAGGAGGATGTATCTCTGGGAAGAGAGGCATTGGTGGCCTTAGGGCCAACTTCCCTGATTATATAAGGAAAGTTTTAGCCCTAATTACTACTTCAAAAACTCCAGATAGGGTGTTCCTTCTCATGGATTAAGTCATTATAGCTACATCTGAGTTGAGAGCCTTCAAATAGTATATAAAATCATATTTGGGTGTAGGCTTGATCACCATAGGAATTCTATCCCAAGTCTTTATAATCTATAGTTGAAATTCACCATGAACTCATGGGGGAATCTCTTGATTGTTGTAAGTTATTCCACAAGTGACTGATGGTCACTCTTGTCCTCAAATTTATTACACAAGACCTCTCTAAACTCATCTCAACTAATGATTGATGTAAGCGTTAATCCTTTATACCACTGAAGTGATTTTCCTTTGAAAGAAGTTTCTAACAACCTTATGGATACATTTTCTTAGGTAACATGATGAACTAAACATAGGTTAGCAACATCTTCCATATGGTCTATAGGAGTAACTAAATTCTCTCTTTATAATAAGTAAGATCTTTTAAAGATGATACAAGAATATCATCATATTAAGTAGGGTTTAAAGGATTATCACCATTAAATGGTAGAAAGGATTTCCTTCTAGGAATATCCATATGAGGTATGGGGTTTATAATAATGTTGAGATGAAAAATACTAGATTGAATAAGAGGATTTTGGGTAACAATAGGGGAAACAAGAGGGATAGGTATAGGTTTTGGCTAGGAGTTTTACTTCTTCTTTGTTGGTTAGAAGGGTAACTCAAAGAGATCTACCTCCTTCCATTTTGTAAAGGATATTATGATAATGTTGGGGGGCATGAAAATTATGTAAATCCAAAAATGAAACTCTATAAATTTCTACAATACTCAGATATGTGAATAAGGGATACCACCATGTGTACTAGAGCTATTAGATATGTACATAGTACCTTAGAATAGGGGTTAGATTCGTTCAAGTTTGACCCATACCTAGACTAACATGGGAATGGTCTAAGGATATGGGTATCCTATATCTAGACTAGACCTCTAGGATTTTTTATGAGGCTAGATCCTTAAATTTTATGATCTGGACCTTTCCTTCTAAATCTAAGATTGGTTGGGGTGAAAAAAGGGCAAAAGGTTTTTAGAAAATAAAACCTATTCTAAGCTATAGTGATGAACCAAGAATTTAATAGATCCACTCTTAGTCTTGGACTCTTTAACACAATAATAAAATATGAATGAAATTAATGCAATGCTCACTATGTTTCTATGCAAAAAAAATTTGTATAGAGGTCTATTTGACAAACTCAGGCTAGGGATCAATGAAAATAAGTTCTGGTTAGACACACTTAAGTTTGGTTGTCTACTATATCTTTGAGAGATCAATGATGAGACACACTATATGACCTAAAAATAAAGTTCTTAGCACTTAGGTTGAGTTTGGACATACAAAAAGAAGATGACATTCACATTTGCATATTAAATAAACATAGAACACTAAATATAGATTATTAAAATGACTAAAAAATACTCTATTCACTAATCTAAGACGTGTTGAATATAATTCTAGCAGAGTCTAATCATATTAGCCTAAGGGATGCAAAATAATAGCTCAAAGACTATATTTATAGATGAAAGGAAGCAAGCAAGGGGGAGTTTGGAACTCAAAATGGAATCAAACTAGTTTAAAACTATTTAAAATGTTATTAAAACTATAACCATGAATCAATCTCACTCAAACCCTTCTTAATTGATCTAGGGTACTCTAGTCCATTACATTATTACAATATATTCTCTATGATGTCCCATGGTGGTTGCAGTGGTAGGATCAAGTCACTTTCATTTTGTCCTAATCTGAAACTACTCATGACTAGTTTGTTGATGCATGCCCAAGTGGGGAGAAAGGTCATTTTCATGTAGCTAGCCTTGGTGATGGCCATTGATGTCTACATGTGTGCCTATGTTGATCTATAAACTGGTACTAATTTCTATGTCAAAAAGTTTACCTTGGATCTTAATTGTCAAATTACTTAATTTATTGAAACACTCAAGGAAATAAAAATAAATTTGACTAAATATACAATCAATAGTGATCAATAAAAATGATTAATAAAAATTAAAAAAAATAATGCATAGATAAATTCAACTCGTGACAAACATGTGGTAATAGATTTTGACAATGCTTACGTCTTTGGGTTCACTTCTAGTACAAGCCAATCCATTTCCTTGAAAAGTGAGTACATGTTCAACACTCATAATGATCAAATAGATACTCTAATATTGCACAAAACTCAAAAAATAGAGATTTATAAAGTCCTAGTAAACCCATGAATAGACCTTTCACCTTACTATTGCACGAATGCAATCTCACATGTTGTGGATTTCCTACCAAAAGTATCAAAAAGAAACTTATAAAATGGCCTTACAAAAATCATCATAGGGATTTAAACATACCATTTAAATAATCTCAAATTATAAGATAAATCCCTAGTTTACACTAAGAAGTGTAAAGCTCTCTAAGTCCTTCAAAACTTAGGATATATGCATACTGGTCTCTATATTGGCCATTACACAATCTGTAAAGCTTTACTTTGAGGCATTGTAAATGGCATAAAATGACCTCAAATATATACAATAAACATATGGATAGAATCATATCTATATATAAATCTTTAAATCTTAGCTCTAGACTATTGGCTCTTCAGCTCTCAGCTTTAGCTCTTCAGCTCTCAGCTCTAGCTTTGGCTCTCAACTCTAGCTTTGCCATGAGATCTTTGAGACTTTGGAATGAATTAAATAAATTAAAATTATAAATCTATGATGTTTTATGTTTATACCCCTTTAATAATGTGTAATTTACAAATATTAATTACTTGGGTCGAGCCATATTGCCACATCACTTTATTACCATGTCATCAGGTTTGACTAGTCATAACTTGCACATACGAACTCCATTTTTCAATTATTAAAATGTGATACAAATATTGTGATGAGATATACATCATGAAAATGGTTTATAATCGTTATAAGGTCATCAATTTTTCCTATTTTGACCATCATTGACCACCTATTGACTTTCTTTGACTAGAACTTTGACCGACTACACAAGGAGGATACGAGCTTCATTTTTTGCACTACATACCATTAGAAAGGTCTCAATGGGGCCTATGAAATGGTGTAGGTTTTAGTCTACTTTAGGGACCTTTTTTGAATTGAACTCCAGATCAATCCTCCCCACTAAGAGGGCTTTTGGTCTACCAAAAGTTGGTATTTAACTGAAATGCCAATCAGTTCTAAAAATACTTTGATGGGTCTTATCAATTTACTTAGGTTCCAAAACTACACCTAAAATTATTGGAATAACTTATTGATCAAATCTTTTTCAAATCCTCTACTACTGCATGGCCATCAATGACCTCTACATTGAACTAGGATGCGATGACTTCCTCTATTGCACGGCTTCACTAGAGCCTCTACATAGATAAGCCTAGTGATCTTCTCTGTTACTACTAAATGGTCCTCTATAACATATCAAGTAAATAATAAAAATCATATCATATAGATATTAGTGACAAAATATGATTCATAACTCAAAACTGTAAAAGGCCTAAAATAAACCATGAGTTACACTAAATCCTACAATTGCCAATAAGGTCACAATAGATGAAACTGTCTTCCCACTATTACATACTATAAATGGTGAACTTCCAAACATTGAAACATCACCAATGAAACTATAAGACAAGTTTTTCAATGTAAAAAAAATACAATATTGGTTGTGACCATGTCATAATACATTGCCCCAATAGGTCTTATCATTCTAAACAACTACAAAAACTACAAGTAGTGTATAGTGTCTAGCATTTCAAAATAGTAGTTATTATGATGCAAGTACTATAGGAAAACTAAGTCCTCCCAAAAAAATTGTGAAACTACTATCAAATCTCCCAAGCTGATCAATGAGTTAAATTCCTTAACAATTCAATACGAAACTCATAAAGCTAACACTAGAGATTCCAAATATAAATCTTTCCAAAACATAAGTGTGAGAATTAAAAAATTCACATGATAAACCTATCTTGAAGTGTTCCCACAATAGTAGCTCCAAAATGCATATATCAAATCATGGGTAAATATCCTTTGTCAACATACAACAAGGATCCCAAAAATTACTTTGAAACATAAATGCATATACTAATCTACTAATCATGACATCATGAAATTAATAAATTATTTATTTACCCTTTTAATCAAACTCTATTGTTTAGGGTGTTCAATTTCCTTAGTGTATTTATTGACATCTTCATGGGTTGATTGAATAAAAAATCCATTAATTACCTTATCAATGGGTTTATAAACCATCTTCTTCTTACCATTATCAGGATGGTGGGATGGTCAAATTTTCCAACACTTCTTAACCTGATGTTCACTCACATGAAAATACATATAGACAACCCTCTTCATAGGTGAGGTCACACATTTACCATTTCTCACTTTGTCAATATGATAATGGTCTTTAGCACCTGTAAGTTGCTTTAATAAATCTTGTCTTTTGCAACAATATGTGACACAATGGTTATTCAATCCACAAAATATACAAGGAAAAGAATGTAACATCTTCTAAATATCAAAACCAAATTTATTATATGGCAAAAATGAATCATAAGTCTTAGAATTCACATTCTTATTAGTGATTTTTCTAGTGTAAGAATGAGGAGGTGAAATATCAATACGTCTTTTACTTGATTTCTTACATCGTTCATCATTCCTTTTCAGGGAGGAATTCTACTCTACTAGTGGCCTTAGATCTTCATTGTCAGAAGCTTATCCTCTTCTAGAATGGAAGAACTCTCTCCAACATCCATTTTATCACTAGTGTAACCCAATCCTACATGTCAAGATCTATGCTTTACCTATATTGGGTTAGCAATACCTTAGCCATTCTTACTAAGGCCCCTTCCATCAAATCTCATTTTCAATAACAGTTTAGATCCAATGCCCTTAGTGTGTTTCTCAAAAATACCAAAAGAAATATATAAAACATCTAAAACTACATGAAAGGAATTACCAGATGAACAATTTATAATGCATTCATCAATCATAGTGCTTTCATCTGCAGTGGAAGCCAATTAGTGAAGATAATGTTTTTCTTCACCTTGCATCTATGCCTAGAACTCATACTTGGCTTCCAACTCAGATTTCAATTGGAAAATATCCTCTTCTAAGGAGTAAAAATGATCTCTCAAGAAAGCATTCTATTCCTAGATCTACCAATTAATTGCTTCAATCTCATCTAGCCTCTCTCTTTTCAAGGCTTTGCCCATGGCTTCATGTTCCCTGAAAACAACCTAATTCCACAAATTGCACATTATAATGGAATATTAACAAGGCTAAAAGTATAAAATAATATTAAAAACCAAAATAAATATAATTGATATCAATCCACACAATCAGAAGCTAACCCATCATACTAACTGCTCTGATACCAAACCTGATCCATAAACTGGTACTAATTTATGTGTCAAAAAGTTTACCTTAGATCTTAATTGTAAAATTATTCAATTTCTTTAAAACACTCAAGGAAACAAAACTAAATTTTACTAAATATACATTCACTAGTGATTAATAAACATGATTAATCAAAATGTGGAAAAATAATTTATAGATAAATTCAACTCATGACAATCACATGGTAACAGATTTCAACAATGCCTACGTTTCTGAGTTTACTTATAATACAAATTGATCCATTTCCTTAAAAAATGAGTACATTTCCATCCCTTACAATTGTTAAATTGATACTCTAATATTACACACAACTCAAACAATAGAGCTTTAGAAAGTATTGGTAAACCCATGAATAGACCTTCCACCTTACTATCGTGTGAATGAAATCTTACAATCCTATGGATTTCCCACCAAAAGTCTCAAAAATATACTTATAAAATTGTCTTAAAATAATCAACATAGGGATTTAAATATACCATTAAAATTTTCTTGGAGTCTAAGACAAATCCTTAGTTTACATTAAGAAGTGTAAAACTCTCCAAGTCCTTCAAAACTTAGGATATATGTAGACTAGTCTCTATATTGGCCATTACATAATCTACAAAGCTTTATTTTGAGGCATTTAAAATGACATCAAATGACCTCAAATTAAGACTCTCATTATATGGCTGAAACCATCTCTAGATTTGGCTCTTAGCTCTGGCTCTTTGGCTCTCAGCTCTAGCTCTGGCTCTACCACGATAGCTTTGAGACTTTAGAATGAATTCATTGAATTCCAATTGCATTTCCCAATTACCAATTACAAACTCCTAATTTATGATTTTTTATGTTTATACCACTTTACTAAGGTGAAATTTACAAATATTAATGACTTGGGTCAAGCCATATTGCCACATCACTTTATTGCCACATCATTGGGTTTGACCATAACTTTGACTAGTCATAACTTGCACATACAGACTCCATTATTTGAATCATAAAATGTGCCAAAAATATTTTGATGAGATATACATCATGAAACTAGTTCATAAACATTCCAAGATCATCAATTTTTTAGTTTTGACAAATTTTGACCACCTATTGACCTACTTTAATTAGAACATTGACCGGCTACACAAGGAGCATATGAGCTTCATTTTCTACATTCCACATACCATTGGAAAGGTCTAAGTGGGCCCTATGTAATGGTGTATTTTTTATTCTACCTTAGGTAACTTTTTTGAAATTACCTCTATATCATCTATAGGTCCCAAATGGTACTATTTGATCTTGAAATATCCATTTTTGGCTCAAATTAAATTGTGCTCAAGCTCGACTCCATTATGCTTACTTGCCTTGGTTGAAAACTAACCTTTCAAACTCTATTTAAGACATTTGGGCTCTCTTTTGTTCTAATTGGTCATATAAAACCAACTTGGATCCTTGACTCTTTAACCCTTGATCGTACCATCAAATATGTTTAAGGTAAATGAATGCAGTCTATCGATCTTCTACTTAGACTCATGTGCTTATGTTACTTATCCATCATGCCTTTACTCTTGAGATTTACTGACTCTTTAACCTATTTACATGTCATTAATCTATAATTCATGATTGAATTTATACCATTGATCTAATCTAGGACCATTATCCTATCTTTGCCTTCTCACCATTAGATCTAGATGCTCAATCAAACACCAACCATTGATCAGATGGGACCCACAATTTAAAAGCTAATGGCTAGTTCATGATCAAAAAATTGATGTCCTCACTCCCATCAAATTAATTTCATGTGATTATAATTGATGGTCACATAACCATAAAATTTTAGATTAATAAGATTTGTCTTCCTCTATCTTTAAATTTGACATCCCACTGATTGTCATTTGTCATCTCACATAATTAAAATTATGTCCCATGGATCATCAAATTTAAGCATAGATAGATATTTGTTTGAGATCTATTTTGACATTTGTGTGAATGTCTTTAGACTTTCAAATCCAAATAGTTATTTACAGAGCCCAAACTTGATGTTTACACAACCATATTGAGATCTTTGAATTTCAATGGTCATTTTTTGGGGCTTGAATTTGATGTTCATGTACTTGTCAGATCATAAATTCTATGGGCTATTTCTTTCAGACCTTTTACTAGACAATTATTTCAAGCTTTGTGTGAACACTTTTTTAAAAGGAATTCATTTGCTTTATCCTTACCTCGAACAATTTTTGTGGACAAAATGTCTAAAAGAAATCATGTCTTGGTCTTTTTCCCTCTGAAAAGTGCCCCTAAGAACTTTGACTTGGTTTACCTCATTTTAGAAAGATCCTTTACATAAAATGTAAGGACACTTGCCTGAGAAACTAACCCTTTGGACTTTCCACATTGGACCCTTTCCCTAAAATAAATATACTTTAGGAAAAATGTTTTGGACACTGCTTCAAAATTACCCTTTGAAACTTATGAAAAGGAACCTCTTAAAATAAATGACCCTTTAAGGAAATTATTTTAGAAAAAATGTTTGAAACAATTCTCAACATTTAAACAAAAAGCTCAAAAACAACTCTCAAAAGAATTCCAACACTTAGCCAAATAAAGTGGGATAAAACTCTTGAAAGAATTAAGCCTATTATATTTAATATGGGCTTTGTGTAAAACACTTCTTCCAAAGGAAAAAAAATGCTATGCCTACCCAAAAGTTGGAAAAGTATAAACTTATGCCTTTTTTGGATCTATTCCTAAAAACCCTACCTAGATCCCTTCACTTGAAATGTTGAGCCTACTTTAAATCCACTTGATCCATTTATAAATTGGGACCCTACTCATATATTTAAACCAGGAAGAAACTTGGTATGTGGGCCAAAATTTATAATAGTATGCATAGAGGGCACATATTTTTTGGAAGTGTTAATTATGACTAACATCATTGACAATATTTTTAAAGATGTTGATAATGGTTTTTTTGGATGCTTCTACTTGGCCATTACCTTGTGAGTAATATGGGATAGAAAAATGTTGAGTAATGTTGGACTCAAAATATAGAAATTTGACATCTTAGTTTTTGAATGATCTACCATTATCAGATATAATGTTAGATGGGATACCATAATGGCAGATGAGATGATTAAATATGAATTTAGATTTTTTTTCTAGTCATGTAAGTGAGCGGTATAGCTTCAACCCACTTAGTGAAATATTTAGTAATGGTAAGGATGTGTTTATGGCCATTGAATGAGGTGGGGTTAATCTTACCAATGATATTGAGTCACCATGTTGCAAATGGCCATGGTGTAAGCATTAGTTTTAATATTTTGTCTAGGGTTTGAATTAGACTAGTATATATTTGACATTTTTTGTACCTTTTAACATATACAACTACATCTACTTCCATAGTTGGTCAATAATACTAAGTATGTAGGAGTTTTTTTAGCTAAGATATCCCTACTTGTGTGGGATCCACATAATCCTTCATGAAATTATCATAATGCTAATGTTGATTCTACTAATTTTAAATAATGAAGTAGAGTTTCATCAAAGGTATGGAAGTAAAAGCTAGGTCCGAGCAAGGTATAATATGTGGCTTGGTGGGTAAAGGCATTTTTTTTATTAGTGTGATCAGTTGGGTGGCATAATGTGGTTATGAAGATAGGTAAAAAGTTTTGAATACCATATAGAGCTAGGACCAATAATATCATAGATCATTGTGATGGTTAAAAGCTCATAAATTAGTGCTAGAAATTTTTTGATGAAGAACTTATATTCTTTTGCTTTGTCTATGTGGTGAATCAAAGATATAATGATGGCTATGACATCCACTATTCTATTAATATCCCTTAGTATGTGTTTAAACTATACATTGATAATATGCTATTTGAGAGTATTAATCAAGGCCCTGTATGGCACTAGCTTATCATCTTTAGTCTAAAAGTGGTAAGTAACCTAATTGATGATTAACTATGAATCACCATAAACCTTGAGATGTTAAATATTCCATTATACTACTTGGAAAATCCCTAAAATAAGTGATTCATATTTGTCTATGTTATTAGTATAGGTAAAAATTTTAGGTGTTAAGTCATTATTCATAGGTCACTATTCACTTAGTACTATTCATGGGCACTATTTATCGATCACTATTTATGGTGACATGGAAGTAGGTCCCATATTGGGTCCCATGATGGGTCCCAAGTGGTAGGTCCCAAGATGTGGGCCTCATGGAAGGTCCCAAGTGGTGTGCAGTGATGTGGCATGTAGGTGACATGGCATTAAAGTGGATGATGTACCAAGATGGTGAAGTGGTAGGAGAGCCCTTTAGAGTATCTTATGGTGTGGTTAAGGTGGTGTCACATGGTGTAAAATGAAAAAGGGTTTGTGTGGGTCGAATTTCTAATGGACCCCATGATTTTCATGTGTGGAAAGAATCAAAAGGTGATTGTAAGCATTTTTTGGACTTGTGTGAGCACATGGAAGAAGAAGACAAGAAATTATTATTGGTGATTGGCCTCCCATGTGTGAGTGGGGAATAATTATTGGAGTCACATGGGGTAGCTTGGATATTGTTTAAAGTGGATCATCCACTTTTTTTACCCTTGGAGATTAATATAAGAATAACACTATTGAGTGTTTGGACTCACTTGTGGAAGTGGGAAACAAGTTTTGGAGCCACATAAAGCTGGTACATATTGTTGTCTAAGTGGAGGATCATTTTTGATGAATTTTGTCAATAGGGATAACCACCACTATGGATTACTATACACCCACTCAAATGTGTTAAATTTATTTGAGTAGCCATGAAGTTATCTCTCCATCTCTTTATTCTCTCACATTGTATGAAAATGCTATAAAGCATTGAGCTCTCTAATTGTAATGTTATTGGTTTAGTGGATCATGGAGGATCCCTTAGAGGTTCTACATTTTTTGATCAATGGTTAGAGGTTAGAGATTGTAAGGCTTAGGATTAGCCTACCTCACCTAGATGCTTGGGTTGTAAGCATCATATGCAGGTTATAAGTTAAATCATGGAAGGCTAGATTGCTTTGCTCACATGGATGCATGATGGATTCATGAAGGTAGAAGATATAAGATCCCTTAGATGTTATTGTATTAACATTGTTGAGATGCATGTTGCATCTTGGAGGTTAGAACTTGAAAGGCATGGTTGTATGCTTTGTTCACCTAAGTGCTTATAATCACTATGAATGAGTTGTTATGATAGGAACTAAGTTAGATAGAGTTTTTAGTGAAATATTGAAGTCCGGTGCTACCTTTGCCCCGTGGTTTTTCCATAGCTAGTTTAGTAGGGTTTCCATGTATATTAGATGTTATGGTTTTATCTCTTATTTAATGTTTTTATTTTGTATCTTGTTAATTCCAAAAATGTATTTTATTTACACATGTAAGAATGCTTGTTTTCCCAACAAGTGGTATTAGAGCTTAGTTCTGATGCTAATAATGCTTGATACCAATAAGTGGTATTAGAGCCATGGTTTTTTGGCTAATTTTGTGCAAGTGGAAGCTATAGGTAGAGAGACCCAAATATAAAACAAAAAAATTACATGGAAGGTATTCTCTCTTGGCAAAATATGGAGAATAAAAAAGAAGCTTAAAAGATTTTCTAGATAGATCAACACCAACATAGTGTTCCTATTAAATAAGCAACCATACATCTTGTAGAGAAATCTTGTCTCCATTAGTGCATATAGAGGGTGATGAAAATGTGTTACCTTATTGTGGTTCTTAATTGGAGAAGGGGTGCATGATGTGGTATCCTATTGACAACATGTTATTGGTTAGATGATGTAGATAAAAATCCATGTATAGGAGGAGGTACCAAAAACCTAATTTTGTACTTGTTATAGTTGATGGATGGAGAGTAAAAAGTTACTTGAAGTTCCATAAAAGGATAAGGTTAGTGTTGGATATTTAAAAGAATTAGATATGTATTTAGTGAAGTGATTGGTGGTTGCAGTGTGAGTAACTAGGTTGACTGATGCATGGAGTAACTCTGCACATGAGTTGGATTGACATGTAGTAGATCAAGACGTAGTTTGACTATGGGCTCAAAACAATTATAGGTGCTATGAATAACTGAGTAATGTGATAACTTCCCAAGAACTATACATGTACCATGGTGATTAGGGTGAGTAGTTTTTTGCTACATATAGAAATTAGATGTTGACTTATATTGGTTCTTCTCTCTGGGTGTAGACTACTATTATGAGTGTGGTATGCACTTGTTATTATTCAAGAGTTAGAGTAATAGGATGTCTTTTGACATAATTTCTACATGGTGATCTCATGATGAGATGGAATAGCCAAGAGGTCTATGTGGATGAGGCAAGGAGTTGTTGGTTTGAAGACTATATGAGATGAAGTAGATGTGAAGATGGAGTACAATAGTACCTTTATAAAGAGCCATGATTAGCATAGGATGCTTTTATTTTTGATGGCATGTTGGTTGAATAATCCAACATGATCATGGTATGATGGCTCAAGTTTTTAGGATGTCATTAAGGTGGTTAGAAGAGAAAACCAAGATGGAGATGCATAGTGGACATGGAAGCAAGAAAGTCAAGTACCTCACTTTTTGAAATATTTGGAGATGTCTTCCAATTTATCCTAGAGTAAATGAGGAGAATACATGGATGTATTATGCACTAGATCCATTGGGAGTAGGAGAAGCCTCATGAAGCCATAATGTACTAGACAAGATACTTCTAAGTAATAGGAATTATGAGTAGTTCATGGTGAAATCATAGATAGAGGATTGGGTTTGTGGTGAAGTGGGAATCAATTTAGGTTGCTACATTTCTACAAGGAGGGGAATATGTTGACAAAGTCATAAGGATAGAGAAGTTTCAATAGTGCATAAAATTTCTTTTGGGCTTATGTGGAGCAATAGTGGGCATTGACATGGATAATAGCTAGATGACAGCTGGTTGGTAAAAGATGTAGGTGTTTGAAAGTATTATGTATATCACTTCAAGTGGGAGATTTTTGGGTATGAAGGCACAATTCATATGTCACTATTCACTAAGTACTATTCACATGCACTATTCATCAATCGTTATTCATGGTGACATGGTAGTGGGTCCCAAGATTTGGGCCTCATGGAGGGTCCCAAGTGGTGTGTAATGATGTGGCATGTAGGTGACATGACATGCAGGTGATGCAGTCAATGATGTAATAAATGATGCATTGAGATGGTGAAGTGGTAGAAGGGCCCTTTGGAGGGTCTTATGGTGTAGTCAAAGTGGTGTCACATGGTTTAAAAGACAAAAAGGTTGGTTTGGTATGAATTTATAATGAAACTCATGATTCTCATGTGTGGAAAGAGTTAAAAGGTGATTTTAAACATCTTTTGGACTTGTGTGAGCACATGGAAGAAGAAGATAAGAAATCACTATTGGTGATTGGCCTCATATGTGTGAGTGGGGTAATTATTGGAGTCACATGGGGTGGCTTTGATCTTATATAAAGTGGAGCATCCACTTTGTTGACCCTTGGAGATGAATACAAGAAGAACACTATTGAGTGTTTGGACTCACTTGTGGAAGTGGGGAGCAACTTTTGGAGCCACATTAAGGTGACACATGTTCTTGTCTAATTGGAGGGTCATTTTTTATGACTTTTAGAACATGCAGACAAATAACACTATGAATTACTATGTACCCACTCAAATGTGGTGAATTTATTTGAGTATCCATGAAGTTATCTCTCCATATCTCTCTTCTCTCACATTATATGAAAATGTTATAAAGCATTGATCTCTCTCATTGTAATGTTATCCATTTAGTGAATAATGGAGGATCTCTTGGATGTTATCCATTTTTGGATCCATGTTTAGAGGTTATAGCTTGTAAGGCTTAGGATTAACTTAGCTCACCTAGATGCTTGGGTTGTAAGAATCATGTGCAGGTTATAGGTTAAAGCATGGAAGGTTGGAATGCTTTGCTCACTTGGATGCATGATGGATTCATGGAGGTAAAATATAGAAGCTCTCTTGGATGCTATGGTATTATCATTGATGACATGTATTTTTAATCTTGGAATTTATAACTTGGAAGGAATGGTTTTATACTTGGTTCACATGAGTGCTTGTAAGCACTGTGAATGAGTTGCTATGAGAGGAACTATGTTAGAGAGAGTTACTAATGAAATATTGAAGTTTGGTGCTGCCTTTACCCCATGGTTTTTCCCTAACTAGTTTAGTAGGGTTTACACACACACACATATATATATATATATATGATGTTATGTTTTGATATCCTATTTTATGTTTTTATTTTATAGCTTGTTAATTCCAAAAATGTATTTTACTTACACATGTAGGAATGTATGTTTTCCCAACAAGTTGTATCAGAGCTTGGTTTGAAGCTAACAATGTTTGATACCAACAAAAACTAATCCAAAATGATTTAGGGATAAGATATCCTTATGGTGTAATAAACAATAGGACTACCCCCGATCCATGTTATGTGAATGATCCATAAAAATACAACTTCTAGAGGTAATCCTTAAGAAGTGTTTCCACGATGGTTAGAATGGACTCATCTAGGAATTGAAAAGTTAGTGGTTTAATATCTACAAGGGGAGCATCAACAAGTTGATCTACAAGAACATGCCCTTTAATTGCCTTCTACTTGATGTATTATATCTTGAACTCACTTAGAAAAGTGATCTATTTAGCCATGTAGTGTTATAAAGCTATCTTAGATAGTAGATACTTGAGCAGATCTAATTTAAAAATAACTATGGTTTTGTTGTTCAGCATGTAATGGCATAGTTTCTGAGATGAAAATACCATAAATAAATAATATTTATAATTATGTTCATACAAAACCAATGTACAACTTAAATATTACACAACATGTTATTTTACAATGTCATCATGCTGAGCTAGAAGTGCCCCCAAGGATTTGTTTATGGTAGATAGGTAAAATAGGAATGATTCTCCTCGCATAGGTGGCAATAAAATAGGTGTATTAGAAAGATAGTATTTGATGTATTGTAAGGCTTTCTAGCATTCTTCATCAAAATAAAATGTGAACCCCTTCTTTATTAAGTGTGTAAATGGATTGCATTTATCAACTAACTAAGATATGAAGTTACTGATAGAATGAATCTTACCTTAAAAACTATAGAGATGCTTCAAATTGAAAGGTGGTGACATCTCAGTAATGGATCATACTTTGGTAAGATTAACTATAATGTCTTGATGGGACATAATGAACCCTAATAGTTTTATTGAAGTAACACTAATTCACTTATTAGGATTGAGTATGAACTTATATTCATACAACCTCTCAAATATTCTCTGTAGTACAACTGGATGATCGACCCTAGTATTTGATTTACACAATATGTAATCAATTTACTCTTCAATAATTTCATGCATCATATCATGAAATATGAATTTCATGGCTATTTAGTATATGGCCCCAACATTATTGAAACCAAATGGCATAACCTGATAATAAAATATTCCCCACGGAGTGGTGAACACTATCTTATGTTGGTCTTTTGGTGCAATCTAGATCTAGTTTATCCTAAAAATCCATCCTTTAGTGAAATAATTTCATAACCCTTTGTGTATTTAAATATCATATCAATGTTTGGGAGTGGAAAGTTATCTTTTGGGTAGGCCTTGTTTATATCTCAAAAATCAATGCAGATTCTAATTCTTTATGCCTTTTTATTGGTTGTCACAACATTCGAGATCTACTCTGAGTAGTCGATTGGTCAAATACACCTTGTTTCTAATATATTTTCCAAATCTTTATTTAATAATATAACAATGAGAGGATGCATCTTAAATTATTTATATTTCATAGGTTTGGCATTAGGATGTACAATAATGTGGTGTATAATTAAGGCAGGGTCTAAACCTAACATGTATGAGTAAGCCCAAGCAATGATGTTAAAAAATTCCCTCATAAGGGATATAAAGACTTCACACTCCTCCTCAGTGATGGATTCACCTAGTTTGATTCATTTTGGGTTATCTACAGTCTTGATGTTGACTTTTATAGTGTATTCTACAAGGAAAGTCAAACCATCTTCTAGAATGGTTGGTAATGATTTGAATTGGCCTAAAAATTTAAAGTCCTCTATTTGGACTAGCTCTTCAAGCTCTCCTAAACAATATGAATATAAATATCCTAATGGTAGGGATGTCCATGTTAAAAATAAAGTTGGAAAATATTAAACAATTCAGTCAAAGGCACAATGTTCTTCATAACTGAACTTGAACCCATAAACAAGTTCATTATTGGTGGTCTTTTGAGCTATATTCAGGTAAAGGTGGACACCCCCATTTAGTGGTGCCTATAATAGGTTTTCACAAAAATACCAACCTTTCTCTATATTTTTTCCCTAGTCCAAAATTTCCTCAAAGAGATTTTCACTTTGGGACCTCAATGTTTTATTTATTTGTTTATGGCTAAGGGTGTTCACTCAGTCTCCAAAATAGTTTGTAGGATCTAATTTGATTGAGAACCCTTATTTATGGTCTATTAATGGAACATTGTCTCTTAGGCATAGAAAATTTCAAAAGGCCTCATTATTTTCAAACTCATCTACATGCACTTTGAATTTTTGTTGGTCCTAGGCTATAAGTTGAGGGTGATAAAGAGGAAGTGGATTATTATGAACAACTAGGGTAAGAGTATAAATGACACATGTATCAAATAGATTGGTATTGGAAAGGTCTTCATAAAGGTTTTGATTATAATCTAGTTCACTAACAACATCATTATCACTATTTATTGAAATTGGAACATGAATAAGATACATGGGGTCACCTCTAGGTACTATAAATCCAAAATCATAGGTTCCTTTGTACCAAGTGATAGAGATTGGATAAAAAGTTCCCTGGTAATTTATATCAAGGCCTCCTCCTTCATAGGATTAATTCTTCATGATCTTATTAGGAATATGGTACTTGGCATTTTTATATCAATAGCCCAATTTGTCATTGTATAACTAGGTTTCATCATTTTCTAATGGGTCATGTTCTTGGCTTGTAGCTAGTGTGAAAATGATAAGATTTAGACTATGAAGTTTACCTTTTACCTTTTTTTTCCATTCCATCTAGGTTGGATTGACCTTAGGTATTACATAAGACTTGGGGTTCTATGTAAGTTTGGTAATGTGAAATTTATCATGGGTCAAATATTCTCCTCAGCCATTATCTATGATGGTAAAATGATTATAAATTTTAGGAGGTGGCATATGGGAAGATAAATCAAGGTTTTTTGGGTCTATACAATTAGTCTCTGACAAACCAACAAGTATTTACTTCCCCTTTTTCATATTGGAAACTTGATTGAGGCTAAAATCATAATTATAGCTTTCATACTTAGCCTCCAAATGTTTACAATGTTCATAAGGCTATAAATATCCATGGATTGTGACCTCCATACTTGAGTGAGAGAACTTGAAACACTGGTGAAATATTAAATGGATTTCATGAATCTCATGTATCTAATGTCTACCTAGAGAAAATTATAAGATAGCTCTAGGTTTAACACATGATAAAGTGTATCATAGGTCAAGGGCCCAATAATAACTAGCAAGATGATGGTGCCTTATGATTCCTGCTCCTCATTATCATAGGCCTTGATAGTGATCATTTTGGGCTAGAGATCAACTATTATGTATCCAAGATGATTGATGAGATTTAGAGACATAATATGAAGGCCTAATTTATTATATAGGAGGACACATTTCACTTTCTGTCACATTACGACAACTTCAATATATAATAGATTGTTATGGAGAGGGCTAAGGGATGACATATCACTTTGGTCGGACGTCAAATATTGGCTTGGGGGTAGATGTCCAATGAAATATTGTCTAGAGATATGTCATTTGGAACATGTGATTGGCCTAGAAACTTAGTTAAGATTCTCTTGTGGATGGTAGACGTACACAATAAATCCAAAATGGATATTTGTGTAGGCATCTTTTGAAGTTTTTCCACAATATCAAATGTCTTATCATTTATAGTGGTATATGGCTTATTCCTATCTATAATGGTGGGTTAGATTGGTTTAGTGGTAGATGGTTGTGGGCTAAGAATGGTAATCTTTGACCTCAGAGTCATGATTTCATAATCAAGATTAGATACAGGGCCATTCTTTCTAGAAAATGAAGGTGGTGAAGGGATAGATAGGATAAATCTCAGTTGGTACACTTGTATGTTGTTATAGGGAAATGAGAAGTTATTGGTATAAGGTATAAAAGTATTAATAATTTCTTATTGGTATATCTATATGCAGTCCCATGCCAATGAAGGATCACTAAAATATGTTGGTTGTTTGAAACTATTTAACAATGGTCTTGTCAAGTTAGAACTTGGTCTTGGATTGATGGTAATGGTGGAAACATGACCTCCTTCAATATGACCTATAAATTTATTTTAGCCATATGAAACTATGTGGTAAATCTGTTGGGTATTGACATCATTCTAGCCTTGGTTCCATCAATTTAGTTGATGTTGATTCTATTGCTACCAAAATTCCTATTGTTGTCTCAACTATTGATATTATTTTTGTGGCCTTTATTTTCAATATTGTTGGTTCTTGTTATCTTGTGGAAAAGGGTTTTGATAAATACCCAAGTTCTAATTGGATGTAGATGCTCTATTATCCAATATAATATCCCCACTTTCCAACATGTTTTTAATGAGGTGCTTAATCTACACACAATTATGTAGATTATGTCTTTGAACATGATGGTATTCACATAACTCATTTTATCAAAACTAGTGTAGATAAGGAATACCCTCAAGATAGTACTTTAGAATTAGCTAACTAGTCAGATTAGCTAAGGTTATCTTGAGAAACATGGATTTGATGGGTTCTCTAAGGTCATTGAAAAATTGATGAGTAAAAAAATTTATCCTTAGAGGAGGTGTTTACAAAGGCAAAGGTTGTTTCATTTGTTGAGCTAGTCTAGGGTACTATATTTGTTGAGCTAGTCTAGGTTACTACAAAAGCTACACTTGCTAAATGGGTTGTCGATGAGGAGTAAGTTTCATTTATGTCATAGGATAAGAAGATAGTGTTTTCACCATTTGGACATGTCCTGAATTAACTACTCCATTTCCAAAAAAAAATCTTGTTTTAGTTAAATTTCTTAGATTTTCATAATTATTGGCTTGGACTAGTGTCAACACTTGCACGTAGACTTGGTTTTGGTTCTAATTTTAGCCATTTGCTTAGTTTTGGTTATAATTTTGATTTGATGAGGTTAACTTGATATTATCTTTGTTATTATTGGCATATTTTATTATCAAACCTTTATCAATGATCTCCTTGAAGGTATGTTCACATTGTATCTCCAGATGGTAATATATCTCATGATGTAAATTTTTGGTAAACATAATGGCCAATTATTTGTCTATTAAGCTATTGGTGAAACAAATGGAAAGTTATTTCCATCATTATAGATAGATTTCAAATCTTTCACCCACTTTCTACTTTTCCTAAGTTAAATCTACCAATGAAATCTCATGTTTTATATTGTAAGAGAAATGTTGCACAAACTTGTTTGAAAGGTCATCAAAACCAGATACTAGTAAATTCTTTGGAAATTTAAGAAACCATTCCAAATCCCATATGGATAGACTCCAAGTAAACCAAAGTATGAGGTATATTTCATTGTAAGCCACTACCTATAAAATAATAAAGAATTTTGTTAAACGGGCCTTAGGGTCTCCTTTACCCTTGTATTTGTCAAATTTTAGTTATTTGTACCCTAGAGGAAATGGTATTTATAGATAATATATATTTAATGGGTAAGAACACACATCATCTAACTTAAATTTTGTGTTTTTTCCTTTCTTGGATGGTGGAAATTGCATCTTTCATTTGTTACAATTCTTGTGCCAAGAAACTAGAAGGAACATTGGCCTATGGTGGAGGTTGGGTGATCAAAGGTGGATTACCATGATTAGGGTATAATGGAGGCATGGTTTTTTATGGAATGTTGGTTTAGGTAAGGAACTAACCAATAATATGCATTTGTATACTAAGATGTGATTGTTGGAATTACACACATTGTGGTGCGATATTTTGGTTTAAGTTCAGTATGTGGGCTTGGTTTTATGAGAATTATGGCTAGGATGGAAGGATATGGCTCATATTAAATTACTATGCATATCAAGGTTGAGTAGGTATTTATTTTGTATTAGTAAAACCTAGATGAATAAGGGGAACTTGTTGTGAACTAAGGCCCTTTCATTGAATTTGTGGCACATTCAAAACGAAAGGCAATTGTTACCTAATTGATACATTTTAGATAGTGGGACTTCTTTTTTGCATGAACACCTATTGTAAAGTAGACATTTGTTGGAGGTTCAACATTTATCACTAACCAATAGAAATACATTTTTTATTAGACAACATTTACAAAGGCATGTTGGTTTACAATTGAAGAGATATGTTTGTCACTACCTAATGAGGTAGAACATTAGTTTCCCCTTACTAAGGTGGATGAATGTTTTGCCTCTACTACAATGGTATATTGGATTGTTCCTATTGTTATAGAAATTTAGTCAATACCTATTGAGGTGGAGTAACATTCATCATGTTTTGTTGAGGTAAGACACTAGTTGAAATGTGATTACTTAATCCTTGTAGTTACGTGATTGAATAAATAGCTATTTGAAGATTAGGGGTAGATTTTTGGGGTTGGGACATAGGAGTTATTACTCCTTGATATTACAAACTATTCATGGTATTAACTAAAGGCCCTTATTATGAACTATTTGTTGATGCATTTAAATCACTTTGGCCTTGATTGGATGAAAATTATGTGTTATCCATTATGTTTGTCACATTTATTTGCATATAAGTAGTAGACACTTCTTCAATAGCTAGGGCATTAAACATGTATCCAACTAAAAGGGATTTATGAAAATGGGTCTATACCCAAATTGTTTTGGCTTGTCAATTAAATTGATACTCCTGTTGAATGAACTAACTCAATGAGTGACACATTTGACATGGTTATATTATTAAAGTTATGCATTAAGTTTAAATATGTTTGATACGTTGTCTACATTTGTAAAAATTGGTCCTCCATGAGTCACTTTCCTATGAAAAGCATACATTTTTCTTGATATGACATCTATACAAGCACTTGAAGATTAATATAAGATTCCCATTCAATGGTTTGGTTATAAGGTATGGTTAAAGGCACTCTAACTAGACTTGAAAAATTTATGTGGGGAAAGTCTACTGGAAACATGGCCCCTACCTCTACATATTTTATTAAACTTCTTCCTTTTTTATAAGAAAGTGATGATTAAAAAAAAGGATCATATCTCAATGGAATCATAATGTAATATGATTGTTGTTGAACTTGGTCTATAATTTATGGTACACTAGCAAGGTACCACATTATTTATTCTTGGTCTTACTCCAAGTATGGAGGTGTGTTAACTAAATAGTGAGCTAAGGAATCTTGGATTTGTTCCATAGATTAAGTATTATAATGAGGATAAGGATCCATCTCATAAACTACATCATCACCATAAGGGTCTTGAACAAATTCATCTTGTATGACCACATTATCATACTTTAGATTGTACATGGTTCCACTATGAGTATAGGGAGACATATTCAAATCAATAGTAAATGTTCCAAAAAAATTCCTAGAGTTTTATAAAATCTTAAAAATAATGTCTTAAGGACAAATGGTTTAAACTTGGTCTAACTTGATCAAAAAGTGGATCTGTATCTCTAAAAGTTCTATGTTAAAACTTAGTCTAAAATAATCTAACATCAAATGTCTAACATTAAATGTCTTACACAAAAAGGTCAACTGTATGAATAAAAACCATAATGCCAAAATTAGTTAAAAAGTGTATCAATCAAGTTAAATCTAAATAAAAAATAGTTGCTAGGTATTTTGGTGAAGGCACAAAATTTAGGCTCAAAACATGTATTTATAGGTCTTTCAAAAGAGGAATGAAAGCTGGAATTTTAAGAAAAACAAGGTGAGAGATTTAATGTAAAAAATATAAAACACTTTTTTATAAACTAGTCATTTAGATTTAAACATGAAATAAAAGGCATATGGAAGATAGACTACTTCCACCAAATCTAGGCACACATAATAATTTTCAAATTGAATAAAGAATTAACCTAAGTTACACACCCAAAAGTGAAAGATCAATTATAAATCCAAATTTACACCAAGCATAGGAATAAATCAATCAATGTTTGGATTTGAAATTTATCAAAGCTAAATTCAAACTCAACTTAGAAAACTAGGCTTATTTAAATAAACAACAGGCTAGGCAAAAGTGAACAACATGATTGTGTTATGTATAAATCCAAAAAAAGCACGTGTGGTTTTGGTTTCAAAATTAGAATTTTGGACACAAGGAAAATAAGTCTTTGAAACAATTGAGTATAATAATGAGGTTATCTTTCTCTAAAGATATGATCAATGGTTTCTTTCAAGACTCTAAGGCACAATATTCGAAATGAATTGGGTAACATAACAACATCCTTTTCAATCAAATGACAAACATACACAAAGGTTGATAAAAAAACTAAGGCAAAGGTATGATATAAAATGGTCAGTGTAACATCTCCTCAAACAAAGGAGTGATGTATAAACAAAACTCATTTTACATGGTAATATAAATAAAAATAAATAGTTTGACTCAAGACCATGTAATAAAAGATAAAATGATACAAATACCTAAGTGTAATGTCCTAAATCCTAAAACTAATAGCTGACAAAATTTGACCCCAAGTCAAATTTGGGTCAACCCCTAATATTTTTAACTTTTAGAGAAAGTTTCATATGTCCTATAGTTTCATCTATTGTCCTACATGTCTCACTTACCCTTTCCCTAGTCCTTGTTGGAACCCATCCTCCTTATACTAGCTTAGTTAACCAAATTCAACATTGGTAAAACCTATTAAAACTTAGTCAAAGTGCCAAATTATATTTTAAATTTATTAAAATGGTCTTTGAATTGTTTCAAGGTATCTTCAAGTCACAAATTGGCCATTTTCTAGGTTTTGTGTGGTAAAAGGGTCATTTGGCCACTTTTCTAGCTAATTAATTGACTTGTATGGATAGTGGGAGTTAAAAAATATGTAATAAATGTGGATATGGTAAAATCATGTAAGAATCAGTCAGGTGATAGTTAGAAGTCTGTTATGATCAAGAAATGTTAGTTTTTCCTCAAAAATAGGAGTTTTTGGACACTTGTACAGACTTCTCAAGTCCACCATCAGTTAAAAACATGGTGGTGTGACTCTTGACCTCCCCATAGGCCATTTCCATGTTTGGATTTCAAGTAGAATGCAAAAATGTACATCTACAACTTGTTTTTTCTCTGTTTTCACTTGGTAAGCAAAGAAAGGCCAGATTCAATCACTTATCATAGGCTGTACAAGTGGAATTGAAAAGATTAATGTTGGGGGTGGATAGTAATATGAGTGCCATTCAATTTCATAGTAATAAGTTGAAATTTTGTGCTTCCTCCTTTATGAATAATTAGTTTGACTTTAGGCAGTTTTTTATACTTGTGCATCTAAGAAGGGGTCACTATTTGTAATTGTTTCATAATATTTTGATTTGATCTCATAAGGTGAGTTATTCCATGTGTTTATCAAGTATTATCCATTATTTTTCCACTAGTATCTTTTTTTTAGAGATCTTAATATTTCAAGAGGCTTCTTCCTAAGCTTCTTTTGGTCCAATTCACTACCACTACTCTATACTCAAGAATGTGCACCTACAAGTGCCATTGAAGGTGTTTTAAACATGTTTCTAGGTGTTAAAAATGAATTATTTTAAATTAATGAATATCAAATGAATTATATGTGCTTGGAGAGTCTCATCCTTGCATTTTCTTGGTCTTTCATGTTCTTGCCTACATATCACAGTCAAACCTTCATCTACAGGCCTTGATGACATCATGGTGGCACATTGAAGGTGTGATGAAACCCTATTTTTAACCCTTGAATATTTATGATAATAATTTTAGGATTTTTAAAAATGGATGATTGTCAAGAGGCTATGAAAACCACTTCCAAAATCCTATTGACTATATTGGCCTTGTAGTCCTAAAAGGACCAAAACAAAGATCCTTGAGCCTTTTTGGGTTAATATATGGCATGAAAAAAGGGTTTTATAATTCTATTGATTTTTTGGCCTAGTATTCCTATTCACATATAAGGAATATGACAATAACTCAAGAGGGTAAGTGGAAGATGGAGTTTGAACACCTTGAAAGTGCTTGCAAACACACTGAAAAAGGGTAGTGGTGTCTACAGGAGGTTGATGGAAAAGTGACTTTTCAATTATTATAGAAGATTATAACTATTAAATAAATATAAAACAATAATAAATGATTCAAACATCACTCTTGAGCCAAAATGACAAAAAAAGGTGAATTTTGGATTTTTGACCATTAATGCATTCTCCCCTGTCTATACTCAGGTCTGAGAACAAACATAGTCAGACATGATTAAAAATAGTGAGCTAAAAGTGAGAGTTTAGAATTTATGTTGAGATTTAAAATATTAATAGAGTGTTTTTGAGTAAAATAAATTTATGGGAAGATTTAATACCTACCAACAATGCCTAAACACCACCATAATCACCTACACCCAACACCCTAAACGGTGATTCCTCAACAAACAATAAGTGGCCTAGTTAATAATTTCCAAAAAGTAAGGAAGTGTTTGAGGAGAAAATGAAATATAATATGGTTTTAATAGGTTTTATAATTTATTAATGATCCATACATGTCCTAATCAAGTTCAAACTAATCCCTAAAGCCCCTATTACAACCTATACCATGCCCACCTTCATCAAGCTACCTTGTCAAAGTTTGCATTGAAAATGGTGTTAGATGGAGGTCTAAAACTTGGAGTTGAAGGATAATTTTTGGTAAATAACAACCTTATGAGTTTGGTAAGTATCTCTAATGATTTTTTTTGAATAATAGGAAGGGGAACACATCCCTATTTTTTCTCAGTGTAGGGGTAGTTTATCCATGCGCAAGGAGATAGTTTGAAGAAGAACTAGGTCAAATCATGGACCAGATGCCAAGTGAGATAAAATGGAGGTTTTCATAACTATTAGAAATCCAATAAATCATGAAAAATCAAGCTATAATATTTTTAAAAAATTAGGATGCTCTAACCAAGAAGGGTTACATAGAGATGTTGAAAACTATGGACTCCATCAATCCAGCTTTAGACTCCTATAGTTGAACTATAGACTCCATCAGTATAAATATGGAATCCATTAGTAGATCTTCATTAATTTCATAGGCCTCATATAATTTAAATATTCTAGTTCTAAGTGTCAATAAATGCCTATTATAGAGTGATCTTGATGATAGGCGATGATTAAGCTTGTGTAAGAGAATGCTATGATGAAGAAAACTCCCAGTTCAAGAAAGGGATTCTTTGTAACTCCCTATCCTCATCACACATGAGAAACATGTCCTAAATTTCTTTGGAATGCTCAAAACGAATCCTATGTTGAAGGAATTTTTCAAGAGAGAATGATTGAGAAGATTTGCTATGCCACACTTGAAGAAGAGGCTAATTTAGGATGAGATGATGTGTAAATTAGTTTCATGACTCATTTTCCACTCCATCCACATGTATTGTAATTGATTCTCACATTTGGATAGTTTGGAGATGGATATGAAACATGATTTCCCAACCTTCAACACCCAAAATCCAATCAATATTCTTGAATATGATCCTATGCCTCTAAATTCCACCAGTCTCCCTAACTTCAGTGGAGAAGGCCTTATTACTCCATATGAACATATTAGGAACATCTCAAATTTTAAAAATTTCCACAATATCACTCAAGTCAACATAGCTATTAGGTTACTTACCATGTATCTAAAGGATAACGCACTTGATTGGTATAGGAAATTGGGAGGTGGTTGCATTACTAATTGGGATGGATTTGGAGAGTTTTTGGTAAATAGGTTTGAGAATAAAAGTGATCACATTTCAATAATCCATCAGCTAAATGTGATAAGGAGAGGTTCTCATGAATCCATAGGAGATTTCAATGAAATATTTCAAAGAACATGGCATAGGTTGCCACCTATCATGAGACCCCCTCCAAGCTTTATTTTCCCCACTTATCTCAAGGCCATTAGCAATAATGTGGAAGTAATGTTGTAATAAATGGGAGGATTTACTCTACTTGATGCATATGAGATAGATATTGAAGCTAAGAATAGTTTGATACTAGCTAGGAAATTATCCCCAAGAGTTTATATGTCTTTGTTATCTCATAGTTCATTTGAAAATCTAAGTGTATATAAAGTTGTCAATGCCAATGTCAAGTCTATAATCAATCCCAAGGAGGTGGATAATTATATAGACAAAGATGAAATGATCAGGTCATTACAAGCTCAATTACAAGTTGTTGTTACAATCCATACCAACCTAGTTTAAGGAGAGGAACATTTGGATTACTGGGGACAATCTCAAAGTCAGTTTGTGAATGATGGTGGAGGAGGTTGTCAAGCCTTACTAGCAAAAGAAATAAATACTCCTTTCCTCACATTAGAAGAAAAAAAATCTCATGCAAAGGGATACTCATAGAAAAGATAGTAGCCAAGGTACCATTCTTGTGAACCTTCAAAAATAAGAAAACCATGTGAACAAGGTTGACAAAGTAGTTAAAGGATTGTTATTAAATACCTCTTCTCTATTGCCTTCAAAAATTGAGAATCAACTAATTATTCATAAGACTCCAAAAGAATTAGAAGGTGATTATACCATAGATGAGTCCCTTGAATTTATTAAAGATGATAGCTCAATTAGTTATGATGAAGATATTATCATTGGTACACCTCTTCACCCTAATGGATCAATCTTTGAGCTTGAGGAAGGAGTTGATGATATGGAGGATGATGATGATCAAATTGTAACATAACATCAAGAAGAGGCACTCATCAACCAACATGATGTTCCACAAGAGATTGGTAATAATGTTGATAAACTTCAAGTCTTTTCTATTGATCATGAAGAGTTGGAATTTTGGGATGATCTTGAGAATTTTTTATTTATCTTGGATGATGCATCTCCACTTCATGAAGAGATTGAGAAGAGTTTTGAAGGAGATGTTGCAACTAAACCTATTGAATATCATGAAGCACCTCCATAAGAAGATTAAGGTAAGAATGATTCATCTCAAGAAGATAAAATGCATAATATGGATGGAGAATACAAGGTGAAAATAGAGGTAGTAAGTTTTGAAGACCCATGCATTCAACTACTAAAAAAACTAAAGTTTAATGGAGAACTTCCTTTTCAAACTGAATACAACCTTGATGATGAAAATCCACTTGAGGTTGAGGTTGAACATGAAGATAAAAATGAGTCTATAATCAATGGAAAACCACTTGAACAAAGGACTATGGTTTCCATTCAAATCAACTAAGAAGAGTATGTTTCTATTGAACACACGTTCTTGGCTATGAAACCAATGAAGTCAATGCAAGCACCATGGGAAGTAATCAAGGGGTTAAACAAAAAAGGACAAGACCTAAGTGGTAGATTTAACACTCTTCTATTCCAATTTAAGGAGATGGTATAAAAATCTTTCCTTTTGATCTAGGAGGATCAATTCTTGTTATTTAGTTTGCACACTTTAGAGTGTGTTTGTTTCAATGTTTCGAAGAGCAAAAGTGTGTTTCCTCTCCTTTGTTTGGTGTGTGTTTTATATGTATGTGTTAACAAACTTTTTTACCTTATGCTAAAGGTTTGTTCAAGTCAATTACAATGCTCATATGCATGACTCCATGCCCAATGGAAGGATTAGGCAATTGATCTTAGGCATAATAGGTATACCACCCCTAGGAATCACCAAGAATGTTGACCAAATTTGACCCTAAGTAAAATTTGGGTCAACCCCTACTATTTTTAAATTTTATATAATGTTTCATATGTCCTATGGGGTCATCTATTATCCTACATGTCTCACTTACCCTTTCCCTAGTCCTTGATGGAACCCATCCTCCTTGTACTCACTCAGTCAACTAAAGTCAACATTGGTAAACCTATTTAAAAGTGCCAAATTATATTTAAAATGTCCTAAAATTTTATTTTAATTGTTTCAATCTATCTTCAATTCACAAATTGGCCATTTGCTAGGTTTCATGTGGTAAAAGGGTTATTTAGCCACTTTTCTAGCTAATTAATTGACTTGTACGGATGGTGGGAGTTAAAAAATATGTCATATAGGTGGATATAAATGTGGATAAGGTAAAATCATGTCAAAATAATTCAATTTATAGTTATAAATCTATTATGATCAAGAAATGGTCATTTTTCCTCAAAAATAGGAGTTTTTGGGCACTTATACAGACTTTTCAAGTTCACCATCAATTGAAAACGTGGTGGATTGACTCTTCACATCCACATAGGTCATTTGAACATTTTTATTTTAGGGAGAATGCAATAAATTTCATATACAACTTTTTTTCCTCCTTTTTCACTTGGTAAGCAAAGAAAGGCTAGATTCAATCACTTGGCATTGGTTGTATAGGGGGAATTGGAAAGATTGATTATGGGGGTGGATATTACTATTATTTTGATTTTATTTCATTTAAATAACTTGAAATTTTGTGCCTCTTCCTTTATGAACAATTATTTTGACTTTAGGTGGTTTTTTATGCTTGTGCATCTAAGAAAGGGTCACTATTTACAATTATTTTAGAAGCTTTTCGATTTGATCTGATAGGCAAAGTTTTTCCATGTGTTTCTTAGGTATTTTAAATTATTTTTCCATTTATATCTTTATTTTGGAGATCTAAATAGTTTAGGAGGCTTCTTCCTAAGCTTGTTTTGGTCCAATTTCACTACCACTACTATATACTCAATAATGTGCACCTATAGGTACCATTAAAGGTGTTGTGAAGATGTTTCCAGGTGTCATCAATTAATGTTGTTCAATTTAGGTCTATAAAATTAAATAGAGGTTCTTCAATAGTCTCATCCTTGCATTTTCTTGCTCTTTCATGTTCTTGCCTGCATATCATAATCAAACCTTTATCTACATGCCTAGCTAATGTCATGGTGGCACATATGGAGGTGTATGAAATCCTATTTGTAACCCTTTCATATTGATGATAATCATGTTATTATTATTTAAAATGGATAATTTTCAAGATGCCATGAAAACCACTTCCAAAAGCCTATTGACTGTATTGGCCTTGGAGTTCTAAAAGGACCAAAACATAGATCCTTGAGCCTTTTTGGGATAAGATATGTCATGAAAAAAGAGGTTTATAATGCTCTTGATTGTTATGCCTAATATAATTATACATATAAAATGACTATGACAATTTTTAGGTCAAAAGGGTAAGTGGAAGATGGAGTTTGAACACCTTGAAAGTGCTTGCAAACACACTGAAAAAGGGTAGTGGTGTCTAGAGGAGGTTGATTAAAAAGTGACTTTAAAATTATTATGAAAGATTATAACTATGCCATCAATATAAAACCATCCTAAATGATTCAAATATAAATCCTAAGCCAAAAGGATAAATAAAAGGTGAATTTTGGAGTTTAGACCATTAATGCATTCTCCCTTGTTTGTACACAAGTCTGAGAACAATCATAGTCAGGTAAGATTGCAAATAGTGAGTTGGCAATGAGAGTTTAGAATTCATGTTGAGATTTAAAATATGAATAATTTTTTAATGATTAAAATACCTTAATTTTAATATATAAAACCTACTAAAAATCCCTAAACACCACTATAATCACTTACAACCAACACCCTAGACAGTGATTCCTCAACAAGTAGTAAGTGGCCTAGTTAATGGTTTCCAAAAGGTAAGGAAGTGCTTGAGGAGAAAATGAATTATAATATGGTATGAATATGTTTTATAAGGAATTAATGATCCATACATGTCCTAATAAATCTCAAACCAATCCTTAAAGCCCCTAGTACAACCTATACCCTGCCCACCTTCATCAAGCTACCTTGTCAAAGTCTACCCTAGAAATGGTGTTAGATGGAGGTATAAACTTAAATTTTAAGCTTATTTTTGGTAAAAAATACCATTATGAGTTTAGGAGTCACCTCTAATTTTTTTTAATAAGATGAAGGGGAACACACCCCTATTTTATCTCAGAGTAAGGGCAGTTTTTCCATGCCCAAGGAGATATTTTGAAGAAAAAATGGGTCAAATCATGGACTAGAGGTTAGGTGATATAAAATTTAGGTTTAAATATCTATTAAACATATAATAGAGCATAATAAATCAAAATATAATCTTTTCAATCAAGTTGGATTCTCTAACCAAGAAGGGTTACATAAAGATGTTGAAAACTACATACTTCATCAGTCTAGCTTCAGACTCTTACAACTAAACTAAAAACTCCCTCAACATAACTACCAAATCCATTAATAGATATTTGTTACTTTCAAAGGCATCAAAAAATTCAAATATTCTAGTGCCAAGTGTCAAGGAATTCCTACTAGAGAGTGATCTTGATGATAGGTGATGATTGAGCTTGTGTAAGATAATGTCATGATCAAGAAAACTCCCAATTTAGGTGAGGGCTTATTTGTAACTCCCTCTCCTCATCACACATGAGACACTTGTCCTAAATTTCTTTGGAATGCTCAAAATGAAGCCTATTATGAAGGAAGTTTTCAAGAGAGAAATATTGAGAAGATTTTCTATGCCACACTTGGAGAAGAGGCTAATTTAGGATGAGATGATGTGTAAATTAGTTTCATGACTCATTTTCCACTGCATCCCCATGTATTGTAACTAATTCTCACCTTTGGACACTTGTCCTTGTGCCTCTTTAGCTTCTCTATTCTCTCTCTTCTTCCAAGTTCTATATTTATGAGCCATTTTGGATATTGAAAAGGATTCCAACTCTTGGTATGGTGAATCCCTACCAAAATTATACCTTGATTTGCTCTTAAGATAATGAGAAGTAAGCTAGTAATAATCTAAGTCCATTTTCACTATGTGTTTAAGTGACCCATCTTGAATATAAAGTATAGATTGAGTTCATGTTGTTTTCATGCAATCCTTGAGTGTGTTACTACAATTGACTTATTTCCTAATAGGTTTCATGAAGTGTATGCTACTGCAATAAACTCTTGAAGTGTGTATGAGTTTGGTAGTGTCGTATCTGACCTTCCCTTCACTTGCATTCATTTGTTGAGTTGTTATTTACCTTCATGAGAAACACTAATGCTAGGGAGCTCCATTAATGGTGTTGAGGCTAGTTTGGTTGTCTTATTTCATTATGCAAATTCCAAGTGTATGAATGGAAGTAACACTTGGTGAATCACCTCATAGTTTAGGTTTGATTTATGTATCTTTCTCTCCATTTCCATCCATAATAGGTAGTATTATTATAATAATCACATCAAGTCATATATAGGGAGCTATCCCTTGAAATATAGAGGTTTACTTCCACTATAGGTGCCCCATACACCTAAAAGTATTCCCATGTTGGCTAATTATTAAAGAAGCTTGAAGAACCTCCTCTAGGGTGCTTGGAGAAAACACTTACAAGGTCACATAATATTGTTAAATTTCATCAATATACTTGCTCTTGAGAGGATTTAAATTATTAATCCAAGAAGTAAATGTGCATGAAAATTTGGGTTTTTATGCCCCCTCTTCTCTCAAGAGTTTTTACTACAACATGGAACTTTGAGCTACTCACCTCACATCAATAGTATGTCTGTATTAAGTGGGGTTATTCTAAACTATCAATTTCTACTCATTTATAGGTGGTCCCAAGTATTGTTAACATTAGATATGAAATCACATAATTTTGATCCATGTCAACTAAATTTTTGTGAAAAGGTCTTATCCTTTTCACAAAAACTACATCTATCACTTGCTCAGTGTAGTGTGATGTCCATGTTACCCTTACATTTTGAGGCCGAGTACCACTAATGGAGTTTGTTTCAACTATTGAAAACAAGCATCCTAGTGGGTCACGCTAAATTTATATACCCCACCATGGGGTGGGGTTGAAATTATTCTAGGAGATGAATTACCAGATCAAAAATTCCTTAAAGAACTTGTGAGGAGGCAATGAACTCCCACTCACAAGCCAAAATGAATGAAAATAAAGACAAGTGAAAATACTTTATGGTCATTTTTGGGGTCACCCAAATCATATGAATTTGGGTAAGGCCTTAGTTAATTTTTTTTCACACTTTTGGACCAAAGTGACAAAGGAAAATAATGAGCATTTTTTATCACCCAAGTTACCTAAAGGGGATAGGGGGAGAGCATATGCATGTCACTCATTTTTATAAACAAATACTTTCAATAAACAAGTATGAAATGAACAAATCTTAGGATTATGTAATTAAATGTGAAAGTTCATTTTATGATACCAAAAATAAGTATGTTGTGAAATTTTGGCCCCTTGGATTTTTTTTGAAAGCTTTAAACAAAATGAAAATAACTTACATGAAAGAGATTATTAAAACACCAATTTGAAATGTGAAAATTTCAAGTTATAAGTGTTTTAAGTGTTTCCCTTTGGCCTTTGGGTCCTGAAAAAGACATTAGGGAGTTCTTGTGATTATAAGAACATCATGAGTGTAAAAATGACTTGTCTAATTTTGCTATTGGGTTTATTATTTTTACATAGAGTGAAAAACCATAGAAATACAAAGTAATAACACAACTCTCTTTACAAAACCATGATTGTTAGCACAATACCACAACTTGCATGAAAATAGAGTATCTAAAGAAATATCACTAATTTAAACATAAAATCACATAAGTAAAGGTAATAGTGTTACTCATAGAGTCACAATATTGCAACCTAGCATAAAATGGTTATCACAGACCATTAATGACTAAAGACAATTTTGCTAAAGTTAGCATGAAACCATAGAATTTTTGGTAATATCACAACTTTTCAAGTAACAATATTTCAATATCATTATTTTTAAGGCAATATCGTGAATGTTAGAGTCATAATATTACAATATCATAGATTCCTCTACAAACACAAATCATTATCTCAAAAACTATAATGGTCAACACAATACCATAATAGTTATGATAATACTGCAACTCTAGAGAGTAAAATCATGACTACACAGAGCAACTTCACAACTTCTAGAAATAAATCCTTTACCCTTTAATTTTCACCTATTTTGATTAGCAAGCTTAAATATTTACATGAAAATCATTAGGAGAATGATCTAAAAGGCCTTGGGAGCAACTTCATGGGGTGCAGGTCCCACCAAGTATTCCAACATGTGAATAAGGATTTAAATAGAGGGGAGGTTAGTCTTGTGTTAGTATCATAAAATTAATGAAATAAACACATTTAAATCATAACAGCTTTAGCCTAGACACTACAGAGACATTAAGTAACAAAACATAAATGAAAGCACAACAAAAACATAAAAGAAACAAGTCTTCTACCTTCCTTAGAGCTCCAAATGGTTTTTTGAATGGATTTCTTGGCTTGTTCATCAAGAAGTCTTTAAAAATAGAGGTTGGTTGGCTCCTTCTCTCCTTGGAACCTTGGCTTTGATTTTTCTTGTATTAAGATTTAGGCATGGTAACATTACTTGCATGAGTCTTATGGAGCAAATCTTGCATAATAAATCTAAAATATCTAAGCTTAGAAATGAAGGGGTATGGCCTTGTATTTATAGCCTTGAGAATTAAATCTCACCCAAGGTGAGTTAAGGTTGAGTTTAAACATGGAATGGGTTCAAACTAACCCTAGTTGAGTTAATAATTGTCATGTAATTATGATTTAGAATTACTAGGCATGGATCTCAAATTAGATATTTTGGGATATTTTCAAAGAGATTGACAACTCATAAAAGAAATGATGAAATGTCTTGATATTTTGATTTTTATAATTTCTATTTTTAGATGTTCATTAATTGTAAATGGATAATTAAATTAGACATTTAATACTACTTAGTTTGTTAATATAATATGAATAACCTTTTAGCTCTTTTAAGATTTGATATTTGTTTAAGTGCCCCACTTAATAGGTCCATATTATAAATTGACTGTTGTGATGCCACAAGGTGATTAGGGATGAATATGTGAGAGGTTATTATTACATACTACATAATATGACAAATACAGATGCCTTAACATGATTCTAAGTTTTGATGAATGATTCATAAAACAAATTGGGATGTTTAGTCATTCCTAAACTTAATTTGTAATGGTTTGTAGGAATCAGTCTGAAGTCTAGTTAGAAGCTAGTTCCATATGGTTTTAGGTGTCTAAAATAATCATTGTTCAAAAAAATGTTTGAGGCTATCATAATTAGTCTTTACTTGAAAGTGACGACCCATCAGATAAGGTCTCTATTGATTCACTACATATAGAATAACCATCATATCTTTATCATATATATTGTTTTGAGCCTATTGTCCCCCTTTAGTTCATGAATTTCAAATGATAGTGGTCTACCTTATTGCATGATTATAATCCCCATGCCATATCTTGATCCATCACACTCCATAATATTTTTTTTTGAAAAATTAACAGTAGCCAAGATTGGAGTTGTGGACATAACCATTTTTAAATGTTTAAATGTGTGAGTAGATGAATAAATATATTGGAAGGAGTCTTTATTCAATAAATATGTGAATGGGGCTATAATGCTACCATAATTTTTGACAAAATTGTAATAGTAACCAGTTAGCCTTAGAAATCTTTAAAGGTTCTTAAGGGTCTTGGTAACCTATCACCCATGATCATTTGGATTTTCTTAGGATAAAATTTCACTCCTTCATGTGAAGAAATATGATCCAATTACTCCACCTCTTGGACACCAAAAACACATTTGTAAGGTTTGTAATAAATCTAATGTAGTTCTAGAACTGAAAACACCTATTTCACATGATTCAAATGGTCTTCCCAATTTTTTTTGTAGATGAAGATGTCATCAAGAAAAACTAATATAAAATTTCTCAAAAATGTCCTAAAAAATATTCATCAAACTCTAAAATGTATATGGTGTATTTATGAGGCCAAAATGAATGACCTTAAATTCATAATGGCCTTCATGAGCTCTGAAAGGCATTTTAGGTATGTATTCATCATGGATGAGAATGTGATGATATCCAAGGTGAAGGTCTAACTTGATAAAATAAATAACACCATGTAATTCATCTAGAAAATCATCAATTAATATAATAGGAACCTATCTTTGATGGTGTATTTATTGAGTTCTCTATAGTCTAGGCACATCCTCTAACTTTCATCCTTATTTTGCACCATAACCTCCAGGGAAGAATATTCACTTTGACTATGTCAGATGATTCCTATCTCGAATATCTCTTATACCATATTTTAAATTTCACTCTTTTGGGCATAGGGATACATGTAGGATTTGATATTGGGTGGTGTACTTCTTAGAATGAGTCTAATTACACTATCATGTGTATGAATTGGAGAAAGTCCTTTTGGTATGTCACCAAAAACAATATAATATTCATCCAATACCCTTTATAAATTAGGATGTGTAGATTCATTGGTTGGTTTAACCTCTATGTAAAATAAGCATGCCAAAAAACCTTATAAACCTTTTATGAGAATCTTCATCATCTGGTGGGAACTAACCATTTGTGGAGATTTATCCCATAATCCATAGAGTTAAAAGGTCCTACCTTATAAATGGAACCTTATGAATAATTCTTAAAAATTCGTCTCAATAATGCCCAAAGTGGTGACCCACTACATTCCTAAAATAATGTCAACACTTCCCATGGGAATAACAAAGATAGGGGAATCTAAAAAATAGTATCCCATAGTAAGATTAATTCTATGGAATTTTAAAAAATAGTTGACCATACCACCATCCATAATCATGACCTATAAGTCTAGATCTAGGTAAATAAAATAATTCAAATGAGTAACTAACTTACTATTGATGAAGTTATGTGTACTCCTAGAGTCAATTAACATAGTCACATTTTATTTATTCAAGAAACCCACCACCTTAAGATTTTGAGGATTACCTTTTATTTCTTCCAAAATTTCCCCTAAATCCTTCTCATCTTCTTCCTCAACAATGGCACCATTAATGTAAAATAACTTATTTTCATCACATCAATGTGCTTTGCTCCATTTTCTAGTACAACCAAAACACAAACCTTTTACACATGTTTCTTCCACTTGTTAAGGTATTAATCTGGTAGGCTGATGAAATGATGGTGCTAGGAAGGTGCATTCATGGACATTGGTGAAAGGTTCTCATATGGTCACCTCTTTTTCCTTAGATATAGTACTAGGATGAAACATATAACACTTTAATTAGTTATTATCTTTAAGGCCACCCAAAAATAGGTCAATCATATTTTACTCAATGATATTCTCCACACATAAGGAGAGATTATAAAATTGATGAATGTAGTCCTTGATAGTCCCTATCAGGTGTAACTTGGCTAGTTGAATAAAGTAATTTTTAGAGATATTGTTGTGATAGTGGAGTTGTAACTCAAAAAATATCGACCATGCACAACCAATGATATCAAATGAATGTCTCAGGTTCTAGATATAGAAAATCCATAAACACTTTATATGAACATAAAGTCTAATTTAGATCAAATAAACTATCAATTTGAGTGAGCCAAGTGAGTGGATCATTACCATCAAAATAGTGTGGGTCCATTTTCGGTAATAACAACTTATGGATAAAATTGGTGTTGGTATTATTTGTAGGAAGGGAACCAAATTGAAGTGGTGAAGGGTTATTTTGTAGTGGCTGAGCTAACAAGTTGGCTAATCTACTAGGTATTTGTTGTAATTGATCCATCACTCTATCCATATCCCCTCTCAACCCTATAATGTCCCCTTGAACCATATCAAAATTATCTTTTTCACCATGTCCCATAACTATGACTTAAGTTGCTAAACTACCTATAAAATAGATAGTTTAGAAGTTACAGACTCAATTTAATCCTTGTGAGGAGATTTTTAGAGTTTCTTTCCCTTTTTTTCATCTATAAGTGTTTATACTAGCCATGCACAAACCCTAGGAGGGTTTCCACTCCAAAAAAGTGTATTGATGGAATACACTATTCTTATATTCTCATCAAGATGATTCTAACTAATATTATTGTGCACAAGGGTGAAAAATTTTGACCCAAAAAAGTGTACCAATAGAATATACCATTATGATCATTTTATAGAAATGAATCCAAATGATTGCTATTTTTCACAAGGTAAAAAAATTCCAAACTTTATTTTATTTTATTTTTTACTTGAATTTTTTTTTTTTTTTTTTTTTTAAGTAAAAAAATTCATGAATAAAATTATGGTGATAAAAAATCTTCAATTCCTCCTAGATCACAAGTTACATTTTTTCAACCTTTTAGTGCTCAAGATGCTAGATCTAAAAAAAAGTGCACCCCATAAACTTTACTAAATCAAAGATCTAATAATCACTTTTAAAGAAATTACTTAGATGATTCACAATAATAGAATTATGTATTATATAATTAAGATAAAAATAAGCAAATCCACAACAAAAATTAGTTAAAGAGAAAAATACCTGAATATTATGGTTGAGACACTTTGAGGGAGAAACCTCCACAACAATGTAATAAGAACATAATTTATAATATGATGATCAAAGACTAACCACAATCTCCTATATATATTCTACTTATCCATGGTTTTTCTATAGGATGACCATACTAAGAACATTGAGAAACATAATAAGATAATATGAGGGTGTGTAGACCATAAGTCAACCACACATATCCCTAGATGCACTATAGGTTAAGGGCATAGTAAAAAACCTTTGTGTTGATATATATATGAGGTGACAACAATTGTTTTTAGTATCAAATTACTCCAAAGTCAAAAACTTATTATTGTTATGTTATTAATATTATCTAAGGTTGAGGACTGTATTCTTTTAATGTCAAGAATTTAAAGAATTAAACTAAAACTCTAATCCAAAAATAACAAACAAAAAGTAGTGTTTTAACTGTAGTGGGTTCACCAAAATGTTTACACTAGAATTAATTATAAAATGTTATTAAATCTAAATGAAAATACAAACTATTGAAATATTATCTAAGATGATATATAAAATAGAATATGATAAAATATAGAGATCCACAAAATTTATTGAATTTGTAAATTTTCTAAAAATAGAAAATAGGGTTAGGGTTAGAGAATTTTACTTGTAAATGATTTATTTTAGAATATATTAGCTTTATAAGAACCTTGAATGTAGGAAGACTAATTTTCCCTTATTTTTTTCTTTGATTGGAAAACCATTTTTCACTACTCTCAATGCTATGCAATGATGGATGGGTAAGTTTTTGAGTTGAAGGAAGGGTCAATTAGCATCAGTTTTAGGGAGATGAAGATGGAGGAATCCATGTGAAAATGGAGGTGATGGGTGAAAGAGTTAGAGGGTGAGGAAAGTAAAGAATAGACATAACCTCAAGTAATCAAATTATTAATTGGTGTCATTGAAGGAAAGGAGAGAGTGGAGTGCATAGGGAAATAATGTTCCCCAATAAATTTAGAAATATAAGAACCTAGGGTAGATGGGAGTTTTGTGATATCCTTTTCAAGCTAGACTAGGGTTTTGAATGTGACAAAGAAACCTTTGATTGTTAATTTTGAAGATAAAGTTTTGGAGGAAGTTTCGGAAGGTGAGGATTGGTGTGTAGAGAGGGATCTGGTCTACTACTTTGATAGGTTTTGACCTTCCTTTCCTTTTATGATCACTAGATTTTAGAGTCTTGGTAGTCGATGTTGAAAGGCACTATGGAAATCTATCCCTATTCTAAATGTTTTTTTTGTTGTGCTTTTTAATTATTTGGTAAATCAAAATAATATTTTTCAAGCTAGATCTTAGAGGCGTAACAATCAACTTCTTCTCATGAAACCTTGGTCTCCTGATTTTAACCCTCTTATATAAAATATTTCTCTTTGACCCATTTGGGTGAGGCTACCATATCTTAAACTATAATTGTGGAATGAATATGGTCTCTCAAATATTGGAGGTACTTTGGGTAAATTTTTGAAAATTAATACTTCCTCATTGAATTATTTGTAGAATACTTTTTCTAGGATGCTTGTTTGTTTAGACATTACTCATGATCTCCCTAAAAGGACTGATTTAAAAGTGAAAGATAGGTAATGGTCTTAAATAATTGATTTTGAGGGAATCCCATTCAGATCCCAGAACTATTTTCAAATTACTTACCTTTTTGTTTCCTATCCAAAATCCAAGTGGAAATTAGATTCTTCAAAGGGGAAAGTGGAAAATGAGGAACATCTTACAATTTTTTAATAAGCATTCCTATTTTTCCTTCAAGAACTATTTTATAGGTTTTAATTAATAAGAATTAAAAAAATTTAGTACCCTCTATATGCCCAAATCAAAATTCTATGTTGGGTGGAACTAGTGGTAAAAGTGTTGTGGATATGATAAGAAAGAAAAAAGCATATAGAGTAAATTCAAGAAAGGGAATTGTTTATTAAGTTTAGGATCATATAAACTAGATAATCAAGAAGAAAAAAAATTATTATAAGTAGAAAAAATGTCATTTCATCCCTAGATCTCCTCTCAGGACTTACAACATTCATTACAGATTAAATAATGATGATAATTAGTCATGTTGGGATATGTGTTTGATTAATTTTGTTTATTTGCAACAAAATTAATTTTATTACTTTAGTTTTATATTTTACTTGAATTAGGTTGGAAATATGCCTTGATGGGTAAAATTTTTAATCCATGATACTTTAGTTTTTTTTTAAATTATGTTTTATGGGTAGGGGACCCATTTAACCCTGATAGTGAGCTAAAAAAAGGAACCTTCAATGTATGAAAATACTTGAAAACATTGTTGTATTAGAAAACATTATCTCAATATCTATTGGGACAAGTCCATAGGAGGTATATATGAGTGTCATGAATTACTATTTGTATACTATGACTTTGTCCTGTTAGGATGTGCACTAGTTCTAAAATTATAGGTTTGTTCATGTGTTTGTATGTGACTTGTATCTATGTAAATGTTTAATTTATGCATGAAATGCATTAAAAATTAAAACCTTAATCCTATACAAGCACATAAAATGAGATCAAATTAAGGTGTAAAAATTAGGGAAGTGGGAATGGTTGAGCTATCCTCAGATACCCTTTTTTGGCTGAGTGCTACCTACATAGCCCAAAGGGACTCAAGATGATGCATTTATCCCTTTAGTGAAGATCATATGATTAAAACTATAAAATTTTATTATAATTCTTAATAATTGATACCTTTAACCTATAATAAATAATTTTAGACTTAGACAAAGAATGTAAAATTATAGAATAATTATAGTAGGGATATTTACTTACAAAATAGATGCTTTTAAAATGATAATGATAGGTTCCTTGTAAGAAAGTTCTAGGTCCTTTTAAGTGTGACCCTTGATGTGATTTTATAGATAAACATTTTTAATGTTTCCAATAACTAACATATTGATATGTGTGGGAAATATTTTAATAAATATGTCATTTTGAAAATATAGTCATTAGAGTACAAGAGATAAGTCCATACTGTTGGACATGTGTGCACTGTGCCCTTGTTTTCCTAGCATTAGATTATCCTAAATTGATACATGATTATGAAACAAGAGTGACATTAAAGTTTATACTAAATAAGGATGAATAAGAGTGAAATAGGGAAGTTTGGAATATGTTCTTAGTAATTGTAAGAATTTTAAGGCCTTAGATATTTTGGATTCTCCAAATGGTGAATTGGACAAGCAAAGTAAAGATGTCAAGGGAAAGCATTATCAAGCATTTATTGATTAAATTCTAGTTTCTAAACAAACTAAAATTAGATTCTTAATTCATAAACTTTTTAAGATTAGTGTCTCTCCACATATTCACCACTGACATGCTTTAAAATGGATGTAAATCATTCACATGGATTCCTATGGTTGGATATATAGATGCATGATTCATAAATGTAGGTTTATTAAGATATGGTACTCATATAGTCATCATCTCATTAGAAACATATAAATAATATATGATTATAATTAGATAATATTAGCATTGTTTAGCTCATGGTATTCATTTATAAGTGTTGTGGTAGAATAAATCAGAATGGTGGTATTATCCTTTCTTAATAAAATAGTTAGTACTACAAGTGATTTTTAGCATAAATTCATAATTTACAAAAATAATATGGTCTAATTAAAAAGATTATGATTTTTTTAAAATATGCCTATAAATATATATCAAGGCTAAAGATATATATACAAGCTTGAAATGGTATCAAACTATTGCAAAATTATACATTTCAAAGAGAATTTCAAAAATGGATAAAAAATGGTTGCATGATAAATAAGTTGAAGGGCATGGATGAGTAAAATTGTGCCTAGATTTGGAGGCTCCATCCCTCAACCATAATATATACTATAATAGGGATCACACCTAGGTATATAACCTAGGATATTATAAGAGGCATTATCCCTTGACCCTACTAGTTTTTGACACCCAAAAAATCCCCACTTCTGAGCTCCAGTTCCAAATAAGAACTTGGTTGGGAATTTCACCATATAGAATAGGCCTATTCTCAACTCTTACACCCAATAAATGTAAATAATCCTAAGAAATACACTTATCAATAAATATTCCCCTAATATATGATAAAATATATCTAAATTCCACACTAAGCTTCTTGGTTCTTAGCTTAGTTTTCCTTGCATAAAATGGTCCATATTAGTTTCATTTTGTAATGACAAACTATTTATTTAATATTCTAAAATAACTTCACATAATTATATAAATCTAGGATATTTTTATTTTTGGAATCCCCACCCCACAAAAGTAAAAAAGATAAAATATTATATAATACAAAAAAAATCCAAATCCTTACTATTAATCACATTAATATTCCCCTTATTCCTGAGTTCATCAACATGCATTCTAATTTTAAAGTCACCCTTGTTGATTCTAATGATGAAAATACCAATGAATTATGAACTATTTGAAACATCACTATATTACCTCCTTATATAGTGGAATGGATTATTACATCTCTTATACAATGAGATAGGACAATTACCATACTTGAAAAGATATTGAGAGCCCACCTCCTTGTAATGCTCATGAATATTCCTATACAAAATATCATTTTGTATGAAATGACCTTAGGGTGATTAAGTTTTTTTAGGATCCTTTATTGTTGTATCCTAAGACATTTAGTTAAATTAGTGTATCTGCTAAAGATAATTCCAATGAAAACCATCAAAAAGTTAGACAAGATTGTAATATTTATCTATCATATGATGATGATTACATAGTTGTGTAAGGCCAATCAAATAACTTAAATGTACTTCATTACATAAAATCCTTTTTTAATATTCATATATTTAATGAATATGTTAAACTAGTTTATATTTATTATACCCGTAGTATTGATGAAAATGAACTATAACCTTAAGGCTATGTTTGTATAGTTAATCCATCATTGAAAAACACTCCATGGGTTGTAAAACACATTTTTGATTTTCCCAATCATTTTGAATATATCAAACAACTTGGTACAATTCAAAAATTTCCTATCACTTATTATAAGACCATCCATATGTTTCCTTATAATTTAGATATAATTAATCCATCATCTACCTATTGTATCAGGCATGTGTTTCTTTAGATTAGTGATATAGTTCATTTTTCATCTTCTAGCTATACTAGCCAATCAAAATACAATATCAATACCACTCAATTATTATATTCCTAATGTAACACACATGTGTTACCTTAGAGTGATGATATATTTAATATTTATTCATTAAAATATACTAGCCAACTAACTCAAAAATTTTATATAGTTAAACCATCATCTACTTAATGTACTAGTCAGGTGTCCCCTCAAAATGTTGATACAAATCATATTTCTTCTTCCAATTGTTCTGCCCAATAATTACATAGTGATAATATAGTTATAGTATTAAACAACCTAATATATGTAATATCACTATTAATCTAACCAACTATATCAACCAAAATGATATAATAAATTCCATAACTATTATTTCTAACTGTACCTACCTTCCCAATACAACTCATCTTAGTTCTCTTATCTCAGACTATATCAACTAGGTTGAGATATAAAAAAATTAAACTACTAATCATTTAATGTTTTGAATGTATGAAGGTATTTAAAATATTATTTGATTTAATATAAAATTGAAGTTATGTATCAAAAAATATATCTTAGAATTACTAGCTATAAAACTAATTATGTTGTAAGTGAGATTATCGAAAAAAAACTATATTGAATAACTTCAAACTTGATAATATGTTATTTTTAGTATAAATTACTATATATATACACTAAAATCAAAGATTAAACATGAACAAAAATATCCTAATTTTAATTAATGCACCACACTACCTTTGTGTGCAATTTTTTTTAATAAAGAGAGATAAAATAAGCTTATTATAAGGTAACTTGCATTGAAAGTTAAGTCTAAAAGTAAAAACTAGATAAATAAATTTAATTAACCAATAAGTATAATAAAAATAGATATAATATGATTTTAAATCATTGATAAGATATGGAAATCATGAAATAATCCTCTGCATTAGTTAAGTAAACATGCACACAAGACAAGCGAAATACTCAAAATTGAATTCTTAAAATAAAAAATGTTACATCTTGATTTATATCAAATATTAATAACCTTTTCATCTATGTATTATCATGGTTATATTTTTATTAAATATTTTTTGATTAATTTTTATTTCATATGCTGATTATGGAACAATTATGTGTTACTTAATTTACATGATTGAGTAGCTATAGGGTTAGTTGTACTTTCATAATCTACACTTGATGATCATGTTTATTAGTTTAAACAGTAGTATTTTATGGATATATTTATTTTTTTGGATAAATAAATTCATTGTTGTGAGGTGGATGCATGACAGATCCATCCCTTAGAGTATGATCTATGGAGGGCATCATCAGAGAGGGTGGTGTAGATAGAGGCATTATGGGATGATAGAGAGAAAAACTGGAAACCCATGCACACACCATAATATATTATCATGTTTTATATTAATTTTTAAAGTTATATAGTTATAGTGTGTTTTTATTTCTATTATATGTGTTTGTTATGATTTTAATTACTATTTGATGATCTTGTTCATTTAGTTGTATGATGGCACTAATCTAGTTTTGTTACTACATTAATGGTTATTGGTGTTATTACTTGGTTGTGAATGAATTTATACCTATCTTATTGTGACTTACCATCATATTGGACATAGCTAAGTGTTTGTATAAATAGTGATTTATTTAGATTCATAGTTATAGGTATCATATAGATTCTAATATTGTGGTTGATTTGGTTGTTAAGTGATTATTTATTCTTATACGTTTACTATTATCATTTATAATAGTTGAATAAATCTACATTAAGTCATTAATGAGTTATAATTCTTTGGGAAGCATTAACAAATGACTTTATTTGGCATGGTATAATGAGATTAATGTTATTTTCTAAAGACTATTATAGAACCTTAATGCTTAGGTAATTGTTATAATCATGTGTAAAGTCCGTGTATGTAGTCTCATTATTAAATAATTACTGAGAAATCATTTTGTTTGATGAATCTTTTCTAAAGTCAAAAGTTATTTGTTTGACCTATGAAGCTAAATTATAGTTTCAAAGTCAAATGCATTGATATTTATTATTATGTTATATGGACTTGTTATTTATCCAACATAGCTTGAAAGTTATATTATTTAATAACTTTTTATAAAGTCATTTTCATGGGTATTATGGGAAGTCGATGTTAGTGTTCTTGAAGTCAACAAACATGCAATTTTAAATTGATATTATAATTATTTTTTTATTTGTTAATTGGGAACATTTAATATTATTAGGGTTTATAAATGGTCTTTGACTTGAGTTACAAGCATTAGTCAAAATCATTACGGGATTGGCAGATTTATGCATGAGAAAATGGTTATGGACTGTTTTTTCTATTGAGTTATTATTGGTATGCATAATTTATATCATTAATTTATTAGGTAATTGGGAGAAATTTTTGTGGCAAGTACGGCCATGGAAAAGAATAAAATAAAGGGAATGAGGCACATATGAGGGAATGACATACAACAATAGAGAAGGAAAAAGTAGACAAAGGGATGCTAAGTTAAGAAGAGAATAAAAATTTGATTTCATTAGTAATTATTGACACTTAGATTTTCACCCTTGAGGAGATAATCAACTCTCCTCATCCAAGTGACACAATGGAAACATCTCTCTTGTTGTGGGTGACAATTATTGAGATGAATCTCTAGATAAGGGGCTAGTTCCCCTTGATGCACCTTTAATGCTCTTTCTCTAACTTAACAATTTGGATATGAAAAGGGATTAATAGAAATAACTAAAATAATGAAAGGGTGATGTATAAATGTATAATGTCCTCTCAATTGACTAAAACTACTACTTAAAGACAAACAATATGTTTCTCACATAAGGCTCACAACTTAGGATTCATTGATACATCAATGTTTCATATGCTAGATTCAAGAAGGTATACAATTCTTGGGAAGGGAATGAATGATTCCAAAGAGGGATATAATCATAAAATACTTCTAATATATCTCTAAACTTGAAAATAATACTAGCAAAGACCTGTAACATTCTCTTTTTTACAAGTTGGTAGACCATCAAGAGTACAAGCTAGAAAAGAGAATCCTTCACTAGACTAGACCAACAAGATTCAAGTCATTACTCAATATTACAACATATGAGTGGAAAAAACACTTGTATATTTATTCAAGAGTTATTCAAATACAAACTTGGATAGATTTTTCCCAATAACCAGTGGAGACTGCTAAAAGAAGCCAAAAGAATGAATATATATAGATTTTGAGAGAGAGGTCAAGCAAAGGAAGTTCAAGAGTCACTTGGACATGTTTCCTTATGTGAAAATTAGCTAAAATTTCATGTGGAAGAGAGGTGGGGTGAGATACACCATGTTAGGAGGTGTACTTGTCCAAAACAAGTCATAATAATGGTGAAAAGTGGCATACAACCTTCAAAATTAGCACAAGAAACTATCTCTATCAAAGACCATCCATGAACATTTGAAACTAAAAATAGGAGAGATGACACATATCACTATTCAAGGGAAATGGAATTCATTGTGATAGTTATAAAATGTTCTTCCTAACTACTAGCCATCCTTTGGACACCTATGTTTGTCAATTTCATGGAATCTCGTTGATTTGGCTGATTTTCAGTAATGACCCAAACCATTGACCTATATATTCTTTGCTTATTTTGTCTATTCTAGATGCTCAAGGTCCTACCATTTATTACTTGCACATTTTCCCTCAGGTTATCACCAAGCTTTGTTGACTCTAATGACTAGTTTTCATAGTTTATAGTTGACATTCTGTAGGCCATCATCTTTCAGGTATTTTCTCTAGACTTTTGTTTCGGCACTTTTCCTGAAAGAATTCATTTAGGATTTTTCTTGGAAATTCTTGAAAATAATTTTCCCATTCAATATTTTGGGCCTTTTTTTTCCTTTGTATTAGAAAAAATGGCCAAAATAATTGGGTTTTGACCTCTTTTTGATATGGACGAGTTTTTTAAAAGAACTCCTTGCACAATCTTTTTAAAAGAATTCCTTTAGACTTTCCATTTGGACATTTAGACTTTTGTCTTTTTGCCCTTCAGATGAAATAAATGGTCCTTTGTCAATCTTTAAATGACCCTCCAACACTTATAGATGTCCCTTAAAAATTTTGAAGATGACTTTTAGAACTTCTACACTTGAATAATTCCTTCGGGACTTTGTTTCGCTCCCATTCTTTCAATATTTTCTGAAAGTGCCCCTTTTAGAAAAGTTGAAGTGCCCTTTAGACTTTTTTTAAAGTACCTTTTGGCCTTCCTACAAATGCCCTTCAGAAAAAATTGAAGTACCCTTCAGAACTTGTAAACTGCTCTTTGAAAAGTTGAAAATGATCCCTTAGCCTGGAAAGGTTCTTTAGGGAAATTGTTTGAATAATTTTCCCAAAGGAATTAGTCTTCATCTTAGAGATATTTGTCTAGAACAAATTGTCTAAAAGAATTCAACACTTTGGCCGAATGAAAAGTCTTAAAAAAATAGCACTTAGTCAAAAACAAAAGACCCAAAAGGATTACTATGCAAAGGCTTAGTAAAAGACCAAAACAAAACTTTTTGAAAGAATTAGACTTGTACGTTTTTTGTGTGTTTTTTCAAAGAACACTTTTTTTGAATAAAATCTAGAAACTAGTTAAACTTTCCAATAGGGGTACCCAATTTAGACTTGAAAGGCCAAAATTTGGTCAATACATTGGTGACTGATAGGGGTAGTATGCTTACTATACTAACCAAACTAGTATCTAAATTAGTCCATTGGGCATGGAGTCAAATAAGGACACTCAAATAACAAAGCATTGGACATGACTCAAAACCTTGAAGAATACACTAGACCTAGAAGGAAAACCCATGCCACAACACATAACACATAACACAAATAAAAAATAAGACAGAAAAAAAAAGTAAGACATAAGACAACTCACATATGTGTGTAAGCACTTTGGGAACACATGGAAAGTAGGAAACTATGTATAAAGGGAAAAGAGAACCTCAGTAAAAATGCTTTAGATATATCCCATTGACTAGGATATACAACTCTTCTCTATCTAACTTTGAGAGTTGGAAAGCATTGTGTTGTTTACACTATGTGATCACATATGGGCCACCCTAAAAAGCATCAAAATTTGTGTCTTCTAGGTTTGGCCCTATATTAATCCCATTTTAGGACAATGTCTCCTTCTTTGAAGCTCCTTGGTATGGATTTCTTGTCAAAATACTTCTTTGTTTGCTCTTAGTGAATTGTCATGGTGTGCATAAGCTTGATTTCTTGCTTTCTCAAGCTCCATTAACTCACATAACCTGATCTCCATGCTGTCATCCTCCATCAATTATAGCTAATAGGTAAGATCTAAAGCTGGTAACTTAAGTGAGATAATAAGTATAGATTCCCTTCCATAGACAAGTGTATATGGTTAATTCATGATTTATCTCTTTGGGGTGATCCTATCAACCCAAAGGGCTGTCTTCAACTTGGTGTGCCAAATCCTTTGATTCTCCTCCATTGTCTTATTTATGATCCTAATTAGATTATTTTTTGTGGACTTAGCTAGTCCATTCCATTGGGGGTAATATTTAGAGGAGGTACTAAGACAGATGCCATATTTCAAAACCCATTCACTTGTTCTTGCTCCTAGGAAGACTAATGCATTATCTAAAATAATTGTTGAAAGAGATCCAAAACTAGTTACTATACCTTCATAGAAGTATAAGACTGAGATTTCAGTCACCTCCTTCAAATATACAACCTCCACTCATCTTGAAAAGTAATCAATAGTAGTCAACACCCCCTCATGACCGACATCAGAAAGTGGATTGATTAGACCTATGAAATCTAAAACCCATTGCATAAATGGTTGTTAAACCTAGATTGGATGAAGAGGCAAGGAAAATAGATTTTTTTTTCCATCAAAAAGAGCACATTTTTGGCATTTTCTTACCCAATCATAGGTATCTTTGAACAAACTAGGCCAAAAGTAACCAGCCCTCATAATCTTAGCATCTATAGTTATTGGAGCAAAATGACCACCAGCTGGTCCATCATGGAACCCATATAATACTTGTTCAATCTGATCCAAATCAAGACATCTCAAAATCACACCTAAAAATTCCTTCCTAAATATTACTCCATCAACAAGTACATAATGAATAGATTATAGCCTAAAATACCTTCTTTTAGACCTATCAAGACCTTGTGGACACTCATCCATTTGAAGGAAATAGATCATGTTTTGTGTCTAACTTCTCATAGATGAAGGTGAAACTATCACAGAGTCATCATGAAGTACCAAAACAACTTATTTTTTCTCTTTCAATTCTAAATCAAGATGCTCACATAGTCCTTTTCCTTTTACTAACTTGGTAGTTTTGATCTCTAAATCATATTCCATCACACTTTTGATCCATCCTGCCCTCTTTTCATTCAAATATTTGTTCAATATAAAGTATTTCACACTAAGATGAGGCACAAAAATGTGAATTTTATTTTTAGACAACATATTCCTAAACTTCTTTAAACTCCTTATAACTAAAATCACTTGTTTCTCAACATATGTGTACCTTATCTCATAGCCTTCCAAACCTTGACTAAAGAAGGCAATAGGCTATTCAAAATTTTCATAATTATCTTGAGTAGGCTTTTCAGATATTACCTCTTCATTCCCAAAAGTATACAGGTTGAAATCTTTGGAGAAGTTAGGACTTGCAAGGGTAGGAGCTTGGGCAATGGATTGCTTGATCTCCTCAAAACTTTATTTCCTCCTTCTTATCCAAGTGAATACCTAATCTTTCCTTAGCATAGAATTCAAGGGATTCAACAAGTTAGAAAAATTATTAATGAATATCCTAGTTAAATTTATCTTACCAATTAAACTTTGTAAACCCTTCTTATGTTTAGGTAAAAATAATGCCAATATGGCATTCACCCTTTTTGGATCAATGGATAAGCCTTTCTTAGAAATAATATGTCCTAGTAGTTTTCATTCATGGAAAAAAAACACACTTATTTGGGTTTAGAGAGATCCCAAAATCTCTACACATCTCAAAAATTTTTGTTAGGTTCTTCAAATGATATTTTGCTTCCTTGGAGAAAACTGTCACATTATCAAGATATACTAATACAATGTCATTGATTAATCCTTGAAAAGCCATATCCATTGCACATTAAAAATTATCTCAAGAATTAGACAATCCAAAAGGAATTTTTGTATAATAATATGTACCCCATTTAGTATTAAAGGATATCTTATATTGGTCACTTTCCTTCACCAGAATCTGATTATGCCCAGAATACCCATCAAGGAAAGAAAACCTTTCACTACCAGCCACAACTTGCAATATTTGTTCCATGGAAGGGAGTGGGTAATTATCCTTCAAAGACACTCTATTCAAGTCCCTAAAACCAGCACACAAATTTATCTCTCCATTCTTTTTCCTAACAGGAACTAGGTTTGCCAATTAAGATGAATTCTTAATGGGAAAGATGATTTTGGACTCAATCAATTTGGTGAGCTCTTTCCTCATGAAAGGCTCAATATTGAGATTTATTGGACTTTTCCTTTGCTTAATAGGCTTATAATTATCATATAACTCTATATTATTCTAAGCTAGATTTAGATCAAAACCTTTTAAATCACTATACTCCCATGCAAAGACATCATAAAATTATTTACATAACTCAATGAAAGCATGCTTATCTTTTCTAGTAAATACCTTCCCAAGTGTAAAAAATTTATCTTTGAATATTTGAACCTTCTCATAGTTTTCCTACTTGGTAAATTTCTTACCTTCTCTTTCTTCATCTAGTCATCATCATTGAATATGCTCTTAAGAGTGACTAGGCCTTTAGGGAGTTTCTTAGACCTTAATTACACAATCTACCCTCCATATTATTTTTATAGTTTAGATTGATTATTGGAAGAAAACTCATCTTCTTCTTTTATAAAAATTTCTATTTTATGATCACTATCAAACACCTACCACTTAATGACATTATCTAGTATGGAGGGCCTTACAATCACTTTTAGATGAGGTTGGTTCTTGTCTTCTTTTATCCCTTTTGGAATATCAAACTGAACTCCAATTGATACCAACCTATCAACATGATTTTTGTGTTTTATTGACATAGAAGTGATTTTAATTTATTTTAAATCTTACACAATATCCCACACTTTATGCTTATAAGACTCAAGTAAGGAATTTTTAGTCAAATTTTGGCCCCTAACTTGATTGACAATGAGCTTGATATCACCAAACACTTGCAATTATTTGACACCTCTTTTCCTTTCCCACTAGAGGCCATGAATGATGGCCTCATATTTAAATACATTAAAATTACAATGGAATTGAAATCTAAAGTTTGAAAAATACCTTTCCTTTGAAGGTGAAACCAACATTTCTCCAGTACCAGCCCCAATCTTGCTTTTAGACCCATCAGAGAAGAGCTGCCATAAACCACTCACCTCTTCACTTTTTTTCACTAAATTGGGTATGAAGGAATCCTTCTCATTCATATAGTATACCCCAAGAATATATTCTTCAATAAAATTTTAAGGATCATGCTCATAGTTTTAATCTCCCCACTCATCTAGGAATAAATCAAAAACTCCCTCAAGGGAAGATGATGAAGATTGGTCAATATGAAATTCCTATTCATCAATGATAGCATAATTAAAATTTTATATCTTAGGTGAGTAAGGTTTCAAGTGATATCTATGTATATTTTCTGACTCAATCTTCACTTTAGTGCCATACATTGTCTTAAACACCATGTAGGACCCATTGGCTGCCAAATATCAACCTATCTTGGATGTGAAGTCTATTGATAAGTAAAGAGAAAAATTAAGAGGTAAATTTGACATCACCACATCATGAGGAATTTAAAAATTAGTACAAGCATGAATGATAAAATTTAAACCTTTAACTACCCCCAAATTCTTGGTTGCTGATCCATCCAATTATAAAACTCCTTTAGTCATTGGCTCATACTTGAGGCCTAGCTTATTTGCTATACATTTGGGCATATAACTAATGATCTTGTTCCACTATCTATGATTAAATTATGAACCAATAAATAACCAATGATTATATATAGGTAAAAATTAGGATTATTCTCATCTTTCTTCACTTGACCATCTATAGATTGAGTTCCATTGACCAGAACCACATTGTCATTTCTAGATGGGCCAGCTTATTTACCCAATACATGTAATTCATTTTAGATTATATATTTGTACCTTGATAATGTTAGATAATCCCAAAATGATATGTTCATATGAATTTTATTCATATGTTACACCACATTTATGGAAGGATTACTCACCTTGGGGTTCTCTTTATGAACATTGGCACCTTGTGATGTAGCTTGTGGAGGTAGAGTTATGGGTTCTAGCCTAAAATTTGGAATACTATTATTTTATTATAGTTTAGGATCTGTATTAGACCCAATTACCATTGGAGATGATGTATAAGTCAAAAAAATTCCTTGATTAGCTTTTTGAGCTTCATCAACGACCCTCCTTTAGGACCTCATATTAGAAGCAACACTAATATTTTGATTGCTTACATTTACCAAGTAATTAATGGCACAAAACTCACCCTCCAAATGATTTATGAGGGTAGAATCAATATTATGTTTTCCATTTCCACCCCTCCTTGCATATATCCTTCAAATTTTGAAACTTGGAAATATTGACTATCTTTCATTACCATGCCTTGATTGTGTATCTCATTTGCATAAGCAACATGCTCTTGACCATGTTCAAAAAATGGATAGTTGGGATATTCTTAGACCACATTGTTTTGAGTGGGGATAATGGATTTTGAGGATGAGGGATAATTATTATCATATCTTTTATAAGGCTTGACATGGGTGATTTGGCCTTATCCTTAAGAATTGTTTTGGAAAGGAGGTCTACTTATTTGGCCAAACTGATTGTATGTTTGATATGGCCTATAACCTTGAGCTTGTTTTATTTTGAGGTAAAATAAATAATTTGTAACACTTTGAATAAATATTTTAACTTCATTGATTTAATTTCAAGGAGCAATGGTATGCATTTCTTGATTAGGCAAAGGGGCTAAAGTGGGCAATGCACCTTGACTAGGAGAATGTAAATCAGGGAATAGTGGCATTGGAGGTCTAGGAACTATCTTTCCCTCTTAGAAAAGATAATTATTAGAATTTATGTCTATTTAATATGTAAAAATCAATGTGTTTCCACCCTTATATTGAAACATCATGGCAATGTCACTATTCAATGCTTTCAAGTAGTACAAAAATGCATAGTTTGAGGTTGGCCTCATAAGAGTTGGGATTCTATCCCAAGTTTATTGGAACCTAGTATTAAAGTCTTGCATGAACTCATGTGGTTCCCTCTTTACTTTTTTCAATTTATAAGCTAGAGATAAGTAGTCACTCTTTTCCCTAAACCCATTACTCAATAAATATCCCAATTCATCCCATGAGCTAATGGAATTTACAAGTAGAGTCGCATATCAATCCAAAACTTTTCCTTTGAAAGACTAGGCCAATAGCCTAATAGCTACATTTCCTTAGGTGATGTTGTGGATATTACAAAAGTTTTATATATTCTTAATGTGCTAAATTTCAATAATAGGACCATCACCACTAAAATATGGGACACTTTTGAGGGTTGCTCCTAGAATTTGATCATATTAGGCAGGATGTAAGGGAGATACCCCAGTAAAAGGCACAAAAGGTTGTCTTCTAGAAATATTGGAATGATCACTATGGATATTAGGAATGTAATGTAACACAAAATTAGAAGCTTTAAACATAAAATATCTTTTGAAAGGATGAGTGTTAACAAACCTAAAACATTTTGTAGAATATGGAGGTAGTTGCACAAACTCAAAGGGTGTCTCTTTAATAGTAGATCTAGTTGTCAACCTTGGCATGGAAAAAAACAATGATCATCAACCAAATTTTTGAATTCTTCAATGGAGTTTCTAGGTGCTAAATATAGATGCTTCTTTCATCTTCAACTATGCCAAGACCAATACCAACCTTGAATAATATTATAGGACTTGAAAGTCCCACCAGGCATGCCAAAAACCATTGCCAATTGAATTCACACCCTTGAGGAGATTTTCATCTCTCCTCATCCATTTTACATAATGGAAATATATCTCTTTCTATGGGTGACAATCGCTGAGATGAATCTCTAGATAAGGGGCTAGCTCCCCTTGATGCACCTTTAAAGATTTCCCTCTAACTTAACAATTTGGATATGAAAAGGGATTAAGAGAAATAAATAAAATAATGAAAGGGTGATTTACCAATGTATAATGTCCTCTAAAATTACTAAAACCACTACTTAAAGACAAACAAGATATTTCTCACACAAGACTCACAACTTAGGATTCATTGTTACATCAATGTTTCATATGCTAGACCATCAAGAGTACAAGCTGGAAAAGACAATCCTTCACTAGACTAGACCAACAAGATTCAATTCATTACTTAATATTATAGCATATGAGTTGAAAGAACACTTGTATATTTATTCAAGAGTTATTCAAGTATAATTTTTTTTATATTTTTCCCAATAACTAGTGGAGGCTGCTAAAACAAGCCAGAAGAATGCATATATATATATATATATATGTGTATATATATATATATATATATGTATGTATGTATGTATGTATGTATATATATATGTATGTATATATATATGTGTGTGTATATATATGTATGTATATATATAGATATATATATATGTATGTATATATATATATATATATATATCTTTTAAGAGAGGTCAAGTAAAGGAAGTTCAAGAGTCACTTGGACATGTGTCTATAAGTGAAAATTAGTTAAATTTTCATGTGGAAGAGAGGTGGGGTGAGATACACCATGTCAAGAGGTCTACTTGTCCAAAATAAGTCATAAGAATGGTGAAAAGTGGCATAAAACCTTTAAAATTAGCTTAGGAAACTGTCTCCATCAAAGACCATCCATGAATGTTTGAAACTGAAAACAAGAGAGTCTACACATAGCATTATTCAAAAGAAATGAAAATCATTATGACAATTATCAAATGTTCCTCCTAAGTGTTAGCCATCCTCTAGACACCTGTATTTGTTAATTATATGGAAGCCTTTGATTTGGTCAGTTACTAGCAATGACCCAAAATGTCAACCTATCTATTCTTTGCTTATTTTATCTACACCAGATGCTCAAGGTCATGCCATTTACTACTTCCACATTTGCCTTTAGGTTCTTACCAAGATATTTTTAACTCCAATAGCTATTTTCTATAGTTTAAAGTTGATGTTTTGTGAGCCATCATCCTTTGGTTATTTTATTTAGACTTTTGTTTTAGCACTTTTCCCAAAATAATTCATTTAAGATTTTCTTAGAAATTCTTATGGATAATTTTCCTAAACAATATTTTAGGCATTTTATTTCCTTTATATTAGACAAAATGTCTAAAATAATTGGGCTTTCACATCTTTTTGATGTGGACAAGATTTTTGAAAGAATTCCTCAGATAATATTTTTGAAATAATTCCTTCAAACTTTCCATTTGGCCCTTTGAAATTTTGTCTTTTTTCCCTTTAGCCAAAATAAATGGTCCTTTGATAATCTAAAAATGACCCTCTAACACTTGGAAATGTCCCTTCAAAAAGTTGAAGATGACTTTTAAAACTTCTGCACTTGAATAATTCCTTCAAGACTTGTGTTCCACTCCCATTCTTTTGATCTTTTCTAAAAGTACCCCTTTCAAAAAATTTAAGTGCCCTTCAGACTTTTTGTAACATAAATTTCAGCCTTCCTATAAATGCCCTTTAAAAAAACTAAAGTGCCTTTTATAAAATTGAAGTGTCCTTCAAAACTTGTAAACTGCCCTTCAAAAAAGTTGAAAATGATCCCTTAGCCTAAAAAGGTCCTTCAGGGAAATTGTTTAGATAATTTTATTGAGGGAATTAGTCTCCATCTTCAGGAAATTTGTCTTAGATAAATTATCTGAAAGAATTTAGTACTTTGGCCAAATGAAAAGTCTAAAAGAAATAACACTTAGTCAAAAGCAAAAGACCTGAAAGGATTACTATGCAAAAGCTTACCAAAAGAACAAAACCAAACTTTATGAAAGAATTAAACTTGTACATTGGTTTTGAGCTTTGTCAAAGACCACTTATTTTGAATAAAATCTACATACTAGTTAAGCTTCCCAATAGGGGTACCTAATTTTTACCTAAAAGGCCAAAATTTGTTCAAAAATAATATAAATATCTTTTACAGGTTGGTGATGTACTTGTTGATGCTTAAAATTGTGCTTGATCTTAATCAACAACAATGGGAAGTTTCAAGCTGTGGGATATTGCAGCTTGAAACAACCTCCAGATTTTAGAGAAGTTGGTCTCTTCTTTTGTATCAAGTGTTGGGGGAAAAGGGATAGGAAATTAAATAGAAACGCAAGTGTAGGAAATGAAACCTAACTATGGTGATGCACCTAAGTGTAATCCTAATCCTAACCTAAGCACAGTGAGACTATATATATGATTCAATTACATTTAAGAGTAGACAAGTGCGTGATCAATGTAAAAGATTGAAATAATAAAAACAGAGGCTCACAACAGAGACTTCTTTTGTTGGGATACAAAAAATTTCAACAAAGGCATAGTGTTCAATCTTATTTTAAGAATCTTCCAATCACATAAGAGGCACAAAAAACACGTACAGTTATGTAGAACTTTTGATTCAAGAAAATGAGACAAAAGCAAATGACATTCCTGATTACAACTCTGGAAAATCTACAGTATAGACTAATTTTGAAAATGACATAGATAATATCAACAAAGGCATATATTTCAATCTTATTAATTCATTTAGCCACATAAAAGGCACATAAACATGCACAGTTACATCAACTTTACAACTCAAGAAAATGAGACAAAAGCAAATGATACTACTTCGTCAAAACTCTTAGCAAGTCTAAAACTATAGAAAGTCCCCCCTTTCTTTTGAGTATCTCCTTTATTTTTATAGCCTCGGATGTCTCCTTTTTTCATCCCCTTTCCCACGCAATTCTACTCCGTCCTTCACTCACATGAGACAAATAGACGGCGCTTTCAATGCCTTGGATGCATCCTGGTCTTATCAAGAACTGCCCTGACTATGGCATGGTGATTCATGAATAGTACCCCCTTCCACACCTAAAATTCTTCATTCCATCACCTTCTTAGCCACCCAACTATCTATTCTACCTCTGCTTATAGGAGACAAACAAACGGCCCTTTTAATGTTTGTAGGCTCCACAAATCTACCCAATGGACTGTTCCATCTACCAAAAATAACTCCCACTGAGTTTCCCTCCATTTCACTTTACGATAATAGATACATAGAACACTGTATTCTATTGAAATGGGGAAGGACACTTAGTCAATTTCCAAAAATTCCCCTTCTTGCTTAGAAGGCACCAGAGAATGACACTCAGTGCCTTCTGCCTGATTTATCAAAGACACACGTCATTTTCTATTTTCTCTATATCCTGCTCAGGAACGCTCTGCTTTCAACAACTGTCACAATCTACTTCTTCGATACTTATTAGTTTTAAAACTCACCACATTATTTGCTCGAGTAAATTTTAAGAGGGTAATGGATACACATGGTAGTCTTTGCAGTTGACACTTGGCGCTTCCACAAACCTTTGAAGTAACACCTGGGACCCACCACAATATTTATTTGTTAATGAAGCTTAAAGATGGGCTCTGTAAAGTTGACACATGGTGGCCTCCACTATTTTTTGGAAGATACATGGCATCTTTCGCTTCTCCTACTAGGGGTATGTGGTGCCTTTTGCTATTTTTAGGGATGGAGTAGAAAGGGGCTCGAAGAGTGACACTTGGCAGCCTCTGCTACACTTTAGTACTCAAACAAAATAGAATGACTCTTCTATGCCTTCCAAAAAGGTACTTGACCCCTTTGGTTTTTTGGGACACTCCCTTGAACTACCCCATGGATCAAAATGGTTCAATGGTTCAACGGTTCAACACTGCGTGCCATTTACACATTATTCAAGGTATTAAACCAAAAATGTTGAACCATTACATTAAACCTAGGCATTAAACTGACTATCTCTCAGATGAAACCATGTGGTGCATTTTGCCTTCCTCCAAAAAGTAGTCCAGGGCCTTCCATGACTGCCACCTAGCACTTTTTGCATGATCCTACTGCTTAGCTCGTTGAAAACATTTTCACCAAAAAATAGAATGAACATGGGTGCCCCATACAAGATGTAGATGCCGACACATGGTGACTTATGCTGAGTTGTTATTGAATACATGGCACAATTTGTGGCTCTCTTGAATGTTGTGAAAATTGTCTCAGACGATGCCAGCTGGCCAGTTTCGTGTTTTGGAAAGTGACACTTGGCGGCTTTCACTCAAATTCAAAACTTAGGCAAAAATGAAGCGAAAGAAAAAAAAGGGGGGAAGAGAACCCATGCTCAGATTATGCCACTTGGCATCCTTCACTACACTTTGACACTTAAACAAAATGAAACCTACATTCTGCTCTAAAACTCTACTACTACAACCAAGGTATGTAGGAATCAAAATTGCAGTGCGTGACTAAAAATTGAATGCAACATAGAGTAAAAATTACTCTATAGTTATTGGCCACCTCCAAGACTTTTGAGCCTACTCAAAAATAAATACAACTTCTGCTCTGTCAAAATTTTAAGAATTTACAGCTTTAGAAGTGATGTCTGGTAGATGGACCATTCATAGTCAGATAACCCTTGCTTGTTCTACAATTCAATGAAAGCTAGATCAAGGTTAATGAGATCCTTGTGCAAAAAAGTTTACAAAATATGGATTGTAGCTTTTAGTTTGAATTCAACCTAGGAAATAGGAACCAAAATAACTTCAACTTCTGAGATTGAGGAATCATCCCGCAGGTCCTAGAAAATTGTTTGATCCCTCTATTTAGCCAGCAACAATAATTCAATTTGATCAACCATCAGCACCATATTGGCACCCAGAAATGGAGAAGGAAGGCTGAGTTACACTAATCTTCAATATGCTATCTCATCTCATTGATGCCTTCTTTCATGACTTCAAGAAGCTCTTTGCAACTGTTGGCCACGGTATTGCAACTAAGCACCTCATTGACCCATTTTGTGGTGACCATTCTATCATTGATTCTTGTGGCTACCAATGTCACATCCATTACATCATAGAGCTTATACAACAAGGTTTGGGAGTCCATGACTCTATTAGAGACTGTAGCTAGAGTGTTCTCCACTAAATCTTCCACCTTCTCACACAAGTGCTGTGCATTGAGCAAGAAGGTGAGAGATGGCCTGAGCTGAATAATCTCTAAGGAGATTCTTTTCCACATTGACTCATAGAGCCCTTGTACTAGTTTTATCACTCCAAAACCTTGTGGCCTATTAGCCAATTATAGCATTAATTGCATTGCTTTTTGTTTCTCCACTTAGAACTAGGCTTGAAAAGCCATAGCCTTATTTTGCTCATCCAGCAGCCTCTGCTACAATTGGGTAACTTGCAGCTAAAGTCCTTCAACTCTTCCTATAATGCTCTATTCTCCTACCTAAGGTTTGTTGCTACATCCTTTGCATGCGTGAGCTCTACTTTTAATGAATCATTTTGGGCCTAAACTGCCTGGTGAGTCTTAAGGGAAATAGTATCTTGCAACTATTTATTTAGACTTGCTATTTCATTATCTTTCTTACTGATTTCTTTAGCCAAACTATTATAGTTTGCCTTTTCTTTGGCCAAATCGGCCTCCATCTTCTGTAGTCTTCTTGATGTTTTCAAATAATCCTCCATGACTATAGAAGTGGATTCTGTCAATAGCTCAACTCTGTCTTGGGGCTTGAATAAGGACATATCAATGGCCACTGCGTTCATTATATAATCCTTTGGCTGCATTTTCTCACTCGGCTTGATAGCATTGGGTGACAAATGGGTCACCATCAACTACCACTGAATAGGGTCAAATTGTGACCACAGGTGTGGGATAGCCAAAGCTTTATTTTCTTTAATTCTATTTTTATCCAACTGGGCTTTTCTTTCTTTCGTAGTAGCATCAGCCTACATTTAGAAGGTGGAAGAGGATGTAATATGTCCTCCTGTGAAAGGATATCCTTGTGGCAGGCCATATTGAATAGGTAGTGGTTGGCTATGGGTGAGCTAGAGGGGCATCTTTCTAGGAACAGAAGGGGAAAAATGAGGTAATGTTAGGGCTTGAGGCGTCAAGGATGGGGTGGATTGTGAAATAGGGGTGGCAGAGGTGATAGGAGGTGTTATTTGGCTAGGTGGAGGCATCATGTCGATAGGGAAATAAATAGACTGAGAGGGAGGAGGAGTAAAACTTACTTGAGGGGGAATTATAGTGCTCTACACTTGGTGCTATGAAGGCTCCTCTTCCTCCTCTAAATCAAAATGGAACTACACCCTCTTTCTCTTCTTAGGTATCTCTAATTCTAGCTACATCTGCTTCCCTTCCACATCTCTTGTTGCCAGTGGTGCATGTGGAGAACCAGGGACTTCAATCACCTCTGATGATGGGGAAGATTTTGGTAGTGAGGACACCACACTCCTTTGTTTTTCCATGGTGCTAAGTGGTTAGGGCCAGGCTGATGTAGTGACTGTAGTTACAGCTTGCTTCGAGGCTTGTGGTTGTTGGCTTGGTCCCGCTCTAGCTTCCTGCCCTATATTGAGTGTTAGAAATTGAATTTTTTCTAGGCTAGATGAAGGGGAGGGATGACACTCATCCCAGAGTTTCTCCCATCTTTCATCTAAATCCATGCTTCCAAAAGTATGGGTGGTTTGAGAAATTTCCTACCTATATTTCCAATAGGCCTCAATCTTCTCCACATCCTAATCTTTGTTCTTCAATGTCCTTCTCAAACCAGGAGTCATCCTAACTTTGGTATCATAATCCCTCTTCTTATCATAGAAGGTTTCCCATGGCCTATTCTGTGGCTGGGGCAAATCTGTCAATTCAACGTAGAAATCAGGAGCATCTTCTGTAGGTTTTTTTGGTCTCCCAAAAAGGGCAGCCTTCATGTGCATCTTGGCCCCAATCCTATTGGTCCTTACCCAGGAAGCTATGAAATCACTTGGGTCATAAACCCATTTTTCTTCAACTAGGAGGAAACCTAGGAAGGCTAGCTTTCTTAACAACATAGTCTCAGCATCTCTGGCTTCTAGGCTTATGTTGCCTACCATCCATAAGAGATTGTATATTTTTTCTTCTTCTTCCCAAAGCCATACTCATTTTTGACTACTGATACTTGCCTGGTAACTTCTAGGAATGCCAACCTAAGAGTTAAAGTCCTTGGTAACAACATTGGCTCCCCACAAAACCCATGAACCCTTATGATTGTGTGGTGGGACCCAAAATAGAAGTCACACGGGATTGGAAAACTAACCAAGAAGTTCAAAAAACTTGGAAATAACCTATTTATGATAGGTTCAGGGCTAAGGCAACAAAAAATAGAGGTGACAAATAGTTCCCAAAAATCATACGGGTCGATAGTTCCTGATAAAATGTGTGTCCATGCAGACATAGGGATGGTCCTTTAAGGGTCAAATCTCAGGTCATACAGGTTTAGATTCATATGTTGGGTGAAAAGGTTAGGATTCTAATACAGTATGAGATGGAACAAATAAGAGGAATACCTAAACACCCCTTTTGATTTGAACTGGGTCAGCTATTCCACTATTGAAAATGCAATGTGCTTTGAGAAGTCAAGTTGGTACTCCTACATCTTGTCAACTGTCTTCAACCTAAAATTGATAGCCATTTACTCTACATACACTACCATGTCATCCTTCATGCCAAAGATGAGAGCCATCATTGACAGTGCATCTTAGCTAGCTAGCGTGAATTGAGTTCTTGGTGTAGGGAGCATGGGTACTGTAGTATCGTTATCAGCCATTTGTAACTCAGACCTCAAAAACCTTGTCTGAGTGTTGACGTTCGCCCACATTCTCTACATCTTATCAATAGTGGGGAATGTAGTGGTATTGTCATAATGCAGGGCTAGCATGTCCCTGATAGCTTGTGGGGTGATCTACACCATGAAGAGACTGTGTTGAATGGTGCAAGATGGTGCATAGAGCAAGTCTACGCATAATTCGATCAAATCAGGGCATGGATGCACAGTTGGGACAATGAACTGAGCCAGTTGTGAGGTCCATATCCTCATTTCAAATGTCTTGTATTGCCTTACTTTAGCTCTTTTAAGACACCTTTGGTGTGCCCCTTCTCTAAGACTCTTGATATTGGTTTTGTTCAAGATTGGGTCCATGATTCCATCTACGTAATCCTTTACTTTTGATGGGTCACTGGCTTGACCAACTCCTGGGATTCTGGTTCTCAAATAGGTTATCGATGGTTGTACAAGAGCTGTAGCATATGATTTACTAAAAAGTAACCTATCAAGAGATTTAGACGTCCCAGCTCTTTGTTGTGAATATGATGCTCCCTTCATCTCTTTTTTGTAATACCTGGTATGAACCTTGTGCAAGACAAAAACACTCTTACTGAAGCAAACTTTACTGGGTGCTAACTAAATGTAAGGAGTAGGATATTTTCACAGGTGTAGGAATGCTTGAGAGTTTGTAAACTTTAAATCTTTCTAAGAGATATTTATAGACCTATCAAGTCTCAAATAACATTAAATTTGGATGACCATTAGCAGATCCTAGTCAATCTTTGGGAAACAATGAGGTGGACACGCTATGTAGGTTGCAGTGCAAGGTACCTTAGAGATTTTGAAAGATTTGGGAAGCATTTAATATGGAAAAATTTTGAAAAATTAAAAAAAACTTTCTAAGCCGCTAACTCTATGTTTAAAACACTTATTTAAAAGGGAAGTGGGAAAACAACAATGGAAAATAAAAGTAATGCGGAAATGGGAAACTACCTAACTACATTAATTAAGCATCTTTATTTCCCTCCAAGATCAAAAACAAAATTTCTAACATCTCATTCATGACAAGCTAGCTTATGTTGCCATACAAGTGATTGAAATGGGTATATCTTTGGTGAAATGTTCTCTGTGTAGGCCACACGGATTTGCCTGCATTTGAGAGAGTCTAAGTTGAACATGCTTTCAACATCCATAAGTTCTTCTTGTTCTTAGAAGCCCATCAAATATTAGCTCCTGATGTTGGTATGTCTTACCAAGAAATTAATGATGGTTTGTTCATCAATAGAATCCTTTTGACCTAGATCATATATTAACTTAACTTCTGCTTTGAACTCTAGCTCTATTGCATCATCCTCCTCTTTCATGACTTTAATCTCTAGAAAGGATGATCTTGAAAGAGTGCAATAATTTTGCACATGTAATTAAGGCTTAATGTTATTATGTTCATCTGTAACCAATTCATATCTATCTTACAAAATGGTATAACCTGACCCAATAAACAAATCATTTGAAACATGATCTAGGGATTGTCCATGTTCTTCTTCATTATTTTTCAAAGTGAGAAGAAAGTCATAGATTATTTCCTCTTCATCAGCATTCTAGCTTGCATAATTTCATGGGGAAACATGAGCTCCCATATTTACTCTCTATACTAGTTGAAACTGATTGACTATTCTTCTTGGACTAATTACCAGAGGTAGTAAAAGAATACCTGAATTTGCAGTAGATTGTGATCTAGTTACTAGTCTACAGCTCTGACTCCTCATAGCTCCCTGGTTCATGCGGTCTTGAAAGAAACTTCAAGACTAATCCCACTTGGCATGCTAAAAATTTTTGATGCTTAAAATTGCACTTGATCTTAATCAACAACAATGGGAAGTTTCAAGCTGTGGGATATTGCGGCTTGAAACAACCTCCAGATTTTAGAGAAGCTGGTCTCTTCTTTTGTATCAAGTGTTGGGGGGAAAAGGGATAGAAAATTAAATAGAAATGCAAGTGTAGGAAATGAAACCTAACTATGGTGATGTGCCTAAGTGTAATCCTAATCCTAACTTGAGCACAGTGAGACTATATATAGGATTCAATTACATTTAAGACTAGACAAGTGCATGATCAATGTAAAAGATTGAAATAATAGAAACAGAGGCTCACAATAGAGACTTATTTTGCTGGGATATAGAAAATGTCAATAAAGGCATAGTTTTCAATCTTCTTGTAAGAATCTTCCAATCACACAAGAGGCACAAAAATCACGTACAGTTATGTAGAACTTCTGATTCAAGAAAATGAGACAAAAGCAAATGACATTCCTGATTACAACTCCAAAAAATCTACAGTATAGAATACTTTTGCAAATGACATAGATAATATCAACAAAGGCATAGAGTTCAATCTTCTTAATTCATTCAGCCACATAAAAGGCACAGAAACATGCACAGTTACATCAACTTTACAACTCAAGAAAATGAGACAAAAGCAAATGATACTACTTAGTCAAAATTCTTAGCAAGTCTAAAAGTATAGAAAGTCCCTCCTTTCTTTTGAGTATCTCCTTCCTTTTTATAGCCTCGGATGTCTCCTTCTGTCATCCCCTTTCCCACACAATTCTACTCCGTCCTTCACTCACAGGGGATAAAAAGATGGTGCTTTTAATGCCTTGGATGCATCCTGGTCTTATCAAGAACTATCCTGACTACGGCATGGTGATTCATGACTAGTATCCCCTTCCATGCCTAAAATTCTTCATTCCATTACCTACTTAGCTACTTGACTGTCTATTCTGCCTCCGCTTATATGGGAAAAATAGACGGCCCTTTTAATGTTTGTAGGCTCCACAAATCTACCCAGTGAACTGTTCCATCTCCCAAAAATAACTCCCCCCGAGTTTCCCTCCATTTTGCTTTATTGTAACAGATACATGGAACACTCTATTTTGTTGAAATGGGGAAGGAAACATAGTCAATTTTTATAAATTCCCCTTCTTGCTTAGAAGGCACCGAAGAATGACACTTGGCACTTTCCACATGATTTATTGAAGACACACAACATTTTCCATTTTCTCTATATCCTGCTCAGGAACGCTCTGCTTTTGACACCTATCACAATTTGCTTCTTCGATACTTAGGAGTTTTAAAACTCACACGTTATTTTCTTTAGAAAATTTTAAGAGGGGAATGGATGCACGTGGCAATCTTCATATGTTGACACTTGGTGCTTCCACAGACCTTTGAAGTAACACCTAGGACCCACCACAATCTTTCTTTGGCAATGAAGCTTGAAGATGGGCTCTCAAAAGTTGACACATGGTGGCCTCTGCTATTTTTTAGAAGATACATGGCATCTTTCACTTCTCCTAATAGGGGTATGTGGTGCCTTCCACTATTTTTGAGGATGGAGTAGAAAGGGGCTCAAAGAGTGACACTTGGCAGCCTCTACTACACTTCGGTACTCAAACAAAATGGAACGACTCTTCTATGCCTTCCAAAAAGGTACTTAACCCCTTTGGTTTTTTGGGGCACTCCCTTGAGCTTCTTAATAAACCAAAATGGTTCAATGGTTCAACGATTCAACACTGCATGCCATTTACATGTTATCTAAGGTATTAAACCAAAAATGTTGAACCATTACATTAAACCTAGGCATTGAACCGATTGTCTCTTAGATGTCGACACGTGGTGCATTTTGGCTTCCTCCAAAAAGTAGTCTAGGGCCTTCTATGACTACCACTTGGCACTTTCTGCATGATCCTATTACGTAGCTTGTTGAAAACCTTTTCGCCAAAAAAATATAATGAATGCAGGTGCCGTTACGAGACGCAGATGTTGACACATGGTGACTTCTGTTGAGTTGTTATTAGATACATTACATGATCTACGACTCTCTTGAAATTTGTGAAAATTGTCTTAGACGATGCCAGCTAGCTGGCTCCATGTTTCGAAAAGTGACACTTGGCAGCTTCTGCTCGAATTCAAAACTTAGGAAAAATGAAGTGAAAGAAACAAAAAAGGGGGGAAGAGAACCCGTGCTCGGACTATGCCACTTGGTAGCCTCCATTGCACTTTGACACTTAAACAAAATGAAACCCGCGTTCTGCTCCAAAACTCTATTTCTATGACCAAGGTATGTAAGAATCAAAACTGTAGTGCGTGACTAAAAATTGAATGCAACATAGAGTAAAAATTACTCTACAGTACTCTAAATTCTTATTTAATAGTTTGATGAATTTTGGAAATGAAATGATAAATTTATTTTTTCTAGTTTTAGTTGATTTGAAATTATAAAAAAATATGGGATAAATGTAGGGTCCTATGGATGGCTTGAACATCCACATAACCCTAAATGCAACCCAAACACCCTAATTCAAAAAGATTGAGTTTTTATGTTCTTACATTGCTATTTACAAAACCTCAAGGAAACTTTTTATGTTTTTACACTTAGATAAAATTTTGGATAACCCTAGGAAGAAACCCTTAGGGTATAACTATTTCAATTAATAAGTATTTTTACTATATTTGGTAGATTTTTATACTCAGAATTAGCTTGTTGAACCAGTTTGGAAATATGAACATTTTTACATAGACATATATAAACATCTATATAGGGTATGTTGGTAAAAATGGAGGCTTTCATTTTAGAATTATTAAATATATTTTAGAAGCCTTTATTTTTACCAGGTAAATGATTAAATGAAATTTATATCAGGTTATAAATACTCAAATCTATGTAGGGATTTGACTATGTAAATGTAGTTGGTAGAGATAAAATGAATTTGGCTTATTTCACTCATATTTATATCTAGGTGATAAATATATATACATATGTAGGTATATGTATATGCACCTTATAAAACTTTAGTGACCTAGGGTATATATATATATATATCCCTCTGTGTGTGTGTTTGAGAAGTTGATTTAAGACAATTGAGGATTTTGGTTATGATGTCTTGAGTTTTATTATATATAGATTATATTTTTATATCCTTAATGTATATAAATTCATTTAACCAGTTGGCTGAGTATTTACAAAGTAATGTGCATATATATATATATATATATATATTTGAGCATTAACAGATCTGCCTTCTATTATATAAATGCTTGAGTATGAAATAAGTACATAAAAGGTGCATATTTGTATTTGGATGATTTTATGTATATGATTATGTATTTAAATAAAATGCATATATATATTTATGGTGATTAATAAATCTTGGTAAAATATTAAAATACTATATTCATCAACATATATTAATTATTTATTAAATTAGAGTCATTATACAACTCGCTTTGGGTAGTATAATATAGAGGTTGGGTTTATATTGTTATCAATATTTCTTTTATAGTTAATATATTGAAATCTATTTACTTAAAATCATATTTACTTGTATAATAGATGAGACTTAAAAGACATCGAGTATGTTTACATAGCGATTGAATTATGTCTTGCAAAATTTTAGAAAAGGAAAAATATAGTTGGGTGAGTGAATAGATAATTGTATATTTTTATTAGTTATGAAATTCATTTAAATTCTAAGTATGCTAGTCAAAGTAATATGTATTTAAATTTTTTGGTATATTAAATGTTTGTGATGAATTATTGTAGTTTCAATGTATATCAATAGTATACAAGATACTCGATCATGGATAGTCAATTATCTACTTAGAGTATAACGTATACATTATCAGATTTGTGACTATACATAATTTTATATATCTTTGAGATTAAAACTTACACACACACACACACACACACACACACACACACACACACCCCCCCCCCCCCACACACACACACACACAGACAGAGTATATACATGTGATTTATCAATTGTGTTATAAATATAAGAATGGATATACCATATATAGATGTAAACAACTTGTTGAATACTTGTGAACATTACTTTTATGATGAAGTAATACATATTCTTTTTTTTTTTTTTAATGTTTAGTTAAAGCATTAAAAATAAGGTATTTAATTTGTTTTAAATACAAATCATATTAATTTTGTTATATGATTAGCTTATAGTTATTTTTGTGGAATATGAACAAAAAAATAAGTGGTGATTAATGATATGTTTCCTGGATTAAATAACATTATGAGTTACATATTAATATTGGGTAACTTGGAGTCCAGATATGAGTCTTACCCACATGGTATGTTTCTATTGAAGACTATTTATAATTTTGTTTATTATTCTATAATAAATATTAGGATTATTGGATTTATTGTGTTACATTTGATAGAATAAATGTATGTATTTGAGATTTTTGTACTTAGTATATTTATTATCTACTAATATAAAATATTTTGATTGAATTTATTCATTTTTATATTATTATATAATTAACTAAATATCACATTTATGATACTAAATAAGTAGTGGATGGATTCTACTAGCTTAAGTAGTGCCATCAATGAAAGATGAGGTGTAATTAGATTGAGTGGTATGTGAGAAATTGACTAATCCTAGAGATCATTAACTATTGAAAAATTTGGATAAAGTAATATTTATAGTTAAACATTTCCATTTCATGTGTTTGATATAGTTTACATGTTTATACAAAATCATGGTAGAATGGATTTATTTATGTTATACATAATGTATTAGTTATATTATATCACACGGGTTCTAGTTTGTCACTATGGATTCCCACACCATCATTATCTACCCATCCATGAAAGTAGAGACAATAATTTTTTGGGAGATAGTGTGGGGGTTTGATGGTCTATGATTGGTGTGGAAAAACACTCAGATGATGCTTTCCCACCCCGTAATAGTACTAGACTACAGACTACACTTGAGATTACAAATAGATACTTGAGTTTTGGAGACTCGTGTTCTATAGAGCTTTGTATCATTGTATTATTATTTATTGAGACATTATTTTTTATTATAAATATACTATTTATTCATTTGTACATCTACAATAGTGGCTATAATGTTGTATTAGTCGTGGCTAAAATTGTATTATTACTTTTATGAAATAAATGCAATATGTATTATTTATTCAACATTGTTCATGTTTTATTATATCATTATCATGTTGATAATTATCTAAATGGATTATCTACAAACCTTGTGGGGTTAAATAAACTAATGAATTTAGTTAAAGATCACTTAGTAAGGTTTTTTGTGGTGAAATATGTTAAATGAATTTATGTAAGCCACCATAGGTCTCCTTGCTTAAGTAGTGTGTGGATTTAAACATATTAATTCATGGTCACTATAGTGTGGGTTAAAGTTGACATCGATCGATATATACACAACAAACCTCCATGGCTTGAGGATGGTGACTACAATTTTGGACCCTAAAATGCTGACATAATTTATCCAAGAGACTCATAAGTGATTGTTAGACCCCTTGTTGGTGAATTTCTGCCCAAATATAGAAAAAATAATGAACAATATCAACCTCATGATAAGATTTTTTTCAAGGTAAGTATTACACTTTAATTCATTCACATTTTAAATTTATCATCTTTTGTGTCTGTCTGCTACTATTTTACATTCAATTTTTGTTATTTTATCAAAAATGTAAGCTATTACTATAGTTTATTTTATTTATTTAGCATTTTACATATAATTGATGTCGATCCATATGAATTAGACAAAAACAAAAAGACCTAAAAGGATTACTATGAAAAGGCTTAGCAAAAGACTAAAACCAAACTTTTTGAAAGAATTAGACTTGTATATTTGTTGTAGGCATTGTCAAAGAACACTTATTCCAAAGAAAATATACATACTAGTTAATATTTCAAATAAGGGTACCCAATTTTGACTTGAAAGGCCAAATTTTTTTCAACAATAATATAATTATCTTTTATAGGTTGGTGATGTACTTTAAATTCTTATTTAATAGTTTGATGAATTTTGGAAATCAAATGATAAAAATATTTTTTTCTATTTTTAGTTGCCTTGAAATTATAAAAAAATATGGGCTAAATGTAGGGTCTTTTGGATGGCTCAAACATCCACATAACCCTACATGTAACACAAAAACCTTAATTCAAAAATATTGAGTTTTTATGTTATTACAATGTTATTTACAAAACCTCAAGGAAATGTTTTATGTTTTTACACTTATCTAAAATTTTGGATAGCCCTAGGAATAATCCCTTAGGGTATAACTATTTCAATTAATGAGTATTTTTACTAGACTCAGTAGAGTCTTACACTCAAAATTAGCTTATTGAACCAATTTGGAAATATGAACAGTTATATGTAGACAGATAAAAACCTGTATAGGGTATGCTGGTAAAAATAAAGGCTTTCATTTTAGAATTATTAAATATATTTTGGAAGCCTTTCCTTTTACCAGGAAAATTATTAAATGAAATTTCTATCTATATATAAATAGTCAAATCTATGTAGGCATTTGATTGTGTAAATGTAGTTGGTAGAGATAAAATGAATTTGGGTTATTTCATTCATACTTATATCTAGGTGATAAATATATATACATATATAGGTGTATGTATATAAACCTAATAAGAATTCAGCGACCTGGGGTGTATATATATATATATATATATATATATATATACATACATACATACATACAATTGTGTGTGTGTGTGTTTGAGATGTCAATTTAAGATAATTAAGGATTTTGGTTATGATGTCTTGAGTTTTATTATATATAGATTATATGTTTATATCCTCAGTGGATATAAATTCATTTAACCAATTGGATAAGTATTTAATTAGTAGTGTGTGGGTTTAAACATGTTAATACATGGTCACTATAGTGTGGGTTAAAGTTGACATCGATCCATATATACATAATAAACCTCCATGGATTGAGGAGGATGGTGACTACAATTTTGGACCTTGAAACACTGACAAAATTTCTTGAGGAGGATCATAAGCGATTGTTAGAACCCTTACTCATGAATTGTTGCCCAAATATAGATAAAATAATGCACAATATCAACCTCATGCCAAGATTATTTTCAAGGTAAGTATTACAATTCAATTCATTCACATTTTAAGTCTACAATCTTCTGTGTCTCTTTGCTACTATTTTGCATTTAATTTTTGTTATTTTATAAAAAATACAAGTCATTACTATAGTTTATTTATTTGTTTATCATTTTACACAAAATCGACATCAATCCATATAAATTGACGTTGATCTTGTAGGATCATAATTGATTCCTACTAAACCTTTTAAACATTATTGAAGTCTATTTTCATAAGATTCAAAATATAAAAAACCTATCAAAACCTACATTCTAGTTTTTGAAAACCCATCTTTTACATGTAGATATCTTTGACATATTCTATTACATCTATATATCTTATCCATTTATATTTGTTTATCCTTTTTATCTTTTTTATTTATCTTAAAATGCAATAAATGATTTTAATTTATCTAATATTTGTCAAATTATCTTGTACATCATTTATATCTTATAATCTTTATCTTTTATCTTTATTATCCCTCTTAATTGAAAAAAACGGGTTGACATCCATTTGAGAAAGCGTGTTGCTTCTCACGGCTAGTTTATAACCAGGTAGCCCACTCATCTTCATAATGATCTATTTTTGTCCAAGTGTTTACTTTTGATTTGTAGGTCATTCTTCCCCATCCAAAGATGAGTTCCCATAAATCTTGATCTATAGTACACAACCAACCATCCATATCTCTAGGTAAAATAAAAAAACCTACTTATACTTTGTTTTTAGTAGCTAATTAGATCACATTGAAAAAGCATGAAAAATACTAAAACATTTTGGTGCACCTAGAGGGACCAATAGTGGGTCCCTTTATTTTGTTCTTTATTGTGCATGTAGTCTCATTAGTGAATTTCATCCTCTTTTACATTTCTTTTCAATAAAATAACTTTCATTGTATTTTCTTCTTTAAAGTAAAAACATCATAGGCATAGGATTTGCATTTCATGTGCATTTGCTTTGTATTGAGTTGAATTCTTTCTCTACATCCAAAAAAAATCAAAATATTATTTTGGATTAAAAATAAACAAAATTCATAGTCTATCTACTTGAACTATTCTATCTAGATTAATTAGGTAGTTAATTAATCCATTATTCCACAAATCAATCACACACGACCAAACCACAAAATCAAAAATCACACATCAAAACTTGACATAATGAACTGACTTGGATTTCATCACCAAGTGGGGAGCTTTATTCCTAGTTCTTTCACTTGGATTTAATCACTAAGTGGAGTGCCAACTCAGTACTCTGATTGATTATAAAACCTAATTGAGTTGTATAACTTGGCTAAGCACCCACACTGGCTATGGGATTGTTATGTTAGGGAAGCAAGCCCCAAGTACCAAGCTATGTACCATCACTAGTATAGATTAAACCTTACTTACCTTAGGTTATATTTTGGGTTTATTCCTAAACAACCTGAAACCATCCTTAGAAATTTATTTCTAGTACCCTATCCAAGACCAATCAATTTTCACATTAGGGTTCATGTAATCAAAAAGTAACATAATAAAAGAATCCTAAGCATTTAACATTTCTAGTGTATGTTATTTTTATTGCTTTTTATTTTCTTCTACTTGTTTGAGTATGTAAGGTTTGAAATATTCCACCATCGTATAACCCGATCCACTTGTTTGGCCTTATAATTCTAACTTGGTAACAGGTTCATGAACAATTAGATCCTCATCCTTACCATTGGGGAAACCTTCAGGATCTCCTATAAAACCTTTGCCAAAACCCTTGATAATAATCCTCAAGCATTGAGTGATCACCTTCCCAATCATACGGTTCATGTTTCTCTTCCATCTCATGAGTATATTAATTACTCTATTTATACCATGATGCTTAAGGGACAAAGTGAATTCTCACTACCTTATAATCCTAGTTTTTATCACTTGGTTAAGCCAAGTCAACCTCAGTCCATGCCCTATATTAGATCATTTAACAATTATCCAAACATCTTTCCATAACATCTCCAACATTATCAATATTTACCCTAACCTTTTCAACTATTTCAAGAGTAATTATTCCCCCAATCCCAACAAATTCCAATTCAACTACTGCAACCCTCTCGGGGGCCAACCTTTCAACCTACCCTATTTCAATTATCTCAACCTACCTTACCTCACTCATCCTCTTTCCCATGTTAGCATTTACATTTACAACCTATCCAATTAGCCTTGTCAATTCTATGAATTGTACCAATCCAATTAACTAGTTTATCCTCTTTATAGGGACATTCAGTAGAACTAGTTTTGAAACCTCCTACCCAATGGTATACTCTACTCAGGGAACCATATATTTATGTGCTAGAAAAGATGGTAAAAGAATCAATAATCTATTTCCCTCCTATCAAGCCTATTATATTAGGACCATATGATCTCATTCCACCTTGGTATAAGGGAAATGAATTTTGCCTCTATCATCATATCATGTGTCATATAGTGGAAAGATGTAAATATTTCAAATGGTTGGTCCAAGACTTGGTTGATCATGGTAAACTTGTTCTAGTCAATCCCAATCCCTTACAAAATCAAAAATCTATTGTTAGTCATCCTCTTATGTCAGCTATCTCACCCATTTCTAGTCAAAATTCTTCAATCCCTGGTGTCTTTGTATCTAAAACCATCCCTGGTAAGCCTATTACTAAGGAGGTTATTGAAACCTTATCCAACCCATCTATTGAATCCATTCAAGTTTCACATCTTCCTCTAAACTTAGTTATAGAGGAAGAACCCATTTTCATCAGCCCTCTTATGGATCAAGTTCAACTTGTCCACCCATCCTTAGCTATTATAGTAAAGGAACCTCTCAACCCCAATTAGTCAAGTCAGCTACCTGAATCAGTAATCCAATTCATTCACTCTATAGTTTGCTCACCCTCATCTATTTGACAATGATAAAATGTTTACCTTTGATCTTATTCATTTTAGGTGAGATTCAAATTTTTGTTACGTCATCTCATTTTCATACCAAATCAAACAATCTCATCCATTGTATACCTTACTTTTTCAAACCTATAAATCCATCACTAAATATAAAGCAACCCAAATAACCAAGTTAACCAATCAATTTATCGACTTCTTCATGCAAACCATTAAGTCATTTTGATATCTAAAAATTCATGTTTTATAGATTTAGTCAGGAATAAATCAATTGCATTATTTAAATATCCCTAAATCTATCACCCAAACCATTCCAACCAATCAACTGCATCTATAGTCTAAAAGGTTTCCTAAACATAAGTCATCGGGTTTAGGTCAGAATCTTAAACATTGTAATCCCTTTTTAGGCACTACATTGAAGCTTCCTAATAGGGACAATCAGATGATTTTATTAGATTTGTCTAAATTTTAAAACCACTCCATCCATTTCATTTTTAGTTTTCAACCTTATAATCTTTTGAATCATAGTCAAAATCAGCTATCTCTCTACCCTATTGGCATTGTAAAGGTCATCCCACCTAAACTCCTACATGTGTCTTAACTTTTCTATCAACTAACAAATAACAAGATATCAAAAATGGATGAAGAATCCTTTACCCCTTTGGGATTATTTTAACCATCTACTAAGATTTATTTTCCCACTAGGGGAAGCTTTTTACTTCGAGTCAATGTGGATCATATAAGTATGGGGCATTTTCAAAATTATCCCCCTCTATGCATCTTTGCACTTGAATCCTTCATGTTCAAGGATCCTTTTACCTTTTTTTGTCTAATACAATCTTTTTCTTTTATCTTTATCATCCACCAGAAGTATTTTAAACGCATTCTCAACCATTTTCCATTATCAAGACCAATTGATGGAAGAATCATGTGATTTTTTATGTTATAGACACTTAGCCCAATCTTAAATGTGAGCACCTTAGCTCTGCTTATAGCATGTTTTTCATGGATACATTCCACCTTTTAACAAGGAACCCCATGGTAATTGTCTCTCGACTTCCCATATTGATTCCATTCAACATTTACCTCCCCCGCTTTGTGTTTTGGTTTTGCTCTTTAAAAGGTGACCAAGACTAGTCTAGGTTAATTCACATCAAAAAACTAAAAATTTTAGGATATCTTACTCAAAAGGGTCATTGTCAAAATTGTAGTCTTCTCCCTTAAAGGATAGATACCAAGAATTATAAGTTACATAAATAGAATAGACTAATCCCTTGAAGGATAACTATCAAATAAATTAAAATCTAGACCACTCCCTTAAAGGATGGCTAGTTATAGTTTTGGAAAAAGCAAAACAACTGGAGGCTTCCCACATTGATAAGCTTCCCAAAATCTCTCAAAACAAAAGTAGACAAGGACCCTAAATCAAAAATTCAAAATCCAATATATCCCATAAAAGACTTCTTGCCTTGATTAGTCTTCTCTAATTATGCAAAATTCTTGAATCGATCAATCTATCTCTTATATATAAAGCATGGATTAGCCCATGGAACATCCTAAGTCACCTATAAAGACATCATATTTCACACAAGGTGGGTGGTATACCCATAACTATTTCATACATGTCACACCTCTTTTACCTAATCAAGGAAATCTAAGCTTGCCTTTTATAGATTTGTTTTAAGTGTTTATTTACCTTTGCAAGGGTGTCAAGTACAAAGCCTTAAGGAGTTTACTTTTTGAAAAAACCCATATTAACTATGGTCTATTTTGATAAGTTGGTGAAAAGGGTCCCCCTTTATGTCTTTTTTGCATATATTACCTTAATCCAAACCCATTCTAAAGGAGTTGAACCTTTGTGTTCACTCTCTTCTTGATTATTCAAATTTACATCTTTTATGATTAGGTCATAGCCTTTCTATGATGCCATTTCACCCATCCATATCAATCTTAACATATCATTATCCATACCAACATAAAAAAGTGATTGTGATTCATATGAATTCATATCAATATCTTTATTTATGCTTTGATTTCAACTTTTGTAGTAGTCACATTTTTGTCTTATGCCAATTAAGTCATACTTTTTTCATTTAATTTGTCTTTATTTACCCAAAAAAACCTTGTATTAGTGGAAGTTTGACCCTTTCTATTCCCATTGTCTAAGTCAACTTGAGTATTTCACCTTAAAACATGAGTCCATAGCCAAAAACCCTTTACAAGCCAAGATAGCTTAGGTTTGGTTTTGTCTATCACTTTTTATCTTGGTGCCAAATATTAAGCCCATGTGTTTCATGTCAAATTTATCTATTATTTGTTCATATATATTATTGTCTATTTACCTTAGTCCTCATTCGAGCTTAACCCTGGTGTTGATGTGTTGACATTTTTTTTGTCACCTACTTTTTGTGCTGGATACCTATCCATTTGTCCATTTATCCAAGTTGCATTTGTGTATTTAGTCCATCAATCCCCATTTATATATTTGCATTTTTCTTATATCCATTTCCATTATCTCTCTCTTCCTCTACCCTTTGCCAAAACAATATCCATCTCTTTTTCCCTTCATTGGTTCCTGGTTTGATGGGAAAACATTCTCATACCAAATTGGGACATGCTAGGGGCATTTATTTAAGTTCTACTTCTATATTTTTGTCTCATAGCTTGATTTTATCAACCATTCCACAAAAAGGGGAAAATGTAGACACCATAATTTAGCACCCTTTCCCTATTATACCATCTTTTGGGTGATCATTTTAGTAATCAAATGTAGATGCTAGAAATCTACACCATACCCTAAAACCTTAAAATAAGTTGAGTTTGAAATCCTAAAGTTTTGAAATAGGTTAAGTCTAAAATGTGGTAGAAACCTTAAAAAATCTATATTTTGTATATTAACTCCTAGAGTTCTAGAACCACTCTCAAACATCCCAAAAGTATATACATAAAATATAACTTAAAGTTTATTATACTTAAATGTTTACATTATGTATATTCCCCATATTTACCCATAGTAATTAACCCTATTAGTTACTATTTAGCATCCCTAACTACCCAAATTATTTTAGATAACCAAAAATCTTAAAAATAAATAAAAACAAAACCCATCTAACCTCCCAACAACCCTTCCAACAACTTACTCTCGTAAAAAACTCATGCAAATAACTTAGTGTTACATTCACTTAGGTTAGCATGTAGTCAAAGAAACCTAAGCCAACTTTTAACCAAATTGGGATAATTTACATCAATTCTCCCTAATTAACATCGATACTCTATGATCGATGTTGATCCTCTTTGATCAATGCTGATCCTCTGTGATCGATGTCAATTCTCTTGGATTGACATCAATTCATATATACATAGAAAAACTCCATGGCTCAAGAAGGATGGTGACTACAATTTTGAACCCTAAAATGCTAACAAAATTTCTCCAGGAGACTCATAAGTGATTTTTGGACCCCTTATTGGTGAATTTTGCCCAAATATAGATAAAAGACTGTACAATATCAACCTCATGCCAAGATTATTTTCAAGGTAAGTATTATACTTCAATTCATTCACATTTTAAATCTACAGTTTTCTATGTCTACCTACTACTATTTTACATTTGGTTTTTATTATTTTATCAAAAATACAAGCTATTAATATAGTTTATTTATTTTTTAGCATTTTACACAAAATTGATGTTGATCCATATGAATTGGCATTGATCCTGTAGGATCTTCATCGATCCCTGTGAAACTTTTTAAATATTTTTGAATTCTATTTTCATAAGATTCAAAATCTAAAAAACCTATCAAAACTGGCATTTTATTTTCTAAAAACATATCTTTTACATGTAGATATCTTTAGCATTATCTATTACATCTATTTATCTTATCCATCTATATTTGTTTATCTTATTTATCTTTTCTATTTATCTTAAAATGTAATAAATGATTTGAATTTATCTAATCTTTGTCAAATTATCTTGTACATCATTTATATCTTATAATATTTATCTTTTATCTTTATTATCTTTATTAATTGAAAAACGTGGGTTGACATCCATCTAAGAAAGCATGCCACTTCTCAAGACTAGTTTGTAACAAGGCAACCCACTCATCTTCCTATTGATCCATTTTTGTCTAAGTGTTTACTTGTGATTTGTAGGTCATTCCTCCCTAGCCAAAGATTATTTCCCAAAATCTTGATCTATGGTGCACAACCAACCATCTATATCTCCAGGTAATCTTAAAAACCCTACTTATACTTTGTTTTTAGTAGCTAATTAGATCATATTGGAAAATCATAAAAATACTAGAACATCACTATAGTAGTAGATTTTTATACTACAATATTAGGGTCATATGATGTGATCATAGGAGTCATTTGGCTTATTAAGCACAAAGCTATGATTGACTATTATCTAACAAAGATATAGTGTCAAGATGATTTTGAAAATTAGACACAACTTCAACATGAGAAAAGAGAGTTTAATATTAATAAAATTTATACAATTCAACTCAAGAAAGTTTAGAAGAAGGGATGTTAAGAATTTATCATTAAGATAAATGAGGTAGAAATCTAAGGAACCATCCATCAATGACTATCCTTTTCTAAGGAATTTTTAGGATGGGTTTCTAGAGGAATTACTAGGGCTCCCACCCAACCATGAATTTGATTTCTTGATAGATATCATACTTGGATTGAAACTATAGTCTAAGGTAATGTACAGGATGACAACCGCTAAATTGGTTGAGTTAGAGGATCAACTTCAATAATTGTTGAAAGGACCGATTTGACTAAGTGTGTCACCATGGGGTGCACCAATTATCTTTATCAATAAGAAGGATGGTACACTTCACATGTGTATTGATTATAGGTGTTGAACAAGGTGACAATCAAGAATAGATATCTATTTCCATACATTGATGATCTCTTTGATTAGATGTTAGTGGAAACGATATTTTTTAAGATTGATTTTAGAGAAGGGTATCCTCAACTAAGAATATGTGATGAACATATTCCAAAAATAGTGTTTATAACTTGATATGGGAACTACGAGTTCACAATATTACCTTTTAGGTTGACAAATGCTCCTTCATCATTTATGAATCTCATGAATAGTGTGTTCAAAGATTATTTAGATTATTTTATTTTGGTCTTTATAGATGACATCCTCATATATTCTAAGGATGAGGAGGATCATCTTCATCATATAGAACTAGTTTTGCATCATTTGTGAAAGAAAAAGTTGTACAAGTTGTCCAAGTGTGTATTTTTCATAAATAAAGTGTAGTATTTGGGACACATTATCTCTAAAAATGGTATTTTAGTAGATACAATGAAGATAAGAGCCATAATGGAATGGTCAACACCTAATAATGTGCATGAGGTAAGGAGTTTCATGGGATTAGTGGGATATTACAAGAAATTCATTTCAAATTTATCTAAGATAGCTAATTCAATTACCTCTTGAGAAAAATAATTAGAGTTTTGTCTAGTCAAACAAGTGTGAGACAACCTTTTAGGAACTGAAAAGGAGGCTTACTTCATCATTAGTGCTAAGAGCTCACAATCCTAATGGTTAATTCTTAGTGATCAAAGATGCATCTATAGATGGACATAGAGGAGTTATTATGTAGGATGATTTAATTATAGTTTATGAATATTGAAAATCAAATCCATATGAGGTAAATTATTCCCCTCATGATTTAGAGCTTGATATAATTGTGCATGCCTTGTAAGTTTGGAGGCATTATCTATTGGGGAAATTGTTTGAACTCAAGAGTGATAACTTGGGACTCAATTAATATTCACCCAACCAAACCTAAAGTCTCATTAGAGGTGATGGTTAGAGTTCTTATCTCATTATAATTTTGATATTAATTATATCAAAGGCAATAAAAACAATTTTTTTGATGATTTAGACTATAGAAGGTACATAGTAGCCATGGCTAATATAAAAAGTACTTTCCAAGATCAGTTAATAAAATTATTACTAAGAGATAAATTATATGAATATATCAAGAAATCATTGGCAAAAAATGCTCATAATCCTAGGTATAAAGGATTCGAGATAGAGAATGATGGTATTTTGAAGTACAATGGTAGGATGTGTGTGTTGATATAGAGTCTCTAAGTACCATGGTGCTAAAGAAAATACACAATGCCTCATATTCAACACATCCATATGTAACCAATCTCATGGTTGATCTAAGGCCACTCTATTTCTAGAAAAAAATCAAGAAAGATGCAATATATTTTGTCTCATTATTTGGAATCTCAACATGTGAAAGCTAAAAATGTGCATCTGACTAGATTTTTATATCCTCATGATATACTAGAATGGAAATGGTACGTTATTATAATGTACTTTATCTATGGGTTTCCATTATCATGAATTTAACATGTTATGATCTTGGTTATAATTTATAAATTAACTAAGGTAGCCCCCTTCATATTAGTTAAATTCACAGATGATGCATCTATGCTTGCAAAGATATTCATGAAAGAGGTGTATCAGTTACATGGATTTATAGATAAGATCATTTCATATTGAGATCTAAGAATTACTTCTAGATTTTGGTTGACTCTAAATTCATCTTTGGGTATGTAGTTGAATTTCAACACTTCTTACCACTTAGAAACCAATGGACAAACAAAGAGAGTTAACCAAGTTTTATAAGATTCCTTCATATGTATTTCATGGATAAATAATAAAAGGGGGATGATTACCTTACATTGGTTGAGTTTCATTACAAAAAATTACACCACTCAACATTGAATATGGCTCCATTTGAGGCATCATATAGAAAGAGGTTTAGAATACCAATTAGTTGGGATAGGGTAGAGGATAGGGTAGTCTTTGGACCTAAGATAATTTTAGAAATAGAAGAAAAATTTAGGATAATGAAGCAGAGGTTGGTCAAGGCCAATGATATATATATATAAATTATGTTTATCTAAAGAGAACAATAAGGTAATTTTTTGTAGGTGATGAAAATTTTCTACAGGTTAAGTCTAAAAAAAGATTGATCAAGTTTGAGAAATCAACAAAACTTTCACCTAGATATGTGGGGCCCTTATAAGTTTTGAAAGTGGTCAATATTGTAGATCATAGGCTCTAGATATAAATGTTTTGCATAATGTCTTTCATGCGTCTTATCTTAAAAAGTATGTTTTTGATTCTTCACATGTGTTGGATTGAAATAATTTACAAGTTCTAGATCATGGGGTGGTCATGGTAGAACCAATCAAAATAATTGACACTCACAAACTCAATTTACATAATAGATAAGTGTCATAGTGTGAGGTCCCGTGGGACCAATATTATGAATATAGTGCCACTTGGAAAGACTATGATGAGTTTTAAAGGTTGTTTCCACATTTGTTTGCTTGATTTGATGCTACATATTATGTTATTCTTTGTTGATAAATGTTATAAGTTCATAACTTATGTTTGAATAAGTGTCACATGGATGATGACTAGTTATAGAGGGAAGGATGTCACTCATTTATATCTAAGCTTAATAAACTTTTGATCTATGGATTTTCATGGTTATATTTTGACTAACTACTATTTGATTAAACTTTATTTCATATGTTGATTATGGGATAGTTATATGTTGCTTAATTTACATGATTGATTAGCTATGGGGTTAGATATACTTTCAGATTATACACTTGATGATCATGTTTATTAGTTTATATAGAAGTATTTTATGGATATATTTATGTTTTGGGTTAACTATCTTCATTTTTGTGAGGTGGATGTAGGACAGATCCATATTTTAGAGTATGATGCAGGGAGGGCATCACTAGAGAGGGTGGTGTAGATGGAGTTGGGGGATGATAGAGAGAAAAATTGGAAACCCACACACACACCATAATATATTAACAAGCTTTATGTTCATTGCTTGAGTTAGTTAGTTTTAGTATGTTTTGATTTCTATTATATATGTATGTTATGATTTTAATTATTGTTTGATGATCTTTTTGATTTAATTATTTTATAGAATTAATCTAGTTATGTTACTAAATTAATGGTTGTTGATGTTATTGTTTGGTTGTTTGAATGAATTTGTACCTATCTTGTTGTGACTTACTGTCATTTTAGACATAGATGAGTGTTTGTATAAACAATGCTTTATTTAGATTCATAACTATATGTATTAAATGGATTATAATATTGTTCTTGATTTTGTTTTTATGTAATTAATTATGATTATAAGACTACTATTATCATTTATAATAGTTGAATAAACCTATATTAAATCATTAATGAGTTAAAGTTCTTTGTTAAGCATTAATGAATGACTTTAGTTGTCATGGTATAATGAGATTAATGTTATTGTCTAAAGATTGTTATAAAGCCTTAGTGCTTAGGCAATTTTTATAATCCTGTGTAAAGTCCATATATATAGTCTCATTATTTAACAATTACTGAGACATCATTATGTTTGATGAATCTTTGCTAAAGTCAAGATTTATTTGTTTGACCTATGAAGCTAACTTCTAGTTTGGAAGTTGAATACACTGATATTTTTTATAATGTTATATGGAGATATTGTTTATTCAACATAGTATGGAAGATAAATTATTTAATGACTTTTATAAATATGATTACATGGGCATTATGGGAAGTCAATGTTAGTGTTCATGAAGTTAATGAATGTGAAATTTTGAAGGGCTATTATAATGATTATTTTATTTGTTAATTAGGAACATTCAAGATTATTAAGATTTCTAATTGGTCTTTGACTTAGTTACAAGCATTAAGTAAAATCATTATGGCATTGGTGGATTTATGCATGATAAAATGGTAATGGACTATATGTTTTATTGAGTTATTCTTGGCATGCATAATTTTAGTCATTACTCTACCAAAGAATTGAGATAAATTCATGTTGAAAGTAAGGGCATGGATAAGAATAATAGAAAGGAAGGAGGCCTATGAGGGAATGACATATGATGAAATAGTAGGAAGAAATAGACAAAGGGATTTTGAGCTAAGAAGATAATACAAATTTGATTTCCTTGGAAATATAATTATCTTTTACAGGTTGGTGATGTACTTTAAATTCTTGTTTGATAGTTTGATGAGTTATGGCAATGAAATAATAAAAGGGTTTATATGGTTTTAGTAGATTTAAAATTATAAAAAAATATGAGTTAAATTTAGGTCCTTATGGATGGCTCGACCATCTATATAACCCTACATGTAACCCAAAAACCCTAATTCAAAAGGCTTGAGTTTTGTGTTCTTACATTGCTATTTAAAAAACTTCAAGGAAACTTTCTGTGTTTTTACACTTCACTTAAATTTTGGATAACCCTAGGAAGAATCCATTAGGGTATAACTATTTCAATTAATGATTATTTTTTACTAGACTCGATAGAGTCTTGGACTCAAAATTAGCATATTGAACCAGTTTGGAAATATGAACATTTATATGCAGACATAGATAGAAACCCATATAGGGCATGCTAATAAAAATAGAATATTTCATTTTATAATTATTAAATATAGTTGGAAGCCTTTATTATTACAAGGTAAATGATTAAATGAAATCTATATTGGGTTATAAATAGTCAAATCTATGTAAGGATTCGAATGTGTAAAAATAGTTGGCAAAGATAAAATGAAATTGGGTCATTTCATTTTTTTTATATCTAGGTGATAAAGATATATACATATACAAGGGTATGTATATAAACCCTATAATACTTCATTGTCTTGGGGTATATATATATATATATATGATAAAGATATATACATATACAAGGGTATGTATATAAACCCTATAATACTTCATTGTATTGGGGTATATATATATATATATATATATATATATAGACACACACACACACACACACACACACACACACACACACACACACACACACACACACACACACACACACACACACACACACACACACACACACCTCTATGTGTGTGTGTGTGTGTGTGTGTGTTATAATTCAAATTAATATAATTGATGTGTTTGTTCATGAGGTCTTGATTTTTATTAGATATGGATTATATGTTTATATCCTCAACATATATAACTTCATTGAACCAACTGGCTGAGTTTACTAAGTAGCATGCTTATTTATATATTTTTGAACATTAACATATCTACCTTATATTATATAAATGGTTAAGTATGATATAAATACATAAAAAGTACATATTTGTATTTGGTTGAGTTTATGTATATGACTATGTATTCAAAATAAAACACACACACACACACACACACACACACACACACACACACACACACACACACACACACACACACACACACACACACACACATTTAAGGTGATTAATAAGTCTATGAATCAGATTAAAATAATGCATTCATTGACATATATGAATTATTTATTAAAATAGAGTCGTTATACAATTTGATTTGGGAAATATAATACATAGGCTACATTTATATTATTATCAATGTAACATTTATTATTAATATAATGATATCTATTTTCTTAAACTTAGATTTAATTGTATAATAAATGAGATTTAAATACATTGAGCATGTCTATGTAGAAATTTAATTATGTTTTTCAAAATTTTAGAAAAGGAAAAATGCAGTTGGCTGAGTGAATACATAACTGTATATTTTTACTAGTTATGAAATTCATTTAAATTATGAGTATGCTATTTGAATTACTATGGATTGGAATTTTTTGGTATATTAAAGGTTTGTGAGAAATTATTGTAATCTGAATGTATACCAATATCATATGAGATACTCTAAGATCATGGATAATGGATTATCTACTTAGAGTATAATGTATAGATTATTAGATTTACAACTATAAAGAGTTTTATATACATTGGAGTTTAAAACTCATACATACATACATACATACATACATACATACATACATACATACATACATACATACATACATATATACATACATACATACACACACATACACACATACACACACACACACATACATACATACATACATACACACACATACACACATACACACACACACACACATACATACACACATACATACATACATACATAAATACATACATACATACATACATACATACATACATACATACATACATGTTATATACATATGATTTATCAATTGTGTTATAAATCTAAAAATGGATATACCATATATAAATGTAAACAACTTGTTGAATTCTTGTGAACATTACTTTTATGGCAAAGTAATATCAGTGATTTGTTGTTTTTTTAATGTTTAGTTGATGCATTGATATAAGGTATTTAAATTTTTTTAAATACATATCATATTAAGCTTTTTATATGATTGGATTATTTTTATTTGTTTGGAATGTGAGAAAATAAATAAGTTATGATTAATGTTATGTTTCTTGGATGAAATAAAATTTTGAGTTACATATTGATACTAGGTAACTTGTAGTTTAGATATGATTATTACCCAATGGTATGTTTCTATTGAAGGATTATTTATGATTATATTTATTATATTTTAATAAATAAGAGAATTATTAGATTCATTTCATTACATTTGATGGACTAAATGTATGTATTTGATATTTTTGTACTTAGCATATTTATTATCTACTAATAAGAAATATTAAGATTGAATCGATTTTTTTATGTTTTATATAATTAACCAAATCTCACATTTATGACACTAAATAATAAGTGGATGGATTCCAATAGTTTAGTTAGCACCATCAATGTAATATGTGGTGTAATCTGATCTAGTGGTGTATATAAAATTGACTGATCCTAAAGATCATTAACTATTGAAAGCCTTGACCAAAGTAATGTTTATAGTTAAACATTGTCATTTAATGTTTTGATATAGTTTAATTTTTTGTATTGTATCATGTTATAATTAATTTATTTATGGTATACATCATGTATTAGTTATCTTATGATACATAGGTTCTAGTTGTCACTCTATATTTCCACACCATCATTATCTACCCATCTATGAAGGGATGGACATTCCATTATTGGGAAATAGTTTGGGGGATTAATGGTCTTTGATTAGTGTGAAAAATCATTCAGATGATGCTCTCCCTCCCTACAGTAGTACTACACTAGACACAACACTTGAGATTATAGATATATACTTGAGTCATAGAGACTTATACTCCATGGAAATTTGTATCATTGTATTATTATTTATTGATATATTATTTATTTATGGAACTATACTATTTATTCATTTGTAAATCTACAATAGTGACCATAATGTTGTATCAACTATGGCTGAAATTATATTATTATTTTTATGGAATAAATGTAGTCTTTATTATTTATTCAGCATTGTTCATATTTTGTTATATCATTATCATGGTGATCATTAGTTAAATGGATTATATATAAACCATTTGGGGTTAATTAAAATAATACATTTATTTAAATATCACTCAATAAGGTTTTTCATGGTGAAATATGTTAGATGAATATGTGTAATTAATTAAAAAAATACTCTATTCTAATAAAACCCAATGGGGTTGCTACAAAAAATCTAAAAAATAGAAATATAAAAATATAACTCTAAGAAAATAATTTTTAATAAAATAATTTTAGAGTTTAGTTAATTAAAATTCAGTGAACTATAATAAACTGAACTCTAGCTAACACTTATAGCTATGTTTTAAGAAATTCTTAGAAAGTGTCTAAAATTGATCAAAAAAATAATTTAGGACATAAATGAATTTAATAACCTTATTAAACACATGAAAAACCAAGTAAAATAAATCTAATATCAATAATCAAGTGCCCAAATTAGCAGCATACTCAACATTCCCCCCTTTGATGGAAAGAGGTGAAATATCTATCATCTTCTTAAGTCTTCCATGAATATACTTGTGCAATCCATTTGTGAGAATATTAAAAAATTGATCTCCACTTATCACATACTCAATTTCAATTTTTTTATCATTGACCAAGTCTCTGACAAAATTAGGTTTGAGTTCAATGTTCTTGGTTCTAGCATGGAAAAATGGATTCTTAGACATTTGCATTATCCCATTTTTATCACAAAAAAATTGTGCTAGTTCAAGTTGAACCTCTCTAAAATTATCCAAGAGTCTTCATAGCTATGATATTTATATGTAAAATGATGTAAGGTTTGTATATCTAAATTTAGTAGAGGATAATGCAAATTTATATTTTTTATTTGAATACCAAGAAACCAATCCACTTCCCAATGTGACATAATAAGCTAAAGTTAAATCCCTATCATCAAGAGATCCTCTCGAATATAAATGTGGCTATCTAATGATGAAACAACCCCTAATTGTTTTTAGGGATTGCTATATATTAAAGTATGAAATGGTACTATGTGCATGGACCTACACATAACTGATGTCATGAGAGAATATACTATTGGGTTATGCACTCTCATGATTACAACCAACATCCTATTAGGTGGAAGTAGACTACATAACTAGGGTTACCACATCATCAAAGGGTTCTATAATGGATTTGTTCATAAAAAAATAAGATATATTTTAGTGTGTATTGGTGTGTACACACACACCAATATATGCCAAACTCTATACTCATAATAAAGACCCCTCATAAGACCATTTAATGGTTTGATAATGTTATTTAAGCATCTTGGTCTCCAAATAGATTCAGGTTGAAGGTTTAGAGGATAAAACCATTCCCTCATGAATCCACCATAATGAAAAATAGAGTAAATAGGAAAACTCAGGTATATCACCCCAAAGCCCAACTCAAGTTAAACATTAACATAAGATAGGATGGAAACAAATATCACATAGGTAAACATCAACTCACAAGGATCCAACCAACCATGACATACAAATACAATTTAGAGTGCATTATGTATCATAATAGCCATCACTTAGGAATATAAATCTTGAACATAATTTATATCATGAGGATACACAATGGATTTCCTTTCAATACACCAATCAAGACCTTTATTTGATATCCCAATGGTTTTTCAACATCAAACTTGGTGACATTATTCAATGAGCCATATTTAACTTACCTCTATATGACAAGGTTACTTAATACAACATTTTCCACAATCAATTCCATCTCATTAAGAACAATTAATAATTTATATGACTGGCAAAAGGAATAATATTTTCATTCATAACATGTTAACCATATGAACAAGGATACATAAAGAGATAACAATAGGTATTTTCATCAAAATCTCAAAGCATCCTTTTAAAATCATGCTACAATGTGTAACCTAACAAAACCAATATATTTTAAATACACAAAAATGCTAATAAAATAATTTATACACACACACACATAATTACTCAAGGCATTATCCTTTATGGATTTCATGGCTTCCATTGGACTAGAATTTGATACTAGATCTCATTCAATTCGATCTCTTTAATTTCATTACTTAAGCAATAGAAATTCAAAATGATTTGTATATTTGGCATTTTAATAGTAGACACCATATATAAATGCCAAGGTCGATATTAATTATGGCCTAGTGTAATTTTAGAAGACATTTTATTGCATTTACCAAATAATACTGATAACATATATATTTTCAAGAGTATAATTAACCAAACAATGGATGGAATGGATAATATCAATAATTGAATGGCCTATTAAAATTATTTGAGCTATCAAATTCCTCAATCCACCACTAAGAGTATTTATAAAACCATTAAAATGAAGGAAGATATCAATAGTAGAGTGACACTTCTACAATTCATGCATGTGTTTTAAACACCATTATAAGCCTTGAGCAAAGAAGGGTCATCATAATAAATGAACCAAAATAATATGTTATCAACCAAGTTAAAATAACTCTAGGTTGTACATAACCTTTCATTAGCACCCACATAAGGTAAAACAACCTCATTAACTTATTGTTAACACTCAATAATAACCATTTCTTTGATAACATGATTTAAACATGCTTCATGTCATCCATATAAATAAAGAAATCTTCTAAATGAAGAAATACAATTGTAAACATTATAAGACTAAACCACTTCCCAATCAAACTATTATGGATTAATTACACCCTTTAATAGATACCCAAATACTTTCAATTAACAAATGGAGTATACACTTAATCCATAAAAAAAACAAGAGTGTTAAAACATAAAATTAAATCTTAATTGTAATGATGAACTGGGATTTATATAACATAAACCAAGATATACTTGTAACCAATTTTGATACCACCATAACATAAAGCTATTATATGATGAGGTACACACCATCAAAAGCACAACTCAACAAGATTGCTAAGCATAAGTACTATTCTTTAATTAGTATAAATTAATATAGTTTTCTTAATAATATCAACATGTAATTAATGCTTCCTTTAGGATTGTAAATGACTATATAGTTTTGTATGAATTCATATACATTCTTATATCAAACTAGAATTTTAAAAGTCTATGCAAGTAGTGCCATATCAAGGAAATGTATAACATATCCAACATTATATAAGGTTTGAAATATAAAAAAATACACTTTCATGCCAAGATTAGAAGGATACAACATTCCATAATAGAAATCAAGAGTAATTATAATCAACGCAATATTGTTGTACTTATCTAGGTTCATAAAAAAATCATTATGAATAGAATCATAACCATCTTCTAATTCCAACATTACTTTCCAAATGAAACAAATATAGTATAAATTCTACAACCATATATTTTGGAATAAAAATAAAAATTAAATAATGTGAATCCAATATAGAGTCAGTATATTTGATATTTGTGTATCAAATGCTATAAAACATTATGGTATGCATTATTATGCAAGAAAATTAAATCCCAAGTGATAATATGATATTACTGTTTACCATAATTTAAAATATAATATTCATAGTATCAACATAAGTATTAATTACATTAATGAAAACTAATGTGAACAACTCTAAAACATCTATAAGTATTCCACATACTAGATACCATGGGACCAATCAAGATACAAGAAATGAGTTATAATAAGTAGAAAATTAAGTTATAAGTCTAAATAAGGTCAAATCAAAGGTCCATTCTGATGAATCTATCCATCGGTGGCCCTGCCCACCCTAACCATCAATTAGATGGTGGAATTAGGCGTCCATGTTTTACCAAGTAGTGATGAGAATACTAGTGACACTAAGCTATGGTCCAACTCCATGATAGTTAAGTAACCAAAAGGAAATTTTAGAATAAATTAATAATAACAAAAAGGTTCAAACACAACTAACACCTATAAGGGCAAATTCCCTTCAATACAAAGTTCAAAAAAGGTAACATTTTAGTTAAATTTAACATCTAAAACCAACCAACAAAAGATAACCCAATAATAGTCATACAACACAACATAAACATCCAACCATCAAAAGGATCAACTATAAAGTTATACACTTAACAAAATCAACATCCAAAATCCATAATTAGTCCTATTTGATCAAGAGTTTTACATTCACATGGATCAAGGTAGTTGGGTAGCCAATTGTCTACCTTATCAAAATTCATGGGCAATGATTTAATGATAAATTGAAAGCCATCAATCCTTACCTCATAATAAATGAAATAAATCATCAAACTTATTTAGTATGGCCAATGAACTTCCAACAATTAGAAGTTGCTTCATAAAGAAAACTGCTCAACCAATAGAGTTGTAAAGCATTTCAAAAAATAAGTTAATAGGTGGAGTATAACCAAAATTACATTATTTATGCATATATTTGTATTAATTTCCACAATCTTTTTAAATCAAAACAACATTTAATTGAAAATTTAAGATTTCATACAAATGAAACCTGAGACATCATCTAACTAGGTATAACCAATAGTGATTTTCCAAAGGAAGCACAAAGTTATACGGGAGTATATATTCTTAGATATAAGTATTTTGCCCACTCATTAAATTTAAACCTATAACCATAAAACTATGGACAATATAATGTAGTTTAAAAAGTTTCATTCATGAAGACAAAATAATTTTTATTGTCTCATAATAGGGTCAAAATTTTCATATGGGGTTCAAGTCAAGTAAAGAAAATCAACCTAGAAAGATGAGGTGTAATCAACTAGAAAATAAATTCCACATAAGTTCATACAAAAATTATTTTGTTTCCCTAGCTAAGGCTTAATCCATATTAAGCATTATTCCACTTTAATTAAAAATCATAAATATGGTTTCCCAAATGCCATGGCTAAGTGAAATGGAAATCATAAACCCTTTTCCAAACCTAATTCTAGTAGGGTCTCTTTAAAAAATAAACATATTTTAAAACAATAAATACCCAATAAGACATAGGAAGGAGGATAGGTGCAACATAATAATGGGTGTGTCAACTTTAAAACATTTGGGGTTCATATCTCCATTTCAATTTATATTTAAAACACTCCAAAAATCTAAAAATAATGACTCAAATGGATTTTCCTTGTAACAAGAAATTATAACCTAAGTCTTAGAGTGTTGTACGGTATTATGAGGCTGAGCCTCATGTAAAATTATACATTTTAGTCACTACTTCAAAGTCAACACATATAGTTAAATCTAACACCCATCCCACAAAAATGAAAAGGGAAATATTGGACACATTGTCCAAAATTGAACCAGGTTGAAATATAATGGTAATGCATTCAAAAAATATCTCAAAGTTTATAAATTAAATCCCAATTAACTAAATCAATTATATACATTTAAGGGTTCATTTTTATCTATCCAACAAAAATTATAATGTAACAATATAAGTATAAAAATGAAATCCAAAACTTGTTTACTTGTTGGAGTGAGATAGGCCAATCTGAGGAATTTTTTTACTTGTCAATGTTGTCTCTCCACAAGATTTCATGGTTTTTCCTTCCCCTAAAACCAAAATCCTAATCTAATTCCCCTATTTCATGAAGCACCATCTAGGGTTTTCAAGGTAGGAAGTATGAAGCTCTTCCTAAAGAGAATGCATAAAGAAAATAAAAATCCCCCTAAAATTTCCAAATCCCCTTCCTTTTCCTCATGGCTTGCCTAGGGTTTTCCAACTAGTGAGATTTTGAAGTTGTTCCATCTTTTTCCAAAGAATACATAAAAAAATATCCCCCTCTTGAGAGAGATCCAACAACCAATAATAATGACAATACAAAATTCTTTTAAAACTTTTACATCCCTCAATCAAGTTAAACCACCACCAATATAATAAAACATAATAAATTTTTTTACTAAGATCTTTGGTATGGAGTGCAGGTCAATTTGAATCATGCATAAAATAAAAATTTTGTCTCTTGTGCCAAGGTGCCCTCCTCATAAAAAAAACCCATCACATAGGCTAGCCAAGTCATTAACTCTAATGACAACTATCACTAAGACCTCCTGTAAGTGAGACATCCTAAAATGCATAGGGAGCCAAGTCATGGCTTATGTAGGTGTAATGCACACAAGTAAATAAAATCCACATACTAATAATAATAATGTGGCCCTAAAACAAAAGGCTAAACAAAATGTGTTATGGTTCAAGTCCAACCATAGAAAATAATGCCCAAACACAAGAAGAGAATTTTGAGCCCAAAATGCAAATGGGGATAAGAGAAACAATGGATAGAGAACTCACTAACCTAAGTAAGGAATAAAGTTATATTGACACATACACATACAACATAGACTAAAGTCTACACAAAACTAATGAAAACAATTAAATAAAGATGAACCAAAATAGGGTAAAGGTCTTAGATGACCAACAGCTTAAAATTTGTATCACATTGCATTTTACCTATTAGTATCAATCCAACTACTCATAAATCCTACCTGTTATCATCTCAGCTACTGAATTCCACTACCGAACCTAGCTCACTTGACCTATTCCTACAACCACTAATTAGAACATCAATAGTATCCGATCAAGAAATAAATAATGATTAATAATAAAATTGATATGAATAGAATATAACATATATCATCAATAAACTAATCATAAAAATCAACTATAATAATGAACCAGTCATAACTAATCAAACATGATAATTGGAGTCATAACATCTATGATAGAATAATCAGCTCTAATAATTATCCAAATGTCAATCAGAGGCATGTTAAATTAGCTAAACCAATGTGTCTATAATAAGTAGAATGCACCTCATGATAGGGTCATAACCTCCTCCCCCTCTTAGAGAGAAGTCATCTTGGTGACTATCTAAACAACTAGAGAACATGTTGCCCAAAAATATTTTGACACAAGTTTACCAAAATATTACAAAACATAAAAACACCAACAACTATGTTCCAATAATGAAACAATTACTTGGTAAATATTTTACCAATTTACTTAATGGAAATAACTTCATGTTAGTTGTATACTTATGCAGTTCAGTAGTAAAACTCAAGGAAATTATAGTCAGCTTACCTTTCAATATGACATGAGGATATAACATACCTCCAACATGAAAACATTTAGCCTTACTTGATAACATTGCAAATATTATCATAAGGATAGTCATGCCCCTCCATAGGAATGTATTATTAGTTCACATGTCTTCTCATGACACCATGGTGAAAAAATAGGGAGATGCATGCTTTTCCCACACTATATTCCATATGCATCCAACCTTGGAAGCATAATTTTTTATTTTTATGGCACACACAGTCATTTTTTTTTAATCAAAATTTATATAATGCTTGAAATAGACCTGCTACCATAAAAAACTACCCTTACCTTAGCATAATTTTATTAGAGAGATACTGTTTTAAACATAGATAGTCTAAAATTAATAAATTTATAGACACTCGTGTAAGTGTTCCTTTAATCTATTCAATTAAAAATCATAATTCCTAGTCATGGTGATTAACTTCACCTTAACACCTATTTAGTAAGAGGGTTTTCAACATTTTCAAAGAAGGAATTATAGTTTATAACTCATATAAATATAGATACATTATTAAATTTCCATCTTAGATGTTTAAACTCAGATCAACCGCTTGATAACAATAACTTTTGGGTTAACTATTTCTTTATTGCAGCAATAGGTCACCATAAAAATCTACTATTTTTATGATAGTATTGGCACTAATTCAAATCCAATCAGATTCCAACACAATCCCAAAATCTAAAATTAGTGTTCCCAACACACAAGTTATGTTTTTCACATAACTTCATAGCATTCATCATATAATGAAAACATAAGATAGTAACCCATACTACCTGGTTACTTTATTCCAATAGTTACCATTCATGGGTTAGTGTAGCATCTCGCACCAACCACAATAAACATCGGAGAAGCTATCCTAGGAATTCACATGCATCCCAAAGGCTTAAATCATGCTCTCCATAGTCTTTTTGAGATCACAAGATGAATATATGGATTACAATCCCATCATCATTCTGCACTTACTTCTTGACAGCATTTAGAAGTACTTAAGATTCCAAAATTTGCCTGATTAGGACTTATATTTATTATTTCAAGCATAAAATCAACATAAATTTTAATCATGCTTTAAATAAATCATAAATAATCATCCTATAATATATCTATTAGGAGTAAACAAAAAAATAATACCTCATCCATAGCATGTTTGCATTTGCAGGCTAACACATGCATGTGTTTTAGCAAGTACCACTTGCTAATTTTGCATAAATATCCAAATTTTAGGACCAATTGGTTCTTCACAAGGTTATTACAATAAAATTTCACAAGGGTTGTTTTTACAACACCCTCCAAGAGGCAGTTAAAGGAGCATTAAATTTAAAAAGTTGCCATTATGTACTAAGATCCCATGGCCAACTTGTGGCACTCATGGTGCACACCCTAAACAAATTAGGTAGATACTTATGCAAAGGGAAAAAGTGAGTTTTCATCCTAAAACAGAGTCCACTTCCTAGCCCATACCTAGTCTAAATAATTATAGATATAGTGCTTCTCTAACCTCAACCTCATACTTTCACCAATGTTCATACTAGAGTAGTGATGTGGGATTACACCATGTAATACAACACTATACCTTGGTAGATTTCAAATGATAAAGATTAGTTTCAAGAGGGGAAATTTACATCACATAAGTATTTTATGATTATATTACCACATACTAACATGTTAACAACACAAGATCACACTCATTCCATAACATGTACCTAAAATACTCATATAATAATTTGAAAATAAGTGGCAAAATAAGATGCACATAGTTGATTTCAGAAGTGGGAGATTCCTTACACAAGTGATTTACCATCATTTACATGTTTCATGGTTGAAAACATACAATAATGTATATAAAGTGCTCATGTAACAATGTTGAAACATGAATAAAATAAGGAAGTCCACATAGTTGACTACATTTACATAGTAAAAGAGTTTTAAGCTTGCATGTTGTGATATAATAAACAAAAAAGTAAGGGTTTACATGAAATTCAATAGTTTACAAGGAAGGATCCATATGAAATAATATATGCATACAAGACTAAATTATTTTGATAATTTATGCGAAGGTATTTTCACATCATGATAATTAAGCACACATGATGGTGAAACACAAGGGTCCATAATTTACATCAGTCCACCAAATGTCCAAATGCCATCCCAATGACATCAAATATCCATCATATAGTATAACATGCTCAATCCCAAGGATCTTGGATTTATGATCACCTTCTCTTAAGGAAGGTTATGTTCCAACAAATCCCATAAATATAACTCCATGAGTTTCAAAAAGTTACCAATAATGTTTTTGTATCATGGATTAGATATATTATGATACCCAATAAAAATAAGAGGTCCCCAAAAATTTATAACTTGTACAAACAAGTCAATCACATTCACCCCACTAGGCCCTCCAAGATTGAGTTGCACCCTTAGACCTCATAAGATATAATACCCTAACATCATCAGATGGCTCACCCATGCAAGATTTAAGGCATTATTTCTTGATTCCAAAAACAAACTTATATCACTATTATTCTAATCAAATTTCTCCAACAAGTCAAAGGTTGGATGATGATCCTTGATTCGACATAACAACTCTTTGGGAAAGGGTGAATTTAGCCAAGGATCAAGGTGAGTGTCATATCATCAGCATGGGAATTATAATTTCCCATAATAATTAATTTCAATTGAAAAATAGACATCCTCATGGATGTAAAATATATCTATTTATCACAATGGATATTTTCATGGATGCCAAAATACAACCTAAGATCAATTAAACATCCTCATAGATGTATAACATATCCATGATCATCACAATGTCCTTATGGAATTAAAACATATCCATGTTCAAAATAAACATCATCATGGAGTCAAAACACATCCCCACACTAAATATCTTATAGCCTTTCGAGTGACAAAAACACATGCTTCTTAATTCAACTTGAAATAGGCTAATGCCCATAGTTATATCAAGCTTAAATTCAGCTCAAGATGCTTCTTCACAAGTTTAGGTCCCAAGCCTTACTAGTTTACCCAAGTAAATAAGATACTCTCACCCTATTCATCCCTCCAAGTTTAAGCCTAACCCTCGATATTCCCAAGGTCATAATGCTTTATGCATCTACTAATGACTTGCCTATAGAAGTCAACAATAGATACCGAACATCATTTACTTAATTCCAAAGGTGAAGTGGTTATCACTAGTCTCTCATCAACTTGCCCATACAAGTCAATAGTCAACATGTGACACTTTCCCTAATGTAATTCAATTTTAGGAAGGGTTGACCCAACGAAGGCTATGGATAAGTATCAAGTGTTTCTACAAATAATTATTGATTTTTACACACACATTATATTCATTAAATGCAATCATTTTTATCACTTTAGTATTATAGAACAAGTCATCATCTTAACAAATTCAAGAGACCAAGTTCCCCTTGTAAAATCACCACATAGTTCATCTCAGTGTAATAGTTATTAATTTATCTATAACAACCCTTTTCATGTCCCAAAGTTCCCTGGAGAAATAACACTACTCTGATACCAGATGAAACAACACCCAATTTGTTTTTGGGGATTATATATATTAGAGTATGAAATGGTACTATGTGCATGGACCTACACATAACTAATATCATGAGACAACATACTATTGGGTTACACACACTTATTCTTATAACCAACATCCTATTAGGCAGTAGTAGACACATAACTAGGGTTACCACATCATTAAAGGGTTATATAAGGGAGCTTTCCATAAAAAAAGAAGATATAGTTTAGGGTGTATTGGTGTGTGCATGTACACCAATATACACCAAAATCTATACTTAGATTAGGGACCCCTTATATAAATATTTAATGTTTTGTTAATTCTACTTAAGCATCTTAGTCTCCTAAGAGAATCAAATTGAAGGTTTCGAGGATAAAATAATTCCCTTATGAATCCACCACAATGGCAAATAGAGTAGCTAGGAAAACTCAATTAAATGATACCAGAGTCTAACTCAAGTTAAAACTTTTCATAAGAAAGGATGGAAATAATGATCACCTAGGTAAACATCAACTCACAAGGATCTAACCAACCATGACATAAAGGCACACTTTGGGGTGCATTATGTATCATATAAACCATCACTTAGGAAGTTAAATCTTGAACATAAATTATATCATGAGGATACACATTGGCTTTCCTTTAGAGACACCAATCAATTCCTTTATTTGATAACCCAATGGTTTATCAACATTATAAATAGTGACATTATTCAATGATCTATATTTGGGTTACCTCTATATGATGAGGTTACTTAATGAAACATTTTCCACAATCAATGTTATTTCATCAAGAAATAATAATAATTTATATGATTGAAAAAATGAATAATATTTATTTCCATAACATGTTAACCATATGAATAATGCTACCATAAAGACACAACAATAGGGATTTTGTTCCAAATCCCAAAGCATCGTGTTAAAATTGTGCTACAATGTGTAACCTAATAAAACCAATATATTTAAAATACATACCAAGGTCAATAAAAACATATATATATAATTACTTAAGGCAATATCATTTATGGATTTCATGGCTTCCATTAGACTAGAATTTAATACTCCTTAAACTCATTCAAATTGATATTTTCAATTTAATTGCTTAAGAAATAGAAATTCAAAATGATTTGTAGCTATGGTTTTTAAGTAGTATCCACCATATATAAATGTCAAAGCCAATATTAATTATGGCCCAATGTAATTTTGGAATATGTCTTATTTCATTTACCAAATAAGAATGATAACATAAAATTTTCAAGAGTATAATTAACCAAATAATGAATAAAGCAACTGCTATAAAAGTTTTAATAGCCAATTAAAATTATTTGAGTTATCAAATTCCTCAAGCCATCACTAGGAGAATTGTTAAAACCATTAAAATGAAGTAATATATCAATAATAGAATGACATTTTTACAATTTAGGCATGTGCTTTAAACACCAATGCAAGCCATAAATGGACTAAAAGAATATGTTATCAACCAAGTATGATAGAAATGTAGGCTATACATAAGCTTCCATTGGTACCCACATAAAGTAAAACAACATCATTAACTTGTTGTTAACACTCAATATAAACCATTGCTTCCATAACATGATTTAAACATTCTTCATGTCATCTATATAAATAATGATAAATTTTAAATGAAGGAATACGATTGCAAACATTATAAGACTAAACCACTTCCCAATCAAACTATTAGGGATTAATTACACCCTTCAATGGACACCCAAATCATTTCAATTAACAAATGGAGTATACACTTAATCCATAAAATGTTAAAACATAATATTAACTTTTAATTGTAATGATGAACTATGATTTAAATAATGTAAACCAAGATATACTTGTAACCAATTTTGATACCAGCATAGCATAAAGCTATATTTTGATGAGGTACACACCATCATAAACCCAAATCAATAATGGTGCTAAGCATAAGTACTATACTCTCATTAGTATAAATTAATATGTTTTTCTTAACAATATCAATATGGAACTAATGTTTCCTTTACCACTGTAAATGACCACATAGTTATCTATATAGACATGTACATTCTTATATCAAATTGGAATTTTACAAGTCTATGCAAGTAGTGTCATATCTAGGAAATGTATAGCATATCCAACATTAGATAAGGATTCAAATATCAAAAGGTACACTTGCAAGATAAGATTAGAAGGATAAAATATTCCACAATAAAAATCAAGAGTAATTATAACCAACACAACATAGTTATACTTATCTAGGTTCATAAAACATTTATTAAAAATAGAAGTGTAACCATCTTCTAATTCCAAAATTAATTTACAAATGCAGCAATGATAGTATAAATTCTACATCCATACATTCTAGAATAAAAATTAAAATTACATAATATGGAACCAATATAGAGTCAGTGGATTTGATATATATGTATTGAATGCTATACAAAACTATGATATGCATTACTATGCACACAAATCAAATCACAAGTGCTAACATGAAATTACTCTTTCCATAATTGAAATTATAAGAGTCATAGTATGAACATAAGTATGAATTACATAAATGAAAATTGATGCGAGAAACTTTAAAACATCTACAAGTATTTACCATACTAGATACCATGGGACCAATCAAGATAGAATAAATGAGTTTTAACTTATAGGACATGAAGTGATAATTCCATATAAGGTCAGCCCAAAGGTCCATACTAATGATCCTATCCATCAATTACCTTGCCCACCCCAACCATCATCTAGATGGTGGAATCAAGAATCTAATTTTTACCAAGTAGTGATGAGCATACTAGTGACACTAAACCATGGTCCAACTCCATGATAGTTAATAAACTAAATAGAAAACACATAAGAGATAAATAATAATATAAACATTGAAACATAACTGACACCCATATGGGTAACTGGCCGTCAGCATAAAGTTCATAAAAGATAGCATTCTAACTAAATTCCACATGTACAACCAACCATAAAAATAAAACTTGACAATAGTCATAAAACACAAAACAAACATCCAACATGAGAAGCTATAAAGTCATATAGTTAATATAATCAACATCCAAGATCCATAATTGCTCCTATTTGATTAAGACGTTTACATTCGCATGAAACAAGGTAATTGGGCAGCCCATTGGCTAGCTTACCAAAATTCATGGGAAAAGATTTAATGATAAATCAAAAACCATAAATCCTTACCTCATAATAAATTAAATAAATCATTAAAGTCATTTAGCATAGCCAATGAACTTCAAAAAATTGGAAGTTACTCCATGAAATAAAATTGCTTAATCAATAGAGCTATAAAGCATTTCAATAAATAAGTCAATTGGTGGAGTATAACCAACATTACATTATTTTTTATTACATACTAATTATTATCCATAGGATTTTTAAATAAAAATAACACTTAATTGAAAAGTTAGTATTACATATGAATGAAAATTGAGACATCATCTAACTGGGTACAACCTATAATGATTTCCCAAATCAAGCATAAGGGTATATGAGAGTATATATTCCTAGATATAAATATTTGGCCCATTCATGAAATTTAACCCCTACATTCATAAAGATATGGAAAATAAAATGTGGTCCAAAAGTTCTTGTTCATGAAGGTAAATTTTTTTTAATGCCCCATAATAGGGTCAAAAAACTCATATAGGGCTCAAGTCGAGTATAGAAAATTAACTTGAAAAGATGGTGTGTAATCAACTGGAAAAGAAATTCCACATAATTCCATACAAATATGATTTTGTTTTTCCTAGCTAGGGCTTAACCCATATCAATAATGACTCTAATTTAATTAAAAATCATAAAGATGGTTTCCCAAATGCCATGGCTAAGTGAAATGGTAATCATAAACCGTTTTTCAAACCCAATTATTCTAGGGTCTCTTAAAAACATAAACATATTTTAAAATAGTAAATACCGAATAAGACAAGAATAAGGATATGCACAACCCAATAATGGGTGTGTCAAAATTAATACATTTGGGGTTCATATCTTCATTTAAATTTCTATTCAAAACACTTCAAAAATCTGAAAATAATGACTTAAATGGATTTTCCTTTAAACAGAGAAAGTATAACTTAAGTCTTATAGTGATGTAAGGTATTATGAGGCTGAGCCTCATGTGAAATTATAAATTTTATCCACTACTAAAAATTTGACCCAACTGGTTAAATCTAACACCCATCCCCAAAAAATCAAAGGGGAAATATTGGACATATTGGCCAAAATCAAACCAGGGTGAAATATAATGGTAATTCATTCAAAAATATATCTCAAAGTTTATCAATTGAATCCCAATCAACTAAATTGATTATATGCATTTAAGGGTCCATTTTTATCAATCTAATAAAAATTATAACACAATAGTATAAGTATAAAAATGAAATCCAAAACTTGCTTACTTGCTGGATTGAGATAGGCCAATATGAGGCAAATTTTTACTTGTCCACTACCATCTCTCCACAATATGTGATAGTTTTTCCTTCCCCTAAAATGAGACTCATAATCCAATTCCACTATTTCATGAAGCATGGACTAGGTTTTTCCATGCAGGGAGTTCAAAGCTCTTCCCAAAAAGAATGCATAAATAAAATAACGATTCCCCAAATTTTCTAAATCCCCTTCCTTTTCCTCATGATGCACCTTGGATTTTTCTAATAGTGAGATTTTGAAGTTGTTCCAGCTTTTTCCTAAGAATACATAAAAATATAATCCCTGTTTTGAGAGAGAGCCAATAGCCAATAATAATGACACTAAAAACTTTCTCTAAAATTTTTTCATCCCCTAAGAAATTCAAACCACCGCCAACATAATAAAAGGCAATAAAAACTTTTACCAAGATCTTTGGCATGGAGTGCAAATCAATTTAAATCATGTATAAAATAACATTTTTGTCTCCTGCACCAAGGTAACCCCCTCACCAAAAAAAACCCATCACATGGTCTATCCAAGTAATTAAATCTAATTAAAACTATTACTAAGACTTTGTGAAAGTAATATGTCCCAAAATTCCTAGGGAGCCAAGTCATGACTTACATAACCATAATGCACATGGGTAAATAAAATACACATAATAATAATATGGCCTTAAAACAAATGGCTAAACAAAATGTGTTATGGTTCAAGTCCAACCCTAAATAATAATACCCAAACACACAAAGAGAATTCTAATCCCAAAATGCAAGTAGGGACAAGAGAAGTAATGTCCAGATAATTCACTAACTCAAACAAGGAATAAATTAATTATTAATGTATACACATACAACATAAACTAAATTTCACATAAAACTAACAAAAATAATTAAATAAAGAGGAACCAAAGTAAGATAGAGGACTCAAATGACCAATGGCTTAAACTTCATGTCACATTGCATTTTACCCATTAGTATCAATCTGACTACTCATAACTCTTACCCATTATTATGCTAAGTACCGAAGTCCACCATTGAACCTAGCTCACTTGACCTATTCTTGCAACCATGAATCAGAACATCAACAATATCTGCTCAAGAAATAAATGATAAGTAATAATAAAATTGATATGAATATAATATAATATGTCATCAATGAACGAAACATAAACATCAACTTAATAATGAACCAGTCATAACTAGTCAAACATGATAATTAAAATCATAACATCTATATCAGAATAATCATCCATAACAATGATTAAAATGTTAATTGGAGGCATGTTAAACCAGTTAAACTAATGTGTCTATAACAAGTATAATGCACTATATGGTGGGGTCATAAAAAATGAGACATAAATAAATTATTGTATGTAGTGAATACAATTATTATAAGTACCTCTTACATATCTAAAACTATCTTCATTGCTTGAAAATGCTTGAGTGTCATTTTACCCTTAAATCTACAAACAAGTGAAACCCCATAACTGATATTAGGTCTAGTTATAATGAGATACATAAAATATCCCACCATAATTACAAAATTATTTTCATCAATTGAAGGACTTATATCCTCTCATAAGCTTTTATCTACTTTCAATTGGAGTATTTGTGGGCTTCAAATCTTGAAGATTGTACTTCTTTAGCATGTTTTGGGCATAATTTTCTTGACAAATGAGTACTTCCTCTTCATTTTGATGGAATTAAATTCCAAGAAAGTAATTAATAATTAAAATATCAGAAATCTCAAATAGTATTTCATATATTCCTTGTATCTATTCAACATCTCCATAGAGCTACCTATAAAGATCAACTCATCTATATAGAGACAAACATATAAAACATTAGAATCCAATACTTGTATGTAAAGAGTTGGTTCATTTTCAATTATTACAAAGAATTTATCCAATAAATAGCTATAAATTATTGAGTATCAATATCATGGATATTTATTCATCCCATAAATAGCCTTCTTCAAATTATATACCCAAAATTATTTATCCTTTACCCCAAAACCTTGTCGTTGACCCACATATAATTCTTCTTCAATCAATAAATTTAAGCATGAAATTATAACATCCATTTTATGTAATTTCCACCCTTTATGATAAAATACAAAAATAATTAATCTTATAGTATATTCATATGCTATAGATGCATAAGTTTTATCATAGTCAACTCCATATGTTTATGCAAATCCTTTTGTAACTAGTTTAAATTTTAGCTTGTCAATTGTACCATCAATCTCATCTTTGTATTATAAAAAAATTTAGTTAAAATGATATATTTATTTAATGGAGGATGTAATAAATTCAATTTATCATTATTATTAATTTAATGCATATCTAATTTCATAACATCAACCCATTATTTATTTTAACTAGCTTCCACATAACTTCTAGGTTTACTAGCAACAAATAATAATGCAAGCATAGTATTTTCCATCATAAGCATCATAATTTTTTATATTAATGTTAAAGCCTTTTTATAATCCTCTCATATTTATTATATAATATTTTATTATTTGTATTTGTATTTGAAAAATGCTTTTACTTTCTTGGAGTTGATGAAGATAGATAACTAGTCTTTTGTGAAGAGCTATTATTGTTTCCTATTAAACTAGAAATATATGTAGGATTTTTTAAACCCTAAAAAAAAAAATTAATAGTATTCCACCCTTAGATTATGGTCTATTTAATTTTTTTAATTTTCATACTTCCCTTTTCTTCAACTTGGATGGACTTTTCATCTCCCAATTTCACTTGTCTTTTGAAGGAATCATCTAACTTGTTGAAATTGTCTTTATGACTTGTCATGTGAATTGAGTAACCTAAATCAAGTGAAAAAAAATTATTCTAAATGTATATTCCTAAAAAAAAAGTGAGACAATAGTTATATTTATATTTAAACTCATGTTTTTAATCTTAAAAGTCCTTCTCTTCCCTCTCTTGATTAGCTTGATTCTTAGTTGCTAGTATATTGCAATCTTTTATCATGTGTCCAATTTTTTTGTAATACTAACAAGTAAAGTATTTATTGGTTTTAAATATTTATTTATCTTAATTTTCTACCTATAAATTTTATTATTTATAACTTCATTTATTTTTATTTTTATTCTTTTCTTTGGTCTTTGAAACCCTTGCCTTGGTTTCAAGTGCTTGTTCTTGATCTCCTGTGTATAGTCTCATCTTAACCTCATGGGATAAAAGATAACTAATAAACTAATAAACACTTATAGTGTTCATGTAATTACACTTTTAAATATTGATCACAATATGTATCTACCTTTTATTTAAATAGCTTGAAATATTTTTTACTATAACACTATCTTTGATAGTTTCTCCATAAACCTTCATTCTATGCACTAAATCATTTACCCTTATGCAATTATCTCCTACTCCTTTAGAATCTAACATTCTCAAATTCTCAAAATTATTTTTGATGGTTTGATTTTTTTCTTATATTACCTGAATAGATCCTTGATATCAAATATCTAAGGTATTTCATGATTCATGGGCATTCTTATATCCTGAAATTTTTGGATAAATGCTAGGGTATATGACACTTTGAAGATAGAAGAAATATTGTGCATATAACGTTTATTCATCTTTTTTTTTTGATTTTGAGTCAAGGTATAAAAATATTTAGGTAGTATGCGTTAGTTCCCAAAATTGCATTGAAGCAATTGGGTCCTTGTTAATTGAGAATGCCTAAAGTTCATCCCAAATTGAGTATCAATGTCTAAGTCATTAGTCCAACATATTTTTCAAAATGTTCTTTTAAAAGGTCAAGTTCATGTGAACATTGGTTAAGTCCTTTTTATTACATTTACTTAGAAAATTGTGTCTTTCCCTTAGAATTTTTTGAGATTTTGCACGAACACAATGTTTGATAGAAATAGGTCTTCGGGATTTTTGTCTCAGAAAAAAAGTCTAAAAACTTATCCCATCAGATACTTTATTCATTGTAAAAGTTCAGAAGGAATTCAATGTCTTATCTATTTTGGGCTAATTTTTTATTAAAATATCCAAAGGGATATTTCATTTGTTATGGATCATTTGTTTCAAACTTTTTATCCATGGAATTTTTTTTGAAGGGAACTTGCCCTTCAAGAATTTTACCCACATAAAAAACCTAAAGGAAAACCTTTATTGTGGAAAAAGTCAAAAGTCTTATTTGTTTCAAAAACAAATTCCATGATAAAAAGTGTGAAGGGCACTTGACCTTTGGGAATTTTTCCCACACAAAAAGATAGAAAGAATTGAGGGACTTATTTACTATGGCCAAAGGTACTTTTAAAAATCCTAAAGGGTCATTTTGATTTTGAATTTTTTTTGAAGGATCATTTGCTTTGGAAATTTTGGCTTTGTAAAATTCCCAAAGGGTACTTCTGAAGATGGAGGACACTTTCATAAAGTCTAAAAGGAACTTTCAAGAGTTCTAAAGACAGTTTTAATATGTTTGAAAGGCACTTTCATGAGATCTAAAGGGCTATTCCAAAAGGTTGAAGGGTAATTCTGTAAGGTACGTGCCCTTGACAAAAACTTTTGAAGGGTATGTTCAAAGGGCCTAAAAGGTACTTTTGGAAAAGTTACTATAGTGTAGAATACTTATTTCCTTCGATCATTTTGCCCAAGAAAAAAGTTTGAGAGAATTGCATTTCTTTGAGAAAGCACCAAGTTTAATTTCTACAAGGAAATTTTTTCAAACAAAATGTCTAAAATAATTGTCCTAGCAAAGGAAAAAGGACCTAAGTGTCTATTTTGGTGAAAATGTAGAGGCCCAATTCCATAGGTAAAAGTGTAAAGTCAAATACTTCAGGGAAATTGTCTTAAACATTTTGTCCAAGATAAATTATCCTAATAGAATTCCTAAAAGAATTATTGTGGGATAATTGTGCTAAAAAAGAGCCCAAATTAGAAGTGTTGAGGATAAATAAAATATGAAAATATAAGTACCAAAGTAAACATGAATTCCAAAGACAAAGATTCAAAAAAAATTGTCATAGAAGAAATTACCTAAATAAATATTTTTGATTTACATGTATGATGGTCTTATAGACATTTTTTATGGGCATGCAGATGTCAAATTTAAGCTACATAGACTAGCCATTGTAAATTCAAATGTCTAGGATAATCTCACAAGCATCAACTTTAGACCCTATGAAGTAGCCATTTATTTTTGAATGAAGGAAGATCCAATATAATGCATGTTTGCAAAGAAAGATGATCTGATGGTGTGAGCTACTACTTGACAGTTCAATAGGACCCAAGATCAAGCAAGACACTTCCATGTGGCATAAGGGCACTCAAAGTAGTAGTTATTATCTTTAAGGAACAAAAGAAGCCTATGGGAATGTCAAGTGGAATATCCTTAGGGATAAGAACTAGTAATATCCAAAAATTCCCTACCCCTCAGATCATGATCTGATGGAGCACATTTGATTTGGTAATCAAGATTAGATGGTGTAAGTTCAAAGTTAAAAATTCGAGGTTATGGTGCATAATAAGGCTTGAACATGTTCTTATTGATCAATAGTACACGTTTAAGTGCACACCTTCTGATCAACAAGGCATATTAAGTCATAAATCAATGAAAGTTAGAGTGGATGTGGGACTACCACTTGGAAATAGTGCATTATCTCAATTGGGCTGATAGATCATGATGTAGACATCCCACTAAGCTACTAAGTGGTACCATTTTGACACAAGACTATTGAATAACTAATGTTTTTTGATCCTTTGATCAAAATCTAAAGGTATGTGTTGATATAGCCTATAAAAATCTAATGGTGTGAGCCAAGAATTTTTTTTAAAAGGGGCTAGATTGCATAAGGAAATGATAAGTGTCTTATTTAAGGTTAAACTTGATAGCTCTTCCATGGACATGGTAATGAATTGATGCATAGAATAAAATCCATGAGCCATTTTAGAGTGAATATTTCCAATCATGATCATGGATCACCTTTAGTTTCATATCATAATTGGATCATTCTCGAGCTACCATTTCAAAAAAAGATTTTTCTATGGCATATACAAAATGAAAGGCAATTATCTAATAGGTTACAACTATCCAAGTAACTGTTCATCGACATTTCTAGATAGTTTCACATAGAAACAAAGTTTGTTTGGCACCTATCAAGAAATTTACCTTATAATTAGGTGTAAAGTAGATTTTTCTATAAGTTTCACATAAGGACAAAATATGTTTGGCTCTTGAAATAATTTCCTTCCCTCCAAATGTATAAGTGAGTGATCAAGAGCATCTCCAGGTGGTTGCAAGTCCTCACCATTCTTTGTAGAGGTGGTTGAAAAAATGATTTCTATTGAAAATGGACAAAAATCTCAGGTGTGACCAAGAGCATTTTCTAGCTAGGAGCATCTTGATGGATCTAGAAAAGTTTGTTAAGTAATTTTTACAAATTACATCACTTAGTCCCAAATTTGGAAGGATTGAAAAAGTATAAATGGGGGATTTTTCATTTGTTCTAGGTTTTTATGGCTGTTGGTTATTGTAGCCATCTATTTTATTCAAGTCTAGGTTCTACAAAAAAATTTGGGATCAACTATTGTGTGTATATTTTATCTCTTGTGCTAATGTGGTTGCATCTATACAACCATTAGCAATATTTGAGAGCATGTTTATGTCTCCCTTTTCAAAAACTAAATCTCACCATGCTTGTCCCCATGGTAGCATTTTTTAAGTGTTGATGTTTGTAATGTTTCTTTTCATGTCATGGAAAATATTTGTGGTTCTTTATTGTATCTTATTAGGGAAATGGAATAATATGTTTTACAATTTTTGCTAATTAGATATTTGGGTTTGTGTTCATTATTTTTTGTCATTTTAAGCATGTACTTAGGTTATAAATCCCTTTTTGTAGTTATCTTTAGAAATGTGTTGTTAAAAACCTTGTAAGGGCACTATGGGTTTACAAATTTAGTAGGAGAAAGTATTTGAGATTTTAGTTTTAGTGTATGTTATAGTCTCTCAGGTATCATTTGGTATTTATCATTGTATTGTATTTTAAGTCTTTTCTACATCTTTGCTAAGGAACATTGTCATGAAATACTGTAAGATACCCTGCTATTTAGAAGCCACCAACACACCATCCTCCTTTTTAAAATCATCTAACTCATTACACCCTATCCTACCCTAGAAATAATACATCCCTTTCATACTATATGTATTATTTGTCTTAAAAATGCATAATATATTGCATATTTAATTTTTTTAATAATATGTGCTTTAAATCCTAGAATTACATTCTTTATTTAGTCCCTTGGGTATTAAAGATTCCTAAAAATGAAGTTTGCAGTCACAATTTCATCTATCTTTAGTAGCTTTTGTATGACATTGAGCATTTTTTCATTTTTTGTGATAACCCTTCATGGGTGAAGTGTACAAACATTGTTATGCTCTGGTCATATTTGTCCCTTGTGCCAAGAATCCCCATGGAGATTGAATTGTAAGATCCATCCATGTGAGAAATCTACCCCTTAGGTACTCTCACCTTGGTTCAATAAGAAAAAAAATTAGGAGGAACTAATCATACCCTCTATAGGTGCCTCATAGTCATTTTATCAAATTGGTCCATTCTTGATGCCAAACCCTTCCTCAGCTACAATGACATTCTAGCTGGTTTTTCGTCATTGATTGCCATTTTCCTTCAAATGTGCAATGATAGGATAGAAAGGTATACAACTGGGAACCAATAGTGTGTACCCATGGATAAAATTATACCAAACTAATTTACATAAAATAATTATCTTAATCTAATCTCTTTAATATTCAAAATTGTCAACTATGAAGATGATAATGTTCATGGAAGTAAAATTCACTGAAGTCATTACTTATCATAATAATTGTCTAAATCTATTATGAAAAGTTAGTGAATGAGGATATGATACCAAATTAATTTATTGAATTTATATATTTATTTAAAATAATATTTTATTCACTCTAAAATTTAATTTATGTATAAGCCAATTTGTACTACAAGTACTAGTTGTCAAACTAGTTGTGTTGTAAGTGAGATTATTGACCAAAAATTATACTGAATAACTTCAAACTTGAAAAAATGTGTTTTATGGTATAATTTAATGTATACCTAAAATAAAATAAAATATTTAACATGAAAAAAATATCCAATTCTAATTAATACACCACACTACCTTTGTGTACAATTATTATTAATAAAGAAAGCTAAAATAAATTTATTACAAGGTAACTTGCATTGCAAGTTAAGTCTAAAAGTAAAAAAATAAATAAATAAATTTAATTAACCCCTAAATTAAATAAAAATATAATAAATATGAACATTTTAACTCACTATTAATATGCATACATCATGCAAGTATCCTCTTCATCGTTTAGGTAAACATGCACAATAAACAAGTGAAAGTCTAAAAATAGAAAATATAAATATATAAATATAAAATTAGAACTATAAAAATATAAATATAAACATATAATTATACAAAAAATAAGTTTGAATAAAATAAATTTAGATTTTAGTTAATTAAAAATTTAGTAAACTAGACTCTTACTGACACTTCTAGGTATTTTTTAATAAATTCTCTTAAAGTGTAAAATATTAATCAAAAAAATATTTAAGACATAAATGATTTAAATAATATTCATAAACACATAAAATACCATCTAAAATAGATGTAATATTAATAATCAAGTGCCTAAATAGGATAATACTCAACACTCTTAAAGATCCCAAAATCACCTTAGACATCAAGTCCACTATTGTGAGAAAAAATCACTAAGTATTTGATAGTAAAGGTAATAAAATTATTGATATAGAAGTATATTTTTAATATTATAAAAAATTACCTTGATATATAGTGATGAATCCATTTTAGAACTATGTAATGCAAGATAGACTCAACTTGCATGCCAACATCACAAGTTTGGCGTCTTTGAGAAAAATTATCCTCACTTTAGTATCTTCATTTCTAGTGTTGATCCTAAGCCTGATAATATTTATAATATCTTTTTTTACTATAGATTTTCAAAGATTAAAATGCAATTCTTATTGAATAAAATTAAGAAAGAAACATTAATACAATTGAAAATCCTAATTTCATCCTTATATCTAAGGAGGTCAACCTTGAAGAGAGGAATAAATATATCTTATTTCATGAAAACTATAGAGAAGTATTCACTTGGTCATATGAGGATATGCATAGTATAGATGCTAGAATAGTTGTTCCTAATATATTTACCTTCTTAGATGCAAAACCCATTCACCAAAAGCAATGGAATTTCCCTCTTAATTTTTCTACTCTATGTCACAAATAAGTCATTAAAATCCTATATGATAAGTATATCAAACCCATAGATTAATTTGAATGGGTCTCCAACATAGTAACCATTTGTAATAAAGTCACTAGGTAATTCATATTTGTATTGATTTTCATAATCTTAACTTAACATGCCTTAAGGAAAATTTTCCTCTACCTTCTATAGATGTTATTATTGATTCCACAATTAGATATTATATGCCTTACCTCATAATTTTTTTTTTAGGTATATTATAATTCATGTTTCCCCCAAGGATCAACATAATAACATATTTACTATTGAGTGGGTTACATATTTCTACGTTAAAATTCCTTTTGGCCTTAAAAATGTTAGGTCAACTTAACAACATGCAATAACCCACTTTTTTCATGATCTCATCCTAAAAATAATCAAAACGTATGTGGATTACCATATAGATAAATTTAAGCAAAGTTAAAATGAACTTCATGAACAACTTATCATATTTGATTTCATCATTTAATACAAAATTAAACTTTTGTAAGGGTGTCTTTGGTGTTATCCTCAAAAAAATTCTAGGATTCTTGGTCTTACTATGAGGGATTAAAAAAGATCCTTCTAAGATCAAAACTATTTTAAACATTACTATACCTTGATCCATTATTGATATCAAAACATATCTTGGAAAAATTGGGGCAATCCATAGATTCTTTCTCAAGTTGGATCACTTTATTCATATGGTAAAATCCATTCTAAATATTTTCAACAAGCCTTTGATAACATGAATAAATCTTTAATTCATATTACTAATTTTTTACCACCTTATAATGATCACTCTCTCATCTTGTATACATCATCTACTCCATCTCAGTTAGGGAAATGCTTGTACAACAAGATAAGTTTGAAAAGGAATATGTTATTTGATAAATTAGTCATTCTTTGATATATTATTAGACCCATTACACTAAAGTGGAGTGTGACTACCTTGAAATCTACTTTACTTCCAAAAACATTTGAAATTACATCCTTTATTAGACTACCTATGTCATGGTCCATTTTGACCCCCTTAACCATTTATTATCTAAGGTATTCTTGAATTGAGATAATATTGGTAAGTGTATGGTACTTTTGATGTAATTATAAATTGCGATTATTTCTCAAAAATAGTTCAAAGGCCAAGTGATCACTGATCAAATTTTTATCACATCAATACCAACTTAATGAAATCTTAAGGACACTCTTCTAGAGGAGGATGTCCTCTTGATTAAAGGCATTAATCAATATATTTCCATTAAAGACTATTCCATAGTTTTATAGATGACCTCAAGGAACAAGACCTCTAAGAACCTAAAATTATAGTCTCTAAGTCTAAAATAACTATAAAATATACCTTAGAATAACTATTTTAGGTCATCATAAATATGCATGAGGATACATTGAGAATCCATTTTTAATGATCCAAGTGCCTTCAGGGAGTTAAGGAAGGATGCGTCCTTACTTATCCTTATGGAAAAATAATTCCTTTAAATATCGGGTTAATCTTCGACATTACTAACAACATGGCTAGATATAGAACTCTCATCCTTGGGATGTAAGTAGCCATCAATTTATACAGTTCCAAATTACATTATTTAGGTGATTCATAGCTTATATGATAAAAAATTAGTGTTTATAATCAATGAAAAAGTGGAAAAAAATTATCAAATTCATAGATAACTACTACTCTTGCTAAAAATTTATACGTCTTTCACCATTGAGGCAATTCCATGAGAGAAAAATGCTATAGTTGATTATATTTCTAATGTAGCTTCCCTATTTCACATTCAGTAGTAATTTCAAGGCTCATAATTCCTCATCCACATGATTAAATATCCATCTACATTATCACTTAATGATGTTTCTTATATTTTAGACATCCCAGATATCATTATTTGACAAAGCTTGTGGTATAAATATACCATCAAATTTATATAACATCACACTTATCCTCTCAAAGATGATTATCATGAAAATATGACTCTCAAAGATAGAATTTTAATTCACTTTTATACCTAATATACTTTACCATCATAATTCTAAAGGAAACCTAATTCATTGTCTTATTGAATAAGAAGTTCCTTCTCTTCATGAGTAAGTGCACATGGGCATGTTTGGTGATAATTATAGTGAAACTGATCCAACCTTAAAATGCATATGTCTAGGAGAATATTGTCCTAAACTTTAAAATGATGACATAAATTTTACAAATTGGTGTATTCCTTGGTAGATTCATGATGACCTTATTCATTATCCTCCAATGGTGCTTCAGACTCTTGAATTTCCTTGACCATTCTTTATGTGGGTTGATAAGTTACCATGATTTAAATATGGCCATGTCTTAATTATTAACACCACTAAGTACTTTTTAGAATGGGTAGATGTTATGCCCATTTTTATTGATACTAGCATCACTATCTCCAAATTTATCCTTAACTAGATCATATGCCATCTTGAAATTCCTCACACCATCATATCTAAAAATGGTGGGAATTTGATATTATTTGTAGATATCATAATCTAACATATCTAATAATTACATATCATATCTAACATTTTTTTGTCTTTACACTAGCATATATTAATTTAACTTCTAACCTTAGCTCGGTGCCTTCTTATAAAGATAAGTTAATGGTCGAGAGTAATGTTTTTCCTCACTTAGAATTAATCATACTATCTAATGGTAAAAATATATTAGTATATCTACATATCCTCATCCACATTTTACCTTCTTTTATGATGATGTTTCATAGCTTCATATCATTTTACCATCTCCCTTAAAATATTCTTTTGAAATTTAGAGGAACCCAATCATTTTATGTTATATTCCATGATTTCTTATTTATCACTTTCTTCTTTAGATCACCAAGGTTTACTTTGATATTTCACTCTTTTACTAAGGTGAAAGTATAATATTATTTGGGCACAATAGTGTTTAGGTTTTCCTCTTTAGTTTCTAAGTGTAACTGCTCTTGTGATAGTAGTATTTAACAGCCATTGTTTGATTTTATAAATCTATATGGAGAAGGAAAATATAAAAAACCAAAATATTTAAAAGATCATAAGAAATGAAAATGTTAAAAGACATGATATTTTTGGCACACCTCCTATTCTAGTCAAATTTCAAACTCCATAGTTAACCTCATGATAGAGTTAAGGTTTATTTGGGTGTGGTAGCATTACATCATTACTTACCTATATTAAATTAGATTTCCATCTAATTTATTACATAAGTAGCCAATCTTTGTAGTATATTGATGACTCTATAAAATCTCATGAGGATTAAGGAACACATTGTGGGAAGGTAGGACCCTTTTATTTTTCATACATAGCCTTCATGGGATGACATTTATACTTTACTAGATAAACTAATCTTATTTTTTATAGGTAGGTCTCTCTAGGGCTATTGATGTTAAAAATTCTTGTCTTGCCAGCTTGATTTGAGTATCTTATTTTTTCATAAAAATCATGTTTTCTCCTTGGTAACTCCTTTTCCTTCCCTCCATTTTTCCACCCTGATAGACAAGTTTGTTTCTAAATATCTCCCATATTATTTATTTCTTATTCTCCATCTCTCTCATACATGGTAACATTATTATAGTTCTAAATTTTCCATATTTAGAATATAATATACATATTTGAGTCTTTGAGAGATGCTCTCTTGGTGATTTAATTATATTTCTATGATTTCATTTACTATATTTGGGACCTTGAGTTTTCTATTCATTTTTGTGGGCCATTTATTCCCTTTCATGCTTTCATAATTTACCTTTTTGTGAGCCATTCAGTCCCATTTCTACCTTTTCACCTTTTTTTTTATTTTGCTCTATTAATTATCTTACATTAATTTTTTTACTATCATGCAACAGTTATTTGTACGATTCATTTGATTTGAATTATCACTTATCTTAATTTGGATGCATTTTTTGGGTTTTTTGGTTGTTAGTACACTTAGGATTTTGGCTTACCAAGTTTCCTTAATTTTATTTTATTCCTTATGTTTTATCCTTCCTTAATAAAATAAATAAATTTGTGTGTTCTAATAGGTGTAAAAATATAATATATCATAATTCTAAAGAATTACAATAAGTAACAATTTTGATTTTGACAATTGTTAAATATGTTTTTTTTAGTTTTTTTGAAAACACTAGGAACAAAATAACTTATCTCAAAACATAGATTTATGTTGACTATTATTAATGTATGAAAGTGGAGATTAGTAAAAGAGGTGAATGTGTATGCCTGAGATTAGGGATAAAATTTGAAACTACTTTTGAATAGTTCTTATATAAGTCAACATAGACATAGACCATTTATGTTTGTTGACCAAAAAATTGTCCTTATTGACTATGATCACTGACTAACAAGAAAATAAAAAAGAAGTAGAACCCTAATGGTGATAGATTAGAAATAGGATTTGAAATTACTTCTTGACAATACTATTGTAGGAGGAGATGAGTGTAGGATGTTTGAGTCCATTGATTATGGACTTTTCTTGGTTGATTGTGATAAAAAAATCAATTCCTATGCCTTTTGTCCTCATGTATTCATTTTACACCTATGTCTATTGAATAACATGAGATATCATAATTTGGATCATGTCACATAAAATTATCTATTTTTATTATTTTGTCTTAAAAAACCTAAGGGCACTTTTATATCTTTAAAATTTGAAAAAAAGGGGAGTATAGTGGGTTAAGATGAGCTTAATCACCTTATTGATGATTTACCACTACCTATGTATCTATTACTACAAGGAGGGAAATCAAGCCCATGTAATTGTTGTATCTATTACTACAAGGAGGGAAATCAAGCCCATGTAATTGTCATACCTAGAGTGATTATGAAATTGTGCTCCTTGATAATGTGTATGAAGCTAAAAATAGGATTTAGTACTTGAACATGATAACTCTTGACTTTCTTTGGAATGCTCTTGAATTGGCTCATGGCTAATCCTTGTGAGTGATATTGAATTTAGAAAGAATAGTATTTTTTTATCACTGTGAAATAGTGTGAAATGTTGAACACAATAAATACAAAGTTTAGATAATGAATGAACTTTGTTACACCTTTAGGCAAACATTTTTAGAATTTATTTTAGTTGACCTCATGAAACATGTGAGAAGACCCAAAATAATGGTTTAATATTTAGAAACTAGCTATTATTTTGCATGGAACATGGTCAGTCCAGGTGGATAAAAGCACAATATCACTCCCATCCACCTAATTCAAACCTATCTTAAACTTTTAGGGACACCTATCCCAAACTATAAAAAATTTGAGGGTGATTTTAAGCAATTTGAGCATTTAAATTTGAAAATTTTATGTAGTAATGATGACAAAAAATGGTTGAGTCCATATATAGATAAAAGGCATAGAAGAATGGTGAATAAGAGTCATATATTTAGGCATAAGTCATGTGGTTTAGTATGTTTCCATAATTATTATTGTCAAGTATTTGATACCAGATTTATGTGTCTACATTTATCCCCTCTTAATTATAGTAATTAAATTTCTAGACTAAATAAGAAAATATTGAACCTAAAAGTGTACAACATACTTTGTCTTTGAGAGGATACTTTAATTTTCCATGGCACTTAAATTTATAAAACCCTACAATAAAACATTAATTACTCATTTGTCCACTTTAAATTTTTAAAAAATTTGAAAATTTAAAATTTAAAAATAAAAAAGAGATCAAGGAAGGAGTACATATATATGTAGGTGATACCAAATTTACCTACAAAAGATAACTAAATATGGATAAATTTTTCCCCTTGTTGAGTTATTTGGAGAATTTTAACCAATGGTGAATTGAGAGTGATCAAGTCTTAATTTTTAAAAACTAAGTAATATCTTGAGTTAGAAAGATACATATCCAAACATTCATAAATGGGGAATAGTACCCAATATACTAATTTGAACATGTGGAACCACAATGAGATTTATAGAAGTGATGACAAGGATATTGAGTGTCATTAAAATTGAACATACACTACCCACAACAAAATATGTAACCACACAATGGGTTTTGGCTCCATGTGATAACACAAGGGACAAAAACATAGTCGTAAAAAATGTAGCAGTAAAAATGTAGTATGATAAAAATGTACTGTGACAAAAACATCATGAGGATAAAATATAGTGGTATTTTTAATGTCAAAAAAATATCATGAAGAGCATAATTGGTATATTTTAGTGATTATCATATTGTTTATTTGTTTTCTAGTTCATTTTGGTGATAGTAGTTAACATTTCATGGTGGAAAAGTAATGCACCAAGTTTACAAGAAAAATAATAGAGTAAAATGTGATTTCATGAGTTTGGACCTTTAGTTGAAAGTTGTCATATTCGTGACATTACCAATACTGATACATTTTTTCCTCACAACATTTTGTCCTTGAAATGTTTTGTCATACTATGTTTTTGTCATGCTACATTTTTACCACTATGTTATTTACCACTACATTTTTGTCTGTTACTTTATTGTAGGATGCCTAAGTTTTATAGATGTAATTCTATGGCCATTGATCATTGCCAAACCTTGGCATACATTACCCATAATAGATCAAATCACATTAGTTCATCCATATGTAGATTCTATTTGCATGATAGAAAGAGAATGAAGAATACTCATGCCCCATCATGACCACATTAGTCATAGATTTACCTCAAAACAATTTTTTTTTCTTAAAATTGTAATATTTAACTTTGAAACATGTGTATGAACAATTATCATTCCTCTTTGAAATTTTAATTTGAATATTTAACTTTGAGAATGTATGTGAGAATGAAAAGATAACATTCCCCATTAATGTTTGGCAATTGATATAGAATGTCATGCATCTATATGCTCAATTTTAATTTTATTTTGAACTTGTAAATTTGATATTATAACTTGTTTTGTATATTCCCATGCTTAAGCATTCATGTATAATTTTTTACTTTGATTTTTTTATAAGTGAGTTCATATACATTTCATATTCTCCCATAGTATTTATCAATTTGCTAATATCTATCATATGTTTAATTCCTGAATTAATTTGAATCTTTGAAAACTTATACTCTATTATAAAATTTTATTTTTCATTACTTTGAATCTTTAAAAAAATTTACTCTATTATATAATTTTATTTTACATTACTTTTAATATTTAGAAAAAACCTATATTTTGTATCCTTGATACATGTACTATATCCCAAATCTAATTTTTGTCTCTTCTTGAAGGTTTGGATTTCTAAGAAAAGCCCAATATGATGCCCCCCTTTTGATATGAAGGATGTATCATGCAATTCACTCATCACAAAATAATATTTAATTTTATCATGTGATAAAAATATATCCATGTATAATTTATGTCATCTTGTGTTGAGTATGTCATCATATAAATATAATTGTCATTGAAACATGTATATAACATACTGATATAATTTTCATTGAATCATATATGTAACATATTGAATGTGAGGTATACAAGTGTTATGTCTAGATATATTTATCAATAAAGCATTCAAGTATTCTATCAAATTAGTTTGTAATGAAGCTTTCAAGTGTCTAGATATCTTTCATAGCTAGATTTGTTTCAATCATTTAAACCTTGTCAAATTTAGTTATTTGTATTCATTATATTTTTAAAAATTTATTTTAACACTCTAAAATATTCTATTAAGTTTATCTTAGTTTTAATTCACTTTTTGACCCAAATTTAGATAAAACATATAGGTGAACCAACTTTTTATTTGAGCATTGCTTCAAAAAAATATCATAGTGTTTCAATAAATTCCTTAATGTTCGACACTAAAATAGTTTTCTATTGACCTTATATATAAATTTGACACTAAAATAACTTTATTTCATCCTCAAACATAATACATGACACTGAAAGCATTTTTTCTAAGCTTGGATATGATATCTGACACTAAAAACATATTCTTTGACCTTGGATTTCATAATAATTTGCTGATCTCCATACATAATTTTTTTCTTTATTTTTAGGATCTCACATTTTAGATTTATATTCCTTTGCTTTCCAAATAAAATATGGCTAAATTGCATGAAAATTCATTACTTCAAGTTCTTGACAAAATAACTAAATCACATACTAATATGTAAGAAGCATTAATACAAATTTTTTTCAAATTAAGTATAACATGGAAACAAGAGCATTAATATATTTAAAATATAATAATTCTTACTTTAAACCCTCTTTATGGAACTATTATGAACATATAAAGTGATAAGATTCATGCATCTGTTAACAATAGTTTTGACCCTATTGATGCAAAATAATTTGGTCAATACCTTGACATCCACCTTAATGACAATGAATATTTTATATTTATATCTCAAAAATAAAAAAAATAAACATGACCACGATAATACATCTAAATAACCAATTGATTTTATTAAACAACCTCTTGTAAGTCATAGCACATGTGTTGCTACTAATTTTGTTGATATTTTTATCACATCTACAACTCTAACCTTGGGGAAAACATAATATATATAATAGATATATATTCCTATGCCTAACAAAGTGAATCATACAATATATTTGATAGCTATGCATACTACATCACATACCCTATCTCATACACAATCCACTGAGAAAATACTACATTTTTACATGTTAAGGTGTTGCAGTTAGAATAAGGTATCCCAAAAGCTATCCAATCATTTGAATCCCAAGATCCACTTCATAATATGTTAGCACCTGACATTGCATCACACCCTTTTATCTACAATATTTATATCTCATAAGATTTCTCTATATGAGGGTAATGGAGATACCTAATAACATATTATATCTTTTACACAGCTTATTTAGACTATGTTTTTACTAAAAAATTGATAGCCTAGTTATTTATAAGAAGCTTTAAAGATCATGCCTTGTGTTGGTTTTATAATGTACCAGTTCAATTATTCAAATAATTCAATCCATTAGTAAATCAATTTCATAAGCATTTTGGTATTAACATTTATGAAAATATTTCTTATCAAAAATTACTAAGTTTAAGAAAGGAACTTATGAGCCTATCAATGATTATGTACTTTGTTATAAGAATATGCATTCTAAAATGACTAACACATTAGCAGATAATAAATTAAAATATATTTTCAAAAGATATTTGATTTCACCTTTGCACAAATCAATTATTTTTAATAAATTTATAACATTTGAGGAACTTTGTCACATAATAAGAGAAAGATAAGTCAAGCTTCTTGCTTTAAACAAACTCAAATATACACCTACATCTAATTCAACTTCTACAATCATGTTTCAAACCAAACCATCTTACAAAGCTAAGCCATTATTTACTAAATTTGATGTAAATATTACAATTAGTATTATTTATCAAAATTATAATAATATTTTTTATTAGATCAACCAACAAGGCAATTCTCTAGGTTACCACAACCATGTCATAAGTTAATACAAAAGTTGCTTGAATGCAATCTAGTTACTTTGCCTCTACCATTTAAAATTAACATGAAAAAAGGTCAAGAAAAATATTTTGATAACAATACATATTATGATTACCATAAATGAAATGGTCATTTTACTAACAAATGTTTCAAGCACAAGAATCTTATTCAGGATATTATTAAAAATAATGTTATTGAGATTTGAACTCCTATAGAGGAAAATAAGCTTCAACACAATGGAAAGGCTAAATTGAATATTTTTAGTGAACCATTCCATAATCATAATACAAGCAAAAGAAAAATTTAACAATGCATCGTATTTACAATGCTTATCCACCACTTGATTAATATGATCATCCATTGGATAGAATTATTATTATAATTTTTCAAATGTTATGATTGATTTTGATGATAGTGAGACATTGGATGATGATTCTCATTTTTATGCCTTATTTATAGGATATTTTATTGATCAATAACTTATTCATGGTATGTTAGTTAATAATTGATCAAATGAAAATGCATGCATACTGATGTTAATTTATTCATTGGGATATACACAACATGATATATAGATAACATCTAAAAGTGTAAATACATTCAATTAAAAAAAAAAACCCACTTTGGGAAACATTGTGTTGCCTCTTCACGTGGGAATTGATATACTATCTACTCATTTTCTAGTTATTCCAAAACATGGGGTATTTATATTATATTAAGACACCCATGGTTGAAAATGATCTACATTATAAATTATATGATACATAGATGCCTAAAGTACACCCATTTCAAAAAATTCATTAAAATTTAAGGAATCAAATATGAGTACCCTATATAATCTATGATAACCCATACACCCCATCCACCACCAAAATTCACTAATATATCCATATAAGAGAAAACAATGTTTTTAGTTTTTGTACCTAAACAAAAAAATTCTATTCAACCAACTAGAAAAAGGTGCAAAGGGCTAAAAAGAAACCAATGCAAAAGCAATTTTATCATAAAAAGATGTCTAGTTATCAACAGGCAAAACCACATGCAACACAATCCAAATTTATGATTCATATAGATTGACATGTTCCTCAAAATGAATAAAATATGGCACAATCACTTATTTTTCCTCTTTAAATTGAACATCATCCTACATATCCTAGAGCTAATTATCCTACATAGGATTTAATAAGTAGTGATGTAGATAGTTTTATTAATACACATGATATGTTTTTTTATTTTGATACATGAACGACTAGATTATTTCATTCAAGTAAAGTGATTAATTTTCCACTTATCATATATTTTAATGAGTATCATATTTATGGGATCATTTATTAGCTTGTTGCATTTTAAAATATTCAAAAAATATCAAAAACATTAAAAATTTCAAAAAACTTATTAAACATAGTTTCTTGACTATTTCATCATCTAATTACATGGATTTCATGTGATTGATTTATTAATTATTCTAATCCCTTGGATATTTTTAACATTTTAGCCTCTTGACTCTTCTTTTTCACTTTATAGATATGAACAATTCAAAATAGTGAACAATTTTCTAATAATCTACTATCTCTTTGTTTTTATAGTCTACACTGATAAAATGTCATTTTTTAAATAAAGGATAAAATCAACATTTTATGAATATTAATGAGTTGGGTGATCTTTTTGTATGTCAATTTTTACCCAAAAATCATAGTTTGGGCATACAAAGCCTTAATAATTCCAATTTCTAGATATTTCGCTCAATTTTAGTATGTAAATCATTCTTTTCGATATAAAATATCTCTTTTTATATGATATATTTATCATACATATTAAATATTTTGACAAGTGTACATTTGATTAAATTAGTATGTACAATAATTCATCTACATACTTATCCAATCTTCTATGAATTTGTCAAAGTTAAAACTCATATGTAAAGTGGGGGCATCATGGCCATAAAATCACTTCTAGTGCATATTTCACATTGACTTATGTCATAGTTTATTTAGATATTTCTCATTAATTATAATTTTTTACCTTGATTCACATGTTTATATTATTTTAGTTGAATTTTTTCAAAAAAATAAAAATAAAATCAAATATACACAAAAATACAAAAACAATCAAAATATTCTAAAAAATATAAAGTCACAACTTGGGCATGATTAGACATATAGTTTACATAATTTTCATATGTCATTTATCTCATGATTATTAGATAGAATATTATATTTCTATCACACATGATTTCATTGTTATTCATTAATATTATATAGGACATACAAACTTTTACATGGACTAAGCTGTTGGACTTGCCTCTACCTAGTAGCCTTTGTAAACTAACAAAATCTTCTCCACATGTGATAATATGTAAAAGTGTTATCATTCCATGAATATTATTTTTTGAGCTCTATACTATTTATAAATTTCTTGCTAACATCTCTATCTTACATTGTGTACATGAATATACTATTTTCTAGGATATGATCACATTACATATGTATGGCTTAGACTAAATTTTTATTTATATGTTTCATTGATGATATTATTTTTAAATAGTATATTAGATATAACTCATATATCATGTGTGGACCTTGGCCTTTGTGTGAAAAAATTATTGAGCATCTCTATGAGATCTAGTTTGGTATGTGTAACATTTGAACATGTCCATTTGCTTTTTTCCTTGGCCCAATGTTTTGTGTGAAATTTGAACATGTCTTTTATTTTCAACATTATTCATGTCCTTTATGTTTGGTCCTTAACATTGTGTGTTAAATCTTTCATTCTTTTTTACATTTGACCATGTCCCTTATATGAGGTTGTTGGACTTATTGTTTGACATTGCTATCATTGTGTTTATGTGCTTGGTGATATTTTTAAGCTAGAAGAGTACCATGATCTATATCATTCAATAAATAACACATAACATACTAATTATACATTATTATACTATGAGTTTCATTGATACATTCTATAGGCCTTACCTCATATGTTACATACAAATTCAAATGATGAAAATCTTACTATGCTAACATACTTTCCACATATGCTACATTTTTAATGATTAAATATTATGACACATTTTTAAGTTTAATTTTATTTTTAGATGAGTGAATTTTAGGATAAATTCCATCACCTTAAAAGGGGGAAATTTCAATAGGATTTTGATGAGATAAGCCTCTTCAAGATCTAAAATCAATTTTGGCACAAAGTATAGTTTCAAAAGTTTTTAAATGATTCAAAATTCAATCATTGACATATATTATGAGGGAATATTACATGCATATACACTCATATTTTAGGATTAAAATACCAATTCACATACTTTTAAGTACATGATGCAATTTTCTCACCTTAAAATGGGGCATGATATAATTCATGCACACATTTCAAAAATAATTTACAATTGGAATCTACATACAATTATAAATTATACATTTATCAATAGGGATAGGATATAAGTTCATGCACATTATGTTATTTTTAAAAATTTAAAATACTATTTTCTTATCTAATAACATGGTAGGAGCATAGGTGCACTCCATTCTCTTTTGATCATGATTTCAAGAATAAAGTTGTAATTAAATCTACAATCCATCTGAAGTGGTTGATTCAGTTTAGGTGCATAGTGAATAAGTTAAAGGGTCAATTACCTCTAGAATTATGTTTATAAATCCATTTTAGATTTATTTTGTTTCACCTCTTAGGGTTGGAAATAAAAACTAAGTTAAAATTTAGGTTTATGTGTCCCTCAATGGGTGTTATTAATTTTAAAATGTGAAAATTAAATTTGGGGATTGATCACCCTCAAATTATCCATGGGTTCAACTAAGGAGCCAATATTTTCTAAGTTCTTCATGAGAAGCACCAATTCTATAATGCTTCAAGGAAACATCTCCAATAAAATGTGTAGAAGCAAAACATTGGTTTCACACATACATGTGTATTCCTCCCTTTCTCTATTTTCAATTTCAAATAATTTCCAAATTCAAACATTTTCAAACTTCAAGTTCAAGCATTTATAAATTTTCAAATTTAAGCATTTTCAATTTCAAGATTTTTCAAATTTTAGTTTTCAAAATAACAAATTAAATACATGTGTTTTTCAGGGTTTTCTAAAGATATGATGCGTTTCACAATAGGATTACTATCTCAAAGAAAATTTATGTCTTACACACTAAGGTATATCTTTCCTTTAATCTATAAATTTTATTTATAGACTAAATATATCGAGGGGGGGGGGGTGTGGGGCACATTTAGTAACCTAAATCTATCACAAATACATGATCATGTTAGCTTTATCCCCTCTTAGTTTTAATTAACTTTGAACTTAATTTGGACCCATTTTCCCATCTCACTCTATCCTAAGCACATATAAGGAACTATTTCCATTACACATTGTTATTTTTTACATTAAAAAGTTTTTTGATTGCATAAAATACCATTAATCATCTATATTGACAAACCTAGATCTAAAATTCCACATTTTCCCCTAAGGAACAAAAATGTTTAGTAGGGATAATAGAGGGAGGAATTACTTTCCCACATTGGGTGTTTTTATCCTTAGCCCCTTAATAGTCAATTTTTAAAAATAAACCCTCAATTATATTATCTTCTATGTTTTTAGGAATCACATGTGTTTTCCCCCTTTTAATTAATATAAATGCACACTCAAGTAACTTATTATTCCACTTGAAAACTTTAATATAGAGACATATTTACACTATTTTACATTGAGCAAAAGCTCCCTATTCTTCACAATTTTATTTTTGATCACTAAAAGTATTATTGAATCAATTAAAAATCTTGGTTTATCCATCCCAAATCAAATGATGATAAAATATTAAATTCATACCTAGATGGATTCATATAGTCAAAGGAGAAAAATTGCACAAATCACTCTAAGTGGGATAACTACATGTGATTGATTTCCCTCAAGGTATTGGATACATAGGAAATGTTCAATCATCATGGGAATGATTGCGTTTAGATCAACCCAATTACATTCCACCTTTTTATTTTTATAGGTTTTTTATATTTACTAGCCCTATTAGGGTTTCAACATTATAAAAGTTATTTTTAGATCTTTTGCACACTTACAAGGTCTAATATGCACATATACACCTAACTTAAGCTATCATAATTGGTCATGCTCAAAATTAATATTTTTATTCAAAATTTAGGATTGAATAAGTATAATATTAATGGGATTTGATCCTTTTATTAATATGTTGATATTAGCCTTGTTTAATTTCATTTCCTAATTTTGGGCACTTGTAGTCACATTTCTTGATTTACTTTTCTAGCCATATGTCAGTCAACATAGTCAACAAGTATACACAAATAACTAAGCATTTCATATTATTTAATATTTATTTTAATTTTAATCATTTATCCTTGTCTAATTCATTTATTTCCATTCATTACTCTTGTTGAATCTAATTTACAACACACTAATTTATTCTATTTAGTTTATCTTTATTAGGGTTAATTCTCTTTTTATTTCAAATTTAGATAAAAACACAAGTTCAAATGTAGGACAAGAAAAAATTTCACACAAAGGGAAAATTAACATAAGTAATGGACATATTAAAAAGTCACACATACCAAGAACAATATCATGGATATGTTTAATAACTTTTCATACAAAGTCCAATGGCCACACATAATAAACAAGCAATGTCTTGCCTATTATGCAAGAAAGTAAAAAACATTTAAAGAACATTAAAAAAAGTGAAAAATAATATATTATATACATATTTATTAATTTAATATCAAATAAAAGTAGAATAGCCATGTATCACAATGTAAAATATAATCAAATTTGCAAGACACTTATATGATATGTATCTTGACATAGTAGAAAAGCCATAAAAAGATATAGCCTATTATAATGTAACACATAGAATTAGATTCCCATAGAATATGAATGGAAACTAGGTAAAATGGAATACTAATTATAAGAAAACATGTATACTGTGTTCTAAATCACACTCATATAGCTCATAAAATTGTCATATCCTACTTGGGCAGATTTGGAATAATTTATCTATTGTACTTCTATAATGAGCCACTTTTATATTTATGATATTGGCATATGATTGGATATGTATTTACTTTATGATATTCATATTTTAGTATTAAATTTTAGACAAAATTGGTTATATTAAATTTAGTAATGATTTTTATAATTATAATTTAGAGTTGATATTGCTAATGTCACATTGTGATTATACATAGTTGCTAAGAGATTGAGCTAGGTCTAAGACTGGAAAAAACACTAAAATATTTCACCAACATCATACATGTAAATAAGAGTAAGGTTAATTACTAAGATAAATTTAACTATCCATCATGCCCTATATGATGTCTTGTATCATATTAGCTAGTGTTGTGTGTAAATGATAACTGTATATTTTTAGCAACCATAATTAGCTTATACATAATTATTATCACTATGTGAGTACATGAATGTTTAATTTTTTGATATTATGCCCATTCAATTTACTATATTGATAGACATAAGCTTTCATGTGTCATTTGAGATATTGATTTAAAAATCTTGGGATCTTTTGTGATGTTTTAATTTGATTTACTAATGTTAGTCTAACATTAGTTCTTTGAGTCATTAGTGGTTCTTGGAAAATATATTGAGGCCCTAATATTTTTATTCATTATGATTTAATCACATGACCTATTTAGATTTTGATATGGTCATGTTGGCCCATGATGGGGTCACAATCATCCATTTCAAAAGTTGAAATTTGACTTGGTTTTGGATAAAATAATCATTTAATGATTATTAGGTTTTTATTACATGGGATTGTGATCATTTGTCATTTTTGAATTCAAAAGAGGTAGTGATAATGTTAAATGATTAAGATAATATAAGGGTTATACTATAGACTTGCATATAAAATATTTCCATGGTAGTTGTAAGAACTATTTTTTGAACCCTTATTGCAAGGGCATTAAAGTCTTAGGTTTCCATGTAAACTAGTATGGGGATTTATGGTGGATTAGGGTGTTTTAAACACACACAAAGAATAAATATAATGGTGGTAATATAATATAAAAATAAATAACATAGGAAAAAAATAAAAGAGGAGATATAAATGAAAGAATAACCATGGAATCTAGTTCATGAAGTTATTTCCTTACTTTAATTCTTTTCTTTATGGGTGCATTATGCTACTACTAGTTGTTTATTTTAAAACCTAGATTTTTGTGTATGTTTCATGGTGGGATTCTAGAATGATTACATAGAAATATAGGGTCATATTAACCCTCACCCATTTCACATTTTTTGGGTGAATATTTTGTCAATCAGCTAACTGATGAGCAATATAGGTCTTATCATCCACATCAAGGGAGATTAGTCAGCCCAGTGTGCAAGTTTACTACATCAGAGGTGGACAAATATCTCCTCTCATCAAGGGGAGGTTCCCTATAACTATGCAGGAGCTATATACTATATATATAAGTAGAAAATAACACTTAGGGTGTAACTACACCATCCATCTCTCTTTTTTTAGAGATGATGTTATCAAACAAAGGAGAAAATCCTGGTGAAAATACTGAAGACACTTCTCTTCTTTTAGAAGTGTTCTTGCAAGAAACAATAGGATTTTCTTTCAGGTAGTGACAAGAAACTGGTAACAAAGTATAGTAACTAGTAGGATGAAGTGGAACTCAAAGTCTCCACCTCAACTGCTTAAAGAGTGAAACACAAAGGATAATGGGGGCACAAAGTCATCCCAAAATCCTCAACACATAAATAGAAACTAAAAACACACACTGAAGACAACTATAAAAGCACAAAGTCTGAAAGTAACTAACTTCAGGACATTTTCCTTATCACTTCCACTAGTCCTACCTATTAAATTAAATTAACAAGAATGCATCTAGAAGGTAGACATAAGAATAATCTCCTAAAATGGCACAAGCTATAATAGCACAAAGTCTGAAAGTAACTTGCTTTCTCATTCAGATAAAATAATATGAATAACAATCTAAGCTCAAAGTCTCAGTATTCACCTTTCAATTTGGGTAGAGTTTTGATTTAGTGATAAAAAAGATCTCCTTTTCATAAAATAAGAGATTATAATATATAGTAGGCCCTAAAAAGGATTGGCACTTCTTTCCATGAAATGGCCCCTATTGCGGTCAGTGTCTTCAATGCATTTTCAATTTTGTCAAAGAGGGCCATGCTAGAATAGGGTGGCTACCTTAATTATGTCATGTCATTTCATCTAATATGTCTCTTCTTTAGTATGGACTATCTGGTCCTTGTCCTAATGTCTATGTAGTTGTCCCTTTGCCTTTACTTCATGGAATAAAAATAGTCCGCATCCTTGACTTGGCATGCTCAGAAGTCTACTTGATCCACTATTTCACCTACTAGAAATAACTCCCTTGGAGATATTTTTGATCTTTTTGCATTGTTCTTCTTTTCCTTGTGGCAATTTGGGCTCTTAATCCATCTTCTCAGCTAGTCACTTGATTCATTTTTTCAAATTCCACACCATATTCAAATATTAATAGATATTTTATTACATTAAAATTAACATCCACAGGGCTGTCAATGGTTGTTTCTTTCTTTGCTTGTGGTTGTCTTTGATTCTACTTGAACCTATGAACCATTAAACTTTAAACTCTTTTAGTTCAAGGTTCAATCGGTTCATTGGTTCATCCTTCATCCTGTTGTTTCCTTTATCCCTCTAAGTCCTTTTGAGGCCTTGAACAGTCGAAACATTTGGACCCTTGAACCCATTAAACCATTTGGTTCAAGGTTTAATGATTCAATCCTTGTTCTTTGAAGGCTCCTCATTGTCTAAGTATTTTCAAAGCTTTTAGAACACCCTAGAGGGAAGGTGTCCCTTGAGGTCTTTGGAAAAGGTCCTTTTTTGAGTGTCGAGTGCCCCCTACAAGGGTACCTACCATTTGAGATCTTCCAAGTAGACTTCAGGCTTTAATTCCTTTGGTTGGCTTTTGTTTCTTTATTATGTCTTTGTATTGTGAGTGCTCCATCTTTGACATCTTTCACAGTCTATAGCTTTGAAACTTTATCAATCTTACATAAAATGGGACCCACAACACTTCTTGCTTGAGTAGCTTCAAAATGGGAATGGGGATAGGTGGCACTTTCCACTGATCTTAATAAGTGACACATGGCATTTTTTACTGTGAAATAGGTGAGGACACTTGACAAAATTTGCTTAACTCTGAGAAGCTTTAGATACCTTTTGAGAGTCTTATGGAAGATGACACGTGGTAGCTTCCACTGAGCTCTAGAAACACTATAGAAACATTTAGGACTCATTTGAATTCATGTAGATGATGACACTTGGTGCGCTCCACTTGCTTTTAGAAACTCACTCGGGGCCCACCATGGTCCTTACTCAAAAATGAAACAAAAGGAAGAAATGGTAGATGTTGACACTTGGAGGCTTCTACCAAGATTTATAAGGGACATGTGGTGACTTCTACAATTTCTTAGAAAAGCATATTAAAACCTTCTGCACTTGCCACTTGGTGCCTTCCACAGGACTCTGAGGGAAGCATTTTGAAAGGAGCTTTGGAACTTATAAGAAACTCAAAATGTGGATACAAACACTTGTCATGCTCTACTGAGTTTAACAACTCACTTGGGGCCCACCACAATCCTTAATAACAAAACAAAAAGAAGAAACTGTGGATGTTGACACTTGGCAGCTTCCACTGAGTTATAATGGGACACATGGCACATTTCACTAATTTTTAGAAACAAATTATAATGTGTCCTAGCAGATGACACTTGGTAGCTTCCATGTGAATTTTGAGATTTAGACAAAACTTTAGGCAAAATGAAAAACCCACGCCCTATGTCATAACCCTTACTACCTCGAAATAGAAACATGTAGGGGAAAAACTTGGAGTGCATGACTAAAATTGAAAATAAAATGTAGAGTATTTTACTCTATAAAGGGAAGAGATAGTTTTTGGGCTTATAGGACCAAAAGTAGTTCAAATGTTGTTCCAAAATAAGTGACAAATTTTGGGAACAACAACTGGCTCCATTTGGGGAACTTCCTTCAGTTGAAGACTTGGAACAGCTGAGGGGAGTAGAAACTAGAATCTCTGGTGCCTTGAAATATGCCATTGGGCTATGGAGTCATGCTACCCAAAAAAAAAGGCTCCAAGAAATGAAAACAAACAACACGTAATAGAAACAAAGGCTATACAAATATACATATGTATAGTTGAACTTATCTGATACTTCAAGAATTAAAGTGCTTCAGATGCTACCCATTGTGAGGCAAAGAAAAGAGTGTGCCATCTTGATTCTTCAATAGGAAACTATTTTCACCATTGAGCTCATGGATAGTGAATGGGCCCCTCCATAGGGAATTGAAATTCCCATGCATCCCCTTTGGTTCTCTCCTTTTGTCCCACAATAGGACTTGATCTCCAATCTGGAAATCATGGTTCTTTGCTTTCTGGTCGAAGATCTTCTTCACCAGACTTTTATGGGCAGCAATTCAGTCCACTACCATATTTATTTGCTCATCTAGATTAGTTAGGCACATGATCCTTTTATCAATGGAGCTTTCATATGTTTGATCTTCAATTTCCTTAGCCAATTTCAATGTTAGCAATTCTAGGGTGATTGGTATCTAAACATTGAGACCATAAAGAAGTTGGAAAGGAGACATACCAATTGCCCTTTTTGGTGTAATTCTATCTGACCATAAAGCATCAACCAATCCTTTATCCCAAGTCTTTTGGTTGTCATCCACCAGTTTCTTGATGATAGTCACCAGGTTCTTGTTGCTTGACTTAACTTGTCCATTCCCTTCTAAAAATTAATCAGAAGAGTGGGAGAGGGTAATCCCATAGAAAAAATAGAATTGAGTGATCTCCTAGGAAGTGAAACCAACTGCATTGTCAGTGACAATCTTGGTCAGGACCCTAAACTTGGAAATGATGTTCTCTTTGAGAAAACTACACACTACTTCTAAAGTAACATGCTTAGTTGGGATAGCTTCCACCTACTTGGTGAAGTAATCTGTGGCTATGAGGACATAATCATGTCTAGCACTTGAAGATGGGTTTACAACACCAATGAAATCTATGCCCCATTGCTGAAATGACTCTTCTATGACCACCAGCTTGAGAGGTAGAGCAACTAACTTTGGTCTTCCAATAAACTGCTGGCATAGTTCACATTTCCTTACCCACTTGTATGCATCTTGAAAGAGAGTTGGCCAATAGTACCTAGCTCACATATTATTATGGGTAGTTATAGGAATAGATAAATTCCCTTCACAGGCCAAATTATGGAAGGATTTCAGAAGTTGACTCTACTTCTCTTTGTCCATGCAGTGAAGGACCACTCCATCAAGGCTCCTCTTATACAAGCTATTGTCCCAAAAGAAAAAATTGGTAGCTTTCAACTTGATAGTCCTCCTTTATTTATAAGATAGGTGATCAAAACAATCACCATAAGTAGGGAAATGAGCAATACCTGAATACCACTCATTCATAGTGGAGACAAAGAAGACTATTGGCATGTCTTCATCTTCTTTTGAATCTTCATGCTTTGTTCCTTTTGGCTTATTATCAGTAATCAATTGGCATAGGCCTTTTCGCCATACCAACTTAGTTAGTTTGATTACTAAATCAAACTCCTAGATTTTAGTAATCTAATTAACTCTTTTCATCCCAAACTCTTGTTGAGTTAATATGGATTTGACCGTGGTGTTAGGAACCAAGGTAGTAGTGTGTGAATTTAGGATATAGAAGTGGAAATGCTTTACTACCTTTACCACTGCATAGGCATGCTTCTCCATGTTTCAGTACTTCAGCTCATGAGCTTTAAGAGGATAGCTCATGAAAGAAATGGGAGATTTCAAAACTTCTTGGTTCAGCTAAACTAGAATTATTGAAAGTGTGTGTTCGAAAGCATAACTATATATGTTGAATTCCTTGTTGTAGTCTAGACAAACTAGAATTGGGGCATGGGAAATAGCTATCTTGATATCCTGAAATGCCAATTTGCCTTCTTTAGTCCAACTGAAGGTGGCCTTTCCCTTCATCATGTTTATAATATGGTGAGTCTTCTCAGTAAACTCAGGGATGGACCTTCTTAAGAAATTCACTTTTCCAAAGAAAGATTGAACTACAATCTTACTTGTGGGCAAAGTAAGCTCTTAGATGGACTTGAATCTATCTAATTCAATATTTAAGCCTCCTTTGGACACAATGTGTCTAATTAGTTTCCCTTATGTTACCCCAAAAATAGAATTCTTAGGGTTTAAGGAAATGCCATTCTGGTGACAGTGTTCCAACACTTGTTGCAAGTGGCACACATGATCCGGGTGATGCTTAGAAAAGACAATCAAGTCATCAAGATAAACTACAATGAACTTACCCATTTCATCCTTGAATGTAAGGTCCATTGCTCTTTGAAAAGTAGTGCCATTATTAATTAGGCCAAAAGGCATCTTTTTATATGCAAACATGCCCCAAGGTGTGATGAAAGTAGTCTTGTGCTGGTCTGCTTCACGAACTTCAACTTGATTGTATCCTGAGAAGCCATCTAGCATTGATAACATTTCTGAACCAGTCATGTTTGAAGCATTTGGTCCATGATAGGTAAAATGTAGTTATCCTTCAAGGATGACTGATTCAAGTTCCTGAAATCCACACAGAGGTGAATTTTGCCATTCTTCTTCTTTATAGGCACTATATTTACAACCCATGTGGAATGATGGATTGGGAAGATTATCCTAGAATTTAGCATTTTTTATATCTCAAATAGAATGGTACATGATATCTTTAGATTATAATGCCTAGATTTTTGCTTATAAGGCACCGAGTCAGCCTTGAGAGGAATGTCATGGTGAATTTCATCAGGTATGAGTGACTTTAGGTCATCATAGGAGTATGCTAAGACATCCATGTAATGATAGAGTAGAGCAGTGAACTTGAATCTCTCCTCAAGAGTGCAACATTTCTAAATGTTCACCATCTTGGGATCTTCCTTAGTACCCAAATTTACTTGATCAAAATCTTGAGAGGAGCTTGAATCCATTTGCTACTATTTGATGAATCTATCATGCTTCTCAAAAATCTTCTCAAGGGAAACCAATCCTTTGGTAATATTATTTCCTTTAAGTTGCAAGAACTCCTCACCTATGTCTGCATTTGATCTAGGGGCTGGTTCAAGCTGTTGAGGCTCATTACCTTCAAAGTGAAGCTCTTGAAAAACTATATTTTTATTCTAGGAAGGCAATTCTCTGATTGTCATTGTTAAACACCTACCAATGACTGACATTATTAGGTACACTTGGTTGAAATACCATCTCAATAGTGTACTTGTCTCCTTTGAAGTTTAGGTGAGGAACTAAGAGAGTTGCTGAAATAGCCAGTGCATCAGCTTTGTCATTAAATCCCCTAGATATGGAAGAGATGTTGAAAGCATCAAAGTTTTCAATTTGGTCCCAGACTAGATTGTGGTAGTGGCATAATCTCTCATTCTTGGTTTGATAGAGGTTTCTCACTTGACAAACCACCAATTCAGCATCTCCTTTGGCATGAAGGAGTTTGATGCCTTTGTCTTGAGCAGCCCTCAATCCAGACAATAGCGATTCATACTCAGCTGTGTTATTGGTATTGTTGAACTATAATTTGTAGGATGAAGGAAAAATATCTCTTTGAGGAAATATCATCACAATCTCATCTCTTGAACTAGTAGAGGAGTAGCTACCATCAAATTCTAGAATCCATACCTCATTAGATGCTAATTTTTCTTTGGATTCTTCTTCGTTTGGAGGGGGAGATTCTTCTGCACTTACATTATGCTTCATCCATTCTTCTGCTATTCCAGCTGAAACCATTTCTAAGTTGACACCTTCAAGAGCTTCAACAGGTGCTTCATGAACTTTGTCAGTGGATAGAAAGTAGTTACCCATGCCTGAAGACTCAAATAGAATTTGAGCTTCAGGTGCTGATGTTTGAGTAACCACATATTTAGCTTCCTTCTCATGGAGCAATCTCTTTATAACACCTTTGATAGTGATCTTTGCTTTAGATAGATCCATGCTTAATTCACCTCCAACATCCTTACAAAAATTCCACCCAAGGAGGATGCCATATGATGTTGGGACGTTGGCCACCAAGATAGTCATCTTGATCCTTTTGTCTAGAAAGGTTGTAAATGCAAATTGGTCATCCTTAATTTGTCCCAGTAGTGGTACTTGCTTATTTTCCATGGAGAAACATCTCCTAAATGTTTTGGTCAATGTGAGGCCAAGGGATTTAGCCACTTTGATAGGCATGACATTATCTAAAGCTCTAGAATTAATGATGAAATTATTTAGCTGATGCCCATTTATCAGTAGGGAGACATAAAATGGTTTAGTCCTCCCAAGAGAAAAAGGAGGAGTAATGACAAGGTTATTCCTAGTGGGTGCATTCTTGGGGGAATCATGAGTCACCTTGGGAATTGCTTGTATTATAGGGACATTTTGGTTCTTCACACATTGAAACAAATTATCTAATTATTCTGGGTTAGACTACAGAAATTCAAATTCAGACATTTGAATTTTGGTTTTCTTTGTATGGTCAATGATGTCAAATGTTTGAAATAAACTGGGCATAGAAGATGGGTGGTCATCTTTTTGATTTTTGGGAGGGGGGAACTGGACTACAAATTTGAATTAAAAGGCGTAGGGATATTTGATGTACTTACCCTCTTAGCAATCATCAAGTCCTTTGGCTGGAAAGGCAGAGTGGTCCTACACTTATCAATTGAAATTTTTGGTTGAGGTCACTCCTCTATCTTTTCTTTATCAACTGGTTGATCTGATTAATTCTTGGACTAGGTGAATACATCATATGATCCCTCAGCTACATTACCTTCACTTCTAGGTTCATCTTGATAATTTAGGAAATAATGTTGGAGTCACTAGCTAATTATTCTTCTTCCTCAGTGAAGAGATTAGCATCATCTTCAGGGTTCAACTCAGACTAGAATGAGAAATCTAATTCAGCTTTAAGATATCCAACCACTGAGTTGGTTGGAGGTGCTTCATTGGCAATGTTATTCCTCTGAGGGGGAGGGAGGTGATTTGCTTACCCTTGGTTCCTTGCAACATTACTTTGAAATGACTGATTTAGGAATTTTCTTCTTGGTACAACTCTGTATGAAGGAGTTAAGGACATCCCTTATGCCATTTGCTTTTTGAGAGCTAGCAACTCATTTTCTAGCTTCTACACCATTGGATTAGTGGTGGCTATAGGTGAGTATTCAGAAGATGAAGAGAATTTACCTCTATTTAGATCTCTCCTTATCTTCCCTACCAAGATAAGGTCATCTTCTACCTTAGTAGCCAAGTCTTGAGTAGCCTCAAGGTCTATATGGCCATCACATCTCAGTAGAAAACTCACTTCAGGCAACTGTGAGTTGATGAAGAAACATTTGACGTTTTCAGGTGTTGGCTGAGCAATTACAAGAATCATGTTCCTCAGATTGTCAAACTTTGCAACGAAATCTCTCATAGGTTCATGAGGTTCCTTCTTCATCTGTGTGAGTTAGGCCAACAAAGCATGTGCATCTTGTATAGGCTTGAACCTAGCTTCAAATTTAGCTTTGAGTGTGTCCTAGTCAGTCACTGACCTAGCCTAAAAATGGTAGAACCAATCTGTAGCAACACCTTGTAGTGTTTCCATGAAGATCCTAACTGCCAAATCCTCAAATTCCATGCATATCACACCATAGGCTATGTTGAAAGCTACAATGTGTTCATCAAGATGAACTCTCCCATCACCAAAGAATTTAAAGAAATTCTTCCTTGAGCTACGTGGAAGTTCATGTAGAGGTAGAGTGAGATTGAGTGGGCTAAAAGAGTTACCCCAGGGGACTCAAACTACCATGATTGGATTATGGAAAATGGGGATAAAAAATCTACGTGGAGTATGTATAGGCAAATCTCTGCTAAAAGTATAAAAAGTAGTTCTACCTTGGGTTGGTGACCTGGTACAGGTAGGAGGAACACTACTAGAGCATTGAACTTGAAGTTGGGAGGGAAAAAGTCAAAATTTCCTTGCTACACCAACTCAAAGATAGGGTCAACAACACCTTGAACTCTTTGGCTTTTGGTATAGTGTGAAGTTGCTAGATTGTGAAACAAAAATGGAAAAAAATTAGTCTTGCTTCATCTTGAAGCTTGAGGCTTCAAACTGCTTGTTCGATCCCCAACAGAGTCGCCAAAAAGACTATTGGGTGAATATTTTGTCAATCAGCTAACTGATGAGTAAAATAGGTATTATCATCCATGGCAAGGGAGATTGGTCAACCCAGTGTGTAGGTTTACTACATCAGATGTGGACAAATATCTCCTCTCATTAAGGGGAGGTTCCCTATAACTATGTAGGAGCTATATACTATATATATAAGAAAAAAATAACACTCAGGGTGGAACTACACCATCCATCTCTCTTTTTTTAGAGATGATATTATAAAATAGAGGATAAAATCTTAGTGAAAATACTAAAGACACTTCTCTTCTTTTATAAGTGTTCTTGCAGGAAACAACATGATTTTCTTTTAGGTAGTGACAAGAAACTGATAACAAAGTATATTAACCAGCAAGATGAAGTGGAAGTCAAAGTCTCCACCTCAACTGCCTAAAGAGTGAAAAACAAAGGATAATGGGGGCACAAAGTCATCCCAAAATCCTCAACATAGAAATAAAAACTAAAAACACACATTAAAGACAACTATAACAGCATAAAGTCTGAAAGTAACTGACTTTAGGACATCTTCCTTATCACTTCCACTAGTTCTGCCTATTAAATTAAATAAACAAGAATGCATCTAGAAGATAGACATAAGAACAATCTCCTAAAATGGCACAAGCTATAGCAGCACAAAGTTTGAAATTAACTTGATTTCTCATTTAGATAAAATAATATGAACAATAATCTAAGCTCAAAGTCTTAGTATTTGCCTTTCAATTTGGGTAGAGTTTTGCTTCAGTGATCAAAAAGATCTTTTCATAAAATAAGAGATTACAATATATAGCAGCCCCTAGAAAGGCTTGGTGCTTCTTTCCATGAAATGGCCCTTATTGTGGTTAGTGTCTTCAATGCATTTTCATTTTTGTCAAAGAGGGCCATGCTAGAATAGGGCAGCTACCGTAACTATGGCATGTCATTTCATCTAATATGTCTCTTCTTTAGTATGGACTATTTGGTCCTTGTCTTGATTTATGCATAACTATCCCTTTGCCTTTACTTCATGGAAGAAAAATAGGCTGTGTCCTTGATTTGGCATCCTTAGAAATCTACTTGATCCACTATTTCACCTACTGGAAATAACTCCCTTGGAGATATTTATGATCTTTTTACATTGTTCTTCTTTTCTCTATGGCAATTTGGGCTCTTGAGCCATCTTCTCAGCTAGTCGCTTGATTCATTTTTTCAAATTATGTGCTATATTCAAATATTAATGGATATTTTATTACATTAAAATTAACATCCACGAGACTGTCAAAGGTTGCTTCTTTCTTTGCTTGTGGCTATATTTGATTCTGCTTGAACCTGTGAACCATTAAACTTTGAACTCTTTTGGTTCAAGGTTAAATCAGTTCATTGGTTCATCCTTCATCCCATTGTTTCCTTTATCCCTCTAAGTCCCTTTGAGGCCTTGAATAGTTGAACCATTTAGACCCTTGAGCTCGTTGAACCATTTGGTTCAAGTTTTAATAGTTCAATCCTTGTTCTTTGAAGGCTCCTCATCGTCTAAGTCTTTTTGAAGCTTTTAGAACACCCTAGAGGGAAGGTGTCCCTTCAAGTATTTGAAAAAGGTCCTTTTCTAAGTGTCGATTTCCCCCCACAAGGGTACCTACCCTTCAGGATCTTTTGGGCAGCCTTTGGGCTTTAATTCCTTCGATGGACTTTTGTTTCTTTATTGTGTCTCTGCATTGGGAGTGCTCCATCTTTGACATCTATCAAAGTCCACAGCTTTGAAACTTTATCAATCTTATAGAAAATGGAACCCACAACACTTCTTGCTCGAGCAGCTTCAAAAGGGGAATGGGAATAGGTGGCACTTTCCACTGATCTTAACAAGTGACACATGGCATTTTCTACTATGAAATAGGCAAGGACACTTGGTAGCATCCACTTAATTTTGAGAATCTTTAGATACCTTTTGAGAGTCCTATGGAAGATGAGACATGGTGGCTTCCACTGAGATTTAGAAACACTATAGAAACATTTGGGACTCATTTGGATTCATGCGGATGATGACACTTGGCATGCTCCACTTACTTTTAGCAACTCACCCGAGGCCCACCATGGTCCTTACTCAAAAATGAAACAAAAGGAAGAAACGGTGGATGTTGACACTTGGAGGCTTCCACCAAGATTTATAAGGGACATGTGGTGACTTCCATAGTTTCTTAGAGAATCATATTAAAACCTTTCGCACTTGCCACTTGGTGCCTTCCACAAGACTCTAAGGGAAGCTTTTTAAAAGGAGCTTTAAAACTGATAAGAAACTCAAAACATGGATGCAGACACTTGTCATGCTCCACTGAGTTTAACAACTCACCCAAGGCCCACCACAGTCCTTAATAATGAAACAAAAAGAAGAAACTGTGGATGTTGACACTTGGTAGCTTCCACCGAATTATAATGGGACATGTGGCATGTTTTGCTACTTTTTAGAAATAAATTATAATGTGTCCTGGTAGATGACATTTGGCAACTTCTGTGTGACTTTTGAGATTTATACAAAACTTTAGGAAAAATGAAAAACCCATGCCCTGTGTCATAATCCTTACTGCCTCGAAACTAAAACATGCAGTGACAAAACTTGGAGCACATGACTGAAACTCAAAATAAAATGTAGAGTATTTTACTCTACAAAGGGAAGAGAGAATTTTTGGGCTTGTAGGACCAAAAGTAGTTCACATGTTGTTCCAAAATAAGTTACAAATTTTGGGAACAACATCATTCATCCCTTGAATCCTCACCACCCATCCTATAAGTGTTTCACATTATTGTAGTTAGCATTGTACCTAGTTTTGACCCTAAATGTGGTAAAAATGCTATTAATGGTTGAGAATATTTATAGGGAATAAAATTTTGGTTAATATCACCATTATATGGTGTATTTATGATAATTATAATGTGATGCAACCATTAAGGATTCTTGTGTTGTTTTGAACATTTTGATTTATGTGTTTTCAATTTGTTAGACTGTATGCTTTTTGTGTGTTTGTGATGGCTACCTTGTTAACTAGATATAAATTAACCCTAAACCCTAGTGGAAACTTATATCACTATTTAAATTTTATCTCATTTTATTATATGGTTTTTATCTTTTTTTATTATATTCTTCTAACTTGAGACTGATCGATGGGGTGGGTAGGGATACCACCGTATGGATGTGCTCAACTTTTAGGATGCTTTTTTTTTATGTTTTTCATGCACAAGGAATGTTTATAAGAGTGTATATCAGATTATTTAATTTATTCATGAATCCAATAAGGATTTATGATACTAAAACATAATGTTGATGATTTGTGAGGTACCAATATTCACTTCAACTCTTTTTTAGAATTATTATTATATTTATATTGTGAGTTAGGAATGGATCCTTATATACTTATTTTAATGATGGTCTCGATATCCAAACTCCTCTAATTTTTTATTTTATTATGATAGAATACTCAATATAATATGTATGGGAATTTCTAAAACTATTATTGATATTAAATCGATCTTATTGTAATTCTGAGCTACAATTTTAGTGTTAGATCTTGCTAATGTTTCTTGATTTCACTATTCATTGATAGTATTAAAATTATCCCTTCTATTCAATGAAATATAAGAAACATTAGTAACACTACAATTTAATTATCCTTGTCATTTTTTTATTGTTTACTTAAATCTAGTTGGGTAATCTCAAATTTAATGCCTTTCTCATAGCAACTGGTTCTTATATTTTTTGAGTTATACTTTATCTTGATTTGAAAGCATTTGGTGTTGTGTTTATTCTAAGCTACATCAATAATAAATTACTATGGGAAAATAAAATTATATTGTTACTCATCTAATATAATATATAATGTGGATATGGGTATGTGTAGAAAGTTGGAGGATAAAAAAGAGCATACATGTGGACATGTTTATCTTGAAAATTGAGAAATCTTAACTTTTCTAGATTATTTGAGATGGCTACACTCAAAATTTGAAGATTATATAAGAGTATTAATTGTATGATTTTAAGTCTAATTTATAAAACAATAATTAAAAAATAGTTAAGTATAAGTAGGTCAAACATCTAAAATTTGAAGAGTGACTCTTATTTTTTAGGAAAATAAAATAGATAATTGACTGAGCAACCCCTCATTTTTTTAGCATCATTTAATATTGTTTGAAACCCTATGGTGAAATTTTATATAATATCATATAGTTTGTGACCAATATTTTAAAAATATATATATTTAAAAAAATATATATTTAAAAAAAAAAAAAATACAAGTAAATAGAACTTGAAAACTGATTAAAAAAATGGATATATGGTTGTGCAACACCCCTATTTACTTGAAAAAAATAAAAATTAGTTTTTTGTGAATCATATATAATTAGGCCTAGTTTGTGACCATATAATATTTTTTTCATTTTGATCAATGGAAGTAATACATAAGCATATATAGACATGCATGTTTAGGGCATGTAGTCACATAAAAAATCCATAGTTAGAAATCAACATAGATGAAAACCTTAAAATAATCCAAAAATTTAAAAAAATCATATATTTGGAAAGAGGAGAACATGATCATCATCTTAGTAATAATTTTATGAATTATCTCATTGAAATTCATGTTATTTTTGGTGATGAAAGTTGAATTTTATTATGTTATATAAAAAATATTAGATTCAACTATGTCTACAGGTCCAAGCCATTTCCAAGCCAAAAGACATGATTTTTGAATTGAAACATACCATGTCTCATATGTGTAATAACACGTATTCATTATAGTGTATACACATTACATTGACATAGAAAAAAATAATTAAGTCTATGTTTATGTGTTTATATTTATCTATCTATATATTCACATTTATATTTTTTATATTTTTATTTTAAAGTGGAGTGTGTCAATATAAAAATTGCCCAAAAAATGACATAATGGATATAGTGATGCAATTTTAGTGAGTTTTCATCCATGATCATAATTTTGACTATTTAGAATATGATTTAGGGTTCAAATAAGTCCAATTTCATTACAAAATGAATGAAATAGTCAATTGTTTCAATGGTGGAGTTAATTAGAGACAATTTGAACCCATTGAATGTAACTTCATGTATATGATGTGATTTGAGGCTAAATTAGCTTAGATTTCATGAGATATTGTGTAAATTAGTGAAATCAATGATGTAATTTGAGGGAAATTGAGCCTTTTGAACCTAATTTTGACTATAGAAGATGTAATTTGGTGTTACGAACCCCAATGCCATAACAAAACAAAAAAAAATAGTCATTAGCTGAATCTAAAGGAAATTGGGGCTAATTTAAGCCCATTTAACCTAACTATGACTATAAAATGTGATTTATGGCTTAATCAACTCCAATTTCATTAGATAATGAAGTAAATAATCATTTATTTCAATGTCATATGTAAGGTTGACATGTATGAGATGTGTTTTTAGGGTTAATAAATTCTAATGTAATTGTATAATGAATGAAATAGTTGATTAGTTCAATTATGGAGGCAATTAGGGTCAATATGAGCCCCTTGAACCTAATTGTAACTATACAATGTGATATGAGGCAAAATTGGCTTTGATTTCATCATAGATTGAGCTAATTAATCAAATGGTGAAATCAATGACATAATTTTTAAAATATTGATCCATATAAACCTTATTATAATTGTATATGATGTGATCTAGTGTGAAATTGACCCTAGTGTCATCATATAATGAATAAAAAAGTTGATTCATTCAATCAAGGAGGAATTTGAGGTCAATTTGAGCCCCTTCAACCTAAATTTAAGAGTATTCCATTATTTGGGGATAAATTAGCTCTAATTCTATGATGAATTGATCTAATTACTCAATTGGTATAACTAGAGACATGAATTGGGTTAAATTGATCCTTGTGAACCTAATTTATGGCTCAATTGATTGTATATGATATAATATATGGTTTAATAGATCCTAATTTTATCAAAAATGTAAAAATTAAGGTAATTGGGGCCAACATGAACTTGTTGAACCTAACTACAAGTATATGATGTGATTTAGGGATAAATTATCTCATATTTCTTGAAATATTGACCCACTTAGTTAATTTTTATAACCATAAACCATAAACCATAAACCCTAATTTTATAAAAAATACAAACATGAAGGTAATTTGGGCTAATATGATCTTATTGAACCTAACTATGAGTTTAGGTTGTGATTTGGGGCTAGAAATTAGCTCATATTTAGTAACATATTGAGCTAATTAGTTGATTGTTACAATTAGTGATGCAATTTAGATGAAATTAAATATCATGAACATAATTTTGACTATAGAGGATGTAATTTTTGGGTCAATAAACCCAAATATCATTAAGAAAACTAAATACTCCCCCAATTCAATCATAAAGGAATTTGCGGCCAATTTGAGATCCTTCAATCTAAATACAAGAGCATGACATAGTTTAGGGCTAAATTAAATCTGATTCTATCATAAATTGATCTAGTTAATCAATTGGTGTGATTAGGGACATTATTTGTGATAAATTGAGCCATTTGAACCTAATTTATGGCTCAATTGATTGTATAAGATGCAAGATATGGCTTAATTGACCTTAATTTTATCATAAATGGAAACATAAAGGTTAATGGTGCCAATTTGGACCCCTTGAACCTAAATATGAGCATAGGATGTGATTTTGGGATAAATTAACTAATATTTCCTAACCTATTGACCCAATTATTTAATTTTTACAAGCAATGATGCATGTTGGTTGAAATTTAACTAAGTGAACCTAAGTTTGACTATATAGGATGTAATTTTGGGGTCAATAGACCCCACTCTCATAACACCCTAAATAAAATAGTCACTCAATTAAATAATTAAGGAAATTAGGTCTAATTTGATTCCCTTTAACTTAAATACAATATCAAGACATGATTTAGGGATCAAACACTCTAATTACCTCACTGGAATTGATTTAATTAGTCAATTGGTGTAATTAATTATGTGATTTGGGCCAAATTAATCCCTATGAACCTAATTTTGATAATATAGGATGTAATTTGGGGTTAAATATACCCCACTATCATAACACCCTAAATAAAATAGTCCACTAATCTAATCATGAAGGAAAATTGAGCCAAATTTAGCCCTTTTAACTTAATTACGACTATAAAATGTGATCTAGGGCTAAATCAGCCCCAATTTTATCACAAATTCAATCACATAGGTAATTGGGGGTAATATAAAATCCTTAAATATAATTAAGGCTATATGATGTTACTTGCAGCTAATTGAACCTAATTTCAGCTATATAGGATGTAATTTAGACGTCAATCAAGAGGCAATTGCATCACATAATATTGTAATGACATAGTTATATGATATATAACTATTTAAATATAATGCATACATGGTATAACTTATATGCATTATAGAATGCACATGTTATGCTTAAAATAGGTTAAAAAATATTCTTTAAATGACTATTTATTACCTTGATTGAGAATTGTGTCCTCACTTACATTCTCTACATCATTCTATGGATTGAAAATTGGGGACAAAAGCTAAAAAAAAATTTGGACATGTTTCAAATTTGTCTAATCATTGGGGGAAATATCATTATTTAAATCACTGTATATTTTGTGAATAGTTGTTGAGATATGCTTTAACACATGTCTCCTTCTCATTCTAGATAGTTAGTAAGCTAGTTAATCAATGAGTTAGTCAATCAATTGTGATAAAAAATCATAAGAATCATTCTAGTGTAATTTTACATATCTATATATGTTCCTTTGATAATGAAATAAATTTCAGCATTCCTTTTCATTACTGAGTAAAGTTTTTCCTATTCTATTGAAGGTGCAAGGGCCCAATCCTCTCCTAAGATTAGGACAAATTGGTATTTTTAGTTATAGTTTAAAATTATTTCTTTAGTCTAGGTATAATTCATTTACTTCAAAGAATAGTTTCTTTTTAAACATACGAGTGATTTCCTTTAAATGCAAGAGTGATTTCCTTTTCAAAGAAATTGTAATTTCCTTTTCAAATAAAAGTGTGAATTTACTTTAATTCAAGCGTGTTTCCATTACATGCCAAGGTTATTTCAATTACAAGTGAGTTTTATTCATGCAAGAGTGTGTCTTTCAATTTCATATAAAGTAAAGATTATTAACTCATCTTCATATTCTAAATTTTTCAAGGGAATTTTATGTGATAGTAGATTGCCTCCTCACATTTTATAATACCACATTATCTTACCCAATAATGAAAGTTGAGTGAGGATATCATAATGTCTTATGCCAGATGTTTAAGTTTTGGATGTTGATAATATGAATACCAAAAGAGATATTCAGATATCAAACCTTCTAGATTTACTTTTTTGAAAAATATAATTAGAGCATTATTTATTGTTTTTAGGATTTAGACATTATAGTAGAGAAAAACCCCACAAAACAACAAACTATAAACTCAAATACCCAATGGTGTCATTACATAAAGCCTTGGACACTAGCTCTAGTGGAAAATGACACCAATTGATTGATTAGATAAGTGAGAGGTATAATAATATCCTATAATTTTTGGTATCATTATCAGGGACAATTTTAGTCAATAAGTTAGTGAGATCCTATATTAGAGGTATATAAGGAAATTTAAAAATATTCATAAAACTCAAAAATACAAAAAAACAATTCAGGACTCTTTAGATTTATCAACTTCCCAAGATATTATTAAGGATGGTTTATCTCTAAGGGATCCCAAATAAATAAATAATAAGAGAGGATCCAATATTTTTTTTAAAGATCAATAAATCAAACAAATTCAATTGAAATCCATTTACAAACTTTTTTTGATTCCTCTCCTGAACAAGATTCATACTCACAAATAGATCCTAAAAGAAGAATCCTATTCAGGACATCTTCTCATATAGGAAGAATTGATCCTAAAAATTCTCTTTCTATAATAGTCATATTTAATCCATAAACTTTATAAGAATATCTGATCACCAACAAAGATTCTCCTCCTAAGATGGACCATAGATTGAGCACCCAAAAAGAGAATTTGGATTGGATTGATAACCAAAGTTGGGAAGAAAATATGGGAGATAAACATGCACATATATAATGTTATATAAAAATCAGTTATTCACTCCATTAAGAACTTACCTAGTTGTCCAAGTTGGTTCTAGACTAGTTATAACTAGGCACAATCATAGAATAAACCCATGGGACTCAGCATTTGTCACTCAACTATACCGGCATCAATTCACATAAGGTACAAGACTTATGTGCTTACCCAAATCACAATAGATAAATAACAAGGGCCCAAATTGGGATAGTCATACCATGGTGCTAATCCTTATTTAAGGGGATCAATCTTTTATAACAATGGCATTTTTGAGTTCATCGATGTAAGTTGTTTCTAGGCTAGGTGAAGGTCTATAGGTGTAAAGGCTATTTAGGTAGTTATTTTTGGTCATATGTGTGCATGTCTGTATCATGTTTCTTTATATTCTTATGGGTGAAATCCTATGTTTCATCATGCATAGTGTCCTTTAGTGCTTGGAGGGTTTAATGGGATATCTTAGATCAAGGGTTCAAGCTAGTTTAGTGCTTCTAGCATAGGTGCCAAAGCTTGGGCACATTCCCTTTCCTACACTTAAGAGTATTTTCACCTAATATGATGGCATACCTTTAAAATATAGAGATGCAATGAATGTTGAGAATCAAAGCTTATAAATAACATCATTTGAATTGAATTTATGACACTAAAATCATAGTATTCATTATGCATTTCAATTGTAAAGCTAAGGATATTACCCAAGAACATTGTATATTACTTTAACCATTATTCATATACTTAATGCTCCAAAATATAGAGTATAATTCATTTTGAAAAAATAGATTAATATCTCTTCTAAACTACTAAAGGCCCATAGGATCGCAGGCAAGCTTGGGCACTACAAAGTGGATCCTCAAGGGCATCTATGCTAGTCTTAAGGTCTAATGGTAATATCTTCACTATTTATGGAATAAATTTTATAGATATTTACTATCTCCTCATCTTCTCTTTGGATACTAGTTTGAGATTACTTTTATATCCTTAAGGAGTACCTTCTACTAGGGTAGAGCTATACACACCGGTTTTCAAGCTAGAGATTTTCTTATTCACTCCATTAGATCCATTACTTTGTAACCTTTTCATTGTGATCACCATGTGCTTCCATTCCTTGAAGATTCCTAAAATAGTATAGAATTTTTTAACCACCTACCAATTAACAGAAGGAGTGCATCAATTATTCCATCTATCATAGAGATACTAAAATATTAATCATCATGAATGATTGCCTCATATTGAGATGCTTATTGATTTGGTGCAGGTCCATACTTAATAAAAAAGGGTTCTAACATTACCTCATAAAAAACTATAGTCCATCTTTGGACTAGTATTACAATTCCTTAAGCATGTATAACACTAGCACATTCTCCTTTAATTAAACACTAAAGTCCACAAATCCCTTGATGATGAGATTGATTTCTTCAATGGTGTTGTCAATTTTTATTGAGGCAACACTAAGAGAGAGCATATTAGTTTTCTCTAATTATTTTTTCAAGGCCTATATCCTTTCCTTTGCCCTTGTCACTCCTTTGTCTAATATTTTTTCTTGTTCATTGGCCTTTATTTTGAAGCTGTGGAAGATTTCTTCCAGGTTTTAATATTATTTTTTGAGTTGGGTGCTTAGGGTATTGACCTATACCATGATCTATGCACACTTGACCTTGATAACAATAAATGCCTTTGCTATCAACTCTTCCCTCTCCCTTTTATCTACTTAAGGCAAGTTTCAATGATATATTCTTGGTTGGATAAGTTCATAAAGATGGCATCGGCTAATTTTGTGCCCTCTTATAGTTTTACAAAGAGGTCTTCCACATCTTCAATATTTATAGATGAATGTTTTTTTATTATGGTGCATGGTTCTTCCTATTCTTCTGGTGTTAAATCTACCTTTAACCTAGGGATAATTTGATTGACTATCATGTATACCTTGTCAACCTCTAAGAAGTTTTAAAGTGTCAACATTTTCCAAGAGGGATGGCTCATCTTCATCTATGCACTTAGCCAGTTATTGTAATTTGAATTTCATGGCCTTTATTTCTTCTTCTACTTCTAGTGTGATATTATTATAATTTTAATCCATAACATCATTGATTATTTTATTTCATGCTACTTTAGAGGCCATTCAAATAACTTCATTAGTTGATCGGATAGGTTTCATTGCATGAGGGTTTTTAAGGAGTAAATCCTATCCTTCTTTTATTTTATTTGTGCCTAGTAAAGCCTTTTATAGTACCTCAAAATGAGGATCATCCATATAAATATCAAAGGCAAATGAAATTTTTTGGTACATCCTTATTTTGGTAGTTTTAGGGGGTATGTATTCAAACATATAATAGTCTTTATTGATTCACCCCTTCTACACCTTTTCTCTCAGGCTTGACTCATTGACTTCTTCTTCAGTGTGGCTAACTCCATTTATTATTTTTCCTCTTCCTCAATTCTAGTGCTCTCTTTGATGCTTCCATCTAAGTTTTATTCTTACTCTAGTATAGGTTCTTCCTCAAACTTGTCCCCTTGGTCCATTTCTTCTTTCTCCTTGGCACCAATTTTGCCCTCTTATTTCTACTAGGTTTCCTCTACACTCTCTATTTGTTCCTTTAAGGTATGAACATCACCTTCCTTGTCTCAAGGTGCCCCTTCAGTACTTGGGCATGCCTATGGTGTAAATTCTTCTACTATGATGATGGGGGTGTTAGGCACCTTTACTACTTTATTTACCAATGGTTTCACACTTGTGGCAACCTTTTTCTCTTCTTTCTCTTTCCTGGTCCTTTCCTCTAGGGATTTCTTTTTCTTGACCTTCTTTTTCTCTACCTTCCTCTTCTTTATTATTACCATGATCTTTTCTTCATCAGCCCTTATTTCCTTGGCCTTGACCTTATCAATTTCTTCTTGGGTCATGCCAAATACCCTCATGGATGCTCTCTTTTTCTCTAGTTCTAGTGCCATCTCTATATGTTCATCATTAAGTTTTATTTTCTTTCATTATCTTCTCTTCTCCTCCTAAATTTTTAGAGGCTTTGTGGAGGGATCCTTTGATGAGGCATTGGGTGGCTTTTTTTCCTCTTTAAGCCTAATGGTAGTGTCATTGTGGAGGGTCTCTTGTACTTCTTTGGTACTAGGCTCTTTTACTACTTCTTTTTCTTGGATGATGTAGACTTTCATCCCTCTTTCTTCCTCCTCCATCTCTTCACATGCCTCTTGCACTTCTAATTCCTCATGCACCTCTTGTACTTCCATCTCCACCAAGGTTATTATGGGCATTGTAACTGGCCCCTTTGACTTCTTTTTCTTCTCCCTTAGATTGGGTGAAGTAATATCTAATGTGAAGGCCATGCTCTTCTTCTTCTTTTGTGAAGAAGTAGTGGCCTCATTGCCAAAGGTGATTTCTAATATAATGTTCTCCTGCATCTCCTCAATTTTCCCCCTTTTTCTTTTAGGGAGACTTATTCTATGCTACTAGTTCTAGCTTCCCTTCATTATCGATCTGGAGGGGGAGGTCATCATATTTCTAAGCACTCATACCCTTGTTCCTTGGATTCATCTCATAATAAAGAATATTAATGTACCCAAAAATCACTTCTTTCTAGAGGGGATGGATTTTGGTGTGATCTGATTCATCCTCCTCATCTTTTGTCACTTTCCCTATTGGGAGCCTATATTGATTCCATAACTTACTATGTTTAAAATCCATGGTTTTCACTAAGATGTCAAGCTATTGTGCATTGGTAATTATTGTAAGCATGTCCCTAAAGTATTTATCTAAAAATTCATAGGGGATATTTAACCATCTATATTGATTACCATCTTGGAGAGTTAAGTGTATAACACAGAAGCGCTTCATAATAGTGAAGGTTGTCATTCCAAAAATATTCTATGGGAAATCCTATAGGATGTGTTATTCCTCCCTATATTCTTTAATATACTAGGCACACCATCCCACTAATTTGCTTTTATATTTTTGGGATAAAATAGGGGGAAGGTAGGTGAAATTTTGATATTTCTACACTGGGGAGTCTTAGTGTATCGAGAAGACTCAAAGATTATCTTCATCACCATCAAGCATGTCAATCTCCTCTATAATAATTAGAATTAATATAAACCCCCACTAGAAGGTTTCTCACATTGTATAATAATCAAACACATTCTTCACCATATCCTCTACTATGAATTTTTGTATATTAAATTTAACCCCTTGCACCATGTGATAGGTGATGCACAGGTAGGCCTTGGTGACATCTACCCATTGACCACCAGGAAAAAATTTTAAACTCATGAGGTATGTTACCACCCTCTTACTGGGGTCCTTGAAATATTTTATAAGGAATACAAAACCTCCCTTGTAGTACCCCAAGAGTTTCTCAACCCTTTCAACTTTAGCATCATCCACCATAATCTGGTGGATGTCTTCACTAGAGTCTAAAAGATTGATAATTCTACTTATTAGGCACATTGATATCTACATGCACCTTCCTAAAAAATAGATGCAATATCCATAGATGCATGAGAGAAATAACTATATGAGTTCCTCTAGCTTCTTGAAACATGAAAACTCATAGAGTTGAGTTGTGTTTGTAGATACAAGTTTGTCTTGGATGGAAACATTGGACAACACCATCCCTAATTCTATTTTGGCCCCTATGTCCACCATCTAATCTTGTGCTAGGTCTTGCACATTGTTTGAGGTATAGTGATTGTATTCTTTGAGATGATAGGTGTGCATGAAGGATGCTCATATCTCCCCTACCAAGACTTCTTTAAGTAATTACATCTCCTAGTAGGACATTTTTTCAAGCACCTTAGGATCAACCTTAAAGATTCTAACTTCTTCTAATGGCTACACTTTCTTCTTTTCTATAACTACTTCTTCTATCATTTTTTCCCTCTTGGTATCCTTCTAATCTTATGGTGGGCTGGAACTCATGCACTTTTTCCCCATCCTAAACTGGTTGGTGTTAAAACATGATCTATTTATCTTGTTGAAGCCTTCCATTTTTATTGGTGGTTCTCATAGTCATAAGGTCTGTGACTATGTCTTTAGATCTCGAGATTTAATTATCATTAATGATGTCCTTATTGTTGCTCTATTTTTATAATGCCTAGTTCTTACATAATCATGCCTCACACTTCTTGATGTCAATATTAAAGAGGAAATAATTCTTTTCTCTACTCAAATATTCTATTTTTATCATCTGTGAGTTTTCAAGATTTCACTGTTGTGGAATTTGTTCACTCCAACTTTAGTTTGCTTTATATTTTAGATGTAAATTATTTTAGGGTTTGTAACCTAAACCAATCAACCTCTTTCTAATTTATACCTTAATTTTATCTACCATCTTAATTATAGGGGTGATTAATGTTATGACAACATCTAGATTTCTTCTAAATCACAAAATCCCATGAAATCCATTAAAAGAACATTACCACCTAGTATTCAATGTGGATATCTTATGCTTACACCATCACCTCAATAAATACTCTAATGGTATTTTTGGTGAAGCAACATTTAGTTCAAATAGTCACTTCTTTCCTCACTTTGGGTGGATGCCAACTTGTCTTAAAGATCTTTCTCTTGTGCTTTATCCACTTGGTGTGGCCTTCACTTTTCTTATGGCAACCTAGGTGTATCACCTCACATGCACATTATATATCCTCCATAATTCCATCTTCTTTTCCAGATATACTTTAATTTCAATCATGCTTTGTTATCTTGGTCAATTTTTGTTCACTTTCATCTCTTTCCCTTAGCCTATCCTACCTCATACAAATCATTTATGCTGGCCCCTTAGTTCTTAACTCTACTTTTTATCTCTTGTGAATGATCATGTTGTGCATCTTCACTCTACTTCTTCTGTAATTTTATCTTGTGTACCTTTATTTCATCATTTGTGCACAAGTACCCTTTGTGCCTCTCTTTCTTCTTTGGTGTACATAGGTCCAAAGTCTATAGAATTCCATGCACCTAGAAACTTAGGTTTCTGGACTCAAGCACATTGAAAAACATCCATGCTTAACTCCCCTAACTAAATTTATGCATAAAAGTGTTGAAATATTTATCTTATAGGCCAAAAAGTATTTCTTAATCACTCTACAAGAATAACAATTACAAAACACAAATGTTTGGCTTACACCAAATATTAGTCAGGTCATTGTAATACAACCAACTTATGATCAAGAAGTCAGTGTATGATGGCATAAACAACATATTATTACCTAAATAGCTTCAATATATTATTATTTAAATACATAGGGAGCATTTCACTAGACAACATGTGTAATTTGCATGCACTAATCTCGAATATGTGGTGGATGACATGTGTGCCCATCCACCTTATCTATAACTTGCCTAGGTACCTTAGGTACTTAGATTTGTATAGCAATACCAATGCTCCTTCAGTTAATAATCTATACTTAATATACTTATCATATCATAATTTCTAGTGCACCTTCTTGATCTATTGGATCTATCTTGCTTGGGTGCACACCTCATCTAATCACTCCAAATCCTCTATCCATTCACTTAATGAAGCTTGGTCATCTAGGAAACCAATTCATGTAATGTGAAATGATGATACCAAGAACTCAATCGATAAAATTTCCTCAATACCAAACACCAATTAGAATTATGTAGATTTATTTAGGTGCTTTTAGGTTATGAGGTATGCTAATAATACCACTAATACTCAATCATCCCAATTGTGGTGACCAATGTTGCATATTTTCATGAGGCACATTTCTAAAATTTTGTTGAATGCCTTGACTATGCTATTTTTTTGGGGATGACATGGGGTGGTCTTGTGGTATACTACCATCAACTTAGCTAGCAATATTTTCATAGTTTCATTGAGGAAGTGTGTTCCTCTATCACTAGTTAACTTTAGTGAGTACTCATAAATAATTATGATATTCTCCCATATGAATCATGTGGTAGTGGTGGTAGTGAAATTTTTAGTAGGTGTTGTTTTAGTACACTTGGTCAAATAGTCAATCACCATCAAAATATACCTTGCACCTAAGCACCTTGATGTGGGAGTAATTATCCTAATGAATCAAAAGCCTATTTCTTAAATGGTTCCTGGGAAATAATGGGGATGAGAGGCATCTCATCTTGGTGGTTGGGCTTCCCTATGTGTTAGCATATATCACATGCCTTAGTATAATCCTTTGCATCTTGGAATAAGCTTGGCCATCACAAGTCTAATTGCAACACTTTACATGTCATTACTATTCTATCATAATGGCCTTCTGCAATCCCCTCATGTGCCCCATAAATAATGGTGCCCCATTCATGTTCTAAAACACATCAGCATAGGAATTCATCTCAAATTAATTTATACAAATCCCCACTAATGATCTAAAAGGGGTAGTATAAATGGTGAGTTACTTCTTTTATTTAGTTATCATGGTCTAGGGTGTAAACCTAGACATTAAAAATGTGGATATCTCAGCCAAGTCTTTAGAAATGTGTTAGACTCTATAGAGTTGCACATCTAGCATGTCATCTTAAATGGTCACTATTACATTGTTAGAGTTGATATAAGACAAATTTTTTGGTCCCAAGTTTTACTTCCCAAGTTTCATCACAATTGAGAACTAGAATTCCTAAAATAGAAATATCCATTTACAAATGTGCCCATAGATAATGGGCTTATTCACAACGTACTTAAGTGCCTCATGATCAGTGAAAAAGATGAATGAAGTATACAATAAATATATCTTAAATTTATGGAGGGCTTAGACCATTGTCATCACCTCACACTTGGTAGTTTTGTAATTTTGCTCTACTGGGGTCAATTTATAACTTACAAAGGAGATAGGATGATCCATTTTACCTTTATTAGGTTATAATAGAATAAAACCAATTTTAGATCTAAATGCATCAAAATGGATATGGAATAGAGCTATCTAGTTTGGAAATTGAATAATAGGCATGCTATCCAACTTGTGCTTCAGAGTTTCAAAGGCATCTTCTTGTGTTATGCCCTAGTATAATTGGCCTTCCTTGCACAACTCCTCTAGTGGCACTGTGATCCTTACATAACTCATAAAATTTCTATAATAGAAAAAATGAATAAGAAAATAATGAATGTCTCTCTATGTGGAAGGAGTTTGGAGCTAAATGATGATCGAAATATTCATAGTATTGACAAGTAGACCATATTTACAAATGATATGCCTGAGTAATGTGCTAAAAGGTGTCATGAAGATGCACTTCTTAAGGTTCAAGGATATCTCTAGATATCGACACCTATCAAACATGAGGTTAATTTTATCATAATGGTTTCTCATGAGCCCATATATAGTCCAATCATTAAGGTATACCTAGAAGAACTTACTGATAAAATCTTTGAATGTGGTGATGACCACTTTGGAGAGTATGACTAGCACATTATTAAGCCCAAAGGGAATCACATTATAGGTGAAACAAACCCATTTTATTGTAAAGGTTATCTTAGCCATGTCCTCCTCTTTAGTTTGGACTTGACGGTATCTAGATAAACCATCAGTAAAAGTATAGATTTAGTAGCTTATGACACCATCCCAAATTTCATCAGTAAATGGGGTTTAGAATGGGTTAGTAACATAGGCAGCATTTAACAGTCAATAATCCATGAAAATGTAAACATGACCATCCATTTTAATTCAAAATCACCATTGGGATCACCAATTTTAAATCTTTCATGGGCTAGATTACTCTTATGGCTAGCATATAGTCAATCTCTATTTTGACCTTGGCATGAAGATTGGGGTTCATTCTGTAGGGGTGTTTCTTTATAGTTTGTCACCATCCACAAAATTTATGCTCATTTTTTTTAGGGATATGTTGGTGCCCTTCATGTCTTGATAATTTCATGAAAATAAATATTGAAACTCATTTAAGAGATATATAATTTCTGCTAACTCCATGCTGGACCAATATGCACCTAGAGTATCCACCTTTGGTTCTCCTTCTACATTGATATCAACCTAGGTGGTCTTGAGTGGAATGCAATAAGGATCATTTATCTCTTGATGTGTGTCCTCAACTTACCTAATACCTTCAATTTTTTTGATCTAGAGATGAGTAAGGTCTTCTTCATCAGGGGCACTATCATCCACTTAACACATGGTCTTCCTCTTTCCTATCAATGATGTCTAATTTTTTGCTTTCTAGGCATCTATATTTTCATCACTTAGGTCATTGTTGAGATATTTCTCCTCAAATAAATATGGAAGCATTAATCCTTTCTCCTTGAACATATCTTTTAGGTGTTCCTCTAAGATTTTAATGTCCTCAAACATTGCCCTTCGAATGACTTGTAATGGCTTGATCAATTCTAAGTTATGTGAAGAAAAGGAGAAGGTATACACAAATGTCTCCTTCAAGACATCCCAACTATTTGTATCATGGTGAATTTTGTTGACCAAATACCAAGCTCATACCCATATCTTCAAGTTTTTTTAGAAGGTGTGCACTCACAAGTTTTATGGAGCATTTACACCACACTCAATCCAGTTTTATTCACTTAATCACACATGTGCTATAGGGTTAGAATCACCAGAGTATGTGGAGATGTCTATATCCTCATTAATTTACAAAATATATTGTATATTGTTACTTTTACATCTTTCCAAGTTGTCAAGCTAGGCCTTTACACTACACACCAATGAGCGACAGTGCTCCTTAAAGTATACACTAGTGTACCCATTATGTCTTTCTCCTTTGGGATGCATGATTATATGTCACAAGCATACTCTTGTATAGTATTTCTCCCTTTGTACCATGGGAGCACTGTAAGTTTACCTTTACTTAGGTAAAATACCTTGTTTCCCTTCCTCCTATTAAAAGGTAACCCTCTTTATGAAGTGTGATTGATCTAGACCTAGCCAGTCCTCATTGGTTTTGGAACCTTAGCACTGACTATGCAACACCTATGGTTAGTGGTTTCATAAGCTTATTTTAAATAATAATTGTAAGCTATGTCAATAGTGTCTAAGGTTTACTATCTATCATCTTAAGAAATCACTCCTTGGTCACTAGGGTTGATATTTTAGTGCCTTACACCATACATTATAGATATATTTGATCTTATCTTAGAGATCAACACTTTCTACATAAGGTGGTCCTTGGTCACTTAAGAGGAGGATCATGGCCTTCTCCTTGCCATTTTCAAAATTCATGTAACACTTCTTAAAGTGCATGTTGGAATTATTTATGTAGCACCATGGCTTGCCCAAGAGTGTTGGATAATTATCCTACTTAGCTAACTTGATCACCTCAAAGTCAGTACAAAACTTTGTACCCATAATATCTATAATGGCACCTTTTAGAATCATGATTGGTTATGTCCTATATTTTTTAGCCATGAAAAACATGTGAGGGGAAGGCCTTAAGACTGGCCTACCCATCTTCTCCCATGCATTCTTTGTCAAAATATTAACCTCAATGCCTATGTCCACAAGGATCTCATATATGGGCCATCCATCAATTATGGCATTCATGAGGAGTTCTTGATCATACTCCACATTTTGTGTATGCCTTACTTCTCATGCCCTCCTCATGTGGGGCATGAAAAATTTAACCATGTGGGGAATGCCAACTTCAACTAGATTCTACCTTACATGCTCTAAGAGCAAGTTTTTTAATAGGGGATGCATTCCTTCCATTTATAGGATGTGAAATATCTCTATTAGCTCTTATACTTCAGCCTATTAGTTAACTTGATTCTTGTGGGAGGTGGTACCCTATGCTTCTAAGTCTCTGGTTAGTTAGTGCTCTCCTTATATATTTTAGATGATGCTCATGCCCTATTATAAGACATCCTTTTGATTCATAAGGTTGGGGTAAGGTGTAGCCTTAGCTTCTGACTGCATGATGTGCTTAGTGAATCTTGGTTCTCCATACTCTAGGTGCAGCCATGGTGTTGGTGTAACTGGCGGCTAAGTGGTAAACCCATTACAAGTGGTTATTTATACTTTGATGGGCTCTATGTATGTTATTTGTATCTTTTCAGCCCATTTCTCTATTTTTAGCTCATACCGGATTATTATTGTGCCCTTATTTGTGTCAGGCTAGCCTTGAGTAAATTTCTTATACAATTTGGGGCATTCCTTGATTGAATGTTGTCCTCGATAATACCTCCACATTGAATGTATCATGTAGTCATCTTGATAGTTCTTGGTCAAAACATACTTGTAACATGATCATAATGGGAATATTCCTCCACCACATCCTCTACTTCACCTTTTGGTACCTCTTTGTGTCCCATAGTTCACATTTTGTTGGCCATATCCCTCATTTATTTGGTTTGCCTACCCTCTAAAAGTTTTATTTGCCTATCATGTGACTCTTTCCATATGTTCATTCATCTCATTAGTTACTCAATTGTTAATTATCGCATGAGTGTAGGAATCTCATAACTTGAAATAAAGGGTTGTGATAAACTAACTAGCATATTGCAATAATGGGAAATTAGGAACATCATGTCCCTCATGGAGAACTTCATAATTTAGAATAAATGTGCACACATTCCTTTGAGGGAATTTTTTTTATTATGGCCTTCTATCTCATAGTTGACACACCATAATCTGCACCTCCATAAAAGTGATGATTCCTATGCTAGCTTTCCTAACTACCTTGGCCTAGAGTGTGACTTATAACACTTTGTAGGGGTCCATGAATTTATTCATAGATGACACCCTTATGAAGGTTACTATCAATCCTCAAATGAACCATTGTGCATGTTGGGAGGGGTGAATATAATAAGGAATCTTGGAAAGAAGATTTTTAAACCTAGCTTCATACAAGCACATGTTTTTTGAGAGTCCTTGGATAATCTCCTTAAGTGCAGTGACGCTCTACTATTTAAACTCAAGAATATTGAATTCCTTCAAGAATGCCATAATCAATTATGGTTTGGTTAGGATCCAATTTCCTATACTAGGTATGAGTGTAATCAAGTAGATTTATCATAAATTGAGTTGGATTGTGTTTGGACTAGGTTATAACTCAATCATACCATTAAAGCTCACATTTTAACACATGTTTTGTAGCATTTTCCATGTCATAATATTTTGGCAAGTGCATTGCCATCTCATAGTATATTTGTTATGGGGGTGTTGGCATCTGAGACACTTACCCCCTAGCACTTGTCCTAGTGATTCTTCTCCAACACCTCTAGTCAATAGTTGGGCATTGACCCTATGGTTGTTATTTATGCCATTGAAGTTGATAGTGTAGTGCTACTCACTTGTGACATTGGTCCACTCCCTGTGGGCTATTCCCTAGTCTGCACAACTAATAATTGTTGAACTATAATGCTTGTACTTATTTTTTATGTTTTTTAGCTAGTGTCTAAAGTCTTAGAGGTGCCTTCACTTAGCTACTTATAAGGGATAATTTTTTCAAACACAAAATTGTAATCTAATTTTGTAAATTGATCAAAGTCAATATTGATAATAGGATCAATTATAACTTTTCTTTCTTCCTAAGGGAGATCTAGCACATGAGCTTACACTATAGGTTAAAATGGGGTAGGTACTTATAATACTTATTCAATGGTGAAAATTGATAAGAACCTAGATAATTATGCACCTATGAATTGATGAGCTTGATCTATGGGTTCAATGTTTCTCTCTTCTTGGCACTATTGCAATTCAAGAGATCTTTCCCCATGCCCTTCCTACTTGCTACAAGTTCTCTTAACACTTCTAGGTTCTAAATATTCTATCAGACTTTGCCTTCTCTTATTATATGTCTATCACCTGAGCTCTCAGGTATCAATCTACTCATCCCCTTCCATTATGCTTCACTTACACATCCTCTTCTTCCCTGTTACACTAATCATACGTAAATGGATTTTATCCTTATAATCTCACATTCTTAATCATAATTCACCATTAGTTTCTTAATCTCTATGCCAAAATCTTTCATAAATGTGCCTCTAGGATCACATAGGAATTGATACTTTACTTATTTAGTGTAGGATTATGTTGATACTATGAACTCAAGGATGTAACATTATAACATGCCTTTCCACCATTTTTCTATAACTTTGGTTCAAGGGGAATCAAGTTTATCGATATTTTCCAAGTGCTCTTTTTTCCACTCAAGGCACTATCCATAGTATTAGTTTTTGTGGTTTACATAAGCAACCAACCATCGATACATATGCTCAGGTAGTTCACAAACTAAGACCTCATATAGAGCATCATATAGGTTATTCTAGTCCCATTTACTTGGCTTCTATACTTTATAAGAGGAATACTTTAGTGCAAAGATATCTTCCACTTGTTCCATCTAGTGCTCAATGTTTTTGAGGGAGAGTCAGAGCATTGTTCTAGTACACCATTAAAGCAACAAAATTTAATATAGATCCTAGCAATGGAACCAAAATGTTGTATAAAAACTAGTTATTCACTCCATCAAGTGTTTACCTAGTTGTCCAAGTTAGTTCTAGACTAGTTACAACTAGGTAAAATCATATAATAAATCCATGGTGATAAATTTTTGTCACTTGAATGCACTAGCATCAATTCATATGAGGTGAAAACCTTATGTACTTACCCAAAGTGCAATAAATAAATAACCATGACCTGAATTTGGTTAGTCATATCATGACACAACTCCTTTAAGGGGCTTGATCTTTTATAATAATAATATTTTCAAGTTAATTAATGTAAACCATTTTTGGATTGGGCTAAAGGTCTATAGGCATAAATCCTATTTAGGTAGTTACTTCTGATCATATGGGCATAAGCCTATATAATATTTCTTTGTATTCTTATCAATGAAAGCCTATGCTTCATCATGTATAGTGTCTTTCAGTACTTTAAGGGCTGAATGGTATATCTTAGATCAAGGATTCATACTAGTTTAGAACATTAGGCATATGTGTCAAAGCTTTAGTGCATGCCCTTTCCTACACTTAAGAGCATTTTCACCTAATATAAAGGCATCATTCTAAAATCTAGAGATACCAAGAACGTTGAGAATCAAAACTTGTAAACAACATCATTTGAATTAAATTTATCACACTAAACTCATATCATTTGTTGCACATTTCAATCATAAAGCTAAAGATATTACCTAGGAATAATGTGTATTACTTCAACCATTATTCATATACTTAATGCTCAAAAATATAGAGTATAGTTCATTTGGAAAAAATAGAGTAATAGTTCATCTAAACTACTAAAGTACCAGAGGCTCACAAGTGAGTTTGGGAACTACAAAGTGGAGCCTTAAGGGCATCCATGCTAGTCTTAAGGTTTAATGGTGATCACTTCACTATTTCTATAATCAATTCTGAAAAACTTCACTATCTCCTTGTTATCTCTTTGCATACTAGTTTGAACATGATTTTATAGCCTATAGGAGCACCTTCTACTAAGGTAGAGCTACACACAATAGTTTTTGAGTTAGATATTTTCTCAATCATTCTACCAATTCCATTAATTTATGCCCTTTGTGCTATGATTTCTATGTGCTTCCATTCCTTGAAGATGCCCAAAACATTATAGAATTTTTTAGTCACCTACTAGCTAGCTTAAGGAGTGCATGAATTATTCTATCTAGCACAAAAATATCAAAATAGAAATTATCCAAAATTATTTCCTTACATTGAGATGTTTGTTGAGTTGCCACAGGTCCATACTTAGGCAAAAAGGGGCCCAACATAGAAATCCTAATCGATATCCCCGATAGGATAGAACTTTTTCCTATCTAATTAGCTTAGGTCTTGATGATATAACTTCCATGAAAAACATTTCACTATCAATTTTACCTATTTTTAGAGGTAAATCCTCAAAGGATCTAGATCAAGTCCTCTTTAAATTTTAGGTTCTCTACCAAACATATGACTATGTCATATATAATCAAAATTTGAAGTTATTCCCATATACACTCAAAGAGGTATCCATGAGATGGTTCATGGGCCTTGAGGGTAATTCCAAAACCACTTGGGATGAAATGGAAACTGAATTTCTAGACAAATAAAAATATTATTATAGATTTAGAGAATGGAAGGAAGATGTTTTCAAGATCAAACAAAATGAAGATGAAACCTTAGAAGATTACCTTGATATGTTTATATTTACCCATAAATAGAGTGGTTAAAAACTCATTGATGAGGTCATCAAGACAATATTTTTTAAAGGTTTAGATGATGATGCATGTGCTTCTTTGAACCTAAAGGGAAAGGGTGATATTGACAAGTTAACCTTTCATCAAATTTTAGCATTGTGTACTAACTACTCCAGGACAAGACCTAGCATAAGGAAATCAAGGTTAGGAAAATCACCTAAAGTTAGCCAATAAGTGGAAAAAATTTCTAATTTTTATACAAATATTCTATTACAATTTACATCTACCTTAGATGGCCTCAAAGAAAAATCCAATGCCACCAACACTAACTAGTTATCAATATAATATCTTAGATGTAGAATCAAACATGCAATAAAAGATTGTCCCTTAAACAAAAAAGAGGTATGTGGTATTTATGAACTAGACCATGATACCAAGAATCATAAACATCTTCCTACCATGAAAAACCAATTAAAAAAACAACACATATAATTGAGGAAGTAAACTTTATCTAAAGACAAGGAAACTAGTACCCTTGATCTCAAAATCAATTTGGCCTAAGATTCCCCCCAATCCATGGATGGCACCATGGTCTGGACAAGTCACACCACCAATGTGGGGGCCACCATAACCAAAACCATGGAGTACTAAAGAATAGATGCCACAACTATGGGGAATGTCTCAAAATTCTTCATAACCTTGGGCACAATAATAAAACCAAAAACCACATTGGGTACAATAGTCACAACCTTAATGGTCAAATCAATAATATCATCCATAAAGAAGGTTTCCTCTATAATAGGCCTTGATGCCTTCACAACCTTAGCCATCAGCAATTTATTAGTAGTTTACCCAACCATAATTACCTGCCCAACTAGTGGCAAATCGTAAGAATAGGCAAAATACACCTATCTATGGAGTTGATCAAGAAAGTAATGTTACAAGTGGTACAAGAGTCAATGTAATAATGTTCAACTTAGATCAGGGAAGGTAGTATGAGGTTAACCCATTACCATAATGAAAATTCCCAATAATGAAAACACTTATGAGCCACCTATAGTCCAAGAACCAATGAAATAAAAGGTAGAAGCCAAAACCACACCAACCATAATTCAAGATCCCCTTGATGTTCCATTTTTTGAGAGATTTAAAGAAGAAAAGGCTAGGGAAGATTATAAATTGATGCAAAAATTAAAAGAGATGAAAATAAAAATTACACTACTAAGAAACATTAAGGATATTCCTAATTTGAATCAAATCATTAAAGGATTATGCATCAAAGCACCAAGAAAAAAGAAGTAGTATCCTAAAACAATTCAGGTAAATAGAAAAATTATTGACTAACTAGTAGGAAATAGGCTTGTTCCTAACTATAGAGGTCCTAGTAGTCCTATGATGACTATGACAATTTGGAATAAGTATATTCCAAATGTTCTTTTATATCTAGGTGTTGTCATCAACATAATAACTATCAATAGAGTACAGTCTTAATCTCTCACAAGGCTTTAGCCTACCCCTAAAATATTGTAAATGGTAGATCAATCAACTAATACCCCTGAAGGAACCATAGAGAATGTCCCAAACACCATAGAATTTTGGGAATATCCTATGGATTTCATGATCTTTCAACCTAAACCAAAGAGGGTAGGATAACCAATAATTCTTGGTAGACCTTGGTTAGCCAAAGTTGTAACACAAATTGACTATAGACCTACAAACATGACCCATTCACACTAAATATATATCTCTCTATCCACCTATTAGACATTCAATGGGGTTTTTCAAATAAATATGGGTGGATCATCTTGAATAAAACTAGACTAGTGTGTCTTCCTTAGCCATGGTTACCATCAAATAAATGTCTAGGAGTTTGAGGAATAAATAACAAAATATTTAGACCAAAAAACACTAGATATAAAGTCTAATAGTTTTATTATGAAGTCTGATAGTTTTACTCTAAAGTATGAAAGCCTGGCTCCAAAGATTGATAGCTTAGCTCTGAAGACTAGTAGCTTAGCTCTAAAGACTAGTAACTTAGCTCTAAAGACTAATATCTATGCTCCAAAGATGAAAAATCATGAACGAGAAGAATCCACCTATATTATTAAGAGTCAAAAAAATGCCATAATTTCACCAAACATGTTATCTAATCCACAATACATTCAACAAGCCATAGTTGACTGGGCTAAAAATGGGTAGAATTCATTTTTATATGATTTTCATTGTCCATTGACCAATATGCTCTCCAAAAGTGAAAATTTTTACAAGGATGTATCTACACTTCATATATTACTAAAAAATACATATCCATTGAATGCCTTGATGAGTGAATACAAATAGTTAAATGTAATTTTTCTAATCACTAAATAGATTGCAATCCAATCTAGTAAACTATTGAATATCAACAGTTGGTTAACTGACCAGTAGGAAAGAAAAACATTTAATGTATTGGTACAACACACAAAATAATTTTCTTAGGATTATAATGATATTAAATTAATACATTTGAGTGTCTATATACATCACATCTACACTGAAGACATTAGACCTATCAGGCAACCACAACATAGAAATAACCTAGCCTTGAAATAAATTATTAATAAAGAGATAGAAAAACATTAAAATGTTGGTTTTATATATCTCATAGATGATATTAAATGGATTTTACCTCTATTAATTATGCCTAAAAATAATGGAAATGGAGAGTTTGTGTAGACTATAGGGAGCTGAATAAAGCCACTATGACAGACTACTTTCCCTTGCCTTTTATTGATCAAGTTTAGGATAATTTGGTAGGAAAGCAGTATTTTTATTTCTTAGATGGATTCAATGGATACAATAAAATCATAATAGCCACTAAATATCAAGATAAAACTACATTTGCTTGCCCTTGGGGAACATATGTTTATACAATCCTTCTTTTTAGATTGTGGAATGCACCTGTTACCTTTTAGAGATTAGTGTTAGCCATCTTTTTTGATCTTGAAAATGATTATGTAGAAGTGTACATGGATAATTTCAGTTTCAATAGTACTACATTTGATGAAGCTTTGAATAGTTTTGATAAAATACTTACTAGATGTGAGTAACATTAAGTATCTTTGAGTCATGAGAAGTGCATCATAATGGTTGATGAAGGGATAGTCCTAGGACATAATATATCTTCTCAAGGAATAAAATCAGATCCCAAAAATATTGAGGTGATTTCTAATCTCCCAATTCCATAAACATAAATATATTCTAAAGTTTTATCATTCATACAAGATATTAGAGAAGATTAATTGAAGACTTCAGCAAGATAGTTGCAACTATTTTTTCTTTACTAACAAAAGATAGTGAATTTGTATGGAATGATAAGTGTTAAGAAGATTTTAAAACATTAAATAATAAACTCATGACTAATCTAGTCTTGAAAGAACCTAATTGGAAAAATCCTTTTCATATCTATATTGGTGATACTTCTAATAATGCATTATAAGCATTTCTAGGACAAAGAGATGAGGATAGAAAGATGTATGTCATTTATTATATCAGTAAGAATCTTACTCCCATAGAGAAAAACTACACTACCATAGAGAATTAATTTATTATTATTGTATATGCTATAAATAATTTTAGGCATTATATTATTGGTTATCAGGTATTTATCTATATAGATCATTCAACTATTAAGTACTTAATGAATAAATTAGTAGTAGGTGGGAGAATAATTAGATAGTTATTACTATTGTAAGAATTTGACATTACCATCATAGGAAAACTAGGGAAGTATAATGTTATTGCTGACTTTTTGTCTAGATTGATCACTATAGATGAAGATGAACCTGTGGAGGATTCTTTTCCAATGAAAAACTGATTTTATATCTACATACTCCTTGTGGTTTGTAGACAAGGAAAATTACTTGGCAATAGGGAAGAATCTGCATTCCTTTACCTCTAAAGAAAGAAAACATTTGGTTAGAGATAGTTATAATTTCAAATGGTTTAACAACATGTTGTTTAAAATTAGACCTATTCATGTACTTCATAGGTGTGGTAGAGAAGATGAAGTGTACAACATCATAAGAGCATGCCATAGTGAACTATTAGGAGGACATTATTCATCAAAATGGACCCTTCACAAAATCCTTGGTGTAGGTTATTACTTGCCATCTCTTTACAATATTTTAAGAAGGTTTTTATGTCAATGTAACCCTTGAAAAAGGGTGGGTAATCCTACTCTATCCTCTAAAATGCCTATCCATCCTCAACTAAGTTTAAAACCATTTGAAAAATGAGGTTTGGATTTTACTGGACCAATCAACCCACCATCTCAAGAAAAAGAATATTTATTAGTATGTACTAATTATGTTACTAAGTAGGTTAAAGTGGAGGCACTCACCTTTTATAGAGAGGAAATGGTTGTTGATTTCTTATAACATAAGATCATTTTGAGATTTAGAGTTCCTATATTTATTGTTTCAGATCAAGGACCCCAATTCATATCTAATATGATCAAGGATTTTATAGAATTGTACTAGATCAATCATAGGAAATCTTTACCATATCATCCCCAAGATAATGGGCAAGTGGAGGTCACCAACTAAGAGGTAGAAAATATTCTAACCAAAATAGTGAATAATAGTAGAAAATATTGGACAAATAAAGTTCTTGAAGTAGTTTGGACATACAATACAACATGGAAGACAAACATAGGATTCTCTCCATATCAACGTGTGTTTGGAAAGAAACATGTGTTACCAATAGAATTTGAATTGTAGACATTGAAGATATAAGTTGATATGGGAATTGATTTTGATGAAGTACATATAGAAAGAATCATGCAAGTAAATGAGCTAGATGAACTGAGAATGGATACATTCACTCAAACCATCATGATCTAGGATCAGAGAAAGTAGTGGCATGATACCCACATTAGATAAAGATAGTTTCAAGAAGGTGATTGGGTACTTCTACTTGATTCTAAATTTTAGAATTTGAAGGGTAAGCTCATGACAAGATGGTTTGGACAATACCTGATCAAAACTATTTACAATAATGGCTCTATCTAAATTCAACCAGTTTATGGTAACCAAAGGACATTTTTGGTCAATGGTCATAGGCTTAAGATGTATAAAATACCTCTTATCAAGGAAGAGTTTATTGAGAATAATCAAGAGTAATTTAACCTTGTGAAAGAACTTAGTTCCTCTATTAAGACCAAATGATCTTTGTGCAAACATCCAATAAAAGAGGAGTGCTGAAAACCATCAAATGGCAGTTCTCCTTCCTTCAAAATTTAAAAAAATAAGAAAAAATAAAAAAATAAAAAAATTACTGAAAAGTGAGAAATATAAATGACACTTTTCAAAAGAAACTTCTACAATTAATATGAATTATTGTCTTATCAACTAAACTATCTTATCAAACTTGTTTATCCTTACAAGACACATGGAAAGTTTAGGAGATAGGCATGGATATTTACATTAGAGGTATAATTATATTTCTTTCCCAAAAGGTTAGGCATTTTCTATTTCATGTTATGAATGTATGATCATTAGGCAGTCAACACTTTTTCAAATGGATAAATTCTAGTGATGCCACGTGGATTTGATGAAGCTAACATCATCACTACATTGAAAAATTTAATGTGAAGTTATTATAAAATAAACCTTTTCAAAAATATACGATGTGATGTAAAAATCATTATGGATATTACTTCAAGTTATAATAATTATGACCCTTACACCACATCATTGATAATGAATAAAAAAGTGTCTTCCAATTAAATCTCACATGCTCTAAATTGTTTTGTCATGAGTTCATGATATATCTTTATTTGCTATTCATTTTTGGTATTATCCATTATTGCATCATATCCCCAATTTATTACCTTCCTTTGTACCCCATGCAATTTTGAGCTCTATTTTTTTATAGCATAATCAGGTTTGCAAAAAAATAGTGATTACTTTGAAGATGGGAGGCAGGAAGAATAAAAGTGAACTAGAATCATTAGACATGTTACTATAGGATGAATCAACTAGAGACATTTTTTAACTGGTAGGATGGTTGGATTTTTTGAAAATGTTTCCAAGTTTTCAATAAAATATTATGAAATAATTCTTTGAAAATTCTAATGAGGACCATTCTATTGTTAGAGGTGACCACATTCTGGTAGATTCCTATGTGATTAGTGCACTCTCTAGAATTCAAGAGGAGGGTGTGGTTGTCATGGGTAAATTAAGTTTCATTAACTTAATTCAAATGTTCATTGAATAAAATGAGATCCATCCTAGATTATCCAAATCCCCACAAGGTATGGCCAGATGAATCATGTGAGATATCCTTCCACAACCATGGTAGAATGTTGCATTTTAAGTCTTGAAGTATCTTACATGTGATGGCCAATTCATTATGGTCGGTGGCTATGCCATGTGGCTTATTATTCATTTGAGGAAAGTAGTTGTAAAAGTATAATACCAAGTAAACCTTCCATATTTTATTCACCATGTGATAATTAATGTTTCTCAAAAATTAAAATGAGGAAATAGGTCCGTCAAACACCATGGTTTAGATAACCTCATATATTGACATCATTTTCTACAAAAACCTAAGGGTGAAAAGTCCTGGTCCTCCTTTCTCTATAAATCCTCCTAAATTTATATTAATAAATCAACATGTCCTATTTCTCCTCCTTTTACAACAATACAAATTGAAGAAGGCCTATTTTTAGCTCTCTCAACTTTGAATATGTTATGCTGAAGATAAAAAATATGAATGGGGGATTCATAAAAAAACCCTAAGCTTTTAATCAAATGCTGATAAAGTCATCATCTCATTCTATATGAGAAAGAAGGAGATGTACAAGTAAATTATTTTTGGGAAGCTTAAGCTCTCCTAGAGAAATTATAGATGCTGAACAAGTAGTTGAAGAAGAAACCCATTCATAAAAAGTTATAGTTGAATAAAAAACCCTTGAAAAAGAAATTATGGCTCAAGAAGTACAAAGACCTTTACTCTCTATAGATGATAAGGGTAAATATCCATTTATAGAAGAAGATCCATCTTCTCCCCAGTCTAATCATGAAGATGAGGAGTTGACACATGCCATGGCTCTATCCTGACATGATGAAATCATTCAGTAGCAATAGGTAGAATTAGATTTTCTTCATTTAACATTGCAAGGTAAGAACCAAACTTTTTATAATTTGGAAAGAAGATGTGAAGAATATGTTACTCAATTTAGGGCACAAGAAGTAATTCTTATAGTAATAAATTATGAGCAAACTAGAATACATAATTATATGTTTTCCCAAACTCAAAAATTGAGTAATTTACAAAATCCCCTTATCAATAAAGGTACCCAAATTGTTAATTTATAAAATTCTATTATTGGTAAAGATACTCAAATTAATAATCTAAAACAGTCTATTTTTGGTAAAAATGCATTGATTTCTCAACATACTACTTTAATACAGGAGCTAACCACTCAGATTATTGAGTTACAATCCTCTTTACAAGCTATGTAGATAGAGATGAGGGAAGTAATAATACAAACTAAAGGACCTATAAGGGATATTATTTCCTTCCCTCTTCCACTCCATGAAATTATTTTGGTTTGGAACAAAGCCTAGCATAAAATTTAGAAAGATAAAGAAGAAAGTGCTAAGATTAAAGTAGATCTTAGCAATAGCTAAAAAAAATTTAGGCTTCCATTAAGAATATTTTTGAAATTTATAAAAACATATTATCATGAAGGAAACCTTCCTCTATCTTTGTTCTTTTTCTTCATGAACAATTTTATAAATGGCAAATATAATTGATTTCTCTTGGATTTCCTCATATTATTAACTATGAACATATGTTATGAATGTCTTTCTCAAGAGTACCACATAATGCTAGGATGAAATTTATATTTTTAATATGTTTTTAGGTTATCAGTCTAGATTTATAGTAAACTTATTTGTAGGGGAAACACAATTGTGTGTTTTCCTTTCTATAATGAGAAATCAGATAACATAGCAAAAAGCCCATAATAAATTTCTTGAGTTGCAGAAAACCACAGGTCTATGTATGAGACCTCAATTTCCAAAGGCTCATAAGATTCTTTCTACTTTTTGTCCCATGTACCATATGTACATGAAAAATAAATACCATGAATTATTGAGAGAAATGTAGTAGATTTTAGAAATTTTATGAGCCAACATTCCACCAACTCCATCAATGCAAGCATAGCTAGGTGGGAGACTTTGCCTATTACTTTAAAACACAAGGAATTTATGATTCCCAACACCATCAAGTAGATTATTTAGAGAGATCGAGTAATTACATACATTATCACTCATCCCTTAGATGCACGAGGATCAGACGTGTGGATTGGAATGAGATTTATACCTCTCATTATTCTATGTCCTATGTCTCCTTGGAAAAGATGGAAAAATCAAGTGGAAGATAAATTTCAAGCATGGTTGTACATAATAGTAAGAGATTATGGATTTTTGCTGAGAGTTCATCATATTTAGGGGCACCATTTTTAGATTTATGATCTCAATCAATGGTTAGAATATGGACTTTTAGATTGAAGATTAGTTCTCCCACTTATTTTCAAGAGGACTTACAAAATGTAGAGTGTGGGTTGGGTGGGGGGGGAATATTGAGCATTCCATATAGCTCATTACATCTAATATAACTATCCATAACTATTGCCTTTTAGTTATATACTACATTGCATTTAATAGTTAAGGTCTTATCTAAATAGGAAATGAATTCAATTGTCCTTTGTTTGTATTTGATACATTGCTAATTCTTTATCTTGTTAATATGTCTAATTTGGATGAAAAGAGCATAGATTTATGTACATAAATACATCCCTATGGTGGTATCATTTTGAAAAGACATACAAACAATTTTGGCAACCCTTTTGGCAAAAGTTTTTAAAGATTCAACAAAGAATACATCGAGCTCTGAAGACCTATAGCTTTGAAGATGCTCTGGAGGCACTTCAAAGATTCTTCAAAGACCTATACAAAGTTCTCTTAAGATGCCTAGGCATGCTCTGAAGATGTCCAGCTAGATCTTGTAAATAAAGATAGTAATTCTAAAGATATTTCTTATATATAAATAGACTTTCCATATTTAGATATGTTATTTTTAGACATTATTAATCATATTAATTGTCTAAAATGATTCAAATATACTTATATTTCTATTTTGTAAAATTGGATATAATCTCTTTATATCTATGTTACTTACTTTCCATTTATTGTTATTTGATTTAGTTAAAAACACCTTCCTATAAGGATGGGATCTGATTCCTATATCTCTTATCTTGAATAAGTGGATTTAATTTTTAGATCACAAATTTTGTATTATATGAATAGTTTTTGAGATATAATTTAAATACATGTCTCCTTATCATTCTAAATAGTTAATAAGCTATTTAATCAATTAGTTGTTCAATCAATTGTGATTTGAAATCAAAAGAAGAATTCCAGTGTAGTTTTGTATATCTATATATGTTCCTTTGATAATAAAATAAAGTTCAGCATTCCTTTTCATTACTAAGTAAAATTCCTATTCTGAGGAAGGAACAAGGGCCCACTTCTCTTCAAAGATTAGGACAAATTGGTATTTTTAGTTGTAGTTTAAAATTATTTCTTTAATCTGGGTATAATTCATTTACTACAAAGTATAATTTCCTTATAAATGTAAGAGTTATTTATTTTAAATGCAAGAGTGATTTCCTTTTCAAAGTAAGTGTGATTTCATTTTCAAAATAAAGTGTGAATTTCCTTTAATAAAAGTGTGTTTCTATTACACGCAGAGGTTATTTTAATTAAATACAAGTGAATTTTTCTTATACAAGAGTGTGTATTTCAATTTCATAGAAAGTAAAGTTTGTTAACTCATCTCCATATTCAAAATTTGTCAAGAGTAGTTTAAGTGATAGTAAATAGTCTCCTCACATTCTGTAATACCACACTATCCTACCCAGTTAGGTAAGTTGAGTGAGGAAATCATAATGTCTTATGCCAGATGTTTAAGTTCTAGATGTTGATGGTGTGAATAACATAGGAGAACTCCATCTAGTAAACCTTCTAGAATTACTTTTCTACAAAATAAAGTTAGTCTTATTTACTATTATTAGGATTTAGACATCACTATAGAGTAAAATCCTGCAAAATAAAGAAATATAAACTCAAATACTCAATGGTCTCATTACATATAGCCTTGGGCATTGGGCCTAGTAGAAAATGGTAGCAATCCATTGATTGGTTAAATGATATGTATAACGACAACCTATCAGCATACACACTAAGGTTTTCATGTCATTTTATTTATTAATTTTATGTGTTACTAGAATAAAATGGGGGAAACTATAAACTTTGAAATTTAATCAATAAATGTTTGACAATGTTTTTCCTTGACATCTTTACCTTGCTTGGTCAATTCTCTATTTTGATAACCCATAATCTCTAAGAAGACCTTCAAACTATTGTAATTACTAATAACATCTTCCAAACTTTTATATTTGACTCATATTCATCCCTATTTTGTAGATAATTTATTTTCACTCTAATTCTAGAGGCCTCTATCATTTTAGGACATGATTTTTTTAGGTAATGTAGTCATATAAAATGTCAAAATTGGTAGCTTGAGTGTGGATTGTCACACCCAACCCATAGGTCCCTCTTACATGCTCTCATGACCCTTTTAGACACCTTTTTTCTTATTCCCAATCATTCATGGACTTCTGACATCTAATTATAGCTTAGCCAAGCTATTTTTCCTATGTTAATCTCATCCCCTTAAATCAAGTACCTATATGACAATAGTTCCCAACTTGGACTATAGCGCCAGACCCTAGGGTGTCCCATTTCTAGTGCTCCTATCCAATCACATTTTGAGCCCAAATGATTATTTACTTCTAATTCTTATTCTTCATTATGTTGACCTAGATTGAATATATTTAACCCATGACTAATACATCTCTATAAAATCCCATTCAAATTTCATTTAGAAAGGGTTGGTAAATATTACAAAATTAATCAAGAATACAAGAAATACCACTAAGGCAAATTTCCCTATTTTTTTAGACATCCATCCACTATATTTACCATCATATTCAAACCCTCACACCAGTCCCTGACCACCTCAAGCACTCTCAGTTTGGCATTTTTACATCTGCATAACACTATTTCACAAAGCACATCAAGTGGGAGAATTACATATGGCTTGATCCCTTTTTAAAGTATTGGTATGTAGGCAACGTGACCACACAAAGGGTGTGGATACATGTTCAGTACAACTGACACACACTAACCCCCCCTCTTTCTCAAGTTTTATTCAAGCACTATGAAGGTCTAGGGTTAGAGATTAAATTATATCTACAAGGATCTTCATCAACATTCGGGACCTAAAATTTCATAGGTAATCTCACATAGGGATAGTGGAAAAAACCCAAAAAACTTAGATCTTTGTGACTAGTTTGGATAATAGAAGCAAGACCTATACTATAACACAGACCTAAAAGTGTCTTATTTATGGTGCTCCTATCCTTTCATCAAATGAAATCTAGATCCTAGTTCATGATACTATCCTAGTCCTATACAGTCAATTTCAACCTATATCGTAGTCGTATCAACCCAATTTTAAGATAAGTTGCATTTCTCCTCTTTTATTACTATCTTTAGAAAGCTATGAAGGTCAAATAAATTATAAAAATTAGTAGTTAAATTATTTTAATATTATCTATTGATTTAGTCAAATCATACCTTTAACTAAATTATGATTAAGACTCCAATATTCTAAAAATAGTTAAATCATTTGGTGAACCCAACTTACTTTGTTTACACATAAAAACCTTAGGGAAAATTTCCTTCTAATTTTTCCAATTTTTTTTTAATTTTTCCTAAATATTTAAATAAAAAATTCACTTTAATTTTTAAAATTACATAGTAATTTAAAAAAAAAACAATTTTCATCCAAACCCTAATTGCATATACTAGGTCCCTTTAAATCAAAATTTGTCCAATAATTTTTTGAATATTTACCTACATATTTAAATCATAAATTAACTTTAACTTTTAAAATTCCATAGCAAATTTTTTTTAAAAAACATTTTCTTTCAAATCATAGTTGCATAAACTAGGTTCATTTAAATCAAATATTTTTTTGATTTTGTACCTACATGTTTAAATCAATAATTCACATTAAATTTTAAAATTCCATAGTAGATTTTTAAATTTATTTTTTTAAAACCCTAGTTACATATACTTGGTTCTATTGATTTTGAGGTATCACCTTACATCTAAAATCAGATTTCACATAATAACAAAAAATGGATCTCATTTATTTAAAAACATTTCTTACAAATAATAAGGAAACCATACTCAGTCCTATCACATACATCAATGATGGAGTTTACTATATGTTAATACGAAGCTTCATTATTTGCATTTCATAATTAATTTTATAATATGGGATGATATTAATAAATTCAATGTTAATTAAACATGTTAAGATATCACTTGCCTCACCTTCCTTAGAGGTTTTACTCCATGTTGAGTTATGTTACATGGTCTATTTTACTCTTCCCTAGGTTATTACCAATCACCAAAGAGCCCAGTTGACACCCTTTGTCCCTATACCACCTTGACCTATCAATTATCTTCATTTTCCTCCTGTAGCTACTATTAGTCCTATATAAATAGTAGATAACATAGTTATAGATGTTACTCAATGTGCTACCATGCCTCCCCCATCTAGTCAAGAGCCCCACCACCCTCCTATTCCTTCCCATCCTAGGCCCAACCCACCAGCATAGTTAGACCCACACAAGGCATATGATATTGTTGATTAGTTGAGAAACACACCAACTAAGATTTCCATGTTAAAACTATTTTAGAAAGCCAATGTGTTCAAGGACACTCTTTATTAGGCACTCACTCAGACTTTTATTTCCATTGATTCAAAGCCCTCTTATTTTGTATCAGTGGTCAATATATTAAAAACTATAAAATATGTTATTTCTTTTGATAATGAGGACATGCCATCTCAGATAGTTATTGATCAAAATTTACCATTGTTCATAAAAGCTTAAGTCAAAACCAATATAGTTAAGAGAGTTCTAGTTAATAGTGGTTTCAAACTTAATATATGTAATATTACATTATTATATACCATGCAAATAGATATAGTATCCATGCAAAAATCATATAATAATATTATAGGGTTTGATGATATACCATGACAAACATTGGTCACCATTGCTTTGGATATCATGGTAGGGCTTAAAACCCTCTCTACATAGTTCTAGGTCCTCTTCATTTTATCTTTTACTTGGATGACCTTGGATACATGTTATAGGGGTAGTGTCTTCTACTCTTCATCGATATGTTAAGTTTCTCTATGAAGGATAACTATACACATGCCCAATAGATGACTAGCCATTTAGATATTATGAAATTATAGAGTCGTCTTTGACTATTTCACTAGATGGGACACCTCATATCATAGTTTAGTCACCACCTCATCACATTTTTCTTGATTAGATACATACATATGAGGTAGGTGAAACTAACACATTTTGCACTCCTCCACTTATAGTTGTGTCCTCAGATCTAGATACTCAGCCAGTCATAGCAACTTAAGTCATTCTAGCTACTCCATCAGTCATAGTTCTTACACTTGTTACAATTATACAATCACCAATAGTAATTCCAATAGTACCAGTTGATTTTATAGATACAACTCCTCTAATAGTTATTAATTTAATAGTTATAAATACTCTTATAGCACTACCATCTTTTGTTACTATAGCTAATGAGACTATCATATCACATTTACCCCTTGTTGTAAGTTTTGAGTTACCATATGTACATGATGTTGATACAGATTTCTAGGTTACTTCAGATGATGATACGACACCCACACTCATAGATGACTATTTGTGTGGATTGATCTTTACACTAGTTGGCTCAAGAGAGTATTGAGATGAATCTAGAGCTCTCATTACACATCCTACATCACTCTTAGCATCTCACACTACATTCTTAAGATATACTCCATATTCATGGTCATAAATAGATCACTTTGCACATATAATTCACATGGTTACCTCTATGGATATTGTAGAGTAAAAAATACTCTACATTTTATTTTGATTTTCAGTTGCGTGATCCAAATTTTGTCCCCACACACTTTGGTTCGAGGCAGCAAAGTTTTGACTCAGAGCACGGGCTTGAATTTATTTTGTCTCAATTTTGTCTAAGTGTCAAAATCAAGTGAAAGCTGCAAGTGTCATCAGCTGAGGCACCTTTCATAATTTATAGAAGTTGCTCAGGATGTGCCATGTGTCCCATAATAACTCAGTAGAGTGCAACAAGTGTTAGCATCCACGTCTCATGTTTCACATACATCTTAAAAGCTTCTTTTCAATAAGCTTTCCTTAAGTTCAAGTGGAAGGTGCTAGGTGGCAATCACAGAAGATTTTGATATGCTTTTCTAAAAGCAATGGAAGATGCCACGTATCCCTAGCTGAAGAAAGTAGAAGATGCCATGTGTCAACATCTGAATTATCTTCATTTTGTTTCATTGATAAGTAAAGATTGTGGTGGGTCCTAATTTCTATTTCTAATGAAAGTGAAAGCCACCAAGTGTCGCCATCCATGTAAATATGAAATGAGGCACGAATGTTTCTATAACAGAGACAGAGCGATGCAGAGGCTGCCAAGTGTCACCTTTCATAGGATTCTCAAAGGGTAACTAAATGCAGTGGAGACTGCCACATGTCCCTGGCTAAAGATGCGCAGAAAGTGCCACCTATCCCTATCCCCTTTTTGAAGTTGCTAAGGCAAGAAATGCTATTGGTCTTATTTCTGTTAAGTTGTTAAAATTTTGAAGAAGTGGATTGTGATAGGTGTCAAAGGTGGAACGCTCCTAAGCAAAGACACAAAAAGAGTATAAGTTATGTGAAAAGTGCCATGTGCCTTCGATAAGTGTTACAAAACATGCCAAGTGTCATTTTCCAGTGCCTCATAAATAATAAGAAGGTTTTCAAGTATGAAAGAAGGAATCATCCAAGTCTCCTCTCCTGTTTGAAAGTGGGAAGTGTCCTAGGTATCTATTTCAGCCAATGAACTCACAGGAAGATAGAACATTTCAGATCTAAGAAATATCCTATGCTAGACACTTAAAATTTAGTTAGAGTTTAGTTAGGCCATTCGATTGGGAATGTGTAGACAATCTAGAGCTAATATAATGCTATAAATATGGGTAGAGAGATATCCAGAGGGATCATTAGAAGATAGAGAGAATTTTTTGCAAGAGATAATTGTCAAGAGTTTTTAGACTTTTTAGTTGTGATCAAGAATATCATTTGCCTTTGTTCTATTTTCTTGAGTTAGAAATTTTATGTAACTCTGCATGTTTATGTGACTAGAGAATTAATAAGAAAACTGAGTTATGTGCCTTTGTTAATATTTTCTATGTCACTACAAAATTAGTCTAAGTTGTGAGCCTCTATTTCTATTATTTTCTATCTTTTACATTGATCATGCTTTGTTCGCTCTTTAATGTAATTGAATCTTACATATAGCTTCACTATGCTTAAGGGTTGAATTAAATTCATGTGCATCACCAAAGTTAGAGTTTCTTTAGTTGCACTTGTGTTTTTATTTAATTCCTATCCCTTTTCCCATTATACCCTTGATATAAATAAGAGCTAGTTTCTTTAAAATCTGGAGGTTGTTTCAGGTTGCAAGTCCCACATTCCTAAAACTTCCCATTATTGGTGTTAGAAACAATGCAATTTTAATCATCAACAGTTTTTGGCATGCCCAGTGGGACCTATCTTGAAGTTTCTTTCAAGATCGTATGAACCAGAGAGCTACAAGGAGTTAGAGCTATGGACCAGTGAAAAGATCTCAATCTACTTTAAATCTAGGTATTATTTTTCCATCTTTGATAACTATTCTGAGATGAAGAGTCAATAGGTTTATACCAATACCAAGAGTAAATATGGGAGCTCCTATACCCCCAAGAAAGTATGCAAGTTAGAACACTGGTAGTCCTTTGATCCTACAAATACCACCAACCACTTGGGACCCTATCCCAGTAAATGCCTTGAAGGCTCTGCCCAAATTCAATGGGAAAGATTTTAGAACACCTGAAGAACATTTTCAAGATGTGTCTGATGTCTATGCCATACATGTTGTCACACAATAGAATGTTGCCATAAGATTGTTAGTAGTTTATTTTGAAGGAAAGGCCCTAGAATGGTATATATCTTTGACCCCAAACACAATATCTACATGGGATCAACTCATATATCTTTTCTTTGAAAGATTCAAAGAAAAAGGTGATAAATCTTCTCTGTTGCAACAATTGATTACTATTCAAAGAGCAACACAAGAAGCAATGACTGACTACTTTAATTCAAGATTTCAAAAGACTTGGGAAAGGATTCTTGCTATAGCTAGACCATTACCAGGTATGGCTATAGTGTTTTATCTTAAGGTTTTAAATTTAGATATATCTATTATGATTCAGTCACTTGGAGGTCAGACTCTGCCAGAGGCTTATGACTATGTAGTTAGAGCTAAAAATAATTAAATAGATGCTGGAAAGTTGCCCCCAAGGCCTTGCATGCCCATGTTTCTAAAAATTACCTTGCCACTACCTCAAAAAGCCCCTAATTCCATAGCCCCACCTATGTCTATGTATAAATATCCTCAACCATTTGCTAAAGAACTTGTCCCTGCTCAATCATCTGAGGTGGATGATATCAAGAATATCTTAAGGACATTTTCTAATGAGTTGATTAACATAAAGAGACAATAGAACCCTTACCCTAGACCTCAATATCAAGGCTATCAAGGAAATAAATTTATGTCACAGCCAAACCAATATCAAGGTCATTAAAGGCAAAATAACCCTCAGCCAACAAATCAATTAGTGGCAGTCCCTACACCCTCATAAATTGTTCCCCCCAATTCAAATAGAGAAATTGTTCAAGGGAAAAATAATTATGCAAATAGCACCAATGCCTAGTGTTTTCCTTGTAATAATGCTCATACACCTAGAGATTGTCCCATGGGTAATTTATAACAAAAGATAGTAGAGCAAATAAGAATGGATGGACAATTTACAAGTACTAGTGATAATCAAGCCTACCAATCCCCTGGTATGCAAAATTCAGTCCTAATGGATTAGATGCAAGGGATGTATTTATAATAAGAAGAAGAAATAGCCCTAGAACATGCTTTGTTTTCATGGGTTGAATATGAAGAATCAGTATTCTTGAATGAAGCTTCTATTTCCAAGAAACTAGTGGTGCAATCAGACTACTATACTAGATCAAAGAGAAGAATGATGGAACAGCTTGAAGTTACAAATAATCAAGTTATGGAGAATCCTCCATTTCAAGGTCAAAGAAACACAGCTTCTAAATAAGAAGTGCCTCAGCTCGTACAGAACCAAGTAGTTTCTAGACAAGTTCAAGAAAAAGTAAGGTATCCTTACTTTCCAAGAACCCAAACTTTGGGACCGATGAATGTGGTAGATCAATTAAAGAGGACTCTAGCACAAGTATCAATATGGGACATATTAGTTATCCCTAAACAAAAGAAATTGTTACAAGAAGCTCTACAAGGCCAAGCAGTACCCAAACATACTAAAATCAAAGAAGGATCTGTTGAAAAAGAAAAGCTCAAAGACATAGTTCATCTGCAGATAATAGCCCTAGTGAACAATCCACTAGAGGTAAGCAAATCTAAACTAGACCCCTTCTATTTGAATTTGATAGTTGGCAAGAAACTAATACATAATGCATTGATAGATTCAGGGGCTAGTACTATAGTAATGCCTAAGCAAATAGCTGACACTTTAAAAATAAAGTATGAACCACTTACTAAAGGAGTTATGTAGCTAGATGGAAAATTAGTACAAACAATAGGGAGAATTAAACAACTCCCATTGCAATTATATACTTGTCCCAATATAATTATTAATCAAGATGTAGTAGTCATAGATATACCTCCTATTTTTGGTTTATATCTATCTAGAGACTTTACAGCTAAAATAGAAGGATATATGTCCCTTGATTGGTCTCACCTCATCATAAGAACCAAATATGGTTCAAAGATGAAAATTCTATTTGAAACACTATCAAAAGATCGCATCACTAATGAACCAACATCAAAATTAGAGGCAAATCATGCTATGTTGAATAAAGAAGAAAGGGTTTTTGTTGAAGAGGTGGGTGAATGGATAGAACATGACCAAGAAGAGGAAAATAACCATTTGTTAGCTATGATGCATAGTGATCCATATGGAAATTATGACTCTACTGGTCTGGGCACTTATGTCATTTTTGATGAAGATCATGTAATCCCAAATGTTTTAAGGGAAGAAACACCAACTATTCAAGAATCTAAAAAAATATTCAGAAATGTAGACCTTAAATTTTGATGGGGCTAGAAGTAAAAGTGGTGCTGGAGTAGGAATTTGTCTTGTTGCTCCAAATGGGGAGAAAATCTTGAGAGCTATTCATTTTCAATTTGCTTTTACTAATAATGATGCGGACTATGAATCCTTAGTTCATGGGCTCATTTTAGCCAAGAAAAAGGGAATAAAGAATTTAATAGTAAAAGGAGATTCAGAATTAGTGGTGAAGCAAATTAGGGAAAAGGCAATAGCGAAAAATGTAAGGATGAGATCCTATAGACACAAAATTTGGGACTTAATAGAAGATTTTAAATCTTTCAATATTGAAGTAGTTCTAAGAACCCAAAATTTTGAAGTTGATAAGATGGTACAAATTGGCTCATAGTTTGATCTATCAACTAGCCTATTAGTTAACAATGAGACAATAAAATTTATTGTAAGGCCAACTATCCTAGACAATGATGAGAATTGGCAAGTATTTGAGAATGACTCTCAAGTACTCTCCTTCTTGCAATAATCAGGGGAATTTTTTGATCAATTGTAACCAAATATTAAAGAGGTATATGGAGATCAAAGTATACAATTAAAGAATAATAAGCTTCCTAAAGGCTTAATCACTTTAGGAAACCTTTTTGATCCAAAAGATGTAGGCCTAGAGAAGAAAAGGTTCTAGGTAAACAAAGCAAATTATTCTAAAATAGAGGTGAGTGAAGGGAAAAAATAAAAAATTGGAAATTCTGCAACACAAGAGGAAAAATAAAGACTAATTGACTTGTGTAAAAGATATGACAGAGTCATAGCCTAGAGCTATGAATATCTTCATGGATATGATAAAGATATCATTCAACACATAATAGAGCTGACTAAAGGATCAAAGCTAGTCAGACAGAAGTAGAGGCCAGTAAATCCAAGGATTGAATCTCTAATGGTAGATGAGTTATAGTAACTTTTAGATTCCAAAATAAATTTTCCAATCAAGCACTCAACTTGGGTATCAAATCTAGTACCAATCAGGAAAATGAATGGTGACATAAGACTCTATGTAGACTTTAGAGACTTGAATAGAACATCTCTGAAAGATCACTATCCCTTGCCATCTATGGAAAAATTTTTACAAACTATGGCTGGATCAGAGAGATTTTCATTACGAGATGGTTTCTTTGGATATAATCAGATTTGGTTGGATGATGAAGACCAATACAAGAATAATTTTACTACCAAATGGGGAACATTTGCATATGCTAAGATGCCATTTGGCCTATCAAATGCAGGAGCCACTTTTCAAAGAGCTATGGATGTAGCATTTGGGGAACTTATAAATAAAATCATCCTGATTTATCTTGATGATCTTACTATTTTTTCAAAAAATGTTGTTGATCATCATGATCATTTAGAATCTGTGTTTAAGAAATGTTAAGAATTTGGAATATCCTTAAACCCTAAGAAATGTATCTTTGCTATCCCTCAAGGAAAATTATTGGGACACATAGTATCTAAAGAAGGAGTCTCCATAGACCCATAAATAGTGGCAACTATAATGAACTTACCTCTTCTAGTAAATAAGAAAGCAATTCAATCTTTCTTGGAGAAGATTAATTTCATTAGTTGGTTCATATCTGACTTTGCAGGCTTAGTAAGACTAGTGACACTCTTGTTGAAAAAAGACCTAATTTTCAAGTGGACTACGGAAGGAAGGCAAGCCTCTGAAGAGGTCAAGAAAGCTATCTCAACAGCCCCAATACTTAGAAACCTAGATTTTTCTAAGCCTTTTGTAATGTATGTCTATGGAGGAGAGCTCAGTATTGTTGTTGTCCTAACACAGAAGGATGATAGATAGGAGGGAGAGCATCCAATAGCCTTTTTCTCAAGGAATCTTAGAGAATATGAAACCATATAAAACTTTGTGGAGAAACAAGCATATGCTATGGTAAAAGCTATCAAGAAATTTAGGCATATAGTATCAGGAAGCAAAATTTTGATACTTGTAGCTCACCCAAGTGTTAGAGAATACATTATGGAGGGTGAAATTACTTTAAAAAAGGCAAACTAGATAACAAAGATCCTTGAATATGATGTAGAGGTCAAACCCACTAAGTTAGTCAGAGGTAGGGGGCTATGCTAATACATGACTCAAGAGCTTGAAAAGATGATACCTGTAGAAATAGATTCAGAAATGAAAAAGGAAATTGTATTGAGGATACAAGAGGTTGATCAGAACTCTTGGGTCCTAAACAAGATTCATTTTATGAAATATGGGATTTACCCATGAGAACTTACTCAAAACAAGAAGAGATACTATAGGATACAAGGGGTCCATTTTGTTATAATTGAACAAGTTCCTTTTAGGAGGAATTCTGATGGCAAACTATTAAGATGCGTAGAGAAGGATGAGGCTAAGAAAATACTGCATGAAATGAATTATGGAGTCTCAAGTGGACATTTTTATGTAAAGACCACAACCATAAAGATAAGTGAGGTAGGTTATTTCTAGCCTACTTTATTTATAGACTGTTATCAACTGGTTAACAAATGTCAATCCTGTCAATATTATGTGGGGATGAGGAGGAATGCAACAATGCCTCTTAGTCTAATAATTATTGATGAACCTTTTGGTCAATGGGGTCTTGACTTCATTGGAATGATAAATCTAGTTTCTAGTATGGGTCACAAATGGATTTTAACTACCACAGATTATTTCACTAGATGGATTGAGGTAGTACCACTTAAAGAAGCAACAAAAAATGTGATTCTAGACTTTCTTGGGAGTATCACTACTCACTTTGGGGCTCCTCACACCATAATTTCAAATAATGCTAAAACATTTTTAGGGTCTAAAGTATCTGACTTTGCATTAAAGCATGGAATATATTTGAAAACTTCTTCTAATTATTACCCTCAGGGTAATGGTTTCACAGAATCAACTAATAAGAACCTGATTAGACTCATCAAGAGAATAGGGGCTGATCATCATAGAGAATGGCATAATGTGCTAAATGTAGCACTATGGGCTGATAGAGTTACACCTAAGTAGGTGATGAAAATGTCCCCATATGAACTGGTCTAAGGCAAGCCTACCGTAATACCTCTAAGCTTGGAAATTCCTGCTCTCCAACTGATAAAATAGATTGAAACTAACGAAAATGGCCCCATGCAAATTAGACTTGCCAAATTTTTGGAAGTTCAGGAAAAGATAGATGTGACACATGATTCATTAATTAAGCATCAGAAAATAATTAAAGACTACTTTGATAAAATGATTTTATATCCTCATTTTGAAGTAGGCTCAACTGTTTTGAAATGGGATGCAAGAGTTGCCAAGCTAGGTCAACATACTAAATTTGAAGCATTATGGACTGGCCCATATAAAATTCATGCATGTAAATAGAAGAATTCATTTGAGCTGGAAACAATGGAAGGTGAACTTGAATAGATTCATATGAATGGGATCTACTTGAAGCATTTCAGTTAACCTGGGTCTCTAATGTATTATAGTTAGATAGTTTCCCTTTCTCAGTTGTTTTGTTTTCCCATTTTTTTGTTTCTCGCTCTTTCTTTTAAATAAGTGTTCTTTGAACATAGTGCTGCAGCTCAGAGTCTTTTCAAAATTTTCAAAACTTCTGAAACTTTAAATATCTCTCAATCTTAAATTCCCCAAGGTACCTTATGCAGCCACTTGCATGACATGTCTAACTCGTTGTTCCATGAAGATTTAGTAAGATTTGCTAATGGTTATCTAGGTTTAATGCCATTTTGAGACTTGATGGGTCAATAAATACTTCATAACAAGAGTTAAATCTTACAAGTTTCTCAAAAATTCCTGCGTCTACTAGAAAACCCCTACTACTTGCATTTTTAGCTCATAGTAAACCTGCTTAAGTAAAAGTGCTTCCTTATTTCAAAAGCTTCATACCTTTTATCGTAGTTCACTATTTTCTAGAATAGATATAGATATGGAGGGAGCATAGTCTTCGTAATAAGGGTCTGGGATTTATGAATCCCTTGATAAGTTTCTTATGAGCAAATCATATGCTTCAACCCCTGCATAACCATTAAATACCTACCCGTGGACCAGAGTCCCTGAAGTTGGTCAAGCAAGTGACCTAGCAAAGGTAAAATATTATGTAGATGGAATCATGGACCCAATTCTTTAAAGAAATAGTAGCAAAACTCTCAAAAAAGGGGCTCATCAAAGGTGTCTTCAGAGGGCCAAGGTGGGATAATACCAAACATTTGCAATGAGGATATGGACTTCCCAATTGGCATAATTCATTGTCCCAAGTGTGCATCCATGCCCTGATTTGGTTGAAATATGCACCAAATTTTTTCATGCACCTTCAAGTACCATACAATAGGGTCCATTTATAGTGCAAATTACACCAAAGGCTCTCAGAGATATGTTAGCCATGTATTAGGACAAGACAACCATGTTTCCCACCATTGCTAAGATGTAAAAAACATGGGCAAGTGTGAATACTCAATTGAGATTTCTAAAAATAGAGCTACAATTAGGAGATGATGATACAACTGTGTTGACACTACCTGCAGTAAGAACACAATTTGCACAAGTGAGTCAAGATGCACTCTCCATGATGGCTTTCATTTTTGGAATGAAAGATGATATAACCATCTATGAAGAATGAATGGCTATCCTCTTTAGATTCAAAACTGTTGATAAGACTCAGGAGTATCGGCTTGATTTCTTTGAGCATATTGCATATTCAATGGTGGAAAAACTTACCTAGTTCATATCTAAAGGGATTTTCAAGTATTTCTCTTATTTGTTTCACCTTATGTTGTATGATCCAAGTTTTAGTCTATATAGGACTACTCCTGTGTCTACATGGACACATATCTTGTCAAAAACTAGTGACCCATACAAATTTTGGGAACTTTTTGTTGCCCCTACTTTTTGTCATCTGACCCCAGAACCAGTTATAAATAGACTGTTTCCAAGTGTTTCAAACCTTATGGCCAATTGCCTGATTCTTTGTGATTACTTTTTTTTATCTAATCATACTATCATTAGAGTCCATGGTTTTTGTGGGGAACTAGTGTTTCTACCTAAGATTTTGACCCTTAGGTTAGCATTCTTAGAGGTCACCAAGTAGGTGTCTATAGTAGATAATGATTATGGATCTAGGAAGAGGAAGAGGAAAATGTATGATCTCTCATGGATGACAAACAACATGACACTAGAGGCTAGAGATGCTGAGATTGTGTTGCTTAGAAAGCTAGCCTTCCTAGGTTTCCTTGTAATTGAAGATAAATGGGTATATGACCCAAATGGTTTCTTAGCTTCATGGATCAGGACTAATAGGGTTGCTACCAAAATTGCACATGAGGGCTACCCCTTTTGGGAAAATAAGAAAAATCCTAAGGAAGATATTCCTAAATTTTATGTTGAATTAATAGATTTGCCTCTTCAATAAAACAGACCATGGGAAACTTTTTATGCTAAGAAAAGAGAGTTTTGACCCAAAAATTAGAATGACTTCTAGTTTAAGAAGAGCATTAAAGAATAAAGACTGGAATGCTAAAAAAATAGAAGCCTATTGGAAATATAGGCAAGAAATTTGTGAGATGACCCACTCTTTTGGAAATGTAGATTTTGATGAGAAATGGGAGGAACTCTGGGATGAATGTCATCTATCTCCTATGTCTAGCCCTAATATAAGCAAATTGCAGACACAAGGTGGTGAGCCAAAAGCTAGAGAAGAATCTAGCCAAACATCATAGGCCCCAGTCCAAACTTTAGCGGCAGTCACTATAACTATTAGTACCATTGAAAAACAAAAGGGTGTGGTATCTTCACCACCAAAATATTCTCCATCAGTGTCAGTCCTTGAAGTTCCTAGTTCTACACAAGCACCACTAGCAACAGTGGTAAATATTGAAGAGAAGGGAGCATAGCTAGAAGAAGAAACACCAAGGAGACATAAAAGGCTAAGGTTCCAACTTGATTCAGAGGAGAGGGAAGAACCCTCATAACACCAATCATAGAGTACCCTAGTTTCTCATCAGGTAAGTATTATTTCTCATTCCTCTTCTCAATTTCTCTCTTCCCCTTTAGGGGTGATGATCCTATCTGGCCTAATGACATCCCCTACCACCTATGCTATGTCCATTTCTCATCTTTCCATGTCTATCCAAACTCAGACCATATCATTACCTCACTTTTCCACCTCTTTTCCTAAGAAATTACCTCCTCAGACTCCCCATAGCCAACAATTGGCTATTCCATGTGGTTTGCCATAAGGTTTTCCTTTTGCGAGTGGGCACATTGCCTCTCATTCTACCTTCCAAACTCAAGAAAATACTACTAAGAAGGTGAAGGAGGCCCGAAGGGAGAAAAAGAGGATCAAAGAGAATAAATCCCTAGCTACACCACATCCGAGGTCACAATTTGACCCAATTCAGTAGCAACTGATGATGACCCATTTGTCACCAAATATAGTCAAGCCAAATGAGTAGATGCAGCCAGAGGATTACACTATGAATGCAGTGGCAATAGACATGTCCCTGTTCAAACCACAAGATAGGGTCAAGCTTTTAAATGAATCCACTACTGTAGTAGTTAAAGATTATTTAAAAATATCAAGGAATCTATAGAAGATGGAGGCTAATCTAGCCATAGAGAAGGCAAACTATAGTAGTTTGATCATAGAGATCAATACTAAGAATATTGAAATAGAGAGTCTTATTAAATAGTTGTAAGATATTGTCTCTCTTTAGACTCACTAGGTTATCTAGGCCCAAAATGATTCTTTGAAAGTAGGGATAACACATGTAAAGGATGCAGTGACAACCTTAAGGCGAGAAAAGGCAGTATTCTAGGAAAAATGTGAGGAAAGCCTTCTACAAGTTACTCAACTTCAATAGAAGTTGTTGAATGAGTATAATAATACTATGGATATACAAGCCCAACTTCAAGCTAAGTGACAAAGGGTAGAACAATTGACACTTGAGCTGGCTAAAAGGCTAAAGAATGTAGGGGTGTTAAATATGGTGAAGGAGCTTTATGAATCAATATGGAAAAGAATCTCTACAGAGATTATTTAGCTCGGACCTTCTCTAACCTTTCTGCTAAATGCACAAAAATTATGTGAAAAGGTGGAGACTTCAGTTGAAGACACTCTATCTACTATTTCTGGGAGAGTATTGGACTCCAAAATGCTGTTGCAAAATCTATATGATGTAACTGATGGAACGTTGTCAGTAGTAGGGATTAATGATATAATGGTCACTACTAAATGAGTAAATGAGGTTCTCAATTGAAATTCTACTACAATCAATTACAGAGAGCTTCTAGATGTGATGAAAGAAGGAATCAACAAAATGAAACAACACATTGAAGAATTAGTGCAACTAGGTCTTCCTTCCCCTTTTTCTGATGACAACACTGTGCTGATGATTGATGAAATTAAACCTATGTTGTTGGCCAGGCAGAATGATCAGGTAGTCTTTCAAGATTTAAGGGATGATTCATCAGTACCTAAAGTAAAAGCTATTTTTATTCCTGTTCCTAAATTGAATTTAAATTAAAGGCTATGCTTCAGATTTTGTAGAATTTTTCACACAAAGATATTATCAACCTTGATTTAGCCTTTAATGAATTGCAAAATAAGTAGGGATTATCTGACGATGAGTGGTCTACTTATCAGACAGCCCTACTAAAGCTATGATTTTTTGTCATATTTTGATCATGCGAGAGTTGTGGATTCTTTTTAAGTAGGCTCAAAATCCCTTGGGGTCACCAATAACTACAGAGTAAAAAATACTCTACATTTTATTTTGATTTCTAGTTGTGTAATCCAAATTTTGTCCCCGCACACTTTGGTTCAAGGAAGTGAAGTTTTGACTTAGAGCACGGGCTTGAATTTCTTTTGACTCAATTTTATCTAAGTGTCAAAATCAAGTGGAAGCTACCAAGTGTCATCGAATGAGGCACCTTTCATAATTTCTATAAGTTTCTCAAGACATGCCACGTGTCCCATAATAACTCAGCAAAGTGCAACAAGTTTTAGCATCCGCATCTCATGTTTCTCATATGTCTCAAAAGCTTCTTTTCAATAACCTTTCCTCAAAATCAAGTGGAAGGCACCAGGTGGAAATCATAGAAGATTTCAATATGCTTTTATAAAATCAATAGAATATGCCACATATCCCTAGCTGAATAAATTAGGAGATGCCATGTGTCAACATCTGAATTATCTTCATTTTGTTTCATTGATAAGTAAAGACTGTGGTGGGTCATGGGTTCTATTTCTAAGTCAAGTGGAAGCTGCCAAGTGTCATCATATGTGTAAATATGAAATGAGGCCTAAATGTTTCTATAACAGAGATAGATTGATGTGGAGGCTACCAAGTGTCACCTTCTACAGGATTCCCGAAGGGTAACTAAATGCATGGAGACTACCACATGTCCCTAGCTAAAGATGCGTAGAAAGTGCCACCTATCCCTATCCCCTTTTTGAAGTTCATAAGGTGAGAAATGTTATGGATCTTATTTTTGTTAAGTTGTTAAAGTTTTTAAGAAGTAGATTGTGACAGGTGTCAAAGGCAAAATGCTCCTGAGCAAAGACATAAAAAGAGTATAAGTTACGCAGAAAGTGCCGTGTGCCTTCGATAAGTGTTGTAAAACATGCCAAGTGTCATTTTATGGTGCCTCCTAAATAATAAGAAGGTTTTCAAGTATGAAAGAAGGAATCATCCAAGTGTCCTCTCTCATTTGAAAGTGGGAAGTGTCCTGGGTATCTATTTCAGCCAATGAACTCACAAGAAGATAGAATAATTTAGATCTAAGAAATATCATGTGTTAGACACTTCCAGTTCAGTTAGAGTTCAGTTAGGCCATTAGATTAGGAATGTGTAGACAATCTAGAGCTAATATAATGCTATAAATAGGGGTAGAGAGATATCCAAAGGGATCATCAGAAGATAGATATAATTTTTTGCAAGAGATAATTGTCAAGAGTTTTTAGACTTTTTAGTTGTGATTAGGAATATCATTTGCCTTTGTTCTATTTTCTTGAGTTATAAAGTTTATGTAACTGTGCATATTTTTGTGCCTTTTATGTGACTAGAGAATTAATAATAAAACTAAGTTCTATGCCTTTGTTGATATTTTCTGTGTCACTGCAAAATTAGTCTAAGTTGTGAGCCTCTATTTCTATGATTTTCTATCTTTTACATTGATCATGCCTTGTTCATTATTTAATGTAATTAAATCTTACATATAGCTTTAGTGTGCTTGAGGGTTGAATTAAATTTAGGTGCATCGCCATACTTAGAGTTTCTTTAGTTGCACTTGTGTTTCTGTTTAATTCCTATCCCTTTTCCCATTATACCCTTGATATAAAGAAGAGCCAGCTTTTTAAAAATCTAGAGGTTGTTTCAGGTTACAAGTCCCACATTCCTAAAACTTCCCATTGTTGGTGTTAGAAACAACACAATTTTAATCATCAATAGATATAGATCCAGTCATTCAAATTTAGGTAGGCAACACACAACATCAACCATAGATTATACTATAGATGTTACTTGATCGTGAATTAATTACACTACCTAAAATATGACATAGATATATTAGTAGACTATCAGAAAAATATGGTCACCCATTTTATCTTTTTCAAAAGACCATAGTCTATGATACAAACTCATGTACAACTTTAAAGTAGAGATTAGATAAACTATAGGTTTAGGGTATTATTAAAATTACATCACCACTAAAACTAGCTTCACCACTTCTATCGAAGACATCTACTACTAGAGCTAAATGTACCTGGGGATACTCATCATTTTCATTACTAGAAAAAACTTCATTTCATCATTGATAGGATGACACCATTATGAGTGATAGATCTCTAACTACATAAAGAGCACAGATCTTATTGACACCTGAGGAGATAACCACCATGCATATGGAATATATAGCATATGATGATGATCTTGAGTCATTTGATGATGGTCATGATCCCTTCCTCCATCTCCATCCCCAATGATCTCCATACTTAAACCCTTTACCCCCTCTAGCCTAGTCTTTTACATCATTATGTACATATTTCTTATTTCAAATTACTTATACATAGTTTTTTTAGCTTATTTGTACATAGTTTCTCAATATTTCTTATACATAGTCTTCTCATTATTGATTGCACATATCTTGTAACAAAAACAATACAAAATTTCAAAATCTAAAAATAATATAAAATTTTAAAATACAAAAACATTCAAATAATTCAAAAACATTTCAATTATATGCATTATCCATGATTTACATTTCTACTACCATGCTAGACTTACACCTTTTGTTCTACGCTATTGTTTGTCAATTTATCTATATTACCATACTTCACTTGATATTCTTTAAGTGTGTGTAGTGACATCCAAAGCCTTGATATCTTCACTCTACCCATTAAGGGGGTATCCTACTTCTACATTCGATACATAGATTGATATATCTACTCACTTGGGGCATGTTCTACATGACTACACCATCTAGGTTATGTCATTCCTACACCACACACTCTAGTTATCATGTTGATATACATTATTTACTAGCTTACACAAATTATTCTATCAACACTCACTAGTATGTAGCACTTGTGTTTTTCGTGGCATCTATCTAATCTTAAACTCCATGTCTTGCATGCTTTCACTTCTTGATTTGATTAGTTAGATGCGATTGTATTTCCAATATATTACATGCCTTCCTTTCTTTCTTTTCATATCTAGATGTGATTGCATTTATTATCCTTAGGACATTTACCAATATCCTTTACTTCTATTCTTATATGTGCCTTACGACATTTTCTAGTATCCTTTGCTTTTATTCTTGTGTGTGCCTTAGGACATTTACCAATGTCCTTTGCTTGTAGTTTTATATGTGCTTGTAGCCCTTATGATAAGCTTGCTTATTTCCAATTGTGTGTATATGTGGAATTTGAACATGTCTTGTATGATTTACTTTCCTATTTGAGTGGCATGTGTCCATGTCCCTTGTTTGCTAGGCCCTTTAGCCATTATTGTATGCTTCGTTCTTCTTGCCTTGTGTGCTTGTTTTCTTCTAATTATTTGCAATACCATGATCCACATCATGCTTTAATATTTATTTCTTGGATGCCATGATGGACATCATGCTCAATCCCTTATTGACAACTAACAACTAACAACTAACATTTCTAGTTTCAATTCAGTACACTGCACGTGCTATTACATTGTTATATTTATCTAGGAAAACCCCTATTAATTTAATAATATCCAATACAAACTATACGATATATATTGAGACATTTTTTTGATTATCAATTCTATATCATGTATTTTATAACATAACATATCTACAAGACTTTTTCTTTTGAGGGTATTCATTATAGGGTCTTCATTCCTATGCTTAGAATAGGGGTTAATAAATAGGGGTTTTACATAGAGATCAGAGCTCCTACCAATCAAAAAATTAGTTTTCAAAATACTCATAACAATAATCAGAGGTCAAATTAGGTAGAATAGACCAAAAATATAGTGATTATTGTAGAACAATCATCAGATTTAGTTAAAGAAAATAGTGCCAGACATGGACAATAGTGTTAGATAGAAGGGTGTCCTATTTTCAATGCTCCTATCTAAATAATAAAAAGCCCACATTTTTTAGAAAGAGGTAGAAAGGTTAACTCAGCTATATTTTTTTAGATACAAATCAGTCTAGATTCAATAGTTTTAGTATATTTTTTCTTAAAGAATCTAGATATAAGAGGCATCATGCATGACATGATGACTCTTGCTTCTAGTTTCAAATTAGGTAGTTGGTATAACTTCTAGATCAAAATCCATGTTATAGTCACCAATGATTGGGGGCAATTTGCATGGCACATTTGACTTGTTTTTGAGTTTAGTATATTATCTAAGCATTCTCAGTAGTTGCATGTCTTATTCCATTTGTAGGTGGTTGGCATCCTTTTAGAGTGGCTTTCATAAAAGCCTAACTTTCACATTCTCGAGTGGCTTCCACATAAGCCTAATTTATAGATTTGGAGTGACTTTCATACAAGCCTAATCTCCTCCTTCTAAAACAGCCCAAATTGGCCTAGTTTCTAGCACACATTTTGCAATTCATGCCACATTATTAGATTTTAAAGAATTCATGGGCTTCATGAGTCATCTTAAATGAAACACATTCATAATGATTTCATTCCATAGCTTCATTTAATGGGTAATAATAAAGCCAAAGGTCTATGTATCATTTGTATTCTTGATCCACCTACTCATAGGGATTGGATACACAATCCAAACATCGATTAACATATGCATGATCACATAGATTCACTTAGTGGGTGATGATTGAGCTAAAGGGCTAGCCTTTGAATTCTTGAGCCACTTATGGAGAATTGAGCACTCAGCTCCTTTTTTGATAGTAATTTTGGTATAATACATACCCAACACACATCTAACATCACTCAACATCATAATAGGTTTTGTATTGGTTTACATACCTAGTGCGTTATATTTAATCCTTTCTCTTCCTCTCTCTTACCTAGTTTTGTATGTTCTTATTTTAGATATAGCATATATAGTAAGAACTGATCTATTATTTATTCTTTCTTACATATTTATAGTTTAAAATGTGTTCTCTCTATGCACACATAGCTTCATGGGCTTCACCCTCATGGGTATGTTCATATATGTTTTCTACTTTTCCTTTATCCTAGTATTTCACTTCGTTACATCATTAGAATAAAGGGGGTAAATGTATTCATATAAAATGTCAAAATTAGTAGATTGCGTGTGGCTTGTGACACCCAACCCATAGGTCCCTCTTACATGTTCTCATGACCCTTCTAAACACCATTTTTCTTATTCCTAGTCATCCATAGACTTTCAAGATTTAATTGTATCTCAACCAGGATATTTTTCCCATACTAATTCCATCCCCCTAGGTCCCATACCTATATGAAAATAGTGCCCAACTTGGAATATAGTATCAGACCCTAGGGTGTCCCATTTATAGTGCTCCTTTGTAATCACATTTTGATCCTAAATGATTATTTCCTTCTAATTCTTATTCTTCATTACATTGGCCTAGCATGATTACATTTAACCCATGACTAATATATCTCTATTAAATCTCATTCAATGTTTATTTATAAGCAGTTGGCAAATATTAAAAAAGAAAGCAAGAATAAAATTAAGACCACTAAGGTAAATTTCTCTATTCTCTACATATAGCCATCGAATATAGCTCCTAACATATTTAAACCCTCACACTAGTTCTTGGCCACCTCAACCACTCTTAGTTTGGCATTTTTGCATCCACATAACACTATTGCACAAAGCACATCAAGTAGAACTACATATGGATTGATCCCTATTTAGAGTATTGGTATATAGATAATGTGCCCACACAAGGGGTTTGGATACATGTTCAATGCATCTTACACACACTAACCCCTCCCTCTTTCTCAAGTTTTATTCAAGCAATATGAAGGTCTAGGGTTGGAGATTAAATCAGCTCTATAAGGAGATCCATCGATATTCAAGATCAAAAATTTCATAGGTAGCTTCACATAGGGATATTGGACAAAACCTAGAAAAATTAAATCTCTATGATGATCTGGGAAATAATTTAGGTGACAATTCAGGTGAGGGTTCTACCCTAATTGATGATGGAACTTCCAGGAGCCATAACTTTTGCACCATAGCTCTGATTGACTCCCCATTTGAACCATTGGAAAGATAATAATGAGGATAACATGGTGAGATGGCATGAGATTTTAGAAATGGTTTTTGACCCTTAAAAACCCAATGGATGTGCCCCAAATTTCAATTTTAGTAGTGCAATCTAAAAATAGTAAGTTTCTAAAAATAATAATTCTTTAATTCTATATTGTTGTAAATCATGAAAGTAAAACCACTTAATATCCTTCAAGATTGGTGACCTTCCACATCCTCCTCATACCTTAAAAATGTGTATAAATGAAGATGTAACCAAAAATGGAAATCAAACATCTCTTCTCAAAGATAAACATATGGTTAGATTGTAATCTTGAGTAATAAAACATATTTTGTCAGAGAAATCATTGTTATTGTGTTATTTTCATGTTCTTGAAATATCTATCAATCAAAACTTTTGAGTTTTGGATCAGTGGTATCATAGCAATTTGTATTGAGAGTGTATGATCATGAGGATGAGGTTAGGTTATAAGAAGCTTGGGTGGAAAATAATAGAGCTTCTAAATTATCCACCTATTCACTCCAAATGACTTCAAATGGTGGATGACATCGAGACATACCATAAATTTAAGTAAATGGTGAATGAATCCCTCCAATGATAATAAGCATAGATGCTATAATAATTCACCCAAATTCTCTAATAAATTTTGATGGGAAAATTTGGTTACTCATCTACACTTCTTGGCTCCTCATCCATGGAACATCCTTTTAGTGCCCTAAAACCCTTCAAGGTTTAGGTGACTTTTGATATCCCTATATTTTAAGGCAAAATCAATGTTGATGTAGTAGAAAATTAGTTGGATCAATTATCTTCCTAATTTTTTTAAAATAAATTCATCGATGGAGAAAAGATCATTTTTGCTCATTTGAAAGGATCATTACTTGTGAAAAATTGGTGGGAAGTGTAAAAAAAGAGGTTTAATATAGATTACATTGGCCTTGATGTGGAACCTACCTGGGATGATTTCATGGAAGTGATAAAGGAATAATACTATCCCATTAGAGCATATGATGATATCTACATATAGTGGCAACAACTTTGCCAAGGTAAGGACCAATCTATTCAAGATTACACTAACATTTTTCATTCTCTCTCTGTGAGATTAGTTATCCAAGAAAGTGAGAAATATAAGACACTCAAATATCATGGTGGACTATAATGGTACATATGGGGGGAAATAGAACTCTTCATTATGGAAACCCTTGGTGAGGCATACAAGTTTCCAGTTAAGATTGAGAAGAATAATGGAAGAAAGAATATGAAGATTCATCCTTTAAAATGGAAAAGTGACAAGGAAGGTCAAACATGAGGCCAAAATTCAAAGTAAAACAAGTTTCAAGATAAAAAACCTTAGAAAGGGAAGATTGTAAAATGGTGTGATTACCACAAAATTGGAATTCAATTCAAATAAGAATGTTGATCCATCAATTCACTGCTTCTTGAGTCACAATAATTGACATCTATTTCTATATCTCATACACAACCTATAGTCAAAGAGGTTGAAGAAGAGATTGTAGATGTTGAGCTTGATACCATCATTGCTTCATCATAGACTTATGAGAAAAGGCCAGATGACAAGGAAAGGTTGTTTCACTCCAAATTATAGGTAAAAGGTAAGCCTCTACATTTCATTATTGATAGTGGGAGTCAAAATAATTTAATATTTGCTAAAGTTGTGAAAAGTCTAAATCTATCCATGAAGCCTCACCCAAATCCATACAATATTGGATGGTTGAGCCCAGGGAGAGACCTCCATGTCACCCAGTAGTGTCTTCTTTCATATGTAATAAAACCTTTCCAAGATGAAGTCTTGTGTGATGTGCTTAATCTAGATGTTTGTAATGTAATCCTTAGTCATCCATTCATGTATGATTGACATGGAATCTATGAATCATGAACTTAAATAATCACCCTCACTCTTAGAATGTGGTACTATAGGGTATTAGTGGTACCACCTCCCACATTTGCCTCCCTAATTAGTGCCAAGCAATGTAAGAGATTAGGGGAGAAGACAAAGCAATTTGTTCTCATGGTGTTCAAAGCACAAAAATACAAGAAGGCCGATGTTGCATTCCTAACTACACAATCAACACAACAATAGTAGTAGATCAGACAAATCAAGGGAGAATATGATGACTTATTCAAGTCACTCATGGGGGTTTGACTTCACTACTAGGTAAAACATTCTTCTGATCTGATCATAGGATCACCTATACCTAATAGTCTTGTGTATCACAAATTAGTTTTAGATAATGATGAGATAAAAAGGTAGATTCAAGAATTGCTTTAAAAGGGTCACATCAAGCCAAGCTCTTCAACCTATGGGAGCTTGATTTTCTTGGCACTAAAGCAAGATGGAAGATGGAGGCTTTGCATTAAATATCAAGCCTTGAATAAAATCGTTATGAATACTTTCTACCCCCTCCCTAGGACTTATGACCTATTGGACCAATTCCATGGTGAAAAGTTTTTCACCAAAATTGATATCAAATCTAGATATCATAAAATTTCCATTGATCCCACTAATGTCTGGAAGACTGCATTCAAATCTAAGGAAGGGCTCTTCAAATGGTTGGTTATGCCTTTTGTCTTGACTAACATGCCTAAAACCTTCATGAGGATGATGGATGACATCCTATGACACTTCACCAACTCATTCATGGTTATATACCTAGATGACATACTCATCTATAGTAAAACATGGGAGGAATATTTACAACATGTTCATAAGGTACTTCAAACTCTTTGAGAGCACAAGTTGTATGAAAATCTTGAAAAATACACATTCAAGATGAAAATAATTTAGTACCTGGGGTACTTTGTGAATGAGGAAGGGGTCCATGTTGATCTAGAGAAGATTTAAGTTATTCAAGAATGGCCTACACCAGGGACCCTCATATAACTTCATAACTTCTTGGGTCTTTCAAATTTCTATCATAAGTTTGTTATTGGATTCTCACATATTACTTGGCCACTAACCTAAGTGACTAAAGGAAGAGCTAAAGCTACATTTTAGTGGGGTGAAATACAACACAGGGAGTTTGATAATTTTAAGAATAGACTTTTCTCAACCCCTGTTCTTACCTTGCCAAATCTGCATCAACCTTTCAAGTTGATGATAAATGCATCTAAATATGCCATGGGAGTTTTCATCATGTAACATGGCCACCCTATTGCATATGATAGTGAAAATTTCACTAATACAGGCAAGAAACACTTGGCATATGACAAAGAGCTCTATACCATTATGCAAGCTTACAAAAAATGGCAATACTACATCTTGGGGAAAGATACGGTCATCCACACTGACCATAAACCATTAGAATCCATCTAGACAAAGAAAAATAAAAAATAAGAGGCACTAAAAGTGGGTCACATATCTATATAAATTCTATCTAATAATCAAACACAAAAAGAGGAGCTCAAATACAACCATAGATTATCTAAGCCACCCACCAATTACTGCACTCACAATAGTTCTTGATCTATGTAGACATGAGACTACCACTTGGGGTGCTCTGTATGAAGCATATCCTACTTTTATTGATACATATCAGGTGCTTTAAGAAGGTAAACATTTTTATTATTTATATTTTCAAGATAATGTCCTTTGTCACATGGGGCACATCTCTATTCCAGCTATAGAGCAATAGAAGATCATATGGGAAGCACATTTTAGTAGGACAACTAGACACTTTGGTGTAGAGAAGACATTGGTAGTTCTTTAAAAACACTTATACTATCCCCATATGTGAAAGGATGTGGAAAGGTACCTCAAATATTGCACCCCATGTGTAATATCCAAGCCAACAAATAAGAAGCAAGGATTGTACATGCCATTTCCAGAACCAACCAGGTCTTGGGAATCTATCTCAATGGATTTTCTCTAAGGTTTGCCCACTTCAAAACATGGAAAGGACTATATTTTTGTTTTAGTTGATCATTTTAAAAAAATGTCTATCATGATTGTTTGTAAGAAAAATATATCTACTAAAGAAATTACTCAACTATATTTTAGTCATGTGTGGCTCCATTTTGGTCTCCCCAAGTCCATTGTCTTAGATAGAGATAGTAGGTTCCTAACCATATTCTAGTCCACTCTATGGAAGATGATGTATACCAAGATGATGAAGTCCATAACCTTCCATCTATAGATTGATGGTAAAAAAAAGGTGGTAAATGGCTTGATATTTCACATGATTCAAATGTATCACTCCAAACATTCATATACTTGGGATGAGGGGCTTCTTTTCATACAACTTGGATACAATCAAGCCCTACACATCTTGACCAAGAATATTCCATTCCATATATGCTTTGATTTCCAACCCATGAAACTAATTGATATATCCATTCCATTCTCTATCATGGAATACACACCTCATGGGAAATATGAGGTAGTAAAAACAACAAAGTTCATTGAAAAAATGTAACACATCTAGTAGTAGGTTCATGACATCTTGGAGAAGATGAATTAGAAGTATAAGTAATACCATGATAAATATATGATTACAAACCATTTTTCTATGGGTGACAAGGTTTGGTTGTGGCTTCAAAAGGAATGACTTGTAGGCCCACACATAAAAATTCAGCCTCTATGATATGGTCCTTACACCATCACCAAAAATGTTGGAAAAAATGCTTTTGAGTTGAACTTACTAGCTTACCTTGGTCTGCATCTAATATTCAACATGGATCTCCTCAAACCACATCATCCACCTCTATTGGATACTTTAGTCATAGTAGAACAATTGAACATTGATGAGCTTGATATGTAGAGTTTTTCTCTAGTCAAGGATCTGATGTGGACACCTAGATGAAGACAATAAGAGGATGCTCTATTCTACTTTATTGGATGGTCAAAAGTGGTCAGCTTAGACACCAAGGTGAATGGATCATAGAGAATAAAATTAAGACATAAATACCAAACCTAATGAAGAATATTGATTTAATGGGTACCATTGCTTCTCAAGGAGGGAGGAATGATTTGGGCAACAATTTAGGTGACAATTTGGGCGATAATTCTACCCTAATTGATGATAGAACTTTTAGGAGCCATAACTTTTGCACCATACTCTGATTGAATCCCCGTTTAAACCATTGGAAAGCTAAGAGTGAGGAGAATGTGGTGAGATGTCATGGAGATCTGATTGGTGATTTTTTACCCCTAAAAACCTAATGAAAGTTCCCCAAATTTCAATTTTAGTAGTGTAGTCTAGAAATAGTAATTCCTTGAATTTTGTATTATTGTAAATCATGGAATTCAAACCACTTAATCTCCCTCAAGATTGATGACATTCCGCATCCTTCTCCTACCTTAAAAATGTGTATAAATGAAGATGTAACCTAAAATGGAAATTAGACATCTCTACCTAGAGATAAGCATATGGTTGTATTGCAATCCTGAGTAATAAAACATCTCTTCTCAGATAAATCATTATTACTATGTTATTTTCATGTTCTTGAAATATCTATCAATCAAAATTTTTGAGTTTTAGATCATGTGACTAGTTTAGATAATAGCAGTAAGACCTGCACTATAGCACTAGACCCCAAAGTGTTTTGTTTTCAATGCTCCTATCCTTTCATCAAGCAAAAACTAGATCTTGGTTCACAACACTGTCCCAATCCTACACAATCATTTTTAGCTTCTATCTCAGCTATATCATCCTAGTTTTAATATAGGATACATTTATCCTCTTTCATTACTATCTTTAGAAAGCTACGAAGGTCAAATAATTTATACAAATTAGTAGTTAAATTATTGCAATATTATTTATTGATTTATTCAACTCAAACCTTTAACTAAATTAGGAATAAGTAAATTATAAAAATTAGTAGTTAAATTATGGCAATATTATTTATTGATTTAGTCAACTTATACCTTTACATATATTAGGAACAAGACTCCAATATTACCAAAATAGTTAAATCAGGTAAATAGAGGTGCATTACACACCTATTCAGTAGTGCAAACTTGTCTCCCACACTTTAACAACTATATTTTCAAAACAACATGCTTCCTAACATATTTCCCATGAATATCCATAGATCAATTATTAGAAACATTCAAATTATTTCTCTATAAAAGCACATAAATTATCATACTCAAAAGGACATAACATTTTCTTACAAGTCACCTATCATTACGATTTTAAAATCATCTATTTTCTAAGTACATATCCCTATTACAATTTTACTAAAATTTAGTAGTCTTTGGCAAAGTCTAACATTATTTATTACAAGTTGAAGGCGTCCTTTGTCAATCATTTTTTATTGAATTTGATATATCATCTTCCCTATGGGATAAATACATCCGCCTAAGTCCCATTGGGCTATGTAGACAACACTTAGTCAACAATGGATTTTATTAGGATAATTTGACCAATCCCACTTCTCTCATTTTTTACCCCTTTTGCATTTATCTCCTTTTATGTTGTTTTAAAATTTAAGGTTATAGTTTTACATGTACTCTACTCATAAATTTAGTCTCACATATAGATAATTCACATAATAATGTAGGTAAACAAACACATATTTTTAGATCTAATGCACAACTTGGTAGGACAAAGTCATAATAGATTGACATTAATGCACTACATTCCTAACTACCTCCTAAGGACTTGTCCCAGTCCTAATAAAAAAATGAGCCACTATTTTCTAATACATATATGTGTTTAGGTCATTTTAGATAGTCATAGTTCATATAAATTCAATATAGTCTTAAATAAATTATTTTCAAGGATAATTCTCTAGCCCTATCCCTAGTTTCTATTTTTAATAAATTTACAAATTTTGTTAATTCTATGTATCTTTATATTTTACTATATTCTATTTTATATATCATCCTAGATCATATTTCAATAGTTTAAATTTACATTTAACATAATTCATAATTTATTGTAGTCTAAACATTTTGGTTATCTATAATTTTTCAATAGGCATTTAAAAACCTAACATCCCTCAAAATACCAAGTCACTATTTTTTAGGGATTTCCATGGTGTTTTATTATTATCATACATATACAGTAAAAATATTAGATTTTAATATGATGAAAAATGTTTAAAAATACCCCTACCTCTACCTTTTTATATTTTAAGATGCTAATATCGACATGAAATTATTATACAAGAATAGTGGGACTTAGAGTAGGGATATAATGCCAAAATTCTTATGAAAATCCCACTACTATAGATCAAATGCATTTCATGTTACCATGGATATTTTTTTCTTAGGATATAATCAAAAGACTTCTTCTAGGGTCACCAAGTTAATGGTATTTGAGTTACTATGTATTATAAACCACATTAACCATTATTTAACTTAATTATAATATTAATTTCATATGTAATATCAAGATTTATCCATACACATATAATACATTCAATCAAAATAGAGTTATATGACATTCTTACCTCGAATTAGTGCCCTTTATTCCAATAAAACTCTATCAAGTAGCCAAATTTTAACTAAAATCATAGTATAAATAAATAGAAAGATTAAATTCAAACCATAATAATATATGAACATAGATTATATCCCTTAATTCCTTTATAGTCTCCTTACAAATATACCCTGATAGTTAATGTATAAAAACAACTCTAAAGGAAACCACAATGAATATAATAAGGTATAATAACTATGTCATTAAGAATGAATTAATATTTTACAATCAATAATCTATGAATTAGAATACCACAACACCAAATTTCATTATAATCTTCCCAAGTTAGTACAAAAACATTGTTTTCCCCTCTAAGAATTTATGTACTTACAATAATGGTATAAGAATAAAAACATTGCCCTTGATGACTCAAGATAACTTCTATAGTGTAGTATATATAATTATATTTATATCACTATAATCCTTAATATTTATGGTTCCTTAACTCACATACCCACAGGTTAGTTTATAGGTGTTACAAGGAAATATCAATAGGAACCAATCACATACATTTTACTAAGTGATATTGTCAAATCCAAGAACCATGGGGGTTAACAACATATATATATATATATATATATATATATATATATATATATATATATATATATATATATATATATATATATATATATATATATATATATATATCCTCGTATTCACCAATAGAATATGGATTCCTCTTACTCCCATCAAGTCTAATATGGTGTTTTATTTATTGAATTTCCTTCATATATATATACAAAGAGGTTTTAGTTTGTTTCTTCCATCATTCATTCAAGTAAAGACAAACTTTGACCATGAGTTGTAGTGTCTCCTTTTTTATTGGATTACCTTCATATATGATAAGGATACCCTAGAATTCACTAACATAGAGGGTAAAAATGTTATTATAAGTATCCTTTCAAGAGGAGGTAGAGTATAATAATCTAAACCTAATTTCACATCCAACTAATCCATTTAATATAACTCTAACATTCATAAAATTTGAAGTATATCATGCAATAGGTAGAATCATCTAAATTATAATAGAATACAATCAGATTATTATGTTATTCAAGAAATAGTGAAATAATGACTAACCATGTGGGATTAGGGAGAAACTAAATCCTCAAAAAACAAGCAATTGATTAGGGTTATGTCATATCAAATTAAAATTATGGTTATTCAAACAATTCTCACTTAGTTGATGGAGCAATCTAGATATCTAGTCCCTCCTTAGGTAGGTGGTATATTGACAGGTTTTGATATCATATCAAGAATACCCAACCCAAAAATAGAGGTTATAATTGGATTTATTAAAATTCAATAAGAGAATCATAAGGTACTTTAAAAGCTTTACTAAACCACATTTATAATATAATAGTGCTAAATATTGGGCTTATTGAAAAAAAATCATATTATATTTTGTTTAAGTCCTTATGTTATCAATTAAACCCAATAAAATTATTATCACAACTCCCTTTTAGTGATCACAATACTTTAAAAAAAATCCAAAACCATGTATAAAGATGAGGTAAACATCTCATATAGTAGACAAATTATATGGACTAAAACACTATTTTTGGGACCATATGTCTAGAAAAATATTAAAAAGATCGTTAGACCATTATAAGTGAATGAAATCCCAAAAAAACTTAAGAATTTTAACACACTAAACCTATATAATTTGGGAGATCTAAAATTACGTAAAAAAGAACTAAATAGGATACAAAATGAACCATTGGACTCCACTTTCTAATGGTTTTGAAGAGGTATGAGCTCAATTTATAGATGATATATCTTTAGAAATGTTGATTACACATGTGGTAAACATCTCCCCTTGTCTACTTGATGATATGAATATTGGAATAGAATAAATGTGAAACTTTTTTTAGGATTTATAAAGAATAAGTTTATACTTAAAAGCTTATGAAAGGTCTATGGTCACCCCTCTATTTATAGGATTGATGAAATGAGGAGGATTGTTCATATCGAGATGGGGATCAAGGGCCCAAGATTGGTCAAAATTGGTAGGCCAGGTTAACTAAATTTTGGAGTTAATATTTCACTTATGAGGCATGGCTTACATTATTTATAATATTTATTTGTATTTATTTCTTAGTGCTTGCCAACTTTATGGATGATGTAATCTATTAGATATTTTTTTGAATTTGAATCTTAAAAATTAGATATTCATCTAATTACTATGGATTTTTCACTTAACCATTTTATTTTATTTATTTAGTTAAGTAATCTTGATTATCCTTTTTGTAATTTCTAAAATTTGATAAGTTGTCTCACATAATTGATCAAAAACATCAATTTTCTAGGTTGAAATTTGATTGGAGATGAATTATAAGAAAGTGATGATTGCATATGATGTATTTTACCAAATAAGGATACATTGAAGTAATTCAAAAAATTTACACCAAATGTGTGGAATAAACTAGGATGTTCAGTGATTTCTAGGCTTAATTCATAATATTTGAATAAATTCCTTTTGGTTTCTATTTAGACACAGAAGTGGTGAAAATGGTGTGTCTACATTTTACCCCTATTTTAAAAGGTATTGTAAGACACAAGGCATATTAACATATTTTCAAAGAAATATAATTTTTTTAATAATATTTTTTTAATCGAATATGATGCCCAAAATGATGTTTGGGATGCACATTATGCCTCCCCAAGGGAGTGGATGAAAGATAGGATTGATGGATGGAACCTAAAAAATAATAAAATGGAAAAGAAAAAGATTTAAATTAACCCAAGGATGAGATTAATCCATGTGAGTTAATTTTTTCATGATTTTATGTCCAATGATGAATAGATTAGAATTTAATGTCCCCCAAGGCATCGGAAATTGGAAAGGATTCACCCCAAGATAAGTGACACACTTTAACATACCCCAAATAGGGAATAAGTTGTGGGATTAGGGAATGATCTATCATAAAACAAATTTCACACTTCAATTTTCCTAAATAATATGGAAGATACATGGCTTAGAATTAGAATAAAGATGAAATGATTGAAATACCCCCCAAAGGGGGTAGTCTTGATTGAATCACAATAAATTTTCTAAGAAAGGAAGATTTGATTGTTGATAAAATGATTTACCTAAGTAGGGATGATTTGATCACTGATCAGTCTAAATATTTTACCCCAATAAGATGTATTGGCAATCATAGCTTGGGGATGTAACTGATTATGCAAATTAAGGATGAGTGGGCATAAATGTAGGCATGATGGTATAATGACTTTTCAAATACTAAAGAAGCCATAAAAACTTAGGCTCATAATAATACGTAAAGTGATGAAATAAATGATTATAAGAAAACTTTAATGATATAATAGCAATGAGATAATGGTTTAAATGGTGATAATGATTGTTGAATTGACTCAAGATACTCCTTGTATCCAAGCATTTCCTACATAGTCCAAATGGACCTTAAGCCAATGTAGTTCTCTTAATATGGGAGAAAATGGAATGAGAAATGAAGAATAGAATTATTATTGATCAATGTGAATGATTCTATTTTACCTATTGATTTAGATATGCATGTCTAGATTATATTTGATACAACCATAATGTTTAATTATTTTAATGTGATCAAGGAAAATAAGATGATGTAAAAGGATTATGAATTTTTATTACACTCATGGTAGATGTGTGTCATGAGTATCATATATGATTCATGTTGATTGATAGTATACAAAGGTATTTTTGATGTGAAATTACTTATAAGACCCCTAATACTTGATTTTTATATGCAAAAAAATAGTGTGCATCATAAAATAAAACACCATGATAACCTAGTCATAATGTGCATAATGACTAACTCTCAATCTAATAAATAACTACGAAAAATGCACCAATGATAAAAACCATGATGATAATGTTGATGTATGAATATGGATGGTCTCAAGTATAAGTTTTTGACAAGTGACACCATGATGATGACCTTGTTGACATAATGGACTGATTTGATGAAATAACAAGAAAATAACAAACAAATAACAAACACACAAACAAACAAGAAATCAAAAAGCATCAGAAAGCATATTGTCATTAACCAAGTAAAAATACACTATGAAGGCTCAATTAAATGATAAATATATGGTTACCCAAATCAAGTATATGTGTAAGTGACTGGAACTTGAATAATACATCTTAATATAAGTTACACAATTTGATTTTCCCCAGTAGGATGAAAGCTATGAGCTTGGCCTAAAAGTGCAAATTGGTGGGAAAGATGCATGCCAATGGTGGTTTAATGAACTTAGAATTAACAATGAATTTTCCCCAGTAGTATGGATTAGAGAAGGACACATCCCAATGGTTACAAAAATGATTAGCTTAATGGTTAAAGTAAGGATAATGATTGGATTGAGGATAAGACAAATGTTTTTGAATTTTTTGGATTAATATTTCTTGTGGAGATTTGAAGCCTTTATAAATGTTTAGGATTTTTTGGATTTATATCTCTTGTGGATATTGTATGCCATTTTAAATTTTTAGGTATTTGATTGTTATGAATTTTTTAGGAATTTTTACATCTCCACTCAATGGAGGATTAAGATATGCAGAATGTGTTAATGTGATTAGCCCCAAATAGGGTGGAATGGTTTGACTAATTTGATATGAATGAAATAAAATATATATGTTGTAACATTAATTATTATTAACTAACAAGTGTGTGATATTGAACAAAAAGATAAGGATATGATTTAAATCTAGATGTTGGACTAGTTTGGAATTGTTGAATTTTTTGGAATGGTTAACTTTCAAAATAGTGAGAGTGTGGCTCAAATTACTCAAAAAATGATGAGAATGTGATATAAATGGCTCAAAAATGGTGATATCATGGAATAAGGGGGTTGAGCTGACCTCAAAAAATTGAGCTCTACTTGCATAGTCAAAATAGACCTCAATCCATTGTAGTTCATTCTATGGTGAAGGATTTGACTGATTAATAACAAGTTGGGAATATGGAAATGGTAAGGCTTGAACAATGGTGTAGGAATTGAAATAAAACAATGAAAAGGTAATAAATAATTACAATTAAAGGTATGAAATAATAGGAAGGCATGACACAATGGTAAGGAAAGGCATGAAATAACAGAGAGGCATGAAATAATGGAAAGGAAATGCATGAAAAAACATCAAATAAATTCATGAAATAATAGAAAATCAAGGCATAATAGTGATAAGGCATGAAAAAATTCAATTTAAGGTAGTAAATATTGGTAAGGCTGAAACAACGATATGGAAAGACATGAAATAACAAGGCAAGGCATTATTTCTATTTCTTTCTCTTTCTCTTTTGATTTTGATTTTTAATTATTTTGGAGTTTTTAGCATCTCAACTCAATGGAAGATTATGAGATGTATAATTATAACCCTTGAATGTCCAACCAATACCTATTATAAATATCTTCTCTGTCAAGAACCTACTATTGTTTAGACTATAATTATGTTGTGATGTTCATTAGTTATTGATTCTGCTTCCTCTAAACCTCTAGGCATGATGTATCCATAGCCTCTGAGAAGGAGAGTACAATTGGGGATGGTAAATAAGGATAATAATTAGATAAAATTTCTAATTTTTCAAGTTAATATAGGTCTTAAATGAAAAATAGGATCATAATATAATGTACAATGGTTGAGGGATACATAAATATTAGGATTTTTAGTCACACACAATGTTGTTGATTCTATAATCGACATAAATTTGGTTGTGGTGGGGAAAAGTATCTATAAAAATTATCTCAAAAGAACCATTATATTTTTCTATTGTTTAGGTTTAAGGGATACTAAAATATGAATATGATTTGGATTATTGGTTGTTTCGATATTAACATTAATAATTTCTTCCTCAAGCAATGAATAACTAATTGGTTTAGTTATTGGTTTCTCAAAGAGGTTTTTCACCAATAATGTTATCTTGATTATCCCATAACACTTCTAAGAAGGTTTCATTAATGTACATTGCATTTTGACTTTGATTATCATCTAGCACATCAAACAAGGTTTCACTAGAAGATGTTGAGTTTAGACTTTGATTTTCTCCTAGTGCCTCAAAAATAGTTTCACTAGGAGATTGTTATTTTGCCTAAATGTGCTCTTGGTCTCCCAAATATTTTGAAATTGATATGTTTCCATGGAAGAAGCTAAACAAGGTGTGATTCTATAGGTATCAATTAATGGATGTAAGAGGATAAATGTCAATATAATGGCTATGCTAGCTAACATTAAAGTGATGTATAATGGTAATGGAAGGGTAAAAGGTATCATAGTCCTTATAGAGGCTACTAGGATAACTTGTATCGATGCCAAAGAAAACATCATAAAAAATTATTGAATGATCAAAAATGTTTTCAATCTAATCTATAAGGAGTGTATAACCAATGTCATACTAGATATGAATGTATATTGATGCTAAAGATAATTAAGACTCAAGTGGATTTGGTAGAATTATATATTTAATGTTGTAATATACACTAATGTATTCTAATTTTGAAGTTGATTTTGAGTCAAGGGATCTGAATCTGATGTTGAGACTAACATTCATTCTACTTCCAAATCTGATGTTGATTATAAGGTAGAACTTGATGCTAATTCTAATTTTGAGGATAACAATAATATTGGTATTAACAATAATGTTGGTTCCAAAGGGGAACATTTTTATGATGTAAATGCAGCCACAAAGAGGGAATGTTGAATTGCATTGTCCACATGTACCTTATTCATCTTTTGCTTAGAAATGAAGGCTTTGGGATGAAAGAATGTTATAAAATGGGGAATGTTTTGAAATGGATGAAAAATGGTATGCTAATTAATAATGGGTTATTCTAAAATAGGATCATTGAATATGGATCCTTCATCAAATAGAGGTAGATCAATAATGGTTTGGGTTTGGTCAAATATTGGTGATAAAATGAAAATGTCATAAATCAGTTGAATATCTTGATCTTGATTTGGAAGTGGATAACTATAATCATGTTTAGGAAGGGGATCATGACATATCCCAATTGAGTAGTTAGTAGACTTGGGCATACTTGGGTATTAAATAGACAATGGCCCTTTGAGGGGTAATAATTGGTTGTGTTGTGACTCCAAGATAGGATTAGTTTTTTGACTAATGGATGAATTATAAAGAGTAGATGCATAATTAGATAGGCATTGGCCAAGTTAAAAGAGGTGGTTTATCAATTCTTGACTTATGATGGGAATGCTAGAATATATTTAGGATTATGGGAGTTATAGGGCTTGTATCCAAATGGGTTTGGAGAAGCCATGACTCAAAATGTTTTCGATTGAAATATGCCCCCAAACATGGATTCATGTAAGGAGTCTAGATTTAATTAGATTGGAGTTAGACTAAATAGGGTAGAATTGGCTTGGTTTAAAATGATCCCAAATAGGGTGATCATGTTACTGATTAAAAATTATCCCAAAGAGGGTGATCTTGGTACTAATTAGAAGTTGGCCCAAAGAGGGTAGTCTTTGTACTCATTAAAAATTATCCCAAATGAGATAAAAATGGATGATATGACTTTGTCATTCCCAATCGATAGGTGCAGGAGATTGAATGAAAACACAAAAAATGATTTGAACTTGGAATGTGATTAACTTGAAATAATTAGACTTATTCTAAATAGACCTAATTTGGCTTGATTAGATTAAAACAAGTATGGGGGTTCAAAATAAAACCTGATTAAGCATTTGGTTTAGAATTGGAATGTGGTTTCAAAATAAACCTTAACTTGGCATAGTTTGGCACATAATAGGTATGTGGGTTCAAAACAAACCTTAATTTCACTTGGTTTAGCTCATAATAGGTACAGGGGTTCAAAATGAACCCTAATTTGGCTTGATTGGTATGTGATTATAGATGAACTTGAATAGATTGAAATGTGGTAAAAAATGACCAAATGTGAATAATTGATTAAAAATTAGAATTTGGGTATAAATGGACCTAATTTTGTTTTTTGATTAGACAACCTAGTGGTACCATACATACAGTGTAATGGTGTAATTGGCCAATATAATGCATAGATGAAGTAAAGATTGACCAAAAATTAGGTAGAATAATGCCTCACTAAATTAAAAAAATATGAAAATGTTTTGGACTAGGTTTTTGAATTTAAATTAGTTTGATTATAAAATGGATTTTGGACACAACATTCAAGTATATGCTCTAATTTTAGTGATTGTCATGGGAGTACTTCACATTCACTGAATCCTTCGATATAATTACCTTGAGAGAGGATTAAAATTTTAAGATTTATTAAACAATTATCATAATTATTGGTGGTGTTTTAATCCCACCCTTCTCTCAAAAGGTTTGTATGTGAAAGGTATCTTTAGGTTTTATGTATTTACAACCTTATACTGATGAATGCTTCATGGCCAACTAGTCTTAGTATAAAGTTTTTAAGGTTTTTATATATGGTCCTTGAGGAGCATAAATCCATAAATTAGACCTTGAGTCTTAAAAATCCATTTATGGGAGGATCTAGTCCCTCTATGACCACCTCAGTCATAATGGTCTTAGCAAAGTGTTGTAAAAAAAACACAAACTCTAAGGGACATTTCAATCAAAGATCATTGAGTCTGGCCTCGATTTATAAACCTCACTAAATAAGAAATGTTGGTATGTATTCCAGGGGATGAAATCCTAGTCACCTCTCCCTAAGGACTTGAGATAAGGTGATGAAATCCACCTTGCATAGTTAAATAAAAAAATATTTCATTATTCTAATTCACAAGAGTCCCACTACAAGTGAGTGAAGAGAATAGTAGGCAAACCATTGGGATAAAACAAGTTTTTTTCCACATTTTTGAGTCACCCAAATGGGGAGAGCATAAATTTAGATTCTGAAAAACACATAGAAAAAAATTAAATTGAAAAATGGAAATAACTTGAGAAATAGATGTGTTTTAGGAACCCAAATGGAAATGTTTATTCTTTGTTAAGCACCAAATATAAATATGTGTTCTTTTTAGGACCCAAATATAAGTGTTTGTGAAATTATTTTAGGTTAAATTATAAAAACTACTTCTTTTGACTAAGGTTATTTACCAAAAAGGGTTAGAAAGTTTTTGATGGTATTTGGCATGTGTAAACCTATGGCAAAAAAGTTAAAATCTTAATATGCTTGTTTTGATGGACAACCTTTAATCAAAACATATTAGAACCTCATGTATTCTATTTTTCAAAAAAATATGCAACATGGAACAAAATTAACTAAAACATAATTAAATTTATGAGAAAAAAAACACGGTTTAAAAAAAATTCACTCCAAATGGAGCCCAGCAAGCCTGAATGAGTCCTGGAATTGAAGCCTCAAATTCATAGTTTAGGTCATGTTTATCAGAGAATAGTGGTATCCTTAAGGGAGTATAAGATGTGGGTTAATATTTTGGGCCTTATATTTATATAAAAAAACCTTAGAATGTGATTTTAGAATATTTTAGTGAAAAAAGCTAGATTAAGCCAAAATTAGGATTAAGTAATGGTACAAAAATATGTTTAGAAGTAATTAGAAGGTTTTTTGGGGTGTTTAGGGTCAATACCCATCCAAATAGGCATGTCATTATGTAGAATAATATTATAAAGAGGGTTATACCATTTTTAGTAAATGAAATCCAAAAAATAACTTAAGGACCTTAACACACTAAGCCTATCTACTTGGGGAGAGCTTAAACTACCAAATAAAGAACTAAATAGGATGCAAAATTAACCATTTTACCTTACTTTGGGACTCCACTTGATAAATAGTATGAAGAGGCATGATCTTAATTTGTATATGGGATATCTTTAACAATGTTTATTCCACATGTGGGTAACACCTCCCCTTATTTGCTTGATGATATGAAGATTAGAATGGAAGAAATGTCAAGAAATGTGAATCTTTCCTTAGGATTTCTACATAATATTTTACACTAAAAATATTATGAAAGGTATATGGTGACCCTTCTATTTATAGGATTGATGAAATGAGGATGACCATTCACATGTAGATGAGGATCAATGGCCCAATATTGGTAAAATTTGGTAGGCCATATGAATTTAATTTTGGAATTAGTATTGCACTTGTGAGTCATGGCTTGCATTAATTTTCATATTTATTTGTATTTATTTCCCAGAGTTTGTTAACTTTCTAGATGATGTCATGGATAATATCATTTTTTAGATATTTTATTGAATTTTGAATTTTCAAAATTAGATATTCATCTAATTGTTATGGATTTTTAACTTAGCCATTTGATTGGATTTCTTTAGTCAAGTAATCTTGATTAGCCTTTTTGAAATTTTTGAAATTTGATAAGTTGCTTCACATAATTCATCAATTTTTTTAATATTTTAGGTCATAATTTAATTGGAGATGAATTAGAGGAAGGTGATGATTGTGTGTGATTAATTACCCCTAATGGGGATACATTGATGTGATTCATAATGTTTATTCCAAATATACGAAAGAAAATGGGATGTTCAATAGTTTCTAGGCTTAATTCACAATATTTGAAGAAATTTGTTATAATTTATGTTTAGAGATGAAAGTGGTCAAAATGGAGTGTCCAAAATATGTTATTAGATGGTAGTAAACATGACACAAGAATTTATTGATTTTTTTAACTATACCGAGTAAATATAACTTCTAGATTGATTCAACATACAAGCTACAAGATTATAATAAATCTTATTTGACTTAGGTTCACATAATGTCTCTAAAGACTCATATATTGATTGGATATGTAAAATAAAAAATTTAAAATTACTAACAAAACCACTAGATTTACAATGATTATAAAATATTAGAAATTATGTGAGTTCAAATATGGATATTATAAATGTTGTTACATATAAAACTATATAATATAATAAGTTAAAAATAATATCCATTCCAAAAATGTAGGCTCTAATAGTATGACTAAATTCATAACACTAGTTCAAGTCATATTGACTACAACATATTTATCATGTTATAATTATAATGAATATCATCAATGTCATATAGGCAAAAAAATAACAAGAAAAATTTATCAATATCAAAATATCATTTAATTTTACCTCCTAAAAACATGATACTACAATGGGGTTAATTCCTCAAGTAATTTTATATCAAATAAGTTTGCACTAGGACTTTTTGAAACTTTCCTGGTAAAGTATCGATAAACATAACAAGAGATTTTCACTTTCATGTGATATTGGTTTTGATATAATATACATATTTTCACTTGTATTTTCACCCTTTTATGATATATAAAATCTCTCCTCATGCAAGTGGCACAATTAAAACACCTTTAGGCTTGTGGGTAGCCTACAGATGAGGTGAATCTCTAGATAGGGTTAGCTCCCTTGATATACCACTTTGGATTACAACTAAACTTAAATTAGGGGTGAAAATGGATAATTATAACTGAAATAAAACTAATATAAGAGAGGTGATACACCAAATAACATGATGACATCCAACCATATGTATATTACACTTGAAATGAAAGGACTAACTAAACATACACTTCTCCAATTCTCATCTTCTCAAATCAATGTTACATTATGAGCTTATGGATGAATGTGAAAATATAGTAGTAATATAAAAGAGGCCTTAATAGGGAAATACTGAATAGGATAACTCACTAAATCTTAGACATTTTCTAAAAACACTTCACATGCTCTGCAAGAAGAAGTTTTCCAACTACAAATAGATGATAGAATGAAATAACATGCTAAGCAATCCATAGTCTTCACTTATTAAAAATCAAAAATTCCAAATTAACAACTAATAATAGTCATTGAGGAGGTAAAAATTAGTATTATCATTGATCAAAAATTATAAATTTGATCAGGGCTTTACCATACTCAGGAAAAGCATAGAATACCATGGCCAAAATGGTTAGTTCTTATAAAACTTGAGAGAGAGATGAAGAAACACGTCCAAGGGTCATAAGGACACTTGTAAATCTGATAAAACTATTTATTTTTTCATTTGGAGAGGGTATGTGATGAACCAATCAAGGTTTGGAGGTAAAAATGTCAATCCAAGTCACAAACCTCATGAAACGTGGCAAGAAACTCCCCATTCTGACTTTAAAAAACTGTCTACATGATTATCCCTATTTTAAAACCTCATAAATTATTATTATTATTAGGTTAAATTATTTTAATTGAGTTTAAGGACACCATAAATACCTCTCCATGCATTTTTTGTAGGATTTGTTATCTAAAATCACCTAAAAAGGAACAATCATCATTTGTTATCCAGAAACTACTCTTCCATGCACTTTACACACTTATCATAAAATTTGGATTCATTTAATATTTAAAATATATGGGAAGAAGTTAATTAAACCTTTAGATACCATCCTTGTCCTTATAATCATTAGGGAAACCTTAAAAATACATCCCCTTGAAGTTTTCACACCTTTCACTAGTTTGTCCAATATGCTAGTTTTGATTGGCTGAGTTGAAGCACCTAGTTTTTACACTTAGTATTTTATATTTGGAATAAAATTAACTTATAGAGTTATTAAAATTCATAATATTCCTTCCAAACTTTATTTCACCTCTGGAAACCTCTTGTAGCCTACATAATGCACAAAATTGTCAAGAAAAGCCTATTTTCACCTGATCCATACAAGATCGTACAACTAATTTACATCTAAGGGAGACTTAGTGAGTCCTATGAAAATTTAAAAAGTTTTCATGGCCAAAATGGTTCATTTTGGTGCATATCCAATCTCATTTCCACAAACTGGTCATAGGCAAGGGTTTGTAAGGGTTTTAGCTTATTTTCACTCTTAAGTTTTATTCATAAAACTATGCCATCCGTCCTATAGATAAATTCCACAAAAATGGCCTTAAATACCCATGATAAAATCCTTTAATTCACTTTTCACCCATTAAAATCCTCATGAAAGATATGAGTGCACAAACTTAGCCTATCAAGCTTGTTTCCTTAATTCCAATAGGTCTTAATGGTTTTTGAGCCAAAATGGCTTTTCAAAAGTTTATTTTGCATGTTGGAATATTATAAACATATTTTGAGACCCCATAAAAATTTTCAAATTCATTATAATTCTTTCTAAATATTAGAATTGAAAGTGACTCATCATTCGAAACTAGGCCTAGTCATGTTCTTGTAGGTCTGACTATAGTTTAAGCCCAAACTAGCCTTTTATGGGTTTTCCTTACCTCTTGATATCCCCAAAACACCTAATTTAATCCCATAAAAAAATTTATATGATTTTTAAATCTCACCTATTTATATAATTGACATTGACTTCTCATTTGGGCATTAGGCTTGCACCTTGCCCAATAGGTCTACCTTGACCTTGAAGCTCAAGATGAGTTTTTATGGGTTCCCATACATATAAATAGATAAAAAAAACTATATTAAGGTCAATAAAACTTTTTTTAACTCATTTTAATTCTCATTTAAAGCTATAACTAAGAGTAACCTTCTATTTGGCCTCTAGGCCTATTCTTTACTTTTCAGCCTGACTATAACCCTAGAGGTTTTTAGCATATTATTTGTTTTTTTTCATTTATGATTGGTATCCCATGTTTATATTTATTTGTTTCAACTTATCCCACCTTATTTATATTTTATAACAACTTTTGGATCATCCTTCACCATTTCACACTCAAAATTGTCAATATATGCATGAGGGGAAGTACCCCCTATTTGGGACAAAATAGGGGGTATTTCCCCTATTTTATCAAGATATATGAATAATTGAGATGCTTAATTGAGTGATAAATACCATATACATGAATTTTTTATCCCTTGGTTTTATGTATAGACCCTTAAAATCACTAGAAGCTCAAAATAGTGTTATAGGCAATGGATTGTGTATGTGACAGTCAAAAATGACTATGTATTACTCATTTAAAAACCCTTTATTTACATGTATATAATGTAATATTTCAATTTAATTTTTTAATTCCATTTTTGAGTGGCTATAATATTAATTTAAAACCTTATACCCTCATTTATCCTTCATACACCTTACATTCTCAAGGTTTTGTTATCTTGTCTGACTGTGTATCTTGACTAGAGGGTTTGTTGTAGGTATTCATATCCTTAGTTGAGTTTATTGTGATGAAAAACACATTTTTTAGTTCACTTTGAAATAATATGCCATTATTTATCACTTTTTACTCACCTGATATGGCCAAAAAAACATCATAACTAATACCTATACCACTGTTTGTATCAACTCACTTGTTTGACCTGTAGGTGTTAATTTTAGGCTTAAAGGGTGATATGTAGGTAGTCATAGAGGTCTAAAAGGAATTTATGAGCTCTAAGTCTCTTTAAACTTCATTGGTTTCAACTTTTATCATGTTTATCTCCTCTAATGTATTCTAACTTCAAAGACTAAGTCTTTTTTCCTTGATGGAGAAACTTCACTATTGACCCTGCCTATAGGTGTGTATTCAATCCCTTGGGCTTAGAATATGATAATAAAAAATGTTCTCCATGAACTAATGAGATCCATTTCATAACCACTAAGTAGTGTATTCACATTTACATTCATTCAATATTGAAACCTGTACTCTCTAAATGTTCCTTCTTGATAACTAGGATACCCCTATTGTAGGTCAACATTAACTCAGTGTACAGAATATAGGTGCACATGAGGGTTTGGAACATAGTACATAAATTTTTTTTTGTGACCATCAAGTCATGAATGCTTATTCCATCATCTAAAATAATTATATCATTGAGGGATGATCAAGTTTTTAATTTTTGAATGGAAGAGTCTCTTGAAACTCAAACCTATAGGTGAATATTGTCTAGGTTTAGTGGTTCAAGAGGCATCTTTAGGCCTCATAACAACTACCTTACATCAATCCCTTTGACTCCATTTTTAAAAAAATTCCTTCTCCATGCTAGAGCAAACAAAATTAACTTATTTATATGCTTTGTAATTATTTGCAAACATGTTATAGGGGACCTAAAAAAAATCTTAGACCTCTAAATGTGAAAATGAGCTTGGGGAAGTTGAAGATGCACTGATTGACTATTTTCCATGTGGCACACTTCCCAAAGAGGCCATACAAGTGCCAAACTCTTCTTTTCCTTCAAGAAAACTACCTTTTATTCTGCATAACCTACCATATTTTAGTTTTGTCAATTAATTAAGACTTTTATGGCACATGGGGCATTAAAAAATCTTTTAACACTTCAAATTTCCCAAGAAACTTGTACAAAGCATTAAATGTACCTTTTTGACCCCTAAAATGACCCAAAAACTAAATGTACATAAAAACTAATTGACAAAGGTGAATATAACATAATTTGAGATTAATTAACATGTAATACACCCCATGAAACTCATATTACACCCCCTATGGACCTAAAAAGTCAATTTTTTACCTATATGTGCCCTAGTTTGACCAAAAAGTCAAATCTAGTCAAGACTACCCTAGTTCTAAAAACCACTCAAATACGATCAACATAAGCTACCAATGTTATTATCATTTAAATAGGTAAAAAATCATGTGAATTATAAATTCAAAAAACAAACCCCTTGATGTAAGTCTTTGTAATAATTAATCATTGAATATGACTAGAAAGAGAATCATCCATGTATTTCTTTACAAAGAATCATTACAAACCCCTCAATAGTGATTATACCTGGAAGGTACCACATAAGTTTTCAATAATAAATATTTTCAAATAGAAATACCCACACCAAAATATGAGAACAAGAACCATACTCCACAAATGATAACTGAAAACAATATGGAACCAAGTTATCTATAAAACATGACAAGTTGCATACCATCAAAAAATCCATTCCATATTTACACATCCACACAAGGGACTACCAAAAAACAAACCAAAAAAGGTTCTATAATAATCCAATCAATAATATATGCATGCACATTACTCACATTCATATATATAAATCTAACATACCTATGTAGGAACATATAATTTAAAATGAAATTAAATCCTAAGGTACACAACATATAAAATAATCTAGGTCATTGAATTACATGAAATTAAAGAATCAAGAAATGAATTAAATTGAGGGTATGTGAACCAAACTACCAATTTTTGAACTTATATAGAGAATTCCATGGGGTCATTATGCACAAAATAGATGTAACTATTAAAACCATAAGTTGATAAGTATAAGTGCCTCAAGCCCCATTGGAGATGGATAAGTGCTATAAGTTGAGAATGTCAATTTTAATACTCAAAAATATCATCTTAAATATTTTTGTTGGACCCAAAAATAGTTTTTTATAAAAAGGTGGACCTTCAAAATAGGTTTATATTTATATTTGAAACACCAAGATAGGTTCATATATAAATTTAAATTATGAGTCAACTAATCTTGACAAATTTTATATATGAAGTGCTTACATAGTACCATCATTCTCAATCAATATTCAGTATAGAAAATATAAAATTTATTTCTTGAAAAACATTCATGCCCCAAATATGACCCATATATAATTCAAAGTGATATAGAAACTAAATATTATGTTTGTTAATATATTGAATCTGATAAATCAAATAAATTTTATCAATAAGACCCATATAATTTATCTCAAAATGTGATAGAATACACAACTATTCCTCACTATCTTGTATAATGCCCCACTTATGCCTCACATATGTCTCAATCTATCCAATATGTCATAGATGAATTAAAAAAAATTCCCAAAATATGAACCACTTATTTTTCATAGCTTGAATCTCTAAGACAAGCCCACTATAATGCCTCATTTTGAGGTGAGAGATGAAACATGTAAATCACTCATCTCAAAAATAAATATTTTTGAAAATCATGTGATATATATAAAAAATTGAACATGTAAATTATATATTAAAAATTTATAAGCTATGTCATCATATAAATATTTAATCATTCAAGCATGTATGAAACATGTAATCTAATACAATGGGCATACACGTGTCATGCCAATAAGATATGTAAATTAGGCATGAAATAATAAGAAATGCAATATATGCATGATAAAAATCATGGAATCACACAATATAAGTATGCTCTATATAATTTATATCACCAAGCTATAAAAAAATAATATGTGTAACTCCATACTTAAATACACACATAACATCTTGATCATGAATCACACAATCACTCAAAACATGACTTGAATTTGAATTGACACTAGCCCTACTCATACATAACATAGAATAGAGGATCCTCTAACATAGCTGGCACATGTTATGGTAAAACAAAATTAACGCACTTAATAAACACACAATGTAACATACATCAATGATCATAAAATTTTACAATCAAAAAGATAAAAAATTAGATAAAAAATAATGTTTTCAACATACATAATTAATGTCATCATCTACTATATCAAAACACAATATACATAGGAAATAACACCCTATAAACTATAATTAAGATCAATCCATGTATAATTAGTCTAATTTCATAATAAAAATAATGGAATGGCATAGAAATATTTATCTTAAAAAGTATACCAAGATTCCCCTAGTGTATTCATTCTCCCAATGTAGAAAACTAACCCCTAGGTGTAATTAATTCCATACATTTGTATGCGTATATATCATATGTGACTTCTATTTGTTGTATCCTACTCATGTATACCATGAAAATCATGTGCATATAAAATAGATATTTCATTCACCATGTATATGATAAATAGCATCAATCAATCATGTAAAATATAAGATCATGTCATGCATAGGTCTTAGTCCTAAGTTTTTTGAATATATATATATATATATATATATATATATATATATATATTAATATTTTATTTTATTTTATATTTTTGAATAGTAAATTATGTCCCGACTAACATAGGATCTCATCAATGATATGATTACATATGGGTATTGCATCAATTGGTGTAAATGTCACACACCATGGGGAAGGAGTAACATATGTATCATTACTATATTATAGAAGTGATAAGGCACTACAAAATATCTAGCATCATCATCATAGTTAATATGATCATTTATATGATCTATAAATGCAATATGTGAGGCCCTAAGTTTCACAGTACTAGTTTTATTGGGTTTTTTTACATGTCCTATAGTGACATGATTTTTTGTGTTATTTAAGACATGAAAAGTTTATTATTACATTAATATTTAGATAACATATATTATGTTCTTAAAGTTATTAGTTGCTTACATGAGTATTATTCAGGTGTTGGTTATGGATGATTTCACTTTGATTATTAAGATGCATAATACATTATCCTATTATTTTAATTAATATTAATTTTTCATGTGATTTGAGATTAATTATATATAGATATTATCATGTTAATAGTACCTCATGTGTATTATTTATATGTTGTACTTTGGATGTTTTACATATGAACTTTAAATTGTTATATATCACTTGAGATATTTGCATTCAATAGCTTTGGCTACCTAGGGTATTGTAAATTTATATGTGAAATTATGTTTAGGTGATAGGGGACCCAAATAAATGGAACTATAATGACAATAAGAATAAATGCACCACTGATGTTAGTTTCAAGTGGCTTGATGACTCCCTTAGATTAAAATCCAATCCTAGTATTAGCATTTAATAGTCTTGAGTTTTGACCCTCTTAGAACCTCCTAGAAAGTTTCACACCCCCTTGATATTTTAATTGTATTTTTACAAGATATTTTAATCCACATTAACATTAAACCAAATAATAAAGGTAAATGTCTAAACCACTTAAGTGGTCCCCTTAACCAAAACTCGAATGGGAACTTAGACCCTTGTTTTCAAGTTGATATAAAGTGTTTTAAAGGTATTTATAGGTGGATTCAAGACCCCTTTTGACTAAGGGATCGGATACAACTTTTTTTGAGTGTTGAAAAAGTAATATGATAACCCATGTGACCATTTATGTCATGGATAAGTGATAAAATTAATGGTTATGGGAAATTGTTTCTTACCCGCATGGGTGTGTAAGGTGAGTTAAGCTTAGAGAAGAATTTTTTGAGAAGAGCAAATAAATGGAAAGGGAAAAGTGTCACCTTACCATTGACCTTTGGATTGGATATTTTTATCTATCAAACCAAGAAAGTCTTCTTTGGAGGAAATTTTTTATCATTTCCAATTTAGATAGTTGAGGAGAGTTTAAGGGAGGAAAGAATGAGCTTATATAAGGAGGAAGAGAGCTTGGTTTGGGAAGGAGTTAGCTTAATAAAAACACATTTATAAGATCCCATTTATTTAAAGGAAAGTGATAGAGCTAAGTTAGGCATTCATGTCACCTATGCATGATTCATTTCATGTTTTAAGTTAAAAAAAACTATCTTCCCTTCTTGCCTTGTGATTTCAAGAGGATGTAAGACTATTTGGCTTACCCTCTCTTCTTATTATTTTCCATGGTTATTCCTATGGCCAATATGTGTGACTTTGTTACCTCTTTTGGATTGGAGATTAAAAAAATCACCATTTTTGTTGGATAATTTTACAACCCATTTTGATATTTAAATTCATACTGTTATGCTGCCAATATGGGCTTAGATTATTTTACATGGTTTGTTTTTTATATGTAGGGTTTGGGTAAGGGAAACATATTACAAGTCCTTATACGAAGCTTAAATTCATGGATTATAGGAAAATGGAAACCATGTTGTTTCTAAGGTCCTTTTGTGTCAATGGAGAAGTGTTTAGGAAAGGAAGAAACTCCAAAGTCCTCCCACCCCTATAGTGTAAAGAGTGGATATTCTCATCCATAATGGGTGAGTGTGGAATCCTGATAATTATTGATTATTTATGGCTTCCACATGTGTTTTTTCATGTTCATGTGATATTTATTTTATTGATGCTACATGGATTTTGGTTTGGGGTAAATGTGGAATTATCTTGCTATAAGTATTTTGTTACTTGAGCCTCTTAGTGGCACATCTAGTTAATCATGTTACATTGCCATTATCCACCTCCTTCCTTGATTATATTTCCTTACCCTAAACCATTGGTCTAATTATGCTTGGATATGGAATTCTTAGGATCTAGGGTGCCTAGGGATACCACCTAATGATGTAAAAATGAGGGAGGGGAGCCCCTCATTAGCTTGGCCTTGAGGGTACACTTGGAAGCTTATTTGAAGACTATTTTACCCTTCATGGATTACAAATGTAAATTTTATGAAAATTATTGTTAGTTTGTTTTAACCATTTTGTATGTAATATTATATTGTAAAAAAATTGAAATAGAAGGAAGGAATATTTTAATGTAAATATCATGAGCTTTCATGCATCATTGTTTTTATTTGTAGTGTCATAAGAAAGGAGAAAAGTGGAATAAATGAAATGAAAAGGAAATTTTTAATGCTTTTAAATTTAATTAAAAAAGGAGTAGGAATATTTTTTTACTATTTTATATAGTCGTATAAAAATAAAATTTGATTTTTGTTCTATTTGTTTATATTGATTATATTTCATTAAGCCCAATAAGGGTTAGATGCACTTAAACAATTTTTACAAAATTATAAATTTACCTATTTTACTCAAATTTTATTTAAATGAAACCTATAATTTCTCAAGATTGTGATACCTTTCATGATTTTTTTTTTTAATTTACAGTTTTATTTTTATGAATTTGTGAAGGTAAGGTACAATTTTTTTACTAAATTAATTAAGAAAATAAATAAAATTAAATTAATTTTATGCCCACAAAATGATGTTAAATTGAGCCCAAAATAATTTTAGTATAAAATTCATAATATTTTTAACTCAACACAATTCATTTCATGAAATTTTGGCTTATAGTTTGTTTGTTATGATTTTTTGAATGTTGGATGCCTGTATGGTACGAAAAATTTAGATAAACCACTCTTAAGGGCACATGCCACTTTATGAAGGATAACCGATAAGGTAAGCCAATGGTAACCCATGTGACTACATAGTGAGAAACTAAAGGCCTTAAAATTGGCATAATTTGTTAAAGTGGTAACTTCCATGGGTAGAGGAACCATCAGTGCAATGTGAGCACTATCATAGTATCCTTGGTGGTTTGGAGGACTATATGTCTTTTAATCCATGGAATTAACCCCATGTCTTATAACTTGTTTAAACATGTAGTCAATAAATTTTAATTGTTAACCACCATGTAATGAATGATTATTTTAATAAAACATGTTTATTTTTTTAATATTAATTGTTTTAATTTATGTTGATTCCTAAATTTTTTGACGTGAAATTATTTTTAAACCATAAATTTTTTTACTAGACCTAAATTTTTTTGTGTAGCTAATTATAATAACTAGGGTACTCAAAGTTGTGTTGACCCAAAAGGAACCCCCCTCAAATTTTTTCCATCTTCCATATAGAAGAATTTTTAGGCCTAATACTTCATAGTTTTTAATATATGGATCTTTTGTCAAAGAGAGGTCCTTTTTTCCCTTTTTAATGTTTGTGAGTTCCTAGAATCCCCTAAAATATTTAACCTAAAAAGAAACCCTCATTAATTTATTCCCCTCTATCACATGAACTAAAATTAAAAAAAATAATTTGAAAATAAAAATCAGTTTCTTCTTTAACCTTGCTAGTGGCCATTAATGGTTGGGGTGAAACTTGAAGTTCCAAAAGGCTTTTCAAAAACTATAGTATCCTAGAACCACCTAGATATTTTTTGAGATTAGTACCTAAAAAACCAACCCAAACATGCTTGTATATAGATATATGTGTTAAATAAAATAATATGGAAAAGATTTAAAATCTTGGGGACTCTAATAATGGTAATAATCCAAGGTTGAGGAAGGAGAAGAGGTATGACTATCAATAATTCATCCTCTAAAACATCCTTCCTCTTAACCTAAATCTAAGATAGGACATTAAGAGTGAATTTAAATATTTATTACCATCCTTATATATTTATAATATTTCTTCATCTTGACCAAATCTGATGGTTAAAATAGAAAAGATCTAATGGTTTAGATGGAATGTTCCATATTTTAAGAGCTAACCAAAGACACCTTATTTAATGAGTCCTCATTTATAATAAATATTATTAAAATGTGAGACAACTTGAAAGTATATTTTATTTAATTTCAAGTACGAATCAAGCCCCATGATTTTCCAAAATCACTTAGGACCCTCCTTGAAGCCTGTAGAGAGTTAAGATGAATCATTCAAGCCATTGGTTTTTGAAAACCACCTCATTTTATTTAATCATCCAATTTATGCATTAGGTTTATGGGACCCACTAGGTTTATTAAGAGATTTGTAGGCTTGTTTGAGAGCTTGTAGGATAATTATAGAAAGTAGGCCATACATAGTCTCATATAAAATATGTAACCACTTTCCAATTACCATCCTTATCATTTAGGCATGAAAATTTGTTTGACATATTGTACATATTGTGATATGAATATTTCTAACCAATGGAAAATGTAATTTTTTAGAATATGAATTGTCCATTCTTAAAAATAAATTACCCTATTTTTGTGTGGTTTCAGTCATGTAAAATATTGGGTATGACATTTTGGTATCAACTCAAGGTTTTAACACTATGAGATTTGGGGATCACTCTTATAGATTACTAATTTTTAGTGAACCAATGCATCTAATTTCTATGTGATATGTCTCATTCAAAAGGTAGGCACATTACATATGAATATTTTCTTAGACCATAGACTCTTTAGCAAATTAATAGATGCTTGGATTATTGAATTGATATTCACACCTAAGAGACCAATTCCATGAGTTTTTGGAAATCATCACATCTATTAGATTAGGTGAGGTTTGGTGAAGGCTTTGAAAAAATTTCTAACCAAGTGTTAGGAACTTAGATGGTTATGAGGGCCAAGTGATCATTAACTCACAAGTGAACTATTGTGTGTTAGGTTGATGGGAATTTCTTATCACCTTTAGTATACACATATTTCCTTAGAGGAACTCATAGAAAAATTATTGGGATAAATTTATCTTGGCTATTAATACCATAATGTTTGACTATAGCTAGACCTTGAATTATCATATGGAACTAGGGTCTATATGGGCCTTTATAGGATTAGTGACCACCCCCTTTCAATAAAAAAATCACCTCACCACTCAAGTAAATTTTTCTTGATGAATTTTCAATTTTAAATCACTATGAGTGATGAATTTGGGAATCAATATGGATGTATTTTAGTGATACCATCCCATTTTCCTTAGTTTTCAACTCTTTCCTTATAAGTAGTTCTAAGAAGAGTTGGGAATAATCTCTCTTTATGCTGAAAGGATCATCTTGGTAGATTACAAAGGGTTAAAGGTACCTTATGGGAATTTTTGGTCCATATGAGGGATGAAGATAGTTATTATGTTGAGAAATGGTTTTTTCTTGAAACCTATTTATGTGCATACAAGTACTATTCAGCATTATTTTCACCTTGTGTGATGGACCGATGATACCACAAGGATTTCCTTCTTAAGGAGCCTCATGTTGGTCAAATTTTTATCACCTATCCTTTTGGATAGTTATCCTTTTCTTATTTTATTATTAAGTTATGTCTTGTTTATAGCCACATGACTGAGTGACTTTCCATTGGATTTTTATGTCAGTGATGGTTGGAGAGTAACATGCAAGCCTTGTGTGGAATATTTGCACCAAGATAGTGAAAACATTGACTTAATCAAGTGATGACTATGTTAGAGTGGTATTATTTCCTATTGTTGTATATTTTATCAATACCAAAGGCATATAGATCTAGTTTGGATGTTAGTATCTAAATGTTGTGGTCAACAATCCATTTAAGGTTATGACCCCCCCTTTTTGGATTTTTTATATATAAAACATTGTTATGTTGAACCAATAGTTAATTTTAGGTGACTTTATTGATAAGGAACTTTGAGAGAAACATGATTTATTTTGGTTATTACTAATAGGGTTTAAGTGTACCTTTATACTTGTGGAACATCTTAAATTAATCTATATATCCATGATGGTTTGAAGTTACTTGATAATAGTGATATAATTTCCTCATATAAAAATTTTGTTTCCATGGTAGTGACACCCATTTGAGTGTATTTCATTTGACTAGTGATAAAATTGATAAAAGGGAATGTTATTTCAAAGATTTAGGTAGCCTTAAACCCTGAGTGGGTATACCTCATTATCTATTAAACATGATAATGATAAGAGTATTATCTTACTTTTATATCTTGTATGATAGTTTCCTAGAGAGTACAATTTAACATGGATAATGGTATCCAATATTTTATGGTTGTCTAACTCTTTGAGATGACACTTCCCTCTTCATGTTGACCATTACATACACTTGATAGTGCATTTTGTATGAACTCATGAAGAATATATTGGTATATGGTACTATCTTATATGTCATGTTGGTTCTTAGGGCTTGTGGTGTCTCATTTTTAAAACCATGCCACATTATTAAATGGATTGTGAGGTTGGGACCATACTTATGTATATCTTATTGAAGTGTGCATGTGTTTCACATCCATGATTATAAAGAATTTATTTTCTTGAGAGGATGCATTCTATAGTGGTGTTATTTTCATAATAATATAGGAGTGTCAATTTTACCTTGAATCTTGAGATGATATATTTTTCCCATTATTCATTAGGTTATCATTGATTGTTGTATGAGTTTCCTAGAATGATCGTTAGAGTGCATTTATAGATTGAATCTATAGGGGTTGAGCTTTATAGAAACATAATGAATACAACATAGAAGTATTATAAGTTGAGATGTATTTTAAGGACCCTATTGAGAGGAAGATTGTGGTAGAAAGAGTGTGTGTCCTTGGGGATAATTTGTACCTTCATAGAGTTATTAAATAATTAATTTGATTGTTTTTTGTGAGAACCTATCATAGTTCATTATTTTCATGTAAAATGGTCCTATAACCTTCTCAACCACCTTATATTGAACATCCTTGATGATGGTTAGACCTTTTTATTTATATGGGAAATCATTATGGGCCACTTGTGCTATGTGTAGTGAGTGTTATGTGAGAATGAGATGCTTCTCACCTAGGAAAGTGTGCACTTTCTTATGTATTTTTGTGTTTTGATAATGTAAATTCCATGGGAGGGGATTTCAAAATACCCCTTAGAGAGTAATACTTCCCTTAACTGGTTGACATCCTCCTTGTAGTGTAGAAGTGTAGTATGTTATTTTAGTGGCCTCTTATATGTTAGGATTTTATCTTTATATTGATATTCCACACATTCCCTTCAAATTTGGGAAGAGGTTTTATTTTAGTTAGCACATAGATAATAATGAGATGTGTTGACACTATCTTAACATCAATTGACACCATAATAAGTCCATTTAGTAAATTATATCTCATATTATTTTAAATAAATGTTGCTTCTAATGAAATATATATATATATATATATATATATATATATATATATATATATATATATATATATATATATATAATTAGTGTTAATTCACTTACATCCTCAACCTTCATAACATTGTATATTCTACTTCATGTTGGCTATAAAAGTTGTATATATGGAGTGACTTGATGCCTCCATGTGTTTCAACATTTTATCTTATTCAAGGAACATGTGAGATTTACCACTTACATGGTGGTTATTTTATGGTGGTCTTATAAAATTGGAGTCAAAATGCATACTTGATACCATATAAGGTTATTAGAGTATGCTTATATTTTTTATAATAATTTAGCTCCCTATTCCCCATGTGGTGCCTTCAAGAGCCACGTTATTTAGTATTATTATATTTGAAATTGTGGACTTTTACCACTTTATGTGGTGTAACTTGAAACTATTTTAATTCTTGATCAGGATTTCTAAGTTGATTGGATTCATCTTTTTATGGTTTTCCTTGTTATGGATTTTGAGGATTTTTATCCATTTATTATTTTGAACCTCTATTGAATGTTTGAGATCCTAATTTTCTTTCTTATCTTTGATTTTGGATTGAATTGGGTTGTCTATCCATTTTCACCTTAATGATTCTTTGGATTATGTTGGGTTGTTTTCCCTTTTAATTTGTTCTCCTTTATGGATTTATATTGAATATTTAGCTAATTTGACTTTCCTCCTTAATTGGATTGATAAAATTTCAATTTGTTAAAATGTGTTATTTTGATGACCCATTTTATGTACCTTTTGCCTTGTCAAGTGTTAGAGTGGTAGGTGAGAAGTATATTGTTATAATTAGCATATGAGATAATCTTATGACATATTTCATAACTTATTGAGTAAGTTGGTAGGCATTGTCTCATTTTTTAATTCTCTAAAGGTAGTTAGGATGATGTGAGTCTTATCCTTGTGTTTATGTTGATATTAACATATGTTTCCTCTAAATATAAGAGTGATAGATATGGGTTATGTTGTGATATTAGATACACCTTGATGTGGTTTTTTGTATTAGGTTTGGGCATTAGGAAAAAGGCCAAAGTCCTCCTAATGTGTTTTATTACTGGGGTTTAAGAATTAGGATGAGTGTCAAAATTATTACCAATGGTTTATGTGATTGGGTTTGGGCATTGCGATGAAATAAATAAATAAAAATTAATTGAAAATTAATGACAATCCAAGATTTTTTTGCAAGGAAAATAAGAATTTTACGCCTTGAGGTCAAATATAAATTCTCTTTAGTGTCTAGAAATCATAAATTCAACTAAAATCCTATAAAAATTAGAAAAAATAAATTATTGTTCGAAATAAATTTATAGGTTCACCAACATGTTTTACCCTATTTTTATAAAAACAACAATTTTTTTAATGTTATTAAGTGTTAAAATAGATATATATCGTAATGTTAAATATATACAACAATTAAAAAACTATAATTTTGACAATTAATAAATACAAAAAATTATTATTTTTAGAAAACACTAAGAATAAATAGACTTAGCTCAATCATAATCTCTATTGATTATTTCATATATCAGATAGTGAAAATTAGTAAAATAGGTGATTGTGCATGCTCAAGATTAGGAACAAAATCTAAAATTATTTTTGGACAATTCTGATGAGAATAGACACCATAGGTAGTCATTCGTGTCTTTTGACTATAGATCTATCCATGCTAACTATGATAAAAGTATAACTATGTCAATCGACATAAAATAAGACTATGATGGCTCAAAATCATAAGAATATTTTTTGAATATGTTTGGACAAGTTTGGTGAAGGAATACATCATATGTTCCATGTTCTATTTATTAAACCCATCATGTTTACATTAGATGTGATAAAAAATGACTATTGCACCTCCTACACCTATGTCTATTGAGTATGATGAGATATTGAATTTTTTTGTGCCACATGGAAGCTGTTGTTTTTCTTATTTTTTATTTCAATCCATAAGGTAACTTTAGAAGCTTGAAAACCTATAAAAAATATTGGAATATAATGGGTTGAGCTGACCTTAATCACCCCCTTGATGATTAACATTTTCTTATGTATCCAATAATCCAAGGAGTGAAATCAATGCCCACATAATTCTCCCACCTAGAGTGAATGTACAATTATACTCATTGATTGTGTATGTAGTTATACATGTGACATTGTTACTTAAAAATGATAGCTCTTGAATTATTTTGAGATGATTTAGATTTTAGTTTATGGTTTCTCCTTGTGAATGATCTTGAATTTGGAAGGAATGGGGTAGATTTTCTAAGTGTGTAATAGTGTGAAAGCGTGAACTAAGTGAATAGAAAGTGGGGATAATATTTTATCTTTGATGTGTATTTTTAGGTGAACTTTTTGATAATTTGTTTTAGTTATCCTTATGAAACATGCAAGATGACCCAAAATAATGTTTATAAATTTTGAAATTACCCATTATCTAGCGTAGGATGTTTTCAATCATGGTGGATAGAAGTGTGGTAGTGTTCCATTCTACCCAAACTAGACCTATATCAAAATATTAGGGGCACCTATCCTAATATAGAGATAATTTTAGGATGATATTAATCACTTTCATCATTTGAATTTGGAATTCTTTGTAGTGGTGATGGAAAAAAAAGGTTGAACCTACATATAGATGAAAGGCTTAGATGTAAGCCATATGATTTAGTATGTGTCAATAACTAGCATTTTCAAGTACATGTGACAAGATTACTGTGTTTATAGACACTAAAATCTCAAAATGAGATGTGTTACAACATTAAATCTATAGATCTTTGCTTGTTGACTCACAGTCTTTAAATTTTTAGATATTTCATAACCAAATTCTAAGATCTAATCTTCCTCCCCTATGACCATCTAAAAAAACATTAATTAGCATAGGTGTAGGGGCATTATTATAAATACACAAGACCCAACTAATGAAATTAAGTTATTTTACCCCACTAACAACATTAACACACCTCAATGAATTAATTATATTAAATGTATCTGAGAATTCTAAGACAGTTTTATAACATATCTTAACACATCACACATACTATATCACAAAAAATATTAAATAAATCCTTATCAAATTACATGACTCTATAGATTAAATTCTAAAAATTTAGAAATGTCACCTTTTATAACACATCAAAATTATATGTGTGTCAAAACCAAGTGCACATAAATAAATTCACATGAAGACACAAGACTTCATAACCAAAAATTCATTGAAAAACACTTATGCCATCATCCTCATGTTTACTCTAAAATAATGTTGCACTTTACCACACACACTCTAAAAAATTACAATTTAATGCATGGCTTGTGCATTGAAGATATAGGTCCTTTAATAAACCTCACCAACTCATCTACTTATATGATGAAGAATCAAACTCTAAATGAATTCTTTATTACTCAATATCTATCATAGACTAATGAAAATGTACGTCAAATCTCTATACTACTACCCTTGTTTAAGTGACTAACATGTTTTCTAGCACAAAAGTTTGAAAGTTTATTTAGACAAAATAAATGCAAAAAAATATTTCCATAAAATTAAAAACACGTGTGGTCTCAAGGTAGCACAAAACTATGCAAGACATATGTGCATTAAGAAACTTGCACAACATAACACTTACACAAATTTCCTAAAGTAACATATTTTTGGTTAATGAAAGATTTCATGTGAATTTGAATACTCCTACATCATCCTAATTCTAGTCCACTTTCACAAATAATAAAAAGGAACAAGAGGAGGTTTGTTTTTCTAAATTTCCCTAAAACTCCCACACTTAGCCCATATTCCAGACATATATCACAAAAAGGGAAGGGGAGGGTAGTTTTACCAACTTACTAAGAAAGTATGGTGTGTATCCCATATCACATCTAATGAATCTATAATAAGTGTCTCCACACCCTATATAGCCCACACAATCATCAAGGTATAGCCAAAGTGGGTAGCATGAGGTGCAAGAAAATTTTAGGGAAAAAAACAATATAATGGACTCCAAAACCTCCAAAAACACTAAGGAAAATGTTAATTTTAAGAAAATATATATCAACCCCAAAACAACCCAATTTAAAGCCTCAAAAGAATACCAAAAGAGAATTTATTTAAATAAATGAAATATAAAAGAAGGGGAAGATATAAGAGACCTTATATGAAAACATACACACATGATTAATAAAGGGTTCAATAAGTCAGCTTACTTTCACTCTACCACTTAAAAAATAATCCATTCCTCTTACTACATCTTCGTCTTATTTTTATGATTTTTTGAGTTTACAAGACAAATATATAAAATAAATAAAAATAATTGAATGTTCTATGATAATATTCATATCTAAGAAATATAATACAATATTTTGACAATATATTCATTCATGCATATGCAATAAATATAAAAATGATTGTACAACTACATGATAAAATAATGAGAGAGAGCATATATTATTTGATGTTTTATTCTAGAATATAACAGTGATCAGGAATCATCACAAGACTATAACTGATATCTAGGTTCCAATCATTTTGAGTTCTGATTGCTTTTTACCACTAGACACTTACATGTAAGTTGGACACCTACATTGATGATTATGTCATGATATTGATGTAGGCATCTAGACCATAATATAACTCAATTTTGAATCCATTAGTTTGATTTTAGGGGTTTTTTTATCACCTTTCTCTTTATGTCTTTATATATTTCACATATGTTATTGCTCTTGATTTATTTATCAAAACTTAGGTCCACTCTTATTTGCCCTTGAATTAATGCCCTAGGAAAAATGGGTTAGTTTTCTCATAGTTTTGAGCTAAACTCAAAGACCCCTATGTAAATGGATGCTACCTACATAAACACTACTCTAAAAATGGCATTAGATAGATGTAGTTCTCCCCTAATGTGTTGGCTTGTCTATGCATAAGGGTGTAATATGTGAAAAGCAAGTATAAGATTGACCTAGATTATAACTTGGAAAATATGAAATTATGACTACTCCTTCAATAATTAAAACCTCTAGGTGTGTTGTTCCTATGACCAATATTAGAATAAGATAGAATAATAAAGTTTTTTTAAATTTAGTGCTTCTTGAATGCTCTTTAGAATGAATGTTAGGCATGTGATAGGTGGTTTCTAAAATGAGGAATGATTGTGAATATAAACCACTCATATTAGGATAATATCTCACAAAATAACACTTAGGCTGGCCATTAGGATAAATTTTATTTTCAAATTAGATGACTTTAGGGCACTAGATGCTCGCATTAGGGTAGGACACTATCATCAATGTAGGGGTCTAGTAGTGATTCAAGTTTCTTAGAAGTTATAAAATATATAGAGGCTTAGAACTTAGAAAGGCATAATATAATTAGATTTTAAATGTTATAGTCAAGATAGAGGGCCTATCCATCAATAGAAGACTGGTCAAACCAAGAGTTAGGCCAAGAGGTATAAGAATAGAGTAGATACAAAAATTCTAAAAGTGGGAAAGGTTTAGAACTAAGAGGAATCACCGAGATATTAATTTTCCAAGTGTACAAGACTGAGGTGCTATATAATTCATAAATATCATCTAAACCTCTCATTAAAACTCCTTAAGTCCATCGATCAATATCCAATTCAAAAAATAAACCAAGGATAAATGAAATGCATAATCTTCATAAAGGAAGAAATAACTCTTACATACTCATTCTATTTTCTTAAAAAATTAGATGGACATATTACAACCAATATAATTTTCTTAAAATCCCTCTTACACATTATCCTTTCTCTTACAAAATCATAAATTACACTTGTAAACCCATGTGGATTTTTTCAAATCCCTTTAACTCTCTTGATTACTTAATTACAAGACACATTAGCCCATACCATTTTACTTACACTTGACCCTTCTCCTACACATCCCTCTTTTATAATAATTTAATTGATGTACTTTAGTCTCCAATTTAACCTTCCCATTTTCTATAAAAGCATCTATGCTATACATATAGGTCAAGCCCATTAAAAGTACCTAAATTTTGATAAATATGAAATTTAAACTATTTTAAAGATAGATTCATCTCCAAATTATAATTTTCCATTATATACACTACATAAAAGTTATGATAAATTAATAAAAGTGTTTTAATGAAATATGGAAAAATTTAAACAAACCAATCTAACCAAGTCAGGAAACAAGGTAGAGAACATGGGAAACATGACCAAGGGATTCAGGGTCATGTTTTAGGCATGTGGTTAGGCAATGTGATCAAAGGTGTCATGTATCCTTGTCCCATGTTAATTTTTAATTATATGTGTACACTCAAATAAAACATAAAATACATATATTATTGCATATTGTAATAATAAATAAACATGATGGCTCATGTAGAAAGACATCACATATTTCCATATCATATATAACTCAAAAGTAAAATAAATTATTATCAATGAAAAAAATCCATATTCATTGGCAATAATTAACATATAGATAACATTGGGTAAGTAAACGAGGAGACCAAATCCTTGGAGGGGCCTAACAAAAGGACGAGACAAAGCTCTAGAAAGAAGGCTACACAAGAGGGAGCCAAGTTGGCGGCAACTACTACTCAGGATACTACTGTTGTGAAAGGTAAAGAAACAGTGAAAATGATTTTGGAACTGGAAGAATAGTCTGGTTCTTCTTATTGGTTATGTTTACTGGTCCTATTCTCTAGTTTCTTTTTGTAATCTTCTGTCTATGGTGCAGCCAAATCTTTGTTAAATCTGGGTTTTGACCGGTGGTCTCTCTGGTGGTTTCAGGTCCATATAAAACCTGTTTTTGCTACTTCTCTGTAGTAGTTTTTAGGTTCTGCCTGTGGTCATTGAGGCTTTATCTTTCTTTCTTTGTACTTGGGTTTCGGGGTCCCTTCAAAACCTGATTTTACCTTAATCTAAAACATTGGGTAATTAGAATCAAAATGAGCATTAAGATATCTAGCTGTGTAATCAAATAAGTACAAACCTCAACCACATAATTTTAAATCTTAATGTATTTGAATAAATAAAGTAGATCATATATACATATATAAACATCAGGAGAAAAAAATATGATATATTAAATACATGACAACATTATAATGGAACCAAAATTTTGCAACTAAAAATTGGGCCTCATAGTGATCATTTCTCAAATTTGTTTTGAACCTAGTCATGCTAATGCTTCTATTTATATAATATCACTAATTCTTATCCTTATTCTCAATTTATTTAAAATTATTAACATGATTCCATTACTTTTTAATGTATTCAAAATTACTTATATGTTTCTAATCTCTCATTCCATTGTATTTTTCTTATAATTATTCCTAGATTACTTCAATTTTTTTCCTATCCTTTTACTTTGAAAAATTCTTTTATTCCAAAATATTTTACCTTTTTTTATATTCCAAATTTAAAAATCAATATTATAATATATATGTTTAGTGACTTAAAAAACAAGATTTAATTTATTTGTATAGGTTATCAAAATCCAAAAATTATGGTTACTTCTAATTATTATTCTAAATCCCTTGGAATACTTGCATACCCATTTCCAAATGGAATTTTCACTACATATTTTGAATTCATAAATGGAAAATGACATCCATATCATCATACTATGTATTTATATATATCTTTCATATATATTTCCAATAATTATAAAATCTTTACTAATTATTTTCTAAAGAGATTTAAAGATTTTACAATTGATTGGTTTTATGTTTTATTATGTGGATTTGTACTTTATTTTATAGTATTAGTTGATGATTTCTTATCTCATTTTTTAATAAATATTGAAATAAAATTTAAAATTTAAAATTTCATAAATATATAAAATTAAATAATAATCAAATGATACAATTAGTGAGTGTGTTATTATATTTTAAACTATGGTTACCAAGATGATTCATCAATTAATATATAGTAATCTTCAATGTATATTTGCTCATATATACCTTATCATTATTGAGGAAAATACAGTTTACAACACTTTTAATTATTTAAATGATTATTTTTATGTTTTTATAAACTATTAAATCAATATTTTATATAAAATGTGCTTAACTATGGGTCAAAGGTTTCAACTTCTAGTGGTACCAAGTTTCAAAATAAGACAAGTTTCAAAGCTAGAACTCATGAAAATGTTTTCCAACCTATAATTGATGTTAATAATGTGGTCAATGATAAATAAAAACTACATAGTATGTTAAATTTTCTCATGAATTGATTGTATGAAATTTAAAATGTTAATTAGATCTAACATGATGTATTTAAAATATTTATGGATTTTAATATGATTAATTTTTCTCACATTCAAGAATTGGATCCTTCAAGTCTATTAGCTAAGAATTAGTAGAGATGAATTATTTTATTTTATATTTCCTATTAAGGTGGGTCCTAAGATAATTTTAAATTTATTTCATGTGGTTCATAATAATGGATATATCGATGGTTAAATTTGTGACATCAACTAATCTACCCATTTGCTTATCATGAAGGTTAAGGTGGAATCATAATAGTCTAATTGTAATAAATTATGACTAAAAATATATTATAGGACATTTAAACTATATTTTAATGGTTAATATTATTTTGATACTTAACCAATTTCTTGGAATCAAAATATTTCCTTTCAAATAATCAAACAACTTGATAAAGATGAGAAAGGTTTTAAATAAACTATCATAATCAACATGAAACCTTCCAGGATAGTCTTTGTTTAATATATCAGAATCTCACCAAGTGTTATTAATCTTTTTTAAGATATAAAACATATTGAATATATAATATTTTATATTATTAAATGTAATGATGTTTAATTGATGATCGAAAGATATATTTTCTTTCCTTATTACTCCCAATAGAAAACACGAAATAAATTAAATAAAAACACAAAACAAGGGAAAAAATATTAAAATCTAATCTAAAAATAAAACTAGGCTAAAAATAAAGAATGTCATGGCTAATTTAAAAAGATAAAAAATTGATATAAAATAAGTAAAGAGAACCATGTTAAAAGAAGAAAACTTTGAGAAAAACAAAACTAATCTAAATCAATAATTGAACTAATGAAAATATTAAAAAATAACATAATATAAAATTGAAAATTAACTATTAAAATTGAAAGTGTAAATGTAAAATAAATTTTAAACTTGATTTGTGACATAAAAGTAGAAATTTTATAGATAACAATGAATTTCATATCTAGTTTACAAAAATTTTGAGAAGAGAAAGTTACTAGATAATGAAAATTAAACAATTGCACATAAAATGTATGAAGTATTCATCATTATTTGGGAAAAGTAAAAATATGATCCATTCATATGGCTTTGTGATTCTATAGTCATCAAAAGATTAATAATATTGGCCATCTTCAAATAATTAGTCTATAAATAAAATAATAAATCTGAATGTACATGAATGTACCAACTAGGACACTTTACCATCAGAGAATGTGTTGTTTATTCTTCTTATAGGTATTAATCAATCTTAGAGATTTATGAAAAAATAAAATGAGTAGTATGAAACTTGTACTTAAGATATATTATCCTTTTATGAGTTCTTTTTGAACGATGCCCTTCAAGTTGCTTCAAATCTTTCACTGCAAAAGTTAGTTGTATTTTAAGTTATAAATAACTTTTACTTAACTTTAAAAAAAATAAGTTACTTTATTAAAAGTTAACTAATTTATATTAACATTTTAAATAATAAGTTCATAAAGTGAACTTATTATGCCTATATATTTTAATTAAATAAATAGATCAAACACAAATAATTAATGGGGGGTGGGGGAACCTATAATAATTTGACTAATCATAATTTTTTGTGAAATTAAATCAATCATAAATCATTAATATCTTATTATTAATCTTAAATTCCATGTTGAAATTATCCGTCCTTATTCTTAAAGATTGATTAAAAATAATAAGCAAACATATCAATATTCAGATCTACCAACTATAACAAATATGTTGGAGTAGAAATTTGATCTAAATCTCAACTAAAAAAATAACATGATGTACAAATAATCAATCCTGAACTGATAAATATCACTATTATTTTAATAATATATCCATTGCTAAATTAAAATTACTATATGTTATAAAGTAGTCTTAGTCAAACTAGAAATAAAACATCAAAAATTGAAAATGCCTAAAATATCAACATTCAAACAAAACATCTTAGTTTACTCCTAATCATGCACAAAATCAATCAAAGGTAAGCTTTGTTCTATTTGATACTTAGTGTATTCAAAGGGTGTTATGGTAATATCAATCCTAGTAATGCATTTGGATTCATCATCTGCCTCCAATTTTATTTTATTCATTGAGTTACCATAGGTAGGGATGAAGGGCTACTAGCACATTTATGACTTGAGGAAGTAACATTAGCTAAATCAATGATAGGTTCAGAAGATATAAGAGTCAATAAGGCATTATTTTATATATTGAGATTGATAAATAAAGTTGTCACATTTATTACAGGCTACATATGATGATTTTAAGTGCTTGGTGATCCATGTCCAAATGAATAAAATTTCCAACTACCTTTATGAAATTTTTTTGAAGCACAAAGGTTATTTCTAAAATTGTATAAGTTTTGTTTGTATGTGTTGACATAAAATCTTAGATATTTTAAAGTTAGAAAGTATGAAAAAATATGATGAAAGATATTGGTTTTGGCTTGTTGTAGAAATTATTGAAGACAAAACTTGAGTATTAGGGTTTTTTTCATTTTGTTGACCTATTATAAGGTTTTTACAATCAATATTCACTAATTATGGTTATTTATCATACTTTTGTGCTACTCTTAGTAACAATGTAACATATTTTAGTTCATGGATGATCAAGATGAATAGTTTGTAGAATTTATTATTGAGACCACAAAGCATATTTGAATACAATATGAATGTTTTGAAATAAATATGTATTGTGTATTGATTGGTTTGGATTTTAAATAAAAAAATCTTAGTTTATATTTTATCTCTAAGATAGATTTTTTTTAGAATAATGAAACCCTACCTGTGATGGTTGTTTCATTTCAAGTTAAGTTTTGCTTGAAATATTAAAATATCTAAGTAGCTACTTTATTTCAAGAAATTTTTTCAAGGATGAAAATGAAATTATTTTAAAAAAATAAAATAAAATATTATTGTCTTATTGGCATTTTATCTCTTTATTTTAGAGGTAATATGTCATAATGGAGTACAGGTTCATAAACTTATGATATAAATAATCTAAGTTCATAGACTTATGATAGAAATAATGTCTAGGGAATATAATCTCAACAAAATCATAGTGTATCACCTATTTAGGACATTACTGAGGCAAAAAATCTAGGTTCTAAAGAGCTTATAACACATTTATGTGTTATTTTAGTCATGAAACTCATGTCTTCATTTTGATGTTAGTGATCCTACATTTTGGAACATTTTAAATAATGTATCTTTTAGGTATTTATCATCACTTACTATATTTTAAACAATAAATGTAGGCAGACATAAAGGTTGTGCCTCCTTTTATGCATTATTATGAATTCTCCTTGGACTCTAATTCTCTTTAGATTCCTTCTCCCAAATGTACCATTACTCATCATCATGTGTTTGATCATCAACAGTGCTCGTTTTAGTAGCATGAGAGTTGTCCACATGCCATCCCCATCCTATTTTGGTCCTCATGTAATCTCATGAACTCAACTATTTCCTCTTCCTAGGATCCTTGGTGGTAATCAATATTTTCTAAGCCTCATCATACCTATGCCATATGAGTTCACATCGTTTGGGTTTTCCATGCTTAAATATAATTTCCCTTTTCTTATCAATATAGGAAAACCATATACACCCCACCTTCTACCATTTATGTATCCCATGTATAAAATTAACTTATCCAAACATAGGTAGATTCTTAATACCAAAATATATGATGAGTTTCTTAATCTCCAAAGGGAGTTGTACAATATAAGATCCTCTAGGTTCACACAAAAGCTAATATTAATCCTCCTTAGGACATGAATATGTTAAGATTTAAAACTATAAAAGATAATTATTCAAGGTTCCACACCACCAAACATCAACTAATTTAGTCCAAAAAGTATTTATGCACCTCAATTATTCTCTGTGTTCTTTGGTCCAAGGGTACTTATGTCTATAATTCCTACTTTCTCCCATAACATATGAAAAAATCCATGTGTGTACTTGTCTTGGTAGATTTTATAAGAAATTAATTCATATAATGGGTCATTTAAATTATATTCAACCAACTCCTTAGGTTGTCACTATTTGGGATTAGGATGATTGATTGAAAAATCACACTCTTAAGCTTTTCAATCAACAGTCAATATTTAATAGTGAGACATATCAAATCATCTCCCCTTACCATCTCCACAAATTTTTAAAATGCATCCCAACAATAAAATCAATATTTTTGGTCTTATTTCACACACCATAAGTTCTGTGCTATGCATATTCCCAAGCACTTATAACTCATCATTCCAATAGTGTGCTCATCTAAGGTGTAGACAAAGATTACCAAGTCAAAATTAGGTAGTTGTGTGGATACTACCTTCACCTAGTGCCTTTTTATTTAATACTATGAAAGCATAGTCCAACACTTTTCTTTTTCCTATCACACTTTTATAACATAATGCATCTATATAATTATACTTATTGATTACCATACTTAGCCTAGTATTGAACAATCATATTTACACTACCACAAATTTCCACATAACAAAGTGAAATAATATAAATTTAATTATTAAAAATAATATATATTCTCTTGAGGATCATAAAATAGGACATGAGATAATAAAATTCACAAAGTAACACTAATTATATATTACAACATAAGATCAAACATTCTATCAACTATTACATTAAAAGATGTAAAGGTAGGATTTTATAGTATTAAATGAATAATTTATAGTTACATATAATAATGTGAACCCCAAAATGTTTGTAACCAATTTGTAAAAATAGTATTTATAACTACTTTAAATTGAATGCCATTAACTCACCAATTCCCTATATCTATACCACTATGCTAGATTATCTCCGCAATAGTTATGTCTTAATCATTCTCTTAGTGGACTCACTCTACTATCTTGGCATGAAATTCTTCCTCTCATGCTCATTTTTCATGACCTATTCTAGATACTAACTCTTATTATTATTTTGTAACCAATGTGTTTCATTTCATGTGCTTTATTACTTTATCACTATTATTGAATACTCCTAGATTTTTAGGTTCTTCTATGTCAACCCATCCTTGCACAATATTTTCACTTATTTGTGTTATTAAAAACTTAATTTAAATTATGGTTATATATTTTTTATCCTATATTCCATTTCCCTTCTCATAACTGGTCTTCAAAATGTGCATTGCCACTATTCCATCTAATGTTAGTAAGAGCACACTTCTATACTTGGCCAAAATTGGAGTCTAAAAAAGTTATAATAATATAATTTAGGATTTCATGATTTTCATATTATGTGATAACATTATCATTACATTTTATTACATATCTATTTACTTGAACAATTCATCAAGTAAATGTGAATTTATATGAATATATTGAGTTAATTTATGTTGATCTACATCATCAAATTATGATCCAAAATAATTTTTTCTACTATCATGATTATTTTACTAATTATGTGAATATTTATACATTAAAATATTGAATTATATACTTTTAACTATCAATTTTGGCCTACTTTCACCTTACATAACATGTGCATACACATATGATTCTTACTCACCCTTATGTTAGATCTACATGCTTTTGGTTATGAACTTCTTGATTTGTTATTAGTCACCTAGAATATTTTCCTAGTCTATATCTAACCTACTAAAAAACATATTTAGATTATCTCTAAATCACTATATCACCAATATTTATTTATAGACAAATCCATTAGACACAAACTATTACATAATTCCATAGTGATCAAAATCTAATGGAATTACCATGTACCAAGAAATGATTAAATTTCAAATTAAATTTTATCCAAGTGGGTAGACCCATTAATTTTTCATATTAGTGGCATGAGAAAGTACCGAAAGAGTCCCCATATAAATAAAAAATAGGTATAATCCTATTTCTTATCTAGAAAGAATCTATAAAATTCTACCTTTTACATATAGATTCATGTTGATTTATATATTTCACACAATATGAATTAGTTAAAAGTTATTTTTTATTAGGTTCACATATGAAAAAATAATTTAAAAAATATTAGTAAACCCACCTACATACTGAACATGTCAAACCCTAGATCTTCCCTTATAGTTTCTTTCCTTCTTTATAGGGTTTCATATTTATGTATCTAAATCTGATTTTAAAAATTGATTTGTGATTTTCCCCCATTAACAAATTACTCATAAATACAATGGATGAAAATAGTTTCTATTTCTTAAATCAAGCTATGATTGTAAATATTACATGTTGTTTTCCTTTAATATGTAAAATATGTAACAATTATGTAATTCCATTAATTAAATATTTATACACTAACAAGGATGAAATTAATTATGAAAAATATTTAGCCTTCCAAAATCCATATTATTTTAATATTCAATCTAATTTTCTTCATATTATCACTAGGTGCTAAAGGTCATGCGTGACTCATTTTATCCCCCTCACTTCCATTATTTTCCCAAGGCTTATATTAGATTATGTGGTCCATGTTATCACTACTATAAGAGATGGAGTACATCCTATTTATTTAATTTTTATGATTTTAGAATATTAAATTAATCATGAAATAAGTGCTATGGATTTTAATAAATTAAATGAATATGTGTACTTTCCTAATCTATTTGATGACATAGACATAAGGTAACTAACTCAATATTTGGAAATGAATCTAGAAATTCATGATGCAATAATATATGCAGCAAGATATGAGGAAAAAAAATTAGATAATGTTGTCACATTGAATGAAAAATATGATCCTTTTAATTATTTACATCAACCTTTTAAATTTACTAATCCCACCATAGGTTTTTAGACTAATACTATTGCTATTATTATTATGTCTACACATGTGATCACCTAAGGTGTGGGGAAAACACAATTATTATCTCTAATTATTATGATTATTCATAGATATCCAACCTATGTATATCCTAATATGGATACTCATGTTACATTATCATCCTAACCTACTTTACAATCCCCTGAGCAAACTATTATAGCTCTGTAGGATAACGTGTTGTAGTTAGAGCAAAGTGCTTTTAGATAAATCCATTCAACAAATTCTCATTATTTTATTCATAACATATTATCCTCAATTATTTTAACTTATACCTTACCTATTTATTTTCTATCTCCTAATATTTCATTATATTATGGTAAAGGTAATCTAAAATAACACATAATATCTTTTCATGCAACTTATTTGGAATATGCCTCCAATGACATATTGTTGACTAAGTTATTTCCACAAAATTTTAGGGATTATGTTTTAAAACCTTTCTAATTGGTTCATGCATATATTCCTTTGATAGATCAATATACAAAACATTTTTTGATCAATATCAATGATAAACTATCTTATGCTCAAATTAAAAAACTTAAGAAAGGATCCAATAAGTTAATCAATGAATATGTGCTCTAGTTTCAGACCATTTTTTTCTAATATGACAAATCCTGTGGCTAACAATGTGTTACAAGATATCTGCAAGCAATTTTTTCTCACCCCTCTCTATGAAACTATTTTTTTTAATAAATTAAAATAATTTAATGAGTTACGGCATATAGTTATATATCATGAAGTTATACTTATTTATTTGAAAAAACTCAAGTATGCACCTAATTATATAATTACATCTACTAAAAAATTTCAAATAAAAATGGGTTAAAAGTTTAAATAAAATGATACTAATAATGATGAAAATAAAATAGTTAATGTAGTATTATAGCCTACTAATATAATTGTACCATCTACTCCATAAAATGGGTGGTTTTAATGATTAACTCAACTTCCTAATATCCTATTACAAATGTTACTAGAGTGCAACCTTATATCTCTACCTTCACCACAAGAGGTTGATATGAGTACACCTAAACCTAAAGGATGTGAAAATAATGCATATTGTGATTATCATCGATGTGCTTAAAATTATACAAATATATGATTCAAGTTAAGGAATAATATACATGATCTCATTTATGATAGTGTTATTGAGCTTAATGAACTTATAAATGATTTAGGACCATAAACAAATGCAATGTAAAATTAAAAATAGTTTCCAATCCCCTTCCAAACTATTTTTTAATATAAACTAATGATACTACTAGGGTGTATATGACATATAATACACATCCTCTTGATTTGAAATATTATCACCCATTATATGATATTATTGGTATACTTATAGGTACATATATCCAATGACCTATAATTATATTTTATGATAATGAGATTATGGATGATGATCATACTTATACATTATTATTTATTCGATCATACATTGATTCACAAAAAATACATTATGTCATGGTAAACAATGGTTAAATTGAAAATAATTATAGAATGACACTTCTTATTACTTTTAGATATACACATTATGATTTTATTGATACAATAAGGATATTCAAAGGATCTGATGGAAAGGAACAAAACCCCATAGGACACATTGTGCTACCTCTTAAGGAATCCCCCATAGTAGTTTATACATTATTCATAGTATTAATTATTATAGGGGTATTTGATATGTTTTTAATATTCGTTGGATACATAATCTTAATGGAGTATCATCATTAGTACATATATGTGTCATGTATATACATGGTAGATAGGTGGCTAAAATTTTGGGTGTTTTATATGAGTATCCTATTTAGCTAGAAGAATTTCCTCCTCCAACCACACCACACATGCATATGGTTATTAAATATATTCAATATAATTATATGTAGGCTCATTCCACACAATCAATTATATAACCTACTAAGGTTAATTTTGTACAAACACTTCAAAGGAAAGTACTTGAATTTCCTAGATGACTAGTGATTCAATGACCATTATATCATATAATTATTTAGGATTTTTATAAACCATTATATAGTCTATCACATCATAATAAATTATTGCATAAAACTCATCATGTAATAAAAATCATAAGAAATTTTCTCCTACTATACAATACATTGCATATGATACTATGTTACCTAGAGTTGCTCATCATAAACAAGATCCTATAAATTATGTTGATGATGAACATTACATTACAACACAAGAACATTATTTTGATTCAAATATAATTACATAAGATACTAATCACTCACAGTGGATTACCATTCTAATGCTTTGTATATGACCTAAACATGATGATCACCTTGATGATATCGTTGGTTAGCATTATTTAATTTGTTCAAAATATGTCAAAAATGCAAAAAAATCAAAATATTACAAAAATAAATAATTCAATACCTAAGTATGACATGCTAGTTATCATTATTATTTTATATTATTTATAACATATTTTATATATTATATATCCTTATTCATACAAATATGCATTTCATGTTATATATGAGTCATATGTAGGACATATAGGTTACACATGATACATGGATACATAGATGTAGGACAATCATATACTAAAATGCCATACCAATGTTGGGTGCATATTATTTCATAGGTTACATTTTTATAGGATATATATTACTATGAAATTTCCATTTATTATGCTTAACTACATTGATTTCTTACACATTTCTTACTCTTACTTATATTCCTTACACTACTACATTTCATGGATATGATACTTTAATAAGATGTGACATTGGCATAGAATGATAGTGTTGACTATTTTTAATTATTTTATGCTTCATTGATATTATTTCATTTCCTATATTTTAATAATAGATTTTTCTAGTTTACTTCTTGTGTAATACATGACATTATTTAGATTGAGTGTAATATTGTATGCCTCTTTCTTTGGTTCATGGAATTATTTCATGATTTTACTTGATTGGTTTTTCATTACAAGATTATTTATTGGGTTCTTAATTTATTTTAAAACTACTATTCATTGATAATTTCATTTTACAACTTCTATTTGTCTTTGACCCATAGCCTTATGTGACATTGAGTGTTATTGTTCATGCTTATATTTTGAGAATCATGGCCATGACATTAAGTGCTTATGAGTGGATAAATCTAGGATTGTCAAAATATTATTGACTTTTCTCATTTCACTCAATTTTTAGTGCCATGATCCATATCATGAATTTTTTTATTGTTTATAGTTTCATAATCAAACTCATGTACCTTTCATGTGTATTTTATTATATAATACCTATATGAGTTATGGTTTCTAATACATTACTAATTGATATATTTATCTTGACACAAAACATATATACCTTAAAATATATGTTTCATATATGCTTTTATTCTGTATTCATTACTATGATGAAATATTCTACACATGTTATAAGTATTTACAAATGATTAAATATTTATACATAACATGATGTAATTAACTCTTTATTTTGAGATGATTAATTTACATATTACATCCCTCACCTCAAAGGGGGAATATTAATGAGATTTTCATAGAGATTTAGACCCCCATGAATATAAAATTTAACTTTTGACACATACTACAAGATTCAGAGAGTTCAAAATGGTTTAGATTATTATTTTGATTTATTTTTTAGCATAGATTATAGAACTTAGAGAGTTTAGAGTGGTATATAAAATTAGTTTAGTCTAGATATGGGACAAATGTTTTTCAAATTCAAACACATTTTATAAGAACACAGTTATAGGCTTTCATATATTTAAAAATTTAGATGGATTCTAGGGGGATATGCCATGCATATGCACACATTTTATAGGGATGCAAGTTATAGGTTTTCACATATGGGACAAATGTTTTCAAGTTCAAACACATTTCATAGTGACATACATTATATGTTTTCATATTTAGAAAAAATGAGATATAGATAGTTAGCATTCTATATCATGTTAAAATTGAGTGTTTCATATTATGGGGAATGAAGATTTTTCATTCACATACAAATGATTGAATGTTTGTATTTTTTGAATCAATGTTACCTAGAAGTGATATATTTTAATCTATAAGTTCATATACAATAATTTATTTAGTTGAGGTTTGACACCCTCAAAGTCCTAGGTATTACTAATGAGCCTAATATGTTGCTACCACATTTCATCTTAGGGTTCAACATTAGTCACATGTGTAGTGTAGTTGAGATTATACAACCTAAATGACCTAGGAACTAAACCCTCTTCAATGAGGGTTGGGCCATTTATATTCAAAACCCATGGCTTTGCGTTAGTATAAATTTTTTGGGAAATTCACCCCCAAATTCTTCAAGTTGATTAATAAGGAATAATAAATGTCTAATTATTTAATAAGGAATAATCATATATAATGGCATCTCACAATGGGAAAATGGTTCATTCACATATATGTGTATTCCATCCTTACTCTGTAAGTTTCAAAAGTTGAAAATTTATTTCATTTCATATTTCATACATGGACATTGATTATTACATGTTAGTTATAGGTTTTATTAAATAAATTTTCACATTATGGTCCTTTTAAAAATTAAAAAGTGTATTGTACACACTGAGGTATACTTATTTATCCTTTTAATCTATCATTATATTTCATTTGTATACTAGAATAAAAGGGGAATATTTTTAGACACTAAAATATGGTATTATATACTTGGAAATGTTAGTTTTGACCTACCTTCATCATACATGATTTTGCATAAAAATATGGCTCTTATTTTCCTTTCTCTCACATCTACAATATTTTCACATTATGGTCCTTCTTAAAATTAAAAAGTGTATTGTACACACTGAGGTATACTTATTTATCCTTTTAATCTATCATTATATTTCATTTCGATACTAGAATAAAAGGGGAATATTTTTAGACACTAAAATATGGTATTATATACTTGGAAATGTTAGTTTTGACCTACCTTCATCATACATGATTTTGTATGAAAATATGGCTCTTATTTTCCTTTCTCTCACATCTACAATATTTTCACATTATGGTCCTTAAAATTAAAAAGTGTATTGTACACACTGAGGTATACTTATTTATCCTTTTAATCTATCATTATATTTCATTTCGATACTAGAATAAAAGGGGAATATTTTTAGAAACTAAAATATGGTATTATATACTTGGAAATGTTAGTTTTGACCTACCTTCATCATACATGATTTTGCATAAAAATATGGCTCTTATTTTCCTTTCTCTCACATCTACAAGATTTTCATGTGTATGCCCTTATTGATTTTCTAACAGTCACCTATATGAATTCTTAGTCTATGTCTAACTTATTCAAAATCATATTCAAACTATCTCCAGATCATTAGATTAATATTCATATCTCTTAGATGAATTCATCAAAATAGTACTATTCTATAATATTGTATTCACCCAAACTTGACAACCCATCGTGTGTCAAACAATAGTTACTTTTAAAATTATATTTATCTTTATGGGTTGGAATGTAACTTTCACATGTTGGTGGCATAAGAAAGTACCTAAAGAGACCCATATAAATATACAATAGGTTTAACCTTATTTCCTATCTATCAAGCATTTATCACTCACATAAAATCACTTACACATTCAAATTACTACCCTATTCTTTCAAATTTGGCATTCAATTATAAGGATTAGGTCCTAACCAAGTCTGAAATCCCTTAAAGCCAAGTCAAAATTTTCCATTTCCCAAGTGTTTAAATATATATCATATGTCAAATTAATTTAATGAACACTATTACACATATACATCTAATAAAAATAAATACACATGGTTTGACTTCCCTTTTTGGAGTATTGGATATGTAGGTAGTGCTTAATCATTCATTGAGGAGTGATTAGGGTCATATCAACCAACTATTCTTATCCTTTTGTAAGCCTAGACCTAGTGTGTAAAATGGACCTAAGGATTCAAAGAGGAGTTTATATACACTCATATTTGGTATTATATAATTGAAAATGTGTAATGTGATCAATCTTAAAAATAATTGACTTATGCACATAGACATGACTCTTATTCACATTCTTGCTTAGAAGTTTACTTATATATGGGCTTGACCCTTCCAAATTATTGTTACTTCTACATAGTATTTTTGTAGTCCCTACCTAAATAGATTAATATAATTCTTGGTATATATATTGATCTCATATTAGTGTTTATATTATCTATATGGGTCCACACTTCCCTATATAGTTTGGTTGTCATGGACATTTTTCATTTAGGTCAAAATTTATTGTTTTCCATTTAATTTCTTATTTATAAAATTAAAATTATTCTTATGGGTTAAGAAATACATTTGGCATGTCAATTTAGAGGAAATTATCCAAATATTAAAATATATAGTCTTATCAAGCCTAAGCCTTTTAGTCATCTACAATTTATCAATCTCTCATTAGAAATTAATTTAAACATTTAGAGGATATACCCTAAAGTTTTTAAATCTAAAATATGTCAAAGGATCAAGCCCCAAGATAAGTCTAAATAGAATTTTCAAGGTCAAGTCATATGTTTTAAAGTGTAGAAATCCATACGTAAGACTACAGTACATGCTAGTATAACATAGAATTGCACAAACTCAGTTAGGTGGGAGAATTATTTTTAATTTGACTTCCTAATTTGGATTATTGAATATGTAGGTAGCACTATGCATAGCAATTGGCTAAGGTTATCTCAAGCCTTATTTTTCACTCCTTGTCCCTATTTTACAATTTTTATTTAATGACAAACTAAGGATTGAAGTAAGGAGAAGCATAAAAGAGACATTTGTGTGGTATACAATACATCTACATGCACATGAAACCTTATCAAATGGAAGAGTAATAATCACAACTATCAAAAATTAATACAAGCATGAAATCTACTTTTACACTCTATAAGATATTATTACACTAAACATGCATCCAATAAATTCATAATTATCTAGGATTATATAGACACTCTATTTTCAGATCTAATCAGTCACATGCCTTTCTTGATCATTTTTAGGACTGTATTCAACTACAAACTTTCATAGACCTAAAAAAGGATAAGTATTTCTTTCCTCTAGTGTTTTCTTTAAATATAAAGTTATTATATTTATATAGTTACACTCATATTTTTTTAGTTATTATACATCTTAATCAATCTAAATATTCTATTAGTTTTATCCTATTAGGGTCAAATTAATCCAAAAAATAAATAAAACATATTAGTGAACTCATTATTTATAAAGAAAATAACACACCTTAGGTTCTTGTAGGGTTTATTTTTTCTATCACTAGAGTTTTAGATTTATTTATTTAACTCTAGTTTTTATATCCCTTTCTTTGATCTTGTATTAGGATTAGTATTTTTTCTTCTCGTCCTTACCATATTTGGGTTTACTAAATTTATATGAGTATGCATGCTAAAAACCTTGGTTTCTCTTATCATATGAATTTCCTATTATCTACTCAAATTAAAATGGATATAATGAATGAAATGGAAATGATATTTTTATATTAATCTCAATGCCTTTGAAATCAAAAATAATGATAAGAGTGATATAGTTAATTAACATCTTCATCCTTGATAATAAATATCAAGATATGCAAGATTGGATTTTGGAGCTTGAGCAATTGGTTTATAATTTACACCATTTATTTGATTCTACACATTTTCCATATCATGAGAATCTTATCTCTACATTATACAAGTTTATACTAGAAAAACATTTAAAGCAATATGGTTTGGGATTAATATATCTACAAAAAATTGGATACAATGGCCAAGGATTAGGAAAATATGACAAAACATCACTAATCATGTGGCCTTATTTAATAAAAAAGGTAAATAATTCCTAAGATATATAAATGATCCAAAATTCAATAAGGAAAATGAGACAAAAATTATGCATATTTATATGCATTTTCAGAAGGCCTCAAAAAGAGGTCATATTGATATTTGTATTTAAAATAAGGCTAGTTATAAATAATAATTTTAAAATCATAAAATAAATTAGAATATCTTATTTTCCCCACAAAAAGGATAGTTTTCACGATTGTGTGAGCTTCATCATTAGATATTACACAAGCTACTTGATTGACATATTATATCTCTCACTCCCCACAAAGAGGTTGATATGAGTAAGTTTCTATTTAAGGTATTTAATGTCAATGCACATTGTAAGTATCATACATGAACATGATATTTTATGTATATATGCTTTACAATAATACATAAGATACAAGATCTAATCTATAAATGTATATTGAACTCAATAATACGAGCTTATCAACTCATGACTTGAGTGCATAGCTTGGAAATTATACTCTATAAAGGGTTTCATAGCCACTATACACACATTATATGATATATAAATTTAGTTTACAATTACTTAAAACTACTATAATCATTGGTAATACACATTGTTAGTATGGCCATGATAGTGATGAAGAATAATGTATGATGTGAGATTATTTCTCAAATATAGACATGGATACATATGGTGATCCTTGATCATGGTAAGTGACATTAATACCACTTGATATAGGTATTACATTATAGGATAATTGTTTAACATTTCATAACATTCTTAAAAACCTTGAAAAATTCAAACAAAACAAAATTATCAAATAATCAAAAGCTAGGACTTATGTATGGCATGCATTGGTTATTTACATGTTTTGTTTATGATATATCCTATATAGTACATTAAATATCTAGTTTTATATGCACATTCATATCACTATATAAAAGAGTGAGATAAAAAAACATATGTTTTATATATGACATGCACACACAAATGTGGGACATGCCTATACCTAGGAGCTACCTTCCTACACTAAGGGCATCTTGATACTCAGAATATGTTTTATCATTCTATGAATATTTACATTGATCATATTGAGATAATTTATATTCATTATATATGAATTTTTATAATTCATACTAAGATTATTATTTCTTTGGATACTATATTTTTAAATATTTGATGATCACATACATTGATTATTTATTTTATCCTTTATTATTCTATGTATGATTGATGTCATTACATGTTACATGGTGTGATGCTTAATTTTTTATTAAATTATGTGAATATTTCTCTATTTTTGATTCACTATCATTTTTTGTGACATTTTATTATCCATTATGTGTGTTTATTGTGTGTGTGAAAGATGACTATCCATTGCGTGTGGCCCTTAGCCTTGTGTGACATTTGATTGTTCATCGAGTGTGGATTATTTCTTTATTTGACATTGAGTGCTATTGTATGTGATTTATTATGTGTGTCATGTCCATGAAACTATGAGTGACTCTATTTTATATATGTGGATAAATATATGGTTTTTTATTTAGCTTGTTTTTCCATAATCCATATCACACACTCTTCATCTTGTTTGTGGTGCCATGATACATATCATGTATCTTACATGTATTTATTATGAAATTTATGGATGACCATTTCTATATCAACTATTTATTGCATTCCTAATTCATATATCTATATTGACATGACACATATATACCTTAGGATGCATGTTCCAGTCATACTCAGATGATGTATTCTTACTAAGATGACATATTTTCCACATGTTTGTACATTATTTACACTTATATATTTTTATATACAACATGATGCATATAACTAATTTATTTTTAGATAATTAATTTTAAGGCTATATTACTCACATATAAAGGAGGTATACACATTGGATTTTATTAGATATTGAGCCTTTATAGTCATAGAAAATTCAGATTTTGGGTACATCTTATTTTAAAATAATAAAGGTTTACGTAGATTATTATAGGTTTTACTTAGATTATGAAATGTTTAACATGGGCATATGCAAGGCATATTTTAGATATTTTATTGGAATATGAGTTATATTTCACAAATTGTATGAGATTATTGCATATATTACATGACTTAGATTACACAAGTTAGATTAGGGCCATCTTCAAGGCATATGTTAGATATTTTATAGGATTATGAGTTGTATTTCATAGATTATATGAGATTATTACATATATTACATGACTTATATTACATAAATTCTCATATTGGGGACATATTCAAGGCATATGTTTACGCATGTGCATATGTCATAATACTTTGGACTATGATTACATGGGTTATTGGATTGGAAACATATGCAAAGCATATGTGACACATTTTACAAAAACATATACTTAGGTATTAAATAAATTCAAGCATATAATCCATCTATAGTTAATGATCATAAATTTTACATATATTCTTTGGTATTTCTCAAACATAGCTTAGATTTATTCGAACCCTTAGTGGATTAGTTTTCTTATATATAGTGATTAGTGTGGGGTTGAAGCTATGTGTGAATTAAAATGTAGGTGATTATTAATTTCAAGTGAGGGTTATGGAGTATTAAAATCAAACTATGTTTTTATGTTATCATCTACGAGGGAATAATCACCCCATTCTCTATTGTATCAAAAATATAGCTTGGTTTGCATGCACATAGGTTTTCATGGAGAAATGTACATGACATATTTCATTTTTGAACACACCCATCATGGTTATCCTTAGGTATCACATTTTATCCTTTTACTCTATCAAATTCATTACTAGAATAAAAGGGGTAAAATATAGACACTCATATTTTGTATTAGACACTTGAAAATGTGTAATTTAATAAATCTCAAGCATACTTGACTTATTCACATACATGAATCTTGGTCACATTCTTCCTTATCCATTTAATCATACATGGGCATGACCCTTCCAAATGTTTACTATTAATACACATGATTTTTTTAGTCCATGCCTATAAAAATTAATATCATTATCAAATTGTCTTCTAATCACAAATCCATATTCCTATTATGTGGATAGGTTTGTATTTCCAAAACAATTCCTTCATCATGGACCTATCCACTTATGTTAGACCTATATGTATTCCCTTTAATGACTAGTTTAAATTTTTCAAAATGTTCATATGGGTCAGTTCATACATTTCACATATTGGTTCAAAGGAAATTACCCAAAGATTAATATTCAACTATATAATCATATCAATCTTATGCCTTTTGATCATTTGTATCTTATCTATCTATCACTATAAAACACTTTACACATTAAGAAGAACTACCTAATGTTTTTCAATAAAAAATTCATTCAATGAGCAAGCCATAAGCTAAGTTTCAATACCATTTGTAAGGTCCATTCATACATTATTAAGTGTTGAAATACATACATAGGATTGCACTACATGTTAGTATTGCATTGGATTACATACACTCAATTAGGTGGTATAACTACATATGGTTTGAATTCCATCTTTAGAGTACTGGATAAAGATGTACAACTTATCCAAATGGGGTGACTAAAGTTATCTCAACCCTTACATTTCACACATTTTCCCTATTTTATAGTTCTTATTTAGTGCACAACTATGATTTGAAGAAAGTACAAGGAGAAAAAAAACCTTTAATGTAAGATCAAATACATATGAATGAATATAAACCATTAGTAGACATAGGTGCAATAGTCAAAGCTATCATAGATCAAAATAGAAATGTCGGATAGTTCCACACCCTTTTAGACAATGTCACATTCTGAAAGCATCTAGGAAGTGTGGACTTGTATAGGCTCGAGTAGACACTTTGTTTCTATATAATAGTAGTCATGTGCCCTTTCCTAATAATTATTTAGGGATATATTATTCTATAAACCAAAACAAACCCAAATCAAGATAAATACCTCATTCCTTTATTATTTTCCATAAATAATAAGTTATTATATTTTATTAGTTACTCTGATATTTTTTGGTTATTGTGCATATTAATAAACATGAGTATTCTATTAGGTTCATCCTATTAGGTTAAAATTAATAAAAAAATAGATAAAATAGTGATGGTTTATAGAATTACATGCATAAAAAATCCTTGGAATCACACATAGACATAGTTTACAAGGAGGGACAATGGCTTGTATGGAATTATAGAATAGAAATATATTCAGACAAATTTGGTAGTGACTATAGAACCTTTTAGTGAATATAATCCTAGTCAATATGGTCCATAGTCTAATGATTTTATTTAGGCATGACTATATACCCTTTTACTAATCTGAGTGACACTTTAACTATTTTCTCACCCTTTTAATCACTTGCATTCAGTCTTAGATTATTCCTTTTACATTCAAATTTATGTTTATTTATAAATTTCACATAGTATGAATTAGTTTAAATTTATATATTATTAAGTTCACATAATAAAAAATAATGTAAAATATAATAATTAGAAATTAAAAATTATATTTGAAACCCTAAAAAATAAATATAAAATCTTAAGAAGGTACAATGAAACCATAAGGGAAACCTCGAGTATTCTAAAATTGAGGAATGATGATTTCATAATTTTATTTTAACTTATTTTATATTTTATTTAACCCTAAATTTTAGATAGGGGATAGGGTTAAGCATATATAAAATATTAAGCATAAGGGAAATAAACATATCTATAGCAATCCAATTAATCATAAACTTAGATAAATGAATATTACAAATTAAATATTAAGATATGCTAAAAATAGTAGAGTACAAATATTAATATATATTTCAATAAAGGTACTCATCTAGTTTATTATGTTTGTGTGGAACTAAATAGTAATAGGCTGAAAATAAAATGAATGAATATTCTAAAACAGTCCTTGGATTCTAAAAATATTACTTTTTTTGGCATTGGACACTTCTATCATATTTGGATGGTTATATTGACACAGGTGTCTAGATATAATACATGTGTTCAACAAATAATAGTGACTGTAACTAGATTATTCTAGGTTTTCTATCAACTTATTTTTAGTATATTCAGATCTCATGCAAAGGATGTTAATAATTGTGAATTGATCAAACCCTGACTCTTCACCCTTGGAATGATATATAAAAAATGGGTTAGTGGGATCATGTTGTTAAGATGCCACAAAATACCCCTATGTCAATTATCATTTCCTATATTTCCACTACTCAAAAGAGGGCCTCAAAATGATGTAGTTCACCTTGATGTGTGGGAAAGTGTTTGCATGAGGGTGAAATATACTATATGTGGATGCATGTGATGACCTAGCTTGTTATTTGGAAAATATGGCTCATGTAATGCTCTTAAATTGATCTAAACTTGTAGTATGATTGATCTTATGACTAATATGGAAATAGGGATAAATAGGGTAGATTTTTGCACTTAAATGCTTGATTGAATGCTTTATGGTGTATTACATTGTGACTTATACATGATTTATAGGTGAATAATGAATGAGGGTTGATATTTTATATATATCAATCCATTTTGGAAATATATCATATTAAATCACTTAGTCTAACCTTTAGGATATGATTCTTTTTCAAATTGGATGACTTTTGGGCACTAGACACTTGGTAGAAGGCTAGACATTTTTGTTGATGTAGGTGTCTAATTATGGCCAGAACGATCTTGGGAGATAGATAACGTGTACATGTCTAGAACTAGAAGTGAAGGATGGACATCAGGTTTAGATATTTTTTCATAGTATGGAAGGCCTAGATCATCATAATAACAAGGGTCAAACTAAGAGAAAAGTAATTAGGCACAAAGAGATAGTGAACACAAGCCTTTCAGTAGTGGGAAGGTTTATAATTAAAGGGTTCATCCATGATATATATTTACCAAGTGTAAAATAATGAGATGATAAATAAATTATATTTTAGTATCTACATTCCCCTGTTTAATACTATAATGCATAAGGATGAACTTATTAGGTTACAAAAAAATAAATGCCTACCTATATGTGTACAACACACCTTACTTTTACTTGGGCACACTTTGAATGAACTTTTTGGTGTATGAATTATAACCATGATCATCTTACAGTATAATTCAGTGAATATAATCTAAAATTTTAAATAATTAAAATGCTTGAAAATAAAGAGAGATAGGAAGAAGTACACCTATGTGTTGATGCAATCATGTTTCTTCTTAATGCTTTAACTTGGTAAAGATGTTTCCTTATTAATAATTAGATATAATGGAGGTTAAAAGATAAACCTTGGAGATATTAAGAGGGAGATTGGAAGGTTTTATTCCCCTAATCTGATAAAAGGATGAGTTATAAAATGACGATTGAGATCATTACATCTCAATCACATAACTTAAGTGGAAATGTAATTTGGTGAGGGTGAGTGATTTAATCAACTCATGCTATAAATTTGGTGAGTTTGGATGATTTAATCACTTTAAACTATAAATATGGCGAGGTTAAATGATATAACCACTTTAACCTATCATAATAACCCACTAATGTAGTATAAAAGGCTCGATAATAGTACATCCTAGTGTAATTGATGCATGTTGGTGAATAGTAGAATTGTTAAATTTGCATTTTTTGGTGAAATAACATGAAATATTCACCTAATATATGTATCAAGAAAAAATATGGGTATAATAGTAATACCATTGTATATAATTCTACCAAAAATATTCATCTGAATCATATAAATATGAAATATAAAAAATTAGAAATTAGTGCAAGTGTGGAGGACATGTTTTTATCACATGCCCCACTAAATTTGGAAAATATGAGAACTAGTGTAAATTTGTAGAACATGTTTATATAACATGCCCCCCACTATAATCTAAAACTATGTAAATGTGTAACCATGCCTTTATGACATGACCCCATTGATATGCCACCCTTTAAAGGGGATGGAAAGTAGAATATGATAGTTAGCTTACCTCAAAAAGATAAGATAATTGTATAATCTATGTTTGTATCATGTAGCATATATGATTAACATGTCTAGGTAGATATAAAATTGAATCACATAGTATGTGATCACATCAATTCATAAAATGCATGATACAGATCATGGCAACTTCTATAGAGTAACAATATAATATAAACAAGAAATCAATCTCACACATAAGGAAATTCAAAAAAATCAAAGGAATGGTCCAAGTAGACCTCATACAAGGGGCATGTTTAATTCATACAAAATCAAAAAGGATATTAATTAGTCAAATTTCCAAATTACATAGAATGACATATTAAAATGTCTAAACAACAAATAATGGAAAAGGGGCCAATAAAAAAATAAAATAATCAAATGTTCCATAAGAAAGATAATAAAAAGTAATTAAATACACTAAAGTAAGTGAAAATATAAATAGATGACAAATAAATAACTAACATAAGCATATCATACTAGTCCCTGCATATATATGTTATAAAAACATGTAACGTAACATAGTATATCAAGTACACCATGAAATATAAAATCATGGATATATGCATGTGTAAATATATATTATTAAAAATGATAATATAAAATTATCATATAATAATATAACCTGGGTGTATCATGATCAAATAAGAATATGCCCCCAACATACGTATGTTGTGAGTAAATGGAAGGACCAACTTCTATATATGCATATATCATGTTTTTGGGTAAGCATGTGCCACACTCAAATTGTGAGAAACATATGTGTATATAGAATGGAAATCATATTATATTTACGAACATGATGTAAACACAAAATTTATAGCTACAATGGAACCCATTACTATAGTATAAAAGGCTCAATAATAGTACATCCTAGTGTAATGGATACATCCTAGTGAATAGTATAATTGGTAAGTTTGCATTTTTGGGTGTAGTAACATGAAATATTCACTTCATATATGTCTCAATAAAAAATATGGGTATAATAATAGTACCATTGTATATAATTCTATGAAAAACACAAAACACAAATACATCCTTTGTATAGCTCAAACACAAAATGCTCAAACACAAAACACAATTGCATTCCATCTCAATTGTATTCAATGAAACCCAATTGTTGAAACACATATATCCTTTTTCAATTTTGTGTTGGTACTAATAAAATAAAAATGGGCTTACCCAATATGATCAAACCAAAAATTCTACCTAAATTCAAAAATAAATAAATAAATAAATTGGGCACATCTGCAACTGGAAGATTTTGCTAATTTTATGGAGAAGATTAAAGGATATGATAGGAAGTTATCAATCATGTTTACAAAATCTTAGGAGGATAGATCAGTTTATATCAATTTATTTACTCTTTGAATCATAAATAAACTCATTTCTCATGTTACTAGGTTGGTGATTGAAGAAACCAAGATTTACAACTCGTCAAGAGATTTTGAAAGGGACAAAGAGACATTCCTTGAGGGAGAGAAATTAGAACTAATTCACAATGGATTTGAATGGGAATCCTTTCCCAAGATGTATGTAGAGATTTAATTTCATTTAATGAATTATATAACCCTATAAGTTGGGCATAATGTAGTTAGATGGTCTTTATTTAAAATGTTGAACTATTTCAGGCATGGTGTGCTCTTTAGTCTTCCTTTTTTCATTTTGAAATCTATGGAAGTTTTAATCATGAATTTTATACATGGAAATTACTAAACTCCAAGAAATTAATGGGTGATATACCTAATTTTTAAATATTTTAAGGGAATGAATCAAATAATCCCAGACATTACTTAGCCCCAGAAGGAAGGTGCAGAGGATGCACCTATTGATATTAAAAAAATTAAGAAAGTTTGGATAAAATACCCTAGTAGTTCGAGTAGGGTTATTGAAATCATTAAAAAAATTGTGGATAATAGGACTAAGTATGTTTAAGTAAATAAACCAAAGCCACATGATAACATAAATACATGTATTCAGAGTGTTTCAAAGCCAATAGGGGTTAGTCAAGGGAAATAGGGCACGCAGAGAAAAATTGGAGATTTGGCTAGGGATTGTATTGTTTTAAAAGAGGTTATATAGGTTTTAGGGGAGGGATGAAATTAATTTTAATAATAAAATAATTTGTCTCAATAATTTATTTCAGAGGATACAAAAAGTGTGCTTGAAGATTTATCCATTGGCAAAGGGGAGACCTATCAAAACAAGTAGTTGAAGGATTATAATGAGGCCTTAAATAAGTTGGTGACCTATTTTAAGGGTAAGGAGAACTTAGATAAGATATTTGAAGAGTTTGATCTTCAAAAATATATATTTCATTGGTTTATGAGATAGATTACATAGCTTAAAGGTAAGGTGAATTCCCTATAGTAGGAAAACATAAGGATGAATCAAATCTATTCAATCAAGGAGGAGGTTCAATAAATTTAGAGTCTCTCATTTTGGGTGGAGTTGCTAGAATAGGATGATGAGAAAATTCATAAAAATATAATTTATTTAGTAAATTACAGCAACGTTGTTATGTATGAGGGCATTCAAAATGTTGAAAATCTATGATCCCATCTCAGGGAACCTTTTGAGCCCAAGTTCATTGGCAAAGGGAAAGGAAGAAGGGGAAGTGCAATGGATCCTACTACATCATGGATAAGGATAAAATATTGATTCAAATTGACATGAACCTTAAAAATATGAAATCTTGTTGGGATGATGTTTTTGGTAGTTTATATTTATACTAGTTCTTTTGTTCTTTTGTTGTTTTTAGTTGGTTTCTTGGCTATTTTTTGGCTGTATCTAGGCATGTTTGGTCTTATTTCTTGTTTGGTCTTTGTTATACCTTGGTATCTTCTCTATTTGTACTTATTATAGATTTTGGGGACCCTAGATCAAAAAAATCCCTCCATTTAACCTGAATAAAAAAAACATGAACCAAATAACATAGATGCCAAGGAGCTAATAAGACATGTAAATGTTGAATATTTTTGAAGTTTTGAATTATTTGAATGTTTTTGTGTTTTCTAATTTTTTTAATTTTTAGATGTAATATTTACACAAGTGAATAATGTTCATTGGGTTCTTGAGAGATTTTCCTTAAATTTTAGCTAGGTGGTATATGCCTTTTCCCAACATTTTTGTAAAGATGAATGGGCCCAACCATTTGGTTTTAAATTTCCTTATTTATTTTTATCTTGGTGTTATTTTTATTTTAAATTAGTACCAGCTCACCCACAAAAAATTCACATAGCTGAATTTTTTTGTGATATGCTTGTTTAATGTGATCTTTATAATCTTAAAAGTGTTCAGTTTATTGTGTGTGTTTCTCACATAATTTTTATAGTTGATGTAATCTCTTTTCTCAATATTCATTATCTTTTATAATATCCTTAAAATAAACATGCAAGGAGGGTACTCAAATCTACATAGGTATAATTTCCTCTATACCATAAACTAAAGAATAAGGTGTGGCTTGAGTAGGTGTATGAACACTAGTGCGGTATACCCATAAGGCATATGCCATCAATTGGTGATAATTTGTATTTTAATGTTCAATTAATTTCTAAGTATTTTTACGGTGATTTTTTTTTGTTAATTTTGCTTGACCATTACTTTGTGGGTAATAAGGTGTATGAAAAATGTGTTTGATTTTGTATTTTTTGCAAAAAATTCCTCATTATTTTATTTTTAAATGAGGATGCATTAATGGTAATTATTATTGAAGGTATGCTAAAAGCGGATATGATATTAGTCATTAAAAACCTACATATGTCATCCTATTTGGTAAAATTAAGTGAAACTTTCTCCACCCATTTTGTAAAATATTATATAGCTATGATTATGAATTTATACCCACCTAAAGATACGAGATTTATTTTTCAAATCAAGTCAAATACCCATAAGGATAAATTCCATGATGATATGATCAAATATAACTTGTGATATGAAGCATGGCTTAAATTAATATATTTATAGAATTTTAAACATAATTTGGCATGTTCAATACATTCATGTTCCATTTTATGGGGCATGGCCTTGCCAATGAAGTGTCTGCCACACTCATTATCATGAATTTATAGGAGTGTGGTTCATTATTAATATTTTATTAGGCACCAATGTAATTTCCAATCAAAACAACATTTGAATAAATCATTTCCAATAATAACATAACAAAGTTCCTTGCATTGTAGTTTTCATTTGTCATTCCATGTAAAATTATTTGGTGTGTAAGTCTGATATAGAAAATTATAAATTTCGTTATACCATTATGTATTTATAGAACTATGTGTAATATAAATAACTATTAAGGCGTCCATTTTGTTTGATATAATTGAAGGATACCATAATTGATCTATTGTAAAATTTATGTAATCATATTTATGTTGCATTAGCTATTGCATCCACATGATGGTTATGTTTTCATGGGATACTATCAAGGGAGAATGTTTTGAATGTGTCTTTAAATATATCCGGTAGTAAGTTATATTCCTTGGTTTGATAAATATTGGTAACTTAATTAACAAAAAACTAAGAGCCACCAAAAACCTGAATATTCTTGATATGAAGTTTTTGTGAAATGGATAATTTGATTATCAAGGCCTCATATTCTATGATATTATTGGTATAATAAAAGACTAATATATAAGATAATTCAATGTAGTCACCCTTGGATGTAAAAAATATGATTCCTACACCTACACTAGTTATACATCTAGATCTATCAAATGACATCATCCATGGGTTATGGGATATGTTATATGCTATTAATTCATCATAGAAATCCTTGATAATTGGGAAAGGATAAAATAATGGGGTTGTATCTAACTGATCAAATACCACTTGACATTTTAATTGATTTGAGATATAAAATTGAGATCAAACTCTATGAGTTGTACCACCCATTTGGCTATTTGACCAATTAGGTGTGTTTTGTTCATGATAAAATTTAATGGGTCTTCTTTAATTATAACATGGATCTCATTGTTGATAAATTCATGCCATAATTTTGTGTATAAAATACTAATGTTGGGAATAAATTTTATGTGGCTATGTATTTTATTTTTAATCAACCAATTGATAGATTATATAATCAATTGCACATTCTTTGTGATTAACATCATATTATACTAATAAGGCCTTCAAGGCCTCATGAGTAGCTGAGATATAAATGAGAAAAGGTATATCTAGTATAGGAGGCATGAGAATTAGTCATATTGTTAAATATTCCTTTATTTTATCAAAATATTGTTGACAAATGTCATCCCATATAAATTTGTTATCCTTTTTTAGAAATTACGTGAAAGGGATTTTTTCATCCAACTTAGAAATGAAACATCGAAATGCTTGAATTACACCTTGTAAAAATTGTAATTATTTTAAATTAATTAGTGGTGTCATCTAAATAATATATTTATTTTTTTGGATCAAGCTAAATTCCCCAATAATAAATAATGTACCCAAAAATCTTTCCATAAGATACTTCAAAATCCCATTTTTTTGGATTTAACAACATACTGAATTTTCACAAGTGTTCAAATATTTGGCATAGATATTCAACATGGTATTTTTGGATCTTGGATTTTAAAATTAAATCATCAACATAATATTTAACAATTTTATTGATAAAATCATGGAAAATGTGTGTCATTTCCCTTTGATATGTTGTATTGGCATTTTTGAGTTGGAAGGGCATGACAATATAACAAAGTGCTCCCCATAGGGTGGTAAATGTTGTCTTTTCTTAATCTAATATGTTACTTTCTATTTAATTATATCTATAAAAATAATCCATAGAATAAAATTACTAACATCTACATATAGAATCAATAATCATGTCAATGTTAGGTAATGGAAAGTCATCTTTTGGACAAGATTTATTTAAGTCATGATAATTAGTGCGACATCAAATGGAACCATTAGGCTTAGTGATAGGTAATATCTTAGAAACCCAATCAAAATGACTAAGTAATACTATGAATCATTTGTATAAGATTATTTGAATCTCATATTTTACCAGTAATGCCACCTTGGGATGCATTTTATGAATCTTTTGTTTAACATGATTTGCATCTATATATAATACTATATTATGTATTTCCAATGATGGGTCAATCCCATGCATATCTAAGAAATCCAAAGTAAATAGATATAGGTAATCATGTAGGACTTGACAATATTATTTTACTTCATCATCATACATCATTTCAACAAGTAATATTGGTTGAGGATCTTTATCTGTTCCATAGTTATATTACATCATTTATTTGTTCAACAAAGTGAATCATTCTATGATATATGGTGTAGTAGGAATAATATTATATGCATCATGTTAGATATTGGTATCATCACTATCACCAAAGTAATAATGATCAGAGGTGGCATAGTTAAACCTATTATTATGATAGAATAAGGGAATATACTCATATGCCCCCAAGTACTCTAGTAATGACTCATCATTTGAGAACTCATCCAATATCAAAATTTATGGTGAAGTATTTTCATCAACGAGATGAGGGTTTAAATATTTTATATCTATTTAATAGGTAGGTACATTCATAGATTATAACTTAGTTCTAAAAAAATAGGGTGTACTATGAGTAACTTGTTTGTTAGTTACATATTTTTTTGTAAAACCCAAGCCTTGTTGATTTGTATTTTTTATAGGAGAGATAGGATGGGCTATACCTTGTTTACTTTTTCCCAATCCTTGTCCTTTGTATTCATATTTTAAAAACTATTGAGAGCCAAAATAGTGGTTATATGGTTGTGGTATATTATTATTCATTTGTTGGACCATCATACAATGTTTGAAGGGATAATTATCTATTGGACATGTGTAAATAAATCCCTAGTTGCTGAATGTTAAGCATGCATGCAAAGTAAATGGAACCTTATACATCTTGTGTATCCAATTTCATCCCAAAAATATGTTTTAGATTAAGGTAGAAATAGGTTTTGAAGGGACCTCGAAACCCTTAACAAAAGGAGAAAGATAAAACATAAACGTCCACATGCAAGCCAAAAGCCTACTTCACCGAAGTAACAAAACCAACATATAAAGACCGAAAGCTATCAAACGAACAACCATAGTTATCCCCCAAGTTTTACAGAGACCTATAAACTCCATAGTAAAAGTTCAAAAAACTAGGTACCAAGACTAGAAAACACAACCAACTAGCAGAACCAACTAAAAGAACCAGGAACTATTCTTCCAGTTCCAATATCATCTTCACTGCTTCCTTACCTTTCACAACAGTGTCCTGGATGGAAACAGTCACCTGCGTAGATCCCTCTTACATTGCTTTCATTCTTGAGCTTGGTCTAGTTCTCTTGCTAGGCCCCTCCAAAGTTTTGATTTCCTCATTTGCTCTTTTGCCAATGTTTACCACAGCAACACAAATGCTAGAGGTTACCTCCTCCATCTTTATTCTGCTTTCCTTTATGAGTTCCCTTAGGTTTTTCTCATACTCTTTGAGTTTTATGGGAGTATCCATCATCTACTTTTCCATGTTATTGACTTTGTTCCATACTGCCTCCTGTTTACCCTCCATTATTTCCATTTTCCTATTAATTTTCATAATCTCCTTATACGTCCATAAATCGAATTGAAGGGTAGCATCAGCTTTACAATTGGCCATTCTAGTAGGTTCGTCATTCTGCCTTTTGTCTCTCAAATCTTCTATGTTATTTTTAGGATTGCTTCCACCTTCTTCCATATAATCCTTCGTTTCCATTCGTTTTTGTTCCTTTATTTCAGCAGGGCTTACATTTTTGTTACTAACTTCCTTTACTTGAGCTCCCATTTCCAATATTTGGTTAGCAACCTGAACTAGATTTTCCTTCTCATTATTTGAATCAGGGTCCACTGCAGGGTCATCTATATCTTTATCCATTTCCTCAAACACTTATTGGTTTTCCTCAGACTCATGGTTGTTGTTTTCAGACTTTTCCTCTATAGTGACTCCTTCTTTCTCATTCTTATCTTGCGCTTCTTCTTCCTCACTGGAACTTGAATGCCCACTTTCTGTTCCTCCATCTCCCTCCAAGCTCTCCTCCCCCATGTTTTCAAAACTTTCCCACTCTGTTTCCTCATTAGCAGTCTGGTTATTGACACTTGGGAGTTTGAATTTAGCTTTTTCATTCCCTTTTACTATTTCTTTCTTTTTGCTCCTAAGGTCCTTGTATTTTCCCAAGTAAGGATTCTTTACAATGGCCTTATTCTTACAATGCCCTTCAATTATAAGAATTAACCCCTCATGCAGGATGGGACGAGATTCCTTTTTCTTATGAGCAAATAGACTTTGGAGCAAAGAAAAATGCAGATAAAAAGGAAAGGAGATTCTTGCTTTGTGTCTGAAGTGATTGAGGAATACAAAGTGAAATTTGTGGACTCTTTTGCTTCTTCCATCAAGTATGAAGTACTCATGGATATAGCATAACCCTCCAGATGCCCTTAATCTGCTCCGATTCAAAAAAATCTCCACTTTTTTTTAGCTGCTGCTCCTCAGCATCCGTTTTAGGGAATTTACAGAAAGCCTCATTGGAAATGCTTGTTTGCTTTGAAAATTTTATTCCCTCCATTGGAAGTCCCATCACCTCCGCTATGAATTCCTCAGTGAGATTCACCGTAATGCCATGCAAGGTAACCCTATCATCAGCCCAATTTTTGAAAAATGCTGTTGTGATATGGGGTTTTGAGCCATGAAGTCATTCCATGTAACTCACAACCTTTCCTCTCTGTAGTATCTTCCAGACATCTTCTTTAGCTTTCCACTCTTCACAATATTTGGGTTCCTGGTTCCTTGGTTCTCCTTTCCTATTACAAGCCATACGTATCTCCTTTACTGCCTGAACCCTGTCAGCTAAATAATGAACCCAACTATTACCAATTTGGGCTAGAACTCGCCTATATTTTGGCACATTTGGAGTCCTCCTTGTGTACTCTAGAATGTTTTTGATTAATGAGTGTATATCTTCCTCTGTGAATCCACTCCCCCAAATCATTACTTTTTATCCCAATCTGATCTCTCCCTCCTTAGCATGAATTGCATCATGATGAATGAGCACTCAAAGATCCACATTCTTGTTTAATGTCTCTTTCTAGCTCACCTTGTGTCCTGCTCGAACTGTATGATTTGCTAGCCAATCAACAACTCCATTTTCTTCACGGTAAGTATGGGTAATAGTGACTTTCTCAAAAAATTTAATTAAAGTTTTCATTTCCATTATCATAGCCTCAATTGACCATGAGATAGAATTTTTATTGTTTAAGATATTTATGATATTCAAGGAGTCCCCTTTCAACCATAATTTAGAATATCCTGATTCAACTGCTAACTTAATGGTTTGGAGGGTAGCACAAGCTTCAGCAATATGGCAGTTCGACTTACCAATGGGAATTGCAATAGCATTGATTACGTTTCCCATATGGTTTCTCAATACTCTTCCACATCCTACATTCCTCGGGTTTCCTTTAGTAGCTCCATCAAAGTTCCCTTTGATCCACCCATGAGGGGGGACATTCCAAGTTACACCAAGTCTAGGATTTTCATTTTTTACATTAGGCTTTTATGATCTTAAAGGATTATCAATTTGAAAGGTAGGATTAGGATCCCTTTGCAATGAAAAATTCTCCTTGATAGCTCTAATGATGCTCTGCCCCACTACCCATCCTGGAAGTTCTTTACTTCTAAATATATGATTATTTCTTTCTTTCCATATTCCCCACCAACTATGGGGAAGAGTTAGTTTCCATAAAAAAAGAACATCAGGGTTCTTTGAGGGACAGTACCAACTTTTAAAAGATAGGTCCACACTTTTATGTTGAACCCAAGCAATATCCCAAAGATTGAGGATTTCTTTCCAAACTAGCTGCGTAAAGGAGTAGTTCACAAACAAGTGATCTCTATCTTCAAAGCCTTTTTTGCAAAGAATACACCTATTCACTATATTTATTCCTCTTTTCTATAAGTTATCAAGAGTCAAGATTTTGTTTTGGAGAAGGGTCTAGAAGAAGATTTTTATTTTAGGGATGAGTCCCTTGATCCAAGCCTGTGTCCATAGTGGTTGGTTACCATTTCCCTTTGAAGTAAAGATGGTAGAAACTTTAAATTGCCCACTAGGCTCATCCTGCCAAACAATCTTATCTTCAAGATTAGGATAGAGGGAGATAGCATTGAGGGATATTTGAATATTATTGAAACCTTGATCAATATCATTAAGGTTCACCCATGATATGTTCTACTAGTATTGATTAACCATTATTCCATATCTTTGCTTACAACGATCAATTACTTCTCTATTTTGGAATTCTTCTATCAAAGGGATTTCTTTTAACCAAGCATCCTCCCAGAAATTCACCTTTTTTCCATTACCTACTTTCTAGGAGTTTCCTTTTTCTAAGATTTGTTTAGTACCCTGAATAACCCCCCATATAGAAGATGGATGGGTTACATCAGGGTAAGAAAAGAATTCAGAGAGAGATTTTGCATTAAATAAATACTTTTGCTTCCAAATTTTGCTCCATTCTTTGTTTTCATGAAAAACCCTCCATCCCTATTTTGCTAAAAGAGCTATATTCATACTCCTTATTTTCCTTATTCCTAGTCCTCCTTCCCTAAAAGGTTTACAGATGTTTTCCCAGGCAATTAATGGCATTCTCCTTTTTTCCTCTGTACCTATCCAAAGAAAGTTTCTCTAGATTTTTTCAATTGCTTCTACAAATTTGGTTGGAATTCTGAAAAGACTTAAAGCATAAGTAGGTATGCTTTGAAGACTTTCTTTGAGAAGGGTTAGCTTTCTATCCTAACTGAGGAAATTTCCTTTCCATCCTGTAAGTTTCTTATTGAATTTATTAATGAGATCTTCCCAAAAGGCTTCAGGGACTTTCATCCCTAGAGGGAGACCTAGATAAGAGAATGGGAAAGACCCAATAGAGCATTCAAGGATTTTATCTATTTTGTTATGTCTCTGAATAGGGGTATTAGTGAAGAACACTGTGCTTTTATTCCAATTAATCAACTATCCAGTGGCAGATGAGTATAAATTTATAGCTTGCTTCAAAGTTCTAGCTTCCTTGACTTCAGATTACCCCATGAAGATAGTATCATCAACAAATTGTCCATGGAAGCATATAAGAGGATGAGAAGAGGGTTTAAGACCCTTAAAAAAGCCTTTATGAACTAAGTCTCCTATATATCTTCCCATACAGTCAGCCATAATTACAAATAGAATGGGTGATATAGGGTCCCCTTGTCTCAATCCCCTTGATGGATTAAAGAAATGGGTTGAGCTCCCATTTACCAGTATAGCAATTGAAGTTGTTGATATCAACTGATAAATCATATCTACCACCTTTTGTTCAAATCCAAAAGCTGTTAAACTATTTGAAAGGAATAACCAGTCCACCCTGTCATAAGCTTTTACAATATCAACTTTCATAATGAATCCCTCATTGTTAGAGCTAAACAGTGAATGAATGTTCTCATGAATAGTAATTATAGAATTGAGGATTTGTCTACCTCAGAGAAATCCATTTTGATGGTCGGCAATAATTGAAGGGATCACTTGAATAAGTCTAGATGTAAGAACTTTAGATATGATCTTATAGAATGAGTTGCATAGGCTGATTGGTCTAAATTGATCAGGTGAGTCATCTCCTATATTTTTTGGAATTAGACACAAAAAAGTAGAATTAACTTCCTTTAGTATCTTTTTGGCTCCAAAGAATTCCTTCATCGCATAACTTACGTCTTTACCAACAAATTTCTAGAGTTTTTGAAAAAAGAACATGGGAAATCCTTCTGGTCCCGGTGTTTTATCTCCTCCTAGAGAACATGGGAAATCCATTGAGCATAACATTTTTTTCTGTTCCTTCGAGACCAATGGAAGAACCACGCAAAGGATATTAGCCTGATTTGATATTTATGTCAGCCTTCATCAGGGAAGAGAAAAAGGATAGCATTTCCTTCTTGATTTCTTTTTCCTCTAAAATCTTTTGATCTCCCTTGTTTAGGTATTGGATTTGAGTTTTAGCTCTATGCTTCAGAGTGGAGAGGTGGAAAAACTTTTTATTTTTATCTCCTTCTTTCAACCATAACACCCTTGATCTTTGCCTCCAATAGATTTCTTCCTTGGTTATTATTTCTTGATATTGAACCAGTTTTTCACTTTCTTCAGTAATGAGTTCTGACGTGTATCCAACTTGCTGAATTTTTTCTTGAATTCTACCAATTTCCTCCTTGATTGTATTCTTTTTCTCAAAGATATTTCCAAAACAATACTTATTCCATTTCTTAACTTCTTTTTTAACATTTTTGAGCTTGTAGACAACTCTAAAGAGGGTCGTACCCTCAATAGGTATATTCCACCACTCTTCCATTTTACTTTCAAACTGTGGGTGCTACAACCACATCTTTTCAAATTTGAATGGGTGATTCTTTTTCAGATTCCTTTTGGCCACTATGAAGAAAAGAGGATAATGATCTGACCCTATTATATGGCACGCTTCCAACTTACATATGTATTCTTTTGTCCAATCAGGAGAGATAAGGGCCCTATCAAGCTTGGCCTGTATACATTCATTACAATTCTCTTATTGCTCCATGTAAACTAAATTCCCTAAAGTTCCATATCCATTAGTCCTTCTTTGTTTATAAACTCCATTAGATCAAATCTCCCTTCCAATTGGATAGTATTACCTCCCTTTTTCTCATGATCATATGATGGTACATTAAAATCTCCCATTATAATCCATTGACCACTATAGTCTTTGCTTTTGAAATTTGAGATAGTCTCCCAAACTTTTTTCCTTTGGGACTTAACATTAGGAGTGTAGATGTTTACAACATACCACCTTTCCTTATGGTCAACACTAGCTATTTTAAAAATCATAAGATTTTTACTTTTCGTCAAAATTGATCCAGAGTAATGATTCTTCTTTCAAAGTATCATAGTACCCCCTGACGTACCTTCAAAGTTACTAGCCTTTATGTAATAATTTTTAAAGTCTTTGATCTGTTCTGCTTTCTCTTTACTCATCTTGGTTTCTTGGAGCAAAAGGAAATCTGGGTTTTGGTCTCTGAAAAAATTCCTAACTATATTCACTTTGTTAATACTGTTTAACCCCCTAATATTCCAACTTAATATTTTCATTATTGATATATTAGGTATATTTTGGTAGAGTAGTCTGCCTTCCATCCACAATATTCTATTTGCTTTCCATCTCTCTAATCTTCCTTGTAGATATTTTTCCAACTTTATCCAGAGAGCCAACATCCAGTTTTATCTTGGTTTGCGGATTAGTTCCTTTTCCTTCTTTTTTCCACAGATTCCCATTAGGTTTCCCCTTAGAACTTCTTGTCTCAACATTATTTGTATTATTCTTTTTCTCATCTTTTTTCTTATGGTCTTTTGATTTTTTTCCTTCCTCTTTCTTTACTTCTACAATGGGGGTCCCTTTCACTGGAATGTTGTTATCATCCTTGGTAGACACCTGACTCTCCCCCAGCTGGGTAACAGGCATCTCTCCTTCCTCTAAATTTTTTTCTTCTTCAGGATTCAATTCTCCTTCCTCTATCCCATCCTTGATTGACACCTGACTCTCCCCCGGTTGGGTAATAGGCTTCTCTCCTTCCTCTAAATTTTTTCCCCCTTCAGGCTTTAATTCTCCTTCCTCTATCCCATCATTGTCCTTTACATCTTTATATTGATCTTCGATACTATGGTGGGCAATGATTTGATTTAATAGGTCTGTCTTATCCTCTGATGGATGTTCAATCTCTTTGTTCTCTAAGTGCATCCCCTATTCTTCATTCAGGGAATTTTATTTTTTTAAAGAAAGCTCTTTTTCTCCTATAGTATTAAGAGCATCAGCCTCTTCATTAAAATAAACTTCATCCTCTTCTGTACATAGGTCTATTGAAACTTCTTGATTCTTTACTATCTTTCGATTGTCCTCTTTAATTTTCCATATTTTCTCTTGTTGGATCTTAAAATTTTTTCCATCTTGGACCTTCCTAGGATATGTTTTACTTCTTGACCCAATGCCCTTGTTTCTTGCATGCATAGCAAGAATTTGGAAAATCTTCAAAGACAATCTCTTGGGTTTTCTTACCAAGCTTTGATATTAATTCCACTTTTTTTGGGAGGTGATTCAAGTCTGCCACTTTTACATAAATTTTGGCACTTTGTAGTTTAGTTCTTGAAGTCGTGTCATTATCCACTGCCACTACTTCACCAAATGAGCTAGCTATTCCTTTAAAAATATCCTCATGCCAAAATTCTAAGGGAAGTCCAGGTAGTCTAGCCCATATAGGGGTAGTTAAGAAAAATGAATCTGATAAGTCCATATTTGGTTCCCATTTTTTGATTGTGAGAGAACATTTTCCAAACGACCAAGGCCCTTCACTGAGAACCTTATTCAAATCTTCTTTATAATTAAAAATAAAAGAGAAGAATCCATTCACCATTGGTGTAATGTCAACATCTCCACGTATGGTCCACTTCTTTTTGACCATATGTCTAAGAGATTCTATATTAGGTCTTGCTCCTAGAAATTTACCCATAAGAGTGAGTTCCATGGATGACATTGAGAAATCAAGTAAGGGATCTAGGATAAAAACTTGAAACTCACCTTTCTCCCAGCATGATTTAGATGTCACCAGTGGAAAAAGGGATTTCCCTGTAGGTTTTTTTCTAAACAATGACATCCATGTCCTTTGTTCAAGGAATCCTATCTGTCTTCTAGATGGCTTTTCCTTTTTATATTCAACATTATCTTTCACGTTCTCAATGTACTGTTCTAACATAGTATTCAATGGGGAGTTGCCGACCCCACTAGTAGGCTCATAAGCAGATGGATCCTTGCCCTTGTCAGCGTCAATCAATGATCTTGGCCCTCCATTTTTTCTTTCTTCCTCTTCTGTTCCCCCAGGGTATATCCCTCCTGCCAGATTCTCCCCAGTTCTTTTCCCACCCACAAGCACTCCAACCAATTCAAATTCCATCCGCGAATCTTGTGAATAAAGTATGGTGGATGTTTGGTTTGAAGGAGAGACATTTAAATTATTCATAATCTATCCCAAAAATATGTTATAATTCAATCCATTTGGAATAAATTAGGTAATGTACATGGTCCCATAGTAACATGTTATGTTATTTGTCCCAATATGTGTCATGAAATATTTTAAAATTCATTGATACTCATACTTGAGGATTTCAAGTCTTTAGCTCCAATACCAACTAAGGAGATAAAGGATATGTTACAAATGTTTAGTCATGAACCATTTTCCATGAGTACTCTTTTAGCCATTTTATTTCACACATATACCTGAATGTATAGTGGTAAACAAAAATTTATAAGATGTTCAGGTGGTAAATCCTCTTTTTCAAATGATATATTATGTTTAGTCCATTTGATGGAGTTTATCATGGAGGCCACATATGGTTTATCTACATTACTTGGTATTATGGTCATCTATAATGCATTGAAAAGAACATCCTTGTAATGAGAAGAATAATTTAGTAACTACAAGCATGAAGTTTTAGCAAGAACATCATTAGAGTGGTTTATAGTATGTCATCAAGAAAATTTTTGTTTCATACACTCCATTTGGCATTGTTAATAGGTATGAGTTCGTTGTAAAAATTATAAAAAAAAGCGGTATGCATATATATATATATATATATATATATATATATATATATATATATATATATATATATATATATATATATATATATATATATATTTTAAATTGATTAGATTTTGAACCCCTTAAATTTTTAATTGATTTCACCATGCATGAAACATAAAAAGTAATAACTACCATTATGTACTATATAATCAAGTAACTAATAGATGAATCCATTTAAACATGATTTTAGTAAAATAAATTTCTAAATTTTAAATTTTGATTTTTTTTAAATATAAAATAAAAATTTGTAGGAAAATAGAAAACCCTAGGCCAACTAGGGATTACACACAAAGATATTGAGGCCAAGTTTAACAAATGTTTAACCTAAAATTTTAGATAGGGGATAGGGTTATTAATATATAAAATCTTAAGAAAAAGAGTGATAAATAGATCTATAGTGGGATAATTAATTACAAACTTAGATAATGAATATTATGAATTAAATACTAAGATATGCTAAAAATAGTAAAGTATATCTATTGATATATGTTGAAATAAATTATAGACAAACTTACTTGTCTATTTTATAATACATGTGTGGATCTAAGTAGGAACAAACCAGAAATAGATTGGATGAGTATTCTAACATAGTCATCAAAATTTATAAATATTTCTTTTTGTGGCCTTGGACACTTCCATCAGATTTGGATAGTTAAATTGACATAGGTGTCTAAATCTATTGTCTAGTACAATATAATGACTATAGCTAGATGCCACCAACTAGATTTTTTTGGGTTTTTGTTCACCTTTCTTCAAGTATATTCAAATATTATGCATAGGTTTTCATGGAATATGTGTTGATCAAACCCTAGCTCTTCACCCTTCTTCAACCTTTGAATGAGCCATCAAAAATAGCTTAGTGGGCAAACAATGTCAATTTGACCCCAAAGACCACTCTATCAATGAGTGATACCTACATATCCACTATTCATAAAGGGCCTCAGACTAATGTAGTTATCTTCTATGTGTGGGAAAGTGTTTGCACAAGGGTTAAATATAATATATGTGGATGCATGCAATGACATAATTTGTAACTTGTAAATATAGATCATGGGATTCTGTTTGAGTTATTTAGACATGTAGTATAAATAATCCTATGAATAATATGGAAATAGGGACAAATAAGGAAAATTTTCTCACTTGAATGGTTGATTTAGTGATTTTTGGTGTCTTTCCTTTTGAGTTATAATTGATTTATATGTGAGGAATGAGTGAGGGTTGATCATGTATATCTATCAATCCTTTTTGGAAATATCTTGAATTAAATAAATTAGTCTTACCTTTAGGCTATAAATATTATGAAAATTGGATTAATTTTGGGCACTAGACACTTGGTACAAGGATGGACACCTCCTTTGACGCATGTGTCTAACTATGTCCATAATTATCCAAGGAAATAGAGAATAGGTATAGGTCAAAAAATAATAGTGAAGGATCAACATTATGTTTAGATATCTTTACATAGCATATAAGGTCTAGGTCATCATAATAATAAGGTTCAAACTAGGAAACAAATAATTAGCCACAATGACATAGTGAATGCGAGCCTTTAGGCAATGGGAAGGTCTAGAAATGAAGGGTAAAACCATGATAATTATTTTTTAAGTATACAATAACAAAATGATAAATAAATAATATTCTATTATCTATAAATTTAGTGGTCTAAAATGAAATATAACTTTTGAATAATTCATATTGTATAATATATGTCTAAATCTAGTAAATATAAAAGTAAATAATAGAGTATGAGTGATTTATTAAAATTTATGTAAATATAAATGACCAATAAGATAGGATACTTATACTTTTTAGTATTATATTGTGGTATGTGATAATGCATATTAATCAACAATGGTTTAGAATGGGTATGCCATCACTCAGATCTAGAAACTAACTATCAAAACATGTTGGGATAAATCTAATAATGGGAAAATGCATGTGGAAACTAGAATTTTATAATGTCTAATAAATTTTTATATTCTAAAAGTTTTATACTATTACATTATTCATCATTGTGACTACATGTAGTTGGTATTATATGTAATATCATAGACATTGTCATGTACACAAGTTCATATTTATCTTCTTTTACCCTAAAAATATAGCTCCATTTTCAACACTTGTTTTGCCTATAAAATTGGATTAGAAAGAGTGTCTTATGGTTACTTCAACCACTCCCCACCTAGTGGTTGAATATTGGCTATATTCTAATACTTTAAAGATGGATTAAATTATAAGTAATTCTCCCACCTAACTATGTGTGTGTTTAATTGATGTTATACTAATATATAGTGAAATCCTATGTTGCTTTCGACACTTGAGAATCTATGATTTTAACATTGAATAATATTCAAAATTATCTTGGAGTTTTTCCTTTTATGAGTTTTCAAATTTATATTATTTAAGCTAGTGCCTCAAGTATGTGTGTATTTATTATTCAGTGTAATAGATGCTTCTCTAGATAAGTGCTAAGTAGGAATAAGATTAGACTTGATGTATGTGTGTATACCTATCTCAGTAATTTAGCTTTGGATCGACATGTGAAACATGTGGGCTAACATAAAGGAATAGTTTAAATTTGGGAAAATATCCATTGGAGAGCACACAAATGGGTTTGGCCAAGGAAGATGGCTCTGGTATCCAAATTCATTTGATTGTGGCTAAAGGTATCTAAGAGATAATAAATAATGATTTAGGATCGAAATTATTGACTTAAAATGATTAGTTGTTTAGTTATATAACAAGGAAATGGTTTTGTGATTAATGATAAATTGAGAAGGCTAGACCCATAGTTAAGTGAGAAAGAGTGTGAGAAGAAGTTAGTTATGTATGTAAAAGTCAAGTGTACTAAGTTTTGGTCAAAAATGATGTTTTCAAGTGTCTAATACCAAGTTTATGTGTCTATACATTCATGATTAATTTCAACATGGATTGAGTTGGGATAGAAATATCATAAGTAGTTCAAGGAGGATGCAAATGTGATTTCACTCATAGAGCATCTCAACACAATCAAAAGACCTACCTTGGAGACATTCATAACTTTAATATTGGATTAAAAATAGCCTGAAAAAGGATCCATAATGAATTTAGGCCCTCACTAGGTAATTTTCATTTATATTATTTTAAATATTTTTATTTAGACCTTGTTATCTTGATACAAACAAAAGGACAAAGAACACTTCCATAAGCTTATGATTTATATTACAATTTAAGATAGACTCATACAATCTACTAAGATTACTCATATAGTTCCAAAATTATTACATTCACAATCTTGTATCCATCCCTAGGTTTCAAATTAAATACAACTCACTTTCTCATCCAAACCATTATAGTTGAAATCTATAATCCCTCACTCATTGGTTGATATAAAAAAATCCTAGTTATATATGTTTCCAATGAATATATAACATTTAAGAGGTAGATTTACATCTAAAATACACAATCATTTGGATGTCCCAATTATTCCAAAGACTTATTATAAATACCATGGTCATCAACCTAAATCATTTCAACCATCCTTCCCACTAAATCCAAGAAGTTACAACACCCCCAAATTCTTCTAGTAAAAATAATAGAGGATCACAACCACCTAAATGTGGGATCATTTCTTATCTAAAATATATTTAAAGATAAATTTAATCTAATAATCATGTTTTTATCTAATGGGTTGAATAATATATTCCTTAAAATGCTGACCAATATGACAAGATCGATGCTTAAGAAGAAAATTTACATAACTTAGAGAGGATGATTAAAAAATAAGATCTCAGGGTTTTCCTTCTCAAAGAGCTTAAATGACATAAAATTATTGAAATATCCTTAGTAGTAGAGATTTTTTTTATTAATGGATATATAGAATAAAGATAATACCTAGAAACAAAGTTTGTTGATTAGGTTTTTACCCTTAGTTCATGTTTCCTAATTTTATCTTTATTTATCTATATTTTATAATAATAATGACGAACTATTCTCCTATTTTTTCCTAATTTTATTTTATTTTAAATATGATCAATAAGATGAGAGTAATTCAAAATAATACCATAAAGAGCCTAATGCATGACAACATGTATAAATATTAGAATGGATTGATTTTTCATAATGAATTAAAAAACTCTTGGAGATCTTGAATGGAAAAGGGAAGTTTTTATGGAAGAAAGGAAGCCTATTGTTCAAAATGAGAATCAAGTTTCACAAAGAAAGAGTAATTATGGATATTAAATGGAGCCTGAGGATAGAAAAATTTCCAAAAAAGAGATTGATTATTTTGAGTTGGAATGTATGTGTTATTTCCTACATAAGACACCCTAATTTTTTGAAGAATTAGGGAGCCTTTGTTTTGGCCTTTTTCTCTATTCTTGCATGTACTCATAGTTCATTGGTATAATCACTACAACTTGCCTTAGTGGTATGTATTGATTTTCATGTTTAATTGGGACTCTAAACAACCACCATTGGAAATACCACATCCATATGAGTCAAATTTTTATTTTACACTTCACATGAAAGTGGAGTTATGATCTCCCAAATTTCATTTAAAGCCTGGCTCTCTCAGCTCTCTCAACTTTCTTAGCCTAATCTAGGGGTTCATCTCAATTTTAATTCCTTTTTTTATCCTAAAAGCTATCCCATTTAAATTACCAATTTTGAATGGTTAATTCTCATATATAACACTTATCCCCAAAGTAGAGTTTTACTACACTTGTCTTAGCCTAGTTATCTAGCTTGATTGCTCTCTCAGTGCCTTAACACCACTTTACGGGGTCATTTTGAGTTCCTCATTTATCCTCAAAAACCTATACTATCTTATCCATCTCTATCATGTTGATAAGTTTCATGTTTTGATCTTCAATCAAAAACACATTCTAAGGCCACTTATCTCACTTGTAGGGTTTCCCAAACATGTGTTTCCTATTTGCCTTGGTCTCTTGATTTGCTGTAGTGGGTAATTTTACATGTTTTTTCCATTTAAACATTAAAAATGGCTCAAAATTATTCATTGGGATAATTTGGTCATGTTTTGTGCTTGGAACTTCTCTCCAAAGTAGCTTCTAGGCCCTCATATTATACTTTTAAGGTCTTGCTAGCCTTAGGCAAAAAAATTGTATAATCTTCTAGATAGGTCTCTAGAGATAAATTTTGTCTCTCCTTATGATAATTATAGTATTTTGGGATGTATTTGGTCTCAATATCAAAATTTATGTCTTAAAAACTTCTTGTCTAGATCTCTAATTATCATGCTCCTCGAGATGAATATGAACTAAGTTAAAAAATCACTAAGCCCCAAGACCTAACTGGGCTTCTAAATCCTGATTAGGTATTGAGGGGTCCTTAATTGGTGGTTCAATGTTCATTGGAGATTTAAATCAAGATTTTCATTATGTTTTCCTTGAAGGGACTATGGATGTAATTAAGATTTTATCCCCTAGTTTCCCCTATAGACTTAATGTTTACCTAGTGTTTTATTAATCAAGGTGGGGGTCGCAACTAGGTCGAGACCTCCCCACACCCCGACATACATTTTAAATTATAATGGTAGTCAGGGAAAACTTCTGACTAGGTTAGGGATCCCCCACATTAATTTTTTTATTTTATTTTATTTTATTTTTATGTTTAAAAAATTAGTTTATTTTATTTTATCTTTTTAATTTTAGTTTTAGTTAATTTAATTTTAGTTAATTAAATTATTTAAAACTAATTTAATTAAAATTCATTGAGTTTTATAAAATATAATTAATTTCATATTTTTTTAGAAAAATTAATATTTTTGCCAAATATTGATCAAGTGCACCTTAATGACAAGTTAGAATCTATCAATGATAGAGTCTCAAATAGGTGTAACAAGGCCAATTTTGAGCACCCTTCCATTTTTTGATTATATCTCAAGCATAAATTGTCTATATTAAAAAAAATTAATCTATTGAAAAGGTGGTTCCACCTTGGTCATCTTGATGGTCTTGGAATTTCTTGTTTCTTTCCCATTTAAGAGAAATTTTATTTTGGATGACCTAAAACATTATTTTGGATATTTAGATGATGTTTTTTACTTTCTTTTGGTCTATTTTTACAAGTGAATAGTGAAAATGATGGTATTTATCAATAAAAGGAGGTATTTGAAGCCATTAATGGTGGTTTTTCAAGTTTGGGAAGGAAAATTTACTAGTGGGATTGAACATTGGATACATATTCATTGCCCTCCATTATCAAAGGGTTGGATTTTAGGCACTTCAAAACACTTAGATCCAATCATTCTTTGATTTACAACATTGTTTTTTATATTTTCTCTCCTTCAACACCTCCCCTACTATTATGCTAGAAAACATTTGGGAGAATGAATGTAATGTACTTGAATATTATGATAAAATGGAGTATTGATTAATATAAGACTTTAGGATTGCTTGATTTCATTTTCACATGTATACGATGGTGGATGCTAGGTTTTTCATGATCTTTTTATATAAGATTTCACTTGTTGTGGATTCAATTATGCACATGATGATTATTCTAGTGGCTTTTTTATGTATCCCATTCATTAATAGTTCTAGATTTTTCATCAATATTATAGGGTTTTATTTCTCCTCTTTTCCCTTGTCTTTTGTTATTTATTTTATTACTTTCTAGTTAGGGTTTGAAAGTAATGTATGTTGAAATGAATATATAAATGTTTCTTTCATTTTCTCCATTATATAATCAAATTATTGAAAGTTAAATAAATAGAATGATAGAATCTAAAATCAACTAAAAACCCATAAACTGTGCAAAACCCTAAATGTTGATTTCAAATTAAATAACAATCTACATGTGAACAAACATCCAATTTATTATTATTTTATCTATTGACTATTGTTGGACTATTAATTGCTAAATGTTAATGGAATGTAAGCTAAAAATTAGTCATAATCATTTAACAGAACCCTAAATAAAGTAGATTTATTGGGTAAGTTATTAATTTTGTTTTGGTTTTTTTATTCATTACAATCTTATGGTTTAGTAAATGAATGAGTTCAAACTTTGTCTATTATAACACACACAAAACCCATGATTGAATAAAAATAACAAACACAAATATTTTACATTGTTCAAGTGCCTTGAAAAACACTCCAACTAAATTCCACACCAACACAAGCCATTTGAATTAGAACCATCACAATGAAAATTGTCATGACCTGGTAGAAAAAACCTTGGGCAGATTCCTTGTAATATACTTTCAAGAGAGATGAGCCACAAGGTGAACCTAGAATGTTGATCTTGTGTCAATATTCATGTAAAAAAACTAGCACTAGAAAGAGGGCTTATAACTATCCAATAATGTAAAACTGAAATATTAGTGGAAAAATTTAATCTTGAACATTTTTTAGTGTTACACATACTCACATGTCCCAAAAACTAAGTTATAAATAATAATAATATCAATGAGGTTAAAATATATAGTGGATGATTTTGAGCTCTTTGAGCTTAGTGAAAACTATAAATAAAGGGAAACTGAGAAATGTACAAACTCACTTAGATAGTATCCCACCTACTATTATAACACCATTCATTATCCAAATTTTTACCCCTAAAAATCTACCAATGGCAAACAATATTTTTTGGCTTGGCGGAGGTGGATGCCCTATGAACATTTTAGGGCTTGCTCATGATTTACCAAAGAATTTTGATAAATTTTTCTCAAAATACACACCTAATAGGATTCAATCAACCAAGAATCACATTAAATCATTTAAGGATGACTTGATCTAAATTCAAGTGCAACATGAAGACATTTCTTATCTCCTCTTTCTTTACTCCTTAGGAGAGGTCACTTATGCGTAATATTTAGGCTTGTCAAATGGATCCATAACTTCTTAGAATTATCCTGAAGCCATTTTCATCAATAATTTTAGGCTACTTATTGATCCAACAATCCTATATCATCACTTTTGGATACTTGTGGAGATCCAAATAAACCTATGAGAATTTTTAATGCACACTTCCACAAACTACACCAAAGGCTTAAAAATCATTATACTCAAAAAAAATCTACTATAGTTCAAACATACCCAAGAGCTCTAGAATCCATGTCATCCATGTTCCTCAAAATAACCATAATAACTCTCTTATCACTATCCTTGGCATATAATTATTTTCTTAACATTGAACACCATATGGTTCCACAAGTTTATAGAAAGGGCCCTTTACCTTCATTAGGTCAACCAAGAACTTATAACAAATACCAATGATCAATCATTCTCTTCATCATGGTACACCACTAATAAATACAATTTTATGTGCCTTATATGGAAACCTAATCTTGGTATACAATCTAACACCAATGAATTACATGCCTAGTGGGCTAACTTATACACCCCCTAATCATATTTTACCACAAGATAATATCCATCAATTTGTTCATATAGTGTATAAAAACACTACTTCCCTACCAAACACTAGAGATTATGTTTCTTATTACAACAATCAATAAGTTGTCCCTTCATTTCTAAACAACCAGACACTTATCAATAATGCTCCTAACCAATCTTATCCCTCTACCCCTATATTTCTAAACATTAATATACCTATAAGTAATCCACAACCATAAGTAGTAAATCCATATAATGTTAGTATCAACCTAAAAGTAACTAATTTATAGTAGACGGTCCATAGATTAACCAAATAATATGGTTATTTTTTGAAGATAAGTACCTCAAAACACCAATCAAAACATAAATATCTCACCACTAAATAAAAATTTTAACGTCTAAAGAACCAATAGGCAGTGGAAAATGAGACAAAACAACAAAGGTGTACCTACCCCAATAGATAAAAATAATTAGAGTAACAATAATGATGATTCCAATGCTATAAAATTAACTAATTTAGTACTGCTCACCTAGTGTAGGATACATAATTTAATAGACCATGCTGAAATTGACTATGTAGAGTTTATATGTGCCTCAACTATATTCTAGAAGGATATGGGTAGCTTAGAACTAATCCTAACACCTAAAAATTATTCTAACCAAGGTGGAGGAAACCCTATAATAGCTCTTATCTTTGATACTTATGATTTTTTGTTCCAAATCAATAATGAGCTAGAGGACAACCTAGATGAGGTCTATGCTTTTAAGCAATTTCAATGTGGAAATAACTACTAATTAAGGAGAAAGTTTCAAATTCCATTGAATTCCCCTAATCTTCCAAACAACGCTCAAGTTCACCCTAATCAAAACTTGAGTAAAAACCCACCTCCACCCATAGGACTTAGCACATCATACCAACCAAATAACAACTCCTTGAATCCATAAGGTGACAAACTAGTAGGTTCAAGTAAACATGGTTATAATATTATAGACAACCTAAAGAAGACTAATGCATACATTATTATGTTTCAATTACTCCAAATCTCAAATTATAAATACATGTTGGTCAAAGAACTATTCACTCCTAAAGGGAAAGAAAAAATATAGTACATCTAATTCCCACATTGTCTTGTACAAGGAAAAAATTGAAACGCCTCCTTTCTTGTTAATAATACATATTGTCAACAATAACTTACATAATTATCTGGTGTATTCATGTGATTATAGAAACATGATTCCCTATACCATCTATTATTAGTTGGGTATGACACCTATAAAGTCAAATAAAAAATTAGTTTAATTGGACAAATCAAAAGTCAAGATAGTCAGAGAGGGAAATCACATCCCTATGCAACTGGCCTTTGAGTTGAGGGTACAACATTTCATTGATATTTAGGTATTGGATATACCTAATTCCTAAAGTATGCTCTTGAGTATAGATTTTTATTAAACACTAAATGGTTACATGTCAATATACTTCTCTCATATGTGGCTTCCATGGAGAGATATAACAAATCAAATCAGAATTGAGTATGAGCCCAAAATGACCAACATGATAACAAAATTAAGAAAAATGAATCAATTATTTTCTTAAGATTCAGAGATCAAGTTATAATCACTTGACAAGGAAACATAAGCCTACAAAAAATTCTCCAATAACATGTTGTCCATACAATAAATTTTAGAAACTAAAGAACTAGATTAACTTGATGAGGATGATTTCTTTTATGTACCTGATATCACTTATTTCCCTACTATTGTTACAACATATTAAGAGGTGAAATGAGTTGATCTAAGTGAAAAATAAAGATACATCCAATTATTATTAGTATTAGGTATGGCTAAATCATAAATAAATAAGATTAATGAGAGTTGTTTTAGTGAAATTAAGGATCTTCTGAGCTTCCATGATGAGGAAAAATATATTCTAGATATCCCCATACTCACTTCTACCATTAATGACTTTGACATAACATCCTTGTTGACTGACAATAAATATGATTTCCTATTGGGTGTTGAGAAAATCAAAGAAGAAATCCATGTTGTAATGACACCATCTTATCATAATTTGAAATACATGGATAAAAATCACCTATGTGTTAGGACCCAACTCCTCAATAAGAGTACATATGATTACCTTGTATAAGCAACTAATCACAAAATTGAACTAGAATTAACAAGTAACTAGAATTCACAAATGAGACATAATATGAGAGGCAATACATAATATTGTATTTATACTCATGCCAGAAGGAAATACAATGAAGATGCCACAATCTTCCACACCTCTTAGATGTACAGATCTCTTTCCCTCAAGAGTTCACTCTCCTACCAAAAATGGTCACAATAAACAACTCAAAAATAGAGTTGTTATTCACCTCCAACCAGTCAGTATCACTACTGCTGTACACAAGTACTCAAAGTACTTCAAGTAGATCTCCCATGAACTTGCAACAACCTGTAATCCAAATGATCTTACTTACCATGTAGAACTTCTTCCTGATCTTGCAACAACCTGCAGATCAACCTGTTCTTACAATTGGAAGGATCTCTTCCTTGCCTTAATCCTCTTCTTGCTCTAATTACAATTCATGCCAATGGGTCTATAAATAGATCCCATACTAAACAATAACTTAGACTTCTAATTTACAATAATTAGACACGCAGCTCAAGACTCAAAATAGTCTTTACATGTAAACAACCAGTTGAACAAACTAACTATTCATGCAATGAACAGTTTTAGAACCACACAAGAGACCGACGTTGGTCCTTGTCTATCAAGAGGTAACCAACGTCAACCAACTCCTACCAATGTTGGTTTCCCTTTGCACTAAAGATGACTGACGTCGATTGCCATATCGATGCTGATATCCCTAGAACTCAGCAACCTCCTCCATGTCTACATTAGTGAAGCTTTTAGCTCCACAACCTAATAATCTTCCACTTAGAGATAAAAAAATACAACTGTACCTATACCTGTACATCATCTAGTTTGTTTCCTAGCTTGTATCCCTCTTCAAGATCACTCTTAAAGACCAACCACCACAAATCCTATGGTGTACCTCCTTTCATCCAAATCACCTGCCACATCTACATCTACAAACCCATGTAGAAAAGAACTTGACCTTGCATAGCATGTGCACCTGCTACTGGTCCCTCTCAGATATCTGAGAATCCACTAAACTGCCCTCTAGTGCTTCTTTCCCAAATTAGCTCCAAACTTACTGATAGCTCCCACTGCTTGGGCAAACTCAGGTTTAGTACACATGTACTCAACCTCATCATGTGAATCAGGACACTGTTCATAGAACTATCCAACCATCGGTGTGATAACCAGTTTCACACAATCATCTGGAGACAAAATCAACTTATGACCTTCCATGTCTCTAGAACACACTCATGCCAAAGAATCTTGTTGCTCCCAGATTCCTCATGACACACCTCTGAACTAACTTTACCTTTAGTTCAGCAACTCCCTACATATGTGACCCTGTAATAAGCACAACATACAGTAACAGGATAATGTAGCTAATATTATCCAACTTGGTAAAGAAAACACAATGGTTAAACCTCCATTGTCCTGTAGCTAACTCAAGACCATATACTCTGGCCTTTCATCTCACCTGTCCATTCCCGCTCTTCTTTATCATGAAAATCCATTCATCTTTCAGTGCTTTCTTCTAGCTGGCAACTCTACCAAAAAAATCCCATTTGGTTCTTCTCCAAGGAATCACATTCCTCATCCATGCCAAGCTCCCACTATTTTTTGGATTCTACCTGCTCTGCTTCTTTAATAACTTCTTGGTTCTTGACCATCAGTGAGCAACAAGTAGTGTAAAGAAGGGAAATGACAAATTTGAGGCTTACTTACCCTTTTAGTCCTCCATATGGGCATTTGAGACTCCTTGACAGCTTGCTATCCACCTAAAATCCATCTCAGTGACCGATGTCAGTCACATCTCAGTCTGCACCTGACCGACGTTGGTTCCATGCGACTGCCTCATTATCGATGTTGGTTCCCCCCTGACTGACGTTGGTGTTTACTTGTCCAAATTCACCGACATCAGTCTGCACATAGCTGATGTTGGTCCCTGTCTAGATGTCGACATCAATTTTCTAACTGACATCGGTCTCTATGTTTTACTTGTGAGTGATGACTTTACCTGCAAGCTCCTTTTGGATCAAAACCTTGTCCAAATCAACCTTGCTCTGCTCAAAATTCTTTAGCCCCTTGCACTGATCTCTATCTATCATATTCTCCTTGAAAACCAAGGCCTTCCTATTTTTATCATGAACATCAGATTTCTTCTTTCTGTAATACTATGATCCTCCAATAGAAACTACTACCTTCTTTGTTGACCCAGTGTCAAGAAATGTCACTCTCCTCTTTTGCTTACAGAAATCTTGATCCATGCTTTTCAAATCCAAAAACATACCTTTTGACTCAAGAACATGCATCTCCTTCTTATTCATGTGACCAAGCCTATTAAGCCACATCTTTGAATCTATAGCTAAAGTAGATAAACCATAAGGAGAATCAATAATACAAGTAGATAGATAAAGAGTACCTACTTTCTTACCTCTTGCTACAACAAGTGCACCCTTGGAAACTTCCAAGAGTCCACTGTGAGAGTTACTGTGCAACTCTCATCACCCAAATTTCTAGCAAAAATCAAATTTTGCTTCAGGACTGGGACATGCATGACCTCCTTCAACACCCATGTGTTGCCTGTCTGCAATTTCAGCTTCACTTTCCCTTTGCCAACCATTTGACAAGGCTTACCATCCCCTAAATAAATTTCTCCAAAGTCTCCCTGGACATATTCATGAAAAAATTCCCCATTTGGGGATGCATGGAAAGGGGCATGAGAATCTAAAACCCAAGATTCTACTTTATCCAAGGAACATACCAGAGCATCCTATGCAATAATATCTGCAACATCTGCTTCTTTATTTCCTTCTTACTGATCTTCAACCAACCAACAATCTTTCTTTACATGCCCTTGCTTTCCATAATTCCAACAGGTTATTCTACCATACCTAGATTTGGATCACCTACCTATCTTTGACCTTGATCTCCCTTGCTCGATCTTCTCTCTTTGCCTTCCCCTACTTTCAACACTCAAAGCATTACCTGATGATTCACCTGTGCTTTTCTTGTGAATTTCTTCTTTCAAGATTACACTCACAATATCATCCACTTTTAAGATTTTTGAAGCAGACGTAGTATTAATAACTGCCATTACCAAACTCTCCCAACTTTCAGGTAATGAGCATAATATTAAGAGAGCCTTAATTTCATCATCAAAAACAATATTGACTAAATTTAATTAGTTTACCAAACCATGGAAATCACTAAGATGACTATGTATAGATCCACCTTCCAACATTTGCAAATTAAATAATTGCTTCATAAGAAATACCTTATTCAAAGCTGAGGGTTTTTCATATAAATTTGCCAAAGATTCCATCAACTCTACCATTTTCTTAGCCTATGATAAGTTGGAAATCACAGACGATGCAAGGCTCAACCTTATAGATCCCAAAGCCTTCTGATCAAGAACCTTCCATTCTTCATCCTTCATATCCGTGGGCTTGCATGCAACCCCACCCAATGGTAAGTAAAAATATTTTTGATACAAATAATCTTCTATTTGCATCCTCCATAATTGATAATTATTACCATTAAACTTCTCCATTCGTAGCTTACTTTCTTCTACCATTTCTATACTCCCACTCAAACAAAAACCACTGTGAGTGGCCTGTAATCAACAAACACTAACCAGATCTGATACAAATTGTTAGTAACCCAACCAAAAGCTCTGATACCACTTGTCAATGGTACCAAGCTATGAACCACCATCCTGGCTCTGATACCACTTGTCAGGATCCAACTCTTCAATAAGAGTACATATGATTACCTTGTATAAGCAACTAATCACAGAATTAAACCAGAATTAACAAGTAACTAGAATTCACAAATGACACAAAATATGAGAGACAATACACAATATTGTATTAATACTCATGGCAAAAGTAAATACAATGAAGATGCCACAATCTTCCACACCTCTCAAATGTACAAATCTCTTTCCCTCAAGAGTTCACTCTCCTACCAAAAATGGTCACAACAAATAACTCAAACACAGAGTTATTGTTCACCTCCAACCAGTCGGTATCACTATTGCCAGTACACAAGTACTCAAAGTACTTCAAGTAGATCTCCCATGAATTTGCAACAACCTACAATCCAAATGATCTTACTTACCATGTAGAACTTCTTCCTGGTCTTGCAACAACCTGCAGATCAACCTGTTCTTACAATTGGAAGGATTTCTTCCTTGCCTTAATCTTCTTCTTACTCTAATTACAATACATGCCAATAGGTCTATAAATAGATCCCATACTAAACAATAACTTAGACTTCTAATTTACAATAATTAGACACACAGCTCAAGACTCAAAATAGTCTTTACATGCAAACAACTGGCTCAACAAACTAACTATTCATGCAACGAATAGTTTTGGAATGGCACAGGAGACTGACATCAGTCCCTATCTATTAGGAGGTGACTGACATCAGCTGACTCCTATCAATGTCAGTTTCCCTTTGCATTGAAGATGACCGACGTCAGTTGCGCTACCGACGTCGGTATCCCTAGAACTCAGCAACCTCCTCCATGTCTGCATCAGTGAAGCTTTTAGCTCCATAACCTAACACTGTGGATAGAAAAATATGATGGTTATAAATCCAAGAGAAGGTGTGGTGCTAACATAGAACTTTTAAATACCTAAGGGAATCATATATGGCTATTTTTTACCTATAATTCATTTACATGAACAATGTAGCTGAGTAAAAGGCATTCGTTCATGGTCTCATGTTTGCATTGAAGAAGAATGTTAAGAGCCTAAAAGTGTTTGGTGATTTTGAACTGGTGGTTAAGCAAGCAATAATTCAAAGTGTTTGGTGATTCATATAAATAATTATATGATAGGGACATTAGCTACAACTACTAGTCCTCTTGAGCCTATAACTAACTCTAGGTTGAGAAGGTTTTGTATGGAGTTAAATTCTAATCCCATTCTTCATAATGTATTTAAATTCAAAGTATAGAAATATGATTATCAAATCATATAATTCATCACTAACACTTATGCATTTAAATCATAGATCATAGATGAAGATAATAGGGAAGAATTCAAACTAAACAATGAAGGGGTCATTAACTTGAAAATTAATAGTATACCTAACGGCATGGTTTTATTAGAACATATATTTGACATGGATTACCAGGGTGAGAAATAAAAATCCACTCCCACCAAAGGTATTCTACACCAACATTTCAACCTCATCGATGCCAACAAGTCAAAGAACATGATTCTATGCACAATGTGCACTAAATGATAAAAACAAGACTTTGTCTAGGCCTCAAAGGATTTCAAGGATATTATTTTATGGAGTAATGAGGGTCTAAAAGTGTTTAATATGTCCATTGTCATGCATACCATTCTTCTCAATCGATGGGTTAAGCCATTCTGATAAAGGCAAAGACTAGTTAATTTATTAGTAGAACCATTATTATTCAAAGAGGTACCAAAACTGATCCAAGTAATTATAATTTTCCCTGTTAGGTAATCCATGTGGATTACCATTTTTTCTCTTATTAGGAAGAAAATTTTAGAGATAAGGCTATGTGTTGACTTATACAACTTGAATAAGACCTCATAAAAGGTTACTTACTCACTCCCTTCATTAGATGAAGTTCTATTGATAGTGAATAGTTCACAAATGATGTCATTATTAGATAGGTACTTAGAATCAAACTATGTATTGGTCAACTATGAATATTAGATTAAGAAAACATTTACAACTAAGTGTAAAACATTCATATAAAAGAGGATGTCATTCATCTTGATAAACGTATGTGCTACTTTTTAGGATACCATGAATATAACATTCAAGGATCTCATTGACAAATGCATCATGATATACATGTATAATTTAATTGTCTTCTCTAAGAACATAAAATACCATGTGAGATACTTGAGGGTAGTTCTACAAAGATGTATAGATCATGGAATCTCTTTAAACCTAAAGAAATGCATTTTCAAAGTAACATAGGGTAGGTTGCTTGGACACATCATCTCAGAAAAGGTATATCTATAGATATTAAAAGGATAGAATAAATAATGAAAATATCATTTCCCACTAGTATAAAATAGTTGAAATCCTTCTTTAACAAAATAAACTTTATCAATAAAGTCATATTCAGCTTTGTAGAGATAGTCCAATCACTAAATAACATGTTGAAGAAGGATTCCAAGATTGAATGGACAATTAAAGAAAAAGTGGATTTCACAAAAATAAAGAAATAAATTTTAAACATATCATTGCTAATTAGTATTTATTATACAAATTCCTTCTACATTTACTTCTTTGCCTCAAAACAATCTAGTGTAGTTGTTTAAACACAAAATGAATAATTCAAAAATGAGACACACGTATCACTCATGATCTCTCCACTCTATAATGTTGAACTAAATTATTTAATGATATAAAAACAAGCCTTTTATTTGATTAGGAATGTCAATAAGTTTAGGCACTATATTCTCCACAACAAGGTGATTACATTGGTACCTGACCCAATAGTGAAATCTATGTTAATTAAAAATGAGATGGGTGAATGAAGGGGAAATTAGATGACTATTATTTAGGATTTTGACCTTGAGTTATAGTTGATGAAGATCATAGGAGGTAAATGGCTCAATAAATCCATGGATGAAGTAGATCCATAAATTATTTGCCAATAATGTACAGTTCAAGGCATTACTAATGATGAGTGGTATCAAGAAGTGGTCTACTATTTACTAAATAATGAATGCCCAGGCCACTTGAATTCAACATAGAGAATATATTTACACCTCAAGAGTAAAAAATTCATGATAAAATCAAGAATTATATATATAATAAATCATGAAGGCATATATCTAAGATGCCTAAACAATAAATAATCAACTGAGGTGCTCAAGGACTTTCATAAAAAAATATGGAACTAGCCATTGATAAGGGAATGAAAAAAATCATCATATATTTAGGTTAGGGTATTATTGGATGCATGTAATCAAATATGGACATGATCATCTTAGGAGATACCACACCTACCAAGTTATAGTGCATAGATAACATACCCCCACCATGCCATTGCAGCTGATTATTGAATTCTAGCCATTTGTAAAGTGGGGGTTGGACTTTGTTGGTATCATCAATGATAACTCATCAATATGACATAATTTCATACTTATATAAATTTATTATTTAATACATTTGAATAAAATCAACTTCCTTAAAGAACACATCATCACCGAGTTTGAGATGCCTCTTACTCTAGCATGTGACAATGGTCTTATTTTCTCATTTATTCAATTTATGTAATGTACCTATGAAAATGTTAGGGTGTGGAGCTAAAAGCTTCAAATATTGTAGACATGAAGAAGGGAGGTTGTTGAAGATCTAGAAGTACCAGTGTCGATAGCATGACCGACGTCGCTCATGACCAGTGCAGAAGGCAATCGGCATCAGCAGGAAGTCGGCCGACGTCGGTCAGCACCAGATAGACAAGGACCGACGTCAGTCGCCTGTGGTGGTTCCATAACTATTGTTAATGAACAGTCAGTTAAGTGAAGTGAGTGTTTGCATGTTAAATGACTAATTATAGTCACAAGCTACATGTCTAATTATTGTAATTAGAGTTCTATTTTTGTATGCATGGGATTCTATTTAAAGACCCATGAGGCATGTATTGTAAATCAAACAAGCAAGTAAAAGCATTGAAGTAAGAAGCAAGGTCAAGGAGATCTACAGGTGTAAGGTCAAGGAGATTAGCTAAAGCATTCAAGGAGGGGATAACAACTCAAGTTGTTGAGTTGGTTGTGTTGAGCAAGAGAGAGAGGGAAGAAGGTCTTGAGGTGTGGCAAGCCTTTGAGGTGGAGGAAGAAGTGGCATCTTCCTTATTATATTTTCTTCTAGTAGTATTTAATATAAGAGTGTGTATTGTCTCTCAAATTCTTTGTTGTCTCAAGTTTCTAGTTACTTAATCATTCTGGTATAATTTCATGTTTAATTGCTTATAAGAAAGTAATCAATTATGCTTCCGTTGGATAAGGGGTTCCTAACAGTTGGTATCAGAGCTACGGTTTGTAGGGAGTAGGTTATTATTTGTTGATTATAGGTCATTCATAGGGTTTTTGATTGAGTGGGAGTTCAGCAATGGCAGAAGAAAGTAAGCTATGAATGGAGAAGTTTAACGGCAAGAATTATCAACATTGGAGGATGCAGATAGAGGATTATCTATATCAAAAGGATTTGTACTTACTATTGGGTGGGGTTATATGCAAGCCCACAGATATGAAGGATGAAGAATGGAGTGTTCTTGATCGGAAGGCTCTCGGTTCCATTTGTGATTTCCAACTTACCATAGTGCAAGACAATGGAAGAGTTGATAAAATCCTTGGCGAATTTATATGAAAAGCCCTCGGCTTCTAATAAGGTATTTCTTATGAAGCAGATATTTAATTTGCAAATGCAAGAATGTGGATTGGTACATACTCATCTTAGTGATTTCCATGGTTTGGTAAACTAGTTAGCTTCAGTCAATATTGTTTTTGATGATGAAAGGCTCTCTTGATTTTATGTTCTTTACCTAAAAGTTGGGATAGTTTGGTTATGGCAGTAAGTAATTCTGCATCTGCTTCTAAAATCTTAAAATTTGATGATGTTGTGAGTGTGATCTTTAATGAAGAAATATGCAGGAGAAGCATAGGTGAATCATCAGGGAATGCTCTAAGTGCAGAAAGCAGGGGAAGGCAAAGAGAGAAGATTAAGCAAGGGAAATCAAGGTCGAAGGTGGGAAGGAGATCCGAGTCTAGAGGTGTTACCTGTTGGTTTTGTGGAAAAAGAGGACACACAAAGAAAGAGTGTTGGTTGAGGGATAAAGAGAATCAACATGAAGGTAATGAAGAAGCAAAGGATGCAAATATTGTGGTACAGGACGATCTCATACTTTCTTTGGATAGTTAGGTAGGATCTTGGGTTTTAGATTTTGGTTCTTCTTTTCATGCATCCCCAAACAGAGATTTGTTCCATGAGTATGAACAGGGAGACTTTGGAGTGCTTTATTTAGGGGATGGTACGCCTTGTCAAATAGTTGGCAAAGGGAAAGTGCAGTTGAGATTGCAGATGGAAAACACATGGGTGTTGAAGGAGGTCATGCATGTTCCAGTTCTGAAGTAGAGTTTGGTTTCTGTTGGAAGGTTGGGTGATGAGGGATGCACAATAACCCTCATAGTGGATTCTTGGAAGGTTACCAAGGGTGCACTTATTCTAGCAAGAGGTAAGAAAGTAGGTACTCTTTATCTATCTACTTGTATTACTGATTCTACTTCTAGTTTATCTACTTCAGCTATAGATTCAAAGATGTGGCTTTATAGGCTTGGTCACATGAATAAGAAGGGAATGGATGTTCTTGATTCAAAAGGTATGTGTTTAGATTCAAAAAGCATAGATAGAGTTCATTGTAGAAAAAGGAAATTTGATGCTTTTGATAGGAACAAAGAAGCCTTGGTGTTTATGGAGGAAATGAAGGACAAAGATCAGTCACAGGGGCTGAATAATTCTAAGCAGGGTAGTATAGATAGGGGTTTGATCCAAGATGAGCTCATGGATGAAGATTTCATCACTTACAAGAACACATAGACACCGATGTTGGTCACTTAGAACTGACATCGGTCAGGTAGATACCGACATCGGTCATGTGCAGACCAGTAGGGTCAGTAGAGTCGGGTAGGAGAAGTTTGATGTCGATTAGGCATGAACTAACATTGGCAGAGGGAACACCAGCGTCGGCCAGGGAAATGATGTCGGCAGACAGGGTCAGTGCAGGGAACCGACATCGATTGGGAGCAGACTAGGAGATGGCTGAGATCGATCACTGAAATGGATGTTGGGTGGACAGCAAGCTATCAAGGAGTCTCAAATTCCCATATGGAGGTCATAAAGGGTAAGTGAACCTCATATTCATTGTTCACCTTCTTTATATTGCTTACTGATGGTCAAGAACTAAGAAGATGTGAAGAAGCAATATAGGTAGAATCCAGAAATAGTGGGAGCTTGGCATGGATGAGGAGTGTGAGTCCTTGGAGAAGAACCAAATAGGTATTTTTTGGTGGAGTTATCAGCTGGAAGAAAGCACTGGATGAGGGATGGATTCCCAAGTTAAAGAAGAGTGTGGATGGACACGTGAGAAAGGCTATGGTATATGGTCTTGATTAGGCTAAAGGACAATGGAGGTTTGACCATTGTATTTATCTTTACCAGGTTGGATAATATTAGCTACATTATCCTATTACTATATTGTGTTGCTTATTGCAGGGTTTCATATACAGGGAGTTTTCTGAGCTAAGGGTAAAGTTGGTTCAGAAGTATGTCATGAAGAATTTGGGAGCAACAAAATTCTTTTGGCATAAGTGACAGGTATAGAATCACAAGTTTTGTGGTGGTTGGTCTTCAAGAGTGACTTTAAAGAGGGATACAGAGCCAAGGGAACAAAGTAGATGTTGTATAGGTACAGGTATAGTTGCAGCTATTTATCTCCAAGTGGGAGATTGTTAGGGTGTGGAGCTAAAAGCTTTAACTGTTGCAGACACAAGGAAGGGAGGTTACTGAAGATCTAGAAGTATTGGCATTGGCAGCATGACCGACGTTGGTCATGACTAGTGTAGAAGGCAACTGGCATCGGCAGGAAGTCGACTGACGTTGGTCAGCACCAGACAGATAGGGACCGACGTCGGTCACCTGTGGCAGTTTCAAAACTGCTATTGACGAATAGTCAGTTAAGTGAAGTGAGTGTTTGCATGTTAAATGACTAATTATAGTCACAAGCTGCGTGTCTGATTATTGTAATTAGAGTTCTATTTTTGTATGCATGGAATTCTATTTAAAGACCCATGAGGCATGTATTGTAAATCAAGCAAGCAAGTAAAAGCATTGAAGCAAGAAGCAAGGTCAAGGAGATCTACAGGTGTAAGGTCAAGGAGATCAGCTGAAGCATTCAAGGAGGGGATAACGACTCAGGTTGTTGAGTTGGTTGTGTTGAGCAAGAGAGAGAGGGAAGAAGGTCTTGAGGTGTGGCAAGCCTTTGAGGTGGAGGAAGAAGTGGCATCTTCCTTATTGTATTTTCTTCTAGTAGTATTTAATACAAGAGTGTGTATTGTCTCTCAAATTCTTTGTTGTCTCAAGTTTCCAGTTACTTAATCATTCTGGTATAATTCTATGTTTAATTGCTTATAAGAAAGTAATCAATTGTGCTTCCGTTGGATAAGGGGTTCCTAACAGAAAACTTGGTAATCATAAAATATTCTTCTAATTATTATCTGTAGGGTAATGAGGTATCATAATCAACTAATAATAATCTACTTGATGTAATTAATAATATCCTGATAAAGAACCCTAGCGACTGACACAATATGTTAAAATGTAATTTATGGTCTGATATGATTAGAGTTAAAGAATCCCTAGGAACATCACCTTATAATTTTTTTTATGATGAATACCCCATTTTTTATAGTTAATCTAAGAATCCCTACATTACAATTCAAGAGAGACCACTTGGGGATAGATGATAAGATATAAGCTCACTTACTTAATCTGATCTAATTAGAGGACAAATGTGATGTAGCTAATATAGTTTAGTAAATACTAAGAGGTTGTCAAACATTAGTTTTAAAAGTGAGCTAAGGTGAAAGATTTCAAAATCTCTAGCCTAGTTCTCCTCTAGGACAAATATCATGAGAAAAGAGGACAACATGACAAGTTTGATGCCCTGTAGTTGGGTCCCAAGCAAATCTCTAAAATCCTAGGTGAGAATACATTTTGCCTAAGGTGTCTAACTAGTGAGGATGTCCCATTTACTATTAATGGGAAGTTATTCAAAAACTACTTATGATCTTGAATTAGCCTAGCAAGTTCCTATAAATACCTTCTCTTTCATTTTCCTTCTTTCTTTTTAATTTAGTTTCCTATATGTTATCTAGTTTAGTTTGATTTCTTATTTTTCCTATTTTCTCCATGTTAGTCCAGCCTCATTGCCTATTCCTTTTTGGTCTTGTCCACCTATTTTTCCTTTTAGGTTCTCTTATTGGTAAAAATAATTAATAATACAAGGCATGTTCATAGGTAACTTGAATGATGATTCTAATGTGTAAGTACTCTGAATAGTTTGAGGCTTTAGATTATATTTCTAAATTGGTTTCAAAGGTTTAGATATCTCATGTGTTTTAAATTTATCTGAGTTGGATTAAGTTGGGTAAAACTATCTAGTCAATGAACACATTATCTCAAATCCAAGTATGAATTCATATATTAATGGTTTCTAGGTTTACCTGGATGAACTTGCTATCATGAAGATCTAAGGTGGAAATATGTAGTTTTACCTTTCACTTGATATTGTGGTCCCTAACCTAGAATAAAAATTTTAAACAAGAAAGATAACATATAAATCAATACAAAAAGAAAAAGAAGAAGAAGAAGAAAAATTTAAAGGAAAACTTGATTCTACGTGATTTAGGAAACTCCACCATGAGATTTCCATCTTGGTTGGTAGTGGATCAAATCTTAGAGTGGGATCAAAGGAAACTCTATCAGGGCTATGGATGCTTATGTGGTAATGGAACAATGTCTAGGCAAGATTTATTTAATTAAAATTCACTATTATAATGATCATATCGATGGTGGATAGCCTTTTTAATTTTTAATAAGTGGTAAATTAACTCACAAGTGGACATCTGGTCAATTTGAATATCTGATATGGTCTTTTAGATGCTCTTTTCTTCTCCTCTCTCAAATCCATTCTCATTTCATGCATAGTCTTAACCAATAAATTTGTGTTCATAAACACATTTATATAATTTAAAAATACTTATGAGGATTTTATAGTAGATTCACCATTTCTTGTTTCTTGTAAAACATGCCCTAATTCTTCCAAGAATCAAGGAACCTATTTTTTTGGCATTTTTCCCTACTCTTGTATGCACTCATGATTTATTGGGATAATCACTAAAACGTTTCTTGGTGGTCCTTATTTATTTTCATGTTGAATTGGGACTATGGACCACCACCATTAGGAAAATCCTATCTATGCGAGTCAACTTTGTATTTTACACTTTATGTGAAGTTGGAGTTATGACCTCCCAATTTACATTTGAAGCATGACTCTCTCAACTCTCTAAAATATTTATTACTCTAGGGGTCATCTAAATTTACATTCCCTTTGGGATCCTAAAACATATCCTATTATGATGACCAAGTTTGAATAGTAAGGTTTCATATATAACACTCAACCCCAAAGTGGAGTTTTATTACACTCATCTCAGCCTGACTCTCTAGTTGTTTGATCTCTCAAAGCCTTGCTACCACATTAAGGGGTCATTTTGAGTTTCATGAATATAAATCCTTTATAACATATTATATCCTCTTTATCTCTCTCATGTGGATAAGTTTCATGTTTTTATCTTTGAATGGATTTGTGATCTATAGACACTTATCTCACTTACAAGATTTCCCAAATATGTGTTTCCTATTTGCTTAGGTCTCTTGATTTTCTCTAGAAAGTCATTTTGGGTTTCATGTAATTTCAACCTTTGAAACTAGTTCCACCTTGTTTACTAGGCTAATTTGGCATGTTTCATGTTTGGCACTTATCTCTAAAGTGACTTCTAGACCCTCATATTACACTTGTAAGTCTTGTTAGTCTCAAGCCAAAACATTATCTAATCTTCCAAATAGGTCACTCGAGATCAAATTTGTCTCCTCATTTTATAATTATTCTTTTTTGAGATGAAATTGGTCTCAATCTAAAAATTTATACGTCTCAAAAACTCCTTATCTAGATCTCATCTTATTGGACTCCTCAGGATGAATTTCAACTAAGTTTTAAAAAAATCACTAAGCCCCGAAACCTAATAAGGCTTAAATCCCTATTAGGTCTTGAGGGGTCCTTCATTGGTGTTTAAATGCTAATGAAAATTTTAATTAGGATTTTAATTATGTTTTCCTCAAAGGGACTATGGATGTAATTGGTCTTTTATCCCATACTTTACTCAAGTGACTTTGTGAATCAGGGTGGGAATCCTGGCTAAGTCAGGACCTCTTGACTCCCGCTCTTACATTTTAAATTATAATGTTAGTTGGGGTACCTCCTGACTCCCCCCATAAATAGGTCTATCAAATCCAATTTTGAGTACCCTTCCATTTTTTGATGATATCTCAGGCATATATTGTCCATTTTAAAAATTGTTTGATCTATTAGAAAGATGGTTTTACCACAGTCGTCCTGGTGGTCTCATAATTTCTTATTTATTTCATGTTTAAGAGTTTTTTAAAATTAAATTAAACACTATTATGTATGTTTAAATGATGTTTTAAACTTGTTTTTGGTCTATTTTTACAAGTGAATAATGAAAATGGTAGTATTGTGAAAGAGAAGGAGGTAGTTGAAGCTATTAATGGTGGTTTTTAAAAAAATGGAGAGAAAATTTACCCTTGGTATTACTTAGTGGTTATATATTCATTTCCATCCATTTTCAAAGGGTTCGCATTTCATCACTTCAAAAAACTTACATCCAATTAATCTTTGATTTACAACATTATTTTTTATATTTTCTCTCCCTCAACTCCTACCCTACCATTATGCTAGAATTTTTTTAGGAGAATGAATGTAATAGAATTGATTATAATTTTAAATGATGGATTATTAATGAATAGAATAATTTTAGACTAATTTCTTTCATTTTCACGTGTATAAAATGGTGAATGTTGTGTTTTTTCATTATCTACTTCTCTTAGAAGATTGCATTTACTATGGATTCGATTTTACACCTTCTATTTGTTCCATTGGCTTATTTATGGAGCACATTCATTCACAATTCTAGATTTGTCATCAATATTGTAGGGTTTTATTTCTCCTCTTTTCCCTTGTCTTTTGATATTTGTTTTATCAATTTCTAGTTAGGGTTTGAAATTAATGTCTAATAAAATGAGTATCTGAATGTTTCTTTCCTTTTCTCCATTATATTATCACATTGTTGAAAGTCAAATGAATGAAATGAATTAATCTAAAATCAAATAAAAACACATAAATTGTGTAAAACCGTGAATGCTTATTTGAAATTGGATAATAATCTATAATTAAATGAACACTCATTTTATTATTATTTTATCTATTGAATATTTTTACCCTATTAAATGCTAAATGTCAAAGGAATGTATGATAAAAATTAGCCATAATCATTGAAAAAAATCCTATGTAAAGATGATTTATTTGTCAAGTTCTAAATATTGTTTTGTTTATTATATTCATTACATTCTCATGTTTTAGTAAAGGAATGAATACACATCTTGTCCATTCCAACACACAAAAAACATGTAATTAAATGAAAATAACAAACACAAAGATTTACATTGTTTAAGTACCTTGAAAAACACTAAATCTAAGTTTCAAACCAACACAAACCCCTTAAATTAGAACTATCACAACACTCGATTGCATATAGATTAGTATGTTGTTACCTGGTAAACAAAAGCCTTGGGGAGATTCCTCATAATCTCTTTTTAAGAGAGGTGTGCCACAAGGCAAGCCTAGAATGTTGGTTGCATGTCAACAATATCCTTTTTAAAAATCAAGTATTACTTCCTTATTATGAGTGTCTTTGACTCTATCACCCCACATGAAGATACCAATTACTTGTTCTTCATTAGTAGGTGATATTGAGAATTTCAATGTTAATGAACAAAGAGATTTTAATTTAATCAAAAGGAAAGGTGAAGAATATACCCATAATATCTAATTCCAAAATGAAAAATAACATAATCTTTGGGAAAGATGCAAAGTTATTTATTTGACAAAATGCTACCCCATTAGGTTTAAAATATTCTTAGAAATTGGTTTAGAAAATCCATCAATCATACTCAACTTAGAGCATGAGAAAAAACTAAAAGTTATGAAATTTTAGCTCAACCATCCATTTCAATTAAAATAAACTAGAGATGATCAAGTGGAGAAGATGCATTATGGAGAGGAGCACTATTTATTAGTAGGAGCATTCAAAAATCTCAAATCATTATTGCTCTTCTTGATATGGTTATTTTTTGTTACTTCAAATATGGTTGAATGGAAAATAACTATCAAGAAAAGAAACTAATACTCCTTTTGAATTAATGGTTTTCCTTATATAGAATTTTACTTAAGTTATTAGAGTAGGATTTTTATTTTTATCATAAACATGTTTAACACCCATACATAAGTTAATTTTAACTTGTGTATAATTTATGTTAAATTTTATGGGTCCTATATTTCTTAGCTTTGTAAACAATTATAGAAGTTATGCATAAGTACAATATGTATTAGGTTCAATATTGAAAATTTATATTTCTAAAACAAATGCATAAAATAAGAGTTAAAATTTTAAAATATAAATCAAGGGAGTATATAGCCCTCACCATTAAAATAACACAAACACACACATTTTAGGTGAGACACAAAAGAAACATATAATTACAATATTTACACTATAGAATAGGTGGAAATCTACAAAAATATATTTCCCTTTCCTAGAATTGTTACAAGGAGAAATGGAACAAGGCCTAATACTAGGGAAATGATGACTAGTAGTCTCAAAATGAGTAGGTGTATCATTCCTTAATTTAAGAGCAACTCCCTGAAGAGTAGGTATAAGTAAATAGGGTGCCTCCTCAATTGTATCAAGAAGAAGGATATGTGGCCTATGAGAATACTAGATCTACTTAAGATAAAAATAAATGGCATAGTTTGAAAGGGAAATAAATTATAGATAACTAATTAGAATATGGAAAAGATATTTCTTACCATCACAAATCTATAAATAAACTCACCATGATATCATAATGGGTCTACCTATTTTAACGAAAGGCATATATATCAAAAGTCTCCAAGACATGTTGTACAAAGATCTCATCCACCTCCTACAATTTGAAAATGAAGTATAATTTCTCTGAGGAAATAATATCTATAAAATCCATAGTATATATATAAGTGTGTGTGTGTGTGTGTGTGTGTGTGTGTGTCTATATATATATATATATATATATATATATATATGAAGAAATAGTAAATGGAGAAATTTGAATGAAAAAAATGCCTTGAGGATGAGATTTTAAATCATAATTGGCACATGTGTTGATTGTGAAAACACCATTACAGAGTTAAAAATACTTAAGAGGTTGTGAAATAAAAGTAATAAAGTTATGCGATCAAGAAAGGGATATATAAAGAATAAGAAAATATAAAATTCCTATACACATTTAATGAATTAAAATGTGATTTTAATTATCACATGTGTATCTCTTTTGAATACTTTGAAGAGATGTAAAGTTAATATGAATATTCAAACCTAGTGACATGTAAACCAGAAGGAGGGAAAGTTTTACAAGGATAGTTTAATTTTATTAAACTTAGTAAAACCTTATCTTATAGATAAAAATATGATAAAAGGAGATTTGGATGTAAAATGAAGAATAATTTCTTCAGTTAAGATATTTATGTCCATGTCTATGTGTAAAATTCCTCAAAAGCTTGAACACTCGTTGAATTTTTTCAAAACAAGACTATTACTGAGTTTAATAATGTCAAGGGATTTTCAATATTTCAAAATTTTCCTGTCAACACTTTCTCAATGAATATAAGACATTTATATTTGAAACATATCAATAAAGCTACCCTTGAGAAACAACAAAAAGTTGATTATATTTTTCACTTTGAAAAAATAGATTTCAAGCTCTCTTAACAACTCAATTATATGAAATTCCTAGGGTTACCAAGGTTTAATAAATTTCCATATAATATTAAATAATCTATAAAGTCTCAAGATTATATATAATATTTTAAAATATCATAATCTCCAACCTAATTATATATCAACTTAGTATTCCTTTGAGCTATCTAAAGCTCGTTGACATACTCAAGTTTATGCTTCTATAATTTTACCATAACTAATTTAATAATATCAAAGGATTACATCCATTTTTATTAGTTGAAGTATGAAATCTTAGAATTAATATCATTCCATGTATTACCTTTCTTCTAATGACATGATCCATTTTGAGAAATTTAGTTGATTTTGGCTTCATAATTATGGATCATGTCATCTATCTGTCAGATCCCCTCATCCCATCTAATCAATTCATGTTGAAATTAAAAATTAAGACTTAAGGCTATGTAGGGTAGGACCCAAAATGGTTTTTAATAGTTAAGAGCCCATGTTGTGGCCATAATATAAAATATAAATGTTTTTAAAGGCTCACAATAAATATCTCAACCATCTTATCTTCTTCAGGTTGGTGGCATAAGCTATTTTCAAAGAATTAAAAAGATGTGAACCTCCAATAAATGGATCATGTTAATGGATCAATACTCTAACACTGATCTCTAATAATTTGGTCCAAAAATTATGTAAAATCATTTTCCTTATTCAATTCTTCAATAGTACTAGATATAAAATAATCTCAATGGGTCCCTCAAGCCATTTGATTAAGCCTAGATCAACAATGTGAACTATTTCTTAAGTAAATGGATGACATTGAAATATTTAAATAGCTCACAATATTGGATCAAATTTCCAATTTTTATCTCTTGTTTTCCAATCAAACATAATGAAAATGAAGAAAATATAGTGAGTTAGCCATAAGTCTCTTGATATATATATATATACATATATATATATATATATATACACACATATATATATATATATACATATATATATATATATACATATATATATATATATACATATATATATATATACATATATATATATATATATATATATATATTTGTTGTTACACGTAGATAATTTATTCGAGTTATAGCCTACTTGAGAGATCTTAATTATAAACATTATATATCAATAAAATTACATCAACATGATAATTATTTATCATTAAATTAATTTTCAATGTTTCTTAGAGTCACACTTCCTACAACAAGCATTCAAGATCTCCACCAAGACTGAGTAGCCTGTTTAATGTTTAAGTACTTTAAAGGACCCACTAGGCATTATATAAAGGACAAATGGACATCAAGTCACTATGTTAGAGATAAAGTAACATTAAAATAATATATCTTAAAATGGTGGTATGGGATACTGTACTCAATCTAATAAATCACACAAGTGGATGTAATCACAAAGAAGAAAGATCATGCTAGGAAATTATGAAGGACTGATACATGGAGCTACTATTTGAAATCTATCATAGCTATTCAGATAAATAATTAAATTACTAAAAATGAAAGTTTTAAAGTCTATTTTCTCCCCTAATCTTATACATGGTAGCTTAGAATGTTTAATTATTATATTTATTTTACCCTCTATAAATTTAACGAGCTTATTTTAGTAAAATCATTTCCCAGACTTTCTAAGTCGTTATATTTTTAGAATTTGGATCTTAGTATCTACTATTTTACTAAGTATGATACTCATAGCCTTGTTATTGAAATATAATATATTATTTTCTTAATTTATAAAATTAATGAAATTTAATGTATCTCTTATTTATTTTCCATTGATTTTTTATCTTACTATTATAACTCCATGCTCATATATGGGTTGTATCTTTCTTTTTGCATAATATTTATTTAATTTTCATTCATTTACTTTCTTGCATAGTTATATTTATATATATGTAAAGATGAGAGATGAACTCACTTCTTATTTTAGTGAATAACCATCATTTTTTTATCTCTTCCATTCCCCCTACAAGTTTTATTTCATGTTGTTTAAATATTAACATTAGAGTAGGGAATAAAACCATCTATAGAGGTTCTCTTACAAGAGTAGTGCCATACTAGAAATAGATCCCATATTTGTGTTTTAAACACAAGTGCAACAATCATACATTTCAATGCATCAATATTATAAAAGTGGTTAATGTCTCGGCATAGGTGTGAGTAAAAATAAATAGAAATAGAAATAGAAATATAAGTATAGGAAATACTACACTTGGTGGTATGTGAATTATGTTTTCAATCCTAGATAATAAAAAATTGAAAAACAATACTACTCAAGTATCCTTAGATACTCAATAAATTTGAGGGTAATTTATAACAACTCAAATCTACTTCTTGACTAGGGAAGCATATATTTGGCACTTCTAATTTTGTCTTGGTACTTTTTGGTCCTTATTTGTATCCACTATAATTTTAAAAAAATTGTGTATAGTATTTAGATATATGACCCATTTTGGTGTGAGTGATTCATACATTTTCCTACCATAAATAATATAAAAATAAAGAGTTATGCACATCACACATTCTCATGTAACATATCCAAATTAATTAGAAACTTTGAAAAATTATTGTAAACACATGTATGCAAATATATAAAAATATCATCATGTAAATATTTATAGGAATATTCAACCTAATGTGAGGATGATATAGTGAGTGAAAACTAATATGCCCTAATACAAACTAATTATGGGGAATGAATTTGTGACCCAATATGGTAGTATATGGAAATACCCAATATATAGAGATAATCCCCTGTGACTAGGTGTAAGTAGGAAATGTAGTATTTTGATATATAAGTAATTTAAGATCACTAATAACATGAGTTTAGTGATATCCATATGTATAATATATGTAAAATAATATTGAGGAGATATAAAAAGGTATGTTTCCCTCCATATAAATAAAAGATAAGGGCAAATGATATGCCCCCAATATATCAATATGCCCCTGTGATGGCTAGATATATAAATGAATTACACAGATAATAATGGTATTATACCCAAATATATGCATGGTAAGATATATATTATTGTAAGAAAAAATAATTATATCTTTCACATAGTAGCCTGCATGATACGGATAATGTCATAAATCATAATATATCACATAATATAGGAATGTAATTAAACATAGACAAACAAAAGATAGATGTAACCATCAAGGAAGATATATACGACCCAAAATTAATCAATGACATAAAACTATGAGTATAATATTTTATATGGAAAATATTGGATAAAATATTTATAGGTAACTGACACCAACACACATAAGCATAACCATGCATAATTAGGAAATTGTGAAATCATAGGGCACACAAGATAGAACATAATGTATTAATGAAACATGCAATATATACCTAATAGTAAGGCATGTATAATTAACACACACACACACACACACACACACACACACACACACACACACACACACACACACACACACACACACACACACACACACACACACACACACACACACACACATGGTAATTTGAAAATAGGAATAATATCACTTGAAACCTATTATATAGAGATGACCCTAGTATATGCCAATCTAAAAATGTGTAATTTTCCCTAGGTGTGGGCATAGGTGTTTATGCATATCATTGGTAAGCACATGATCATATATAACATGTATAATTTAAATATCTTGTATTTTATATACTCAAAAAATATTATGACAATGACATGTGTAACATGTATGCGTAAACATTTAGCATAGGTAGGTAAATATGATATGTATCCATTGAGAACGATAAAGGCAAAAAACAAATTTTAATGTTTTATATTATTTTTGCATATTTATTTTTTTATAGAAGGAGAAGATAATACAATGAAAAATCTAAGGGGTGTAAACTATAAGTATCAAGGATAACTCATTCAAAAAATAAAATAATCTAAGGGGATAAATGAAGAGAACATAAGGAAGGAAATGAAGTAAGCATGGGAGAAAATAATCTAGAAGAAATAAGAAGAGGATGATTCAAAACAACATGCAACTTCCCTCAAAAATACATGCATGCTAGGATGAAATATATCAATATTTATGTTGTCATCATTGGGAAAGTCTCACAATTATCTATAATGGGATAAACAATAAAGGGGAAAGGGATAGTGAATGATAAAAAGTAACACAAACTAAGGGGATAAACAAATGACAATGAAAAATAAGCATAAAACATAAATTTCAAACATATAAAAGATTAAGCAAGGCAAAAAATCAAGGGAGGAAGGAATATTAAAGGAAAAACATATAGAAGAATTTGTAAGTGAAAGGAAACTATGGTACAATAGGATATATGAATAAATCAAAATAGATAGGCCAACATGGCTAACTAATGATTTCATCTATAATATGAGGTTCTAGATTTGGGGAGTCAAATATGTCACTCAAATTATCATAAACATAATCATGAGTTGTATAGTAACATGAATCATCATCCCAAAGACATATAATGTGGTAATAGGCTTGAGGAGTTGATTTAACCTCTTGGAAAGTAGGCATAATCTTTTACATGTGTTTTGTAGAGTTTGAATCCTAGTAGGTACTTTGGTATGAATTGATGTAGAAGGTTGTAAATAAATATCTAGACATGGATGATTAAGCATAGCATGTCTTTATGGTATAACTCAAAGATCTATGAATTGAGAAGTCAAACATATAGATGAAATTATTTTAGGAAAAAAATAAAGTAGTAGGTGAATTTTTTATATATATCCCATGAGGTTGAATAATTTAATTTTTAAGAAGCACTTTAAGTAACCTCTCATGTTTCTTCTGAATTTGGATAAGTGACTTGTAAGGCATGCCTCTAATATTATATAATTTTTCATGCAAAAAGTTAATGTAATGATGTATTGTATAAGGGATTTATATTATTTAATTTAAACATTATCATCCAAGTAATAGATTTTATGTATCACTATCCAACAACATGTAGAATCATACTATTAATGTCTTAGAATTGACAGTGACTAAAATGTAATATCATTGATAAGTGTCCATGTAAGACCATTAAAACTTTGAAGTACCATGGTCATGTCTAGTGTGTCATGCTAATTATATCCTATATTAGCTATAAATGACATTGTAATAATATTTTGGCTGGAAATTTAATCTACCATAATGCCATTTTTGATATTGATTTTTAAACTTTATTTTTTATTTGTTTGTATTTCAATAAAAATTATGTTTTAGTAGTTTTAAAACTACTTATCTATTGTCATGAAGGGCTACACATTGTTCTACTTAAAATCCTTGTCTATTTTTAATAGACATCATAGTGTGAGGATCTTTCCCCTATATTCATAGCCATAATACATATCTAAACACATACTTTAGATTTCATGTTTCTCATGGTATATAATAAATTCTTAGAACTCCCTTTTCATTGAACTCTAGGAAACCAACCATCTATTTGATTTTATTGTTCACTTGAGAGGACTATATCACCTATGAAATTTACCTCAAGCGTACCTTTGAAACCAATTTTTACATGTATGGCTCTACCTATATAGTCAGTGCTCTAAAACATTGGGTTGAAACTATCAAACAAATAAGAATGTATCTATGAAAGCCCACATTATCAACTAAATCCTTTTAGTAAAATTACCTAATCTTATTTTCAAAAAAATAGCTAGCAATAATAATTAAATTTCAATTTGTTACTTGCTATTGTATTTTATATTTTATGTTTTATCAAATAGCATCGATATAGTCCTATGTTGTTTTTTATAACTACATCATCCAACATCAATAAAATTACCTATGTATAGACTATGTTGACCCAATGGATCTAGTCTCCTATGTTTACATTCATGACTGTATCAAATAAATCAACATAATTTATCTCTATACATTCTTACTCTTTTCCTATATAAAGTTCATTATTTCAAGTCATCTTATAGACTGCATCAAACATATTAAATTAGTATATTTATTATCACTTTTAATCCTATTAGATTAGACTGTGTTAGCAAACTCGATGTAATCTATATCTCATCATTTATTTTTGTAGTTGTATCAAACAATTCAATAATGTTCATTTTATTAGACTTTGTATATTTTCCATTTGACTGCATTGAATAGATTGATATAATCATTTTGACCTAACTATCATTTGCATCACCTTTCTAATTATAAGGTATCTATCTAACTAATACCATTTTATTTTGTTAAACTTTAAAGCAAATATATCATCTTAGTTGATAGTGTTAATTTTATATAAGCTAACCTAATTCATATCAATATTTAAAAATAGTTAGCATCATGAAGTCATCTATTGGGATTTTCATTGGTAGACTCAACCCATTCAAATTTTAGATGACTTGATCTTTTATACCCACTTTATCCACCAATGAAGATAATAGTTCATGGTGTAAATATTCTCAATCTCCATCTTAATCCATTTCATTTAACATGTTTTAAATAACTCAAAATGATGATGATAATACCAAATATATTCCTAAAAATAATGGTAACTTATATAAACTTCCTTATCTCAAAGTTGAAGCAATCAATACTAATCTTGGTATTCCTCCTCCCAACACCAATCTTGGGAATCTTCCACCTAGAAATATTTTTTATACTAATTTTAATCAAAATAAACCTATCTATACAACTCAATTATTTATACAAATGGTTCAACAAATGAATGTCATGAAAATAACTAATAATTCCCAAATCACATCTTACAAATGGATAACCCCCTCCAATTATTATTTATCAACAAAATTAGAATTTTTTCCCTCCTATTAGAGATGCAAATGGGAATAGCATCCATCAACATCCTATGCATGATAAAATGTTACAACATCTTCAAAATTAACCTTTAGCATCCATCATTATGTCCATATACATTGGAAAAATTTCACCAATTATTACATAAAATGGTACTAAAGATCCTTCTATTTTACTTAAGTCTTTTGGTAATATATATAAGGAATCAGTCCAAACTAATACATTTTGCACTACTAAAATTCTTGTCAAAACCTTCACAGCAGATGCATTAGAATGGTGTAACCAAATCCCTAGACATTCCATTATATTATGCCTATTTTTCAACCCCCCCTTCAATTTTTACAAAATCAATACTTTCTACCATAGAGATGACCCAGATGAAATCTAAAGCTGTGTCAAACACCCAATCAATTAATTTATATTTAGATGCATATTCTTTATTATGAAATGATAATGATTAGATGATGAATTTAGTTAATATGTCAAAGTGGTTTTAAAAATCATGGTGGATAAATGAATAAAATGGACATATATATTTGTGAATATGATTAGTTATCTTGATTTTTTAGTCAAAGTAGGTTTTGTGATAGTATTTCAGTTATGAATGGACTTTCAAATTTTGACAATTTGAGCAAGTTTATGATGATTCTTTGATTTTTGTAGATGTTTTGATTATTGATGTAGAATAGATAATGATGGTATTTTGAAAGCACTATATATTTGAAAATCAATGCATATCTTTTGAAAATCTATTATGAAGATACATATTAGATTCAAGGCTCATTTTTTTACTAATTGTGGTCTAATGGGCAATCAAAACATTCATGTGCATAAGTTAATTCAAAAATAATGTTTAAAATCCCAGGTTTTATATTGTATAGTTTAAGGTGTTATCCATTTTATCTAATGATCTTTGTGACTTATTTACTAGAATGCATAGCCTAAGATCATTGTTCTGATGTTTCATAAGTTCTAAAGACCTATTTGGCATCCTAAGTCCAAGTCATTATCAATTCAAGATCCTAGAAATTATTCAAGTCTATGTTTCAATACATAAATATTGAAGTTTAATGTTGGCATGTTTATTACATCCCATTTGGCTTAGAAGTTCTATAATAAAGATTAATGTCAACCTAGGTCTTGTTTCATGAGATGTTTTCAAAGATATAAGGTGTTCCATTGAAGTTAGAAACTTTCTATACTTCATCCTCACATGTATTTTCAATACCTAACTTGCTTGTCTCAAGGAGGATAAAATTAATTCAAAGGTTTATCAATAGTCCATATGACTTGTTTTAAATTCAAATCAACATGACATAAGATGTCAAGTTGGAAGATGATAGGTGATTGATGGAAATTATGTCATGACACAAGTTAGCATAAACATTTAATTTGAAGGTATATTCATGAACCTTTGGGATATTCCAAGGATTTGGTGGTAAGGTGGAGTTAAGACTGACTAGACATCCCTCACAAGGTAGAAGTTAGAATGAAGTTAGTAGGAAGAATTAGTAACAACTATGTTTGGTTGTGTTAGTAATAAGGTTAGCAAAGATGATAAATGTGTGCTTGTAAAAATGAGCCAATGGGAATTGAGCATGTCATCGAGTTGGTTATGAAAAAAAGTGGTGGAGATAAGTAGGGTGATTTTATTATTTCATATTAATTTTGTAAAGTTTGGACATGGAAGAAGATCTCTATTAGTTGGATTCTTGAAGTTGTAGAAGAGAAATTTTAGATTTTTCAAATAAAAATGTTTTAAGGGTGCATTTCCAGGTATGATTCCTATAGTTTTGGATAACTGTTGAAAATACTCTCAGTGATTTTGAATGAAGTTTTTAGTTTCATGAAATGAAATCATCCCATAGTTGCACAAATGGAATAAATTTTGGGTCTGCATGACATTCATGGGAGCTATTAGTTATTTTGAATGATTTTTCATGATGAAATATAGGCTATGATATGAGCAAGTTTTACAAATTTGTCTACATGTAAATGGTTTGAAAATTTTTTGATGAGTTTTTTTTAATATATTTGAGATATTGTTACTTGTGTGATTGGGGATGTTTTTAGATGTGTGTAAGTATTGTATGTATGATGAGAAGAAAAGAAAGTTACAAGTTTTTCATTTTTAGTCATTATTCCCATGAATGTAAATGAATCATTTATGGTTGAAATAAAATGATGGATCAAGTTATTATTCACATAGTTCTTTGAGCAATTTTCATCTTTTAACATATATTGATAAATTTATATGTAGCTTTGTACACAACCTAAAACAAATTTCTATTAACAACTTCAATCTATGAATGAATATTGATGATAGTGACTTCTAGTTTTTGAAGTATTTTGGATCTTTGTAATAATAGATAGTTGTTTGGTTTGAAGTTTGATTTTTAAAATACAAGGAATATGGATTATAATATGCAGTATTAGTGATTTTTGGGTTTTTTTATTTCAAAGGTATATTTAAGCATGTATGAAAGAGATTGTGGTGCATGATTTTTCATTTTTATTGACATAGAGTCACATGCATATTATAGAATAAGTCTATCAAGATTGAAATAAGACAAGTTTTTTAGGCTTTGTATAGAAATTCTAGATTTGATGGTTCTTCAAATTTTTGAAATAACTTAGCATGATGGGTTTTGTAAGTTGATAGATTTTATTGGTGGAACATATATCTGATGGTTTCAAAATGTCTTTGAAAAGGTTTTTGTGTGTTTTTTCGAGTGAATAGATCATAGGGTTTTGAATATTTTCCTAAACCATTGATTTGTAAAATCATAGACTTGTTTCCTTGAATGCCTTTCTTAAGGATGTACTTTTTTAAAAGTATTTTGAGATTCCATCATGGTATATTTTAAAATATATATGTTAAAGGGTTTTTTGTAGAAATCTCAATTTTGTGATTTATATTCATCTTTTATGTATATTTGGAGGATTCAATGGTTGCCATGCATGCATGTTAGTTCTATTTTCAAAAATAAGGTTTTTAATAAACAAAAATTGAGTTGCATCAGGATATTATTGTCATGAAGTTTTTGGTTGCTTTCAAAAAACCCAAGTTTTTGTTTCTTAGAAATATTTTTGTTTATTTAGAAAGATATAAATTGGTTTTATATAGTTGATATTTAAATGGATATAGCTGGATATTGTGCAAAAGATGGCTATAAAACCACTAAAATATATATATGGACAGTCTTGAAGTTATGATTTTACTTGCCAATTTTTAGTTGCAAGTGTGGTTTTAAGGTTCAAATTTAAAAATGAGATTTTTATTAAAATTATATCTTAGTATTGAAGTTTTTAGCTTTATCTTGAAATTGAATGTTGAAATCATGGTTCCTTGATGAACCTAATCACTTCTCATTTGAAATGTATATGAATACTATATTTTGGGATAGTAATGTTAATCTTAGACATCATTTGGTGATTTCATTTTGGGAATATTTTGATAGAAATTCTCTGTCTTCAATTTTGAAATGGTCAATTTATAGTTGATTTGGTGGAGTTATTAAAATTCATGAAAGTTATTAGGATCTTTTGAAATAAAATGTTGATTATAAGTTTTGATTTTTTAGTTGGTTTAAAGATACAATTATGCATTAGAACCTTATCTATTTTGATGAATCAGTGAATTATTTTTAGTATATCAGATACTTGGTGCATTTAATTTGATTGAGATATGTATATATATTGAGAATAGTTATGTTTAATGCTAGATAGACACATTATTAATTTGTAGTCTTAAATTTTTTAGTTTATTTTAGATTGTTTCAAAATGTTCAGATGGGACCAACCTAGTTCTAATAAGAGTAGTGATGATATGGGTTGAAGATAGAATTTAGGTAATGATGTAAATCAGCCAAATCCTAATAGAAACATCCTAGAGGTATTTTTCATTCTAGATGATTTATCCCTAGGTTTCATAGGGGTACTAAAGTGTCTATATATTTTGATGCCTTAGATCCTAAATTCTAGAATGTCTTAAATAATTTAACCTTTAATCTAATTAATAGAGGCCATAAGGGAAACAAAGTTTTTTATGGTCATAGGTTTGGAGTAAGAACCCCTTCACAAATTAGTTCTTCCTATCATCTAGAGAATAATTTATAACACTTTCCAATTCAGTCCCCTAAAAGAATTTAGCCATCTATTGAACTTAATCCTATTAATCAAACCACCCAAATTGAAATTGAGATAGTCCATGTCAAAAAAAATGTAAATATAGCCATTCTTTTACATGAACCTTCACTTTCTCATAGAGAAATTGTTATGAAATGTAATAGGTTAGGTATGTCATCTTCCCATAGTGAGTCTATCTTGGGATCCAGAAAGTTGAATTTGGGAATATGTGGTTATATTGTTAGGAGAAAGATAGTGGACATTCCTCCTACTATAGAGAAAAGAACTACATATAAAAGAGCTAAAAGTGAAACTAAACTTGATACTCCTATGTAGATCAAAATGTTGAAAGGATTAAGTTGGAAATTGATGATAACACAAGTGACTCCAAGACAAAGTTGGTGTAGTTTCGTACTACAGAGATGGAATATAACATGTATCTTAATGCACAAGATAAGCCTATGATTCAAGTACAATCAGACTCAGATGATTATTGGACCTCTAGGGGATAATTTTTTTTTTCAATTGAAATCTTTCATGGCAGAACTTTTCACTTTTAGTTGGATACTTTAGTTTTATATTTTGATAGTTTTTGATGATAATATTTTAGAGATACAACATAATCAATTTTGATATAAATATATATGCTTAAGTTATTTTTGACATGCATTATGGTTAATATAAATGGAATTTTATTAATATTTGACTTACCTTTTTTATAATTGATATATGTATTCTATTATGTTATTAATTGATGAGGGTCCCCACCCATTAAGATTAGTACCTAGTATATATTTAAAAACTTGATCAATTAGGACTTTTAAAATCTTAATTTAATATTTCCTTAAATAATAATTTTTTATAATTAAATGAATCTAAATTTTGATTAGTTAACATAGACCAATAACTAACTAAAATTAGTTATTACTTATTTTTCAACAAAGTTTTAAGTATAAAAGGAGATCAAAGACTTATTTGGAGAAAGAGGAAGAACAGGTATTGAAGACTTATACATTTTTTGAAGTCAATCATTCATCTCTCTTCTTTATATGCAACTTATTTGAGATAGTATGAATTTTGTAGATGGACCCAATGGTACTTTATTTGAAAATTGAGTAATTGCTTAGGTAACACAGGTTTATCTAGTTTTTATTATCATTTATGATAGATTATCTAAAAATTGCTAAACTTAACATATTTTGATGATTGTTATTTACAGTCCTATACACATATTCCAAGTATTCAAGATTAATAATGATTAATACTTTAATTTTTTGAGATATTTCATTGATCTATTTTGATTATAAAGTTGTCAGTCTAGTTATTGTAAAGAAAGATGTTTCTTTTTCTCAATAAAATCTCTCTTTTATGTTAAGATGACTTTCCTTTAAGACTCACACACTTTATGTACTTTATATTGTCTCTAATTTTAATATAGTTTTATCTTTCACATTTTCTTAATTTGGTTTATATTTATGTTTTTTGGTTTTATCTCTTGTTTCATTTCTACTTTAGTCCTTTAATTAGTCTCTTATATTAATACTTTATTTTTTTTCATATATTTTATAAGTATAAATAGGTTTTTTCTTTAATTAGTTCTTTTCCCATATTTATATTTTAGTTTTCAATTTCTTTTTAGTTTTTAGTCATAGATTAGATTCTAAGTTATTCAGATTTTAGTTTTTAATTTTATTTCTATTTCAAAATTAGAATTATTATTTATTTATTTACTAGTTATTTCTTAGATAGTTGGTTTAATTTGAGCCTAATTTTAATATTAGATTTATTTATTTGATCTTTAGTCCTTGGTATTTTTATTATTTTAAGTTGTTTCTTAGTTTAGACTTAGTAGTTTTAATTATTTTATTGTCCTTTTCTTAGTTTAATTGTTCTTTGTCCTCTTTTTTTTAGTTAGTTTGTTAGCTATTATTTATTATGTTCGCTTGGTTTGGCCTTTACTTGATTGAATTTTTATCTTATCTCAAATCTATTTCTTTATATTTTTTATTTGTATTTTGAGGATAACTTGCATAATATTGTAGCCAGAAGAAAGATTTTACTTGAATATACATATATTTACTGAATCAGATTTCTATTCTTCAAGAGATTATCTAATTCATAGGTTTTCTCTATCAGATATAATAGATTATATATTCTTATCTAAATTGATTCATGATTGGATAAAGTGGATTTCTTATTGTTATAATGGAATATGTTACATTTGATAACTTATTTATTATATTCTAGAACTTATAAAAAAACCCTTGCATCTTAAAGATCATTATTAAACTTTTAGAACCCCACTATTAGACTAGTAAAATTCCACTTGGACCTTCATAATAGGCAAAAGGGCTGATTCATTGATGGTACAATTTCCATCATTAACAAATTTAGTAATTCTACTAGGAATTCATTTTGAAATTTAATTTGTTTTAAGTTTTGTTTTCTTCTTTCTAATGGTACTTGAAGGATAACAAACTCTTATTATTCAACCTAGGATTGATATTGAGGATGATCAAGTTAATGTTATTTCAATCTAACAATTTATGCATGGTATAATCATCCTAATAATCTTTATCAAGTCATTTTGGTCATAAATCAAGAAGAAGAAATTACAGAATTTGAGATTGATTGGTATTCAAATCTTACACGTGAAACTCAATGAGACATTCTAAATTTGAATAGAAGAATTTAGGAAGATAGAACTAGAGTTTTAGTTGTTAACCCTATGCCTATAACTTTTTTTCTTTTTGATTCTTTTCTATTTGATGATTTTGTTTTACCTTCTATAACAATTGTTATAAATCTACAATTAAATCAAGTAGATCATGTTCAAAATAATCAATTTGTTCAAGTAGAAGTTACTAAAAATTTCAATGGAAGAAAAACTAGAAGTTCAAGTAGAATAAAGAATATAGATTCTAATTCATGGGTTAAAAAATAATAGAAAACAAGATGATTTCACTGAACATGAAGATGAATAAGTATAAGTAGAAAAATAAATAGTTATAACTTCATGGATTTTTGTAAATCTAATTAATATTGAAAACCATCCTAGTAAGTTGCCTTTTCTTAAAGGGTTGAATATACCAAATTTTTCTTGTATGCCCAGAGAATCTTGGGAATATCATTTATAATCTTTTAGATTAGTTTTTGTTAATCTTGGAATAACAAGTTAAAAAATTTGCTATAGAGTTTTTGCCTAGACACTTGAAGGAAAAACTTACTAACTATTTATTAGTCTGCCTACCAAGGTCATTAATACTTGGAGAGATATTAAAGATTGGCTCAAATTATCATTTGGAAAAGATAAAGAATATTTTGATCTAGTGAATGACTTTGTGAATTTTTTCCTTGATCCAAGTGATACCATTTATCATTTTGTGTTTAGGTTCACTAAATTACATCAAAATATCCCACATAATCTTAGACCTTATAAAAATATATCTAAACTTTATTTTTTTATGTTTTACCTTTAAAATATAAAATGTATCTAGAAGATAGGGATATTATAGAATATAATGAAACTATAACATTCTATATTGAATATGAAAAGAAGATTAAATGCATTGAATTTAAATAAAGTTCTTCCATGGGCTTAAATTTAGATAACTCAAAATTTTTAAAAGCCATACAAATTTTAGGTAATGAACTGGTTGTTGTTAAGAGATAGTTAAATGACAAAGCTTCTTCCTCAAATATAAATAATAAAGAAGACAAAAATGAAGATATTTCTTATTACTATAATGTTTTTGAAATGGATCATAATCTAGATACATGTCTTGTTGTTCTTAAGTTTAATAAATTTCTTCACGAAAAATATGAAATATCTAAAGATCTAGTGTATAATATAAACACTCTTGATGATCCATCAAAAAATGAGAATTACTTATGTTGAAAATACTAAAAATAAGGATTATGTTTCCTCTCAAAATAATAAAATGACAAATGATAAATCTTCTTCTGATGATAAAAGAAAAATAGTTTAGAATAATGCAAGTAATTCAATTGATAATACTTCACAAAATATTAATTTTTTAATTAGTTACAATAATAGTCAATATCAACATTATAAGCCTAAAAATTTTAGACAAATTGATGTTAAAATTTATAACATAATTGATGATTTGTCAACAATTAATGTTGGATTCTATATATTGTAAGTAGATATTCAACCTAGATAGCTTGATAATATTAATGAATCTATTAAAAATCTTAGATCCAATGTAGGCTTACAAGAAGAAAGCAATAATGAACATATTTATTCTCAACATTTTGACCTTTTTGATGATTACTTTGCTCCCTTTTATGTTATAGTTAATATTGATAACAAAATAATTCATACTTGTATCTCAGATATGGGTGCCTCAAAGAATATTATGCCTAAATCCATTGTTGATCAAATAGGTATATCTTATGAAGTAGATACTAGGAAGCTTAATGGTTTTGATTCTAGACAAACTAAGAGCTATGGTAAGTTTTGTGACATAGTCACTAAAATTACATACGATGAAAGAATTAGATGCATGACTAATGTTTAAGTGTTGTATATTCCTAATAATTATGCAATTTTATTAAGAAAAGATTGGTCTAAAGTAACTAGGGTTTTTATTGGGAAAGATATAACATGGGTTCCTATTACCCATGAAATTGCTTTCATAAAAGGGAATTTTTTTTGGTACACCTATTGAGTCACCTTATTCTTCTAATATTTCTTACCTTAAAACTATAATTGGGGCATATGAATTACTGAATTTAGATAAATCAGAGAATTAACATGAATAAATATTTAAAAATAACATTTTATGGTCACTTTAATTTGATGGAGCTTGTTCTCAGCAAGGTAATGGTGTTGCAATTTGTCTGATTTCTCCTATAGGTAAATTTTTTTGTTATGCATTTATATTATGTTTTAAAAATACTAATAACATAGTAGAAATTGAATCACTATGTTTGGGATTGGAAAATACCATAAAACTTAACATTAAGCAATTATAAGTCTTTAGAGATTTAGAATTAGTTGTTAGACTTGTTCGTAAGATTATAAGACTAATCAAACTTATCTACATCATTACATACAAAATGTTTGGTCATTACTTGAAAATTTTGAGGCTTTTAACATTACGTATATCCTTAGAGAATTCAATATTAGAGCTAATAAACTTGTTGTTTATATAGTTTATCAAACTCTAAGTGAGATTGAACCTACTACAGACTTCTCTTTTGCCAAAAATTTTCATCCTAAGATTCTTTATTTAAATGATAGTTGGTCTATGTTTAGTTATGATGAACATATAGATTCTTTCATTAGAAGCAACTATTTCAATCATGATGATTATGTGCTAAATTATGAAGATTTTTTATAATTAAGTACTAACATATTTCTTATTGGTTTGGTGAGTTTAGAATCTATGTTCACACTCAATGATCAACCTAAAGTCTCAAGAATGGAAAAACCATCAAAGAGAATCATAGGTGATACCATTCCTATAAATTTATGTAATGAAAAAGATGCAAAATATATATATCTAGAAATTTAGGTTACTATTAATGAGAAGGTTAAATTCATTAAATTGTTTAAATAATTCTTTGATTTTTTTGCCTAGTCATATAAGGATCTTAAAGGTTATGATACTAAAATTATTAAACATGATATAAATATTAATTTTGGAATCAAACATGTTAGGCAAAAAATATGAACAATCAACACTTTGTTAGAAGATACCATTAGCAAAGAGCTAGATAAGATGATTGATGTTGGTATCTTTTTCCCCATAACATATTCAAAATGGGTATCTAATCTAGTTCCAGTTATGAATAAAAATGTTGACATTAGATTGTGTGCTGATTTTAGAGATCTAAATAAATCTAGTGTTAAAGATAATTTTCCTCTACCAAGCATAGATCAAATTTTATAGTAGGTTGCAAGATCAAAAATGATATCTTTATTGGATGGATTTTTTGTTTATAATCAGATTTTTGTAAATCCTGAAGATAGACATAGAAATACCTTTACTAATCGTAGAGGTACTTTTGCTTATAAAAGAATGCCCTTTGGATTAATGAATACAGGAGCTACTTTTCAAAGAGCTATGTATGTTACTTTTGATGATTTTATTGACATTGTTATTCATATTTATTTAGATGATCTCACTATTCATTCTAAATAAATGGAAAATCATTTAGACCATTTTCATAAAGTTTCCACAAGGTGTAGAAAATGTGGCATTTCTTTGAATCTAAAGAAATTAGTTTTTGGTATTATTGAGGGTAAGTTGTTAGGATACATTATTTCAAAATATGGTATTTCTATTGATCCCAAATATGTTAAAATAATTAAAAAACTACCTCCTCCTAAGGATCAATCTACTTTTAGGTATTTCTTTGCTAAAACAAACTTTGTTAGAAAATTTATTTCAGATTTTTCTAATAAATCTAATCCATTACAAATGTTGTTTAAGAAAGATAAATTATATAATTTAATTGAAAATGCTGAGCTAGCTTTTAATTGTGTTAAAGATGCCATTTCAAGTGATCCTATTCTTTATAAATCTAATTTGAAGAAAGCATTCATTCTTTCTGATAATGCTATAAAAAATCCATTGGAGTTGTAATAACTCAAGAATTTGAAAATAATGAAAAAAAATCAATTAGTTACATGAGCTAAGTTTTAAAAGATACAGAAACTAGGTACACCCTTAATGAGAAATTTAATTTCTCATTAGTTTCCTCTTTGATTAAATTTTGATATTTATTAATGGGAAAAAAAGTTATTGTGTGATTTAATGTACCTATTCTATCTTATCTTTAAAATAACCAACTATTCAGGGAAGGCTTGCTAAGTGGATTTTACATATTCAAGAGTTTGATCTTGAATTAAAAACTTCCAAAATAAACAAAGGTAAGGAACTATCAAAACACTTAGCTAAAAAAATTTCTTCAACTATTAATGTTTTATTTTTGTTAGTTGATGAAAAATTAAATTCAAAACCACATATAAAGACCATGAAGATTGCTGATTTCTCTAAAAATTTTAAGTATGGTCTTGAAATGAATGAATGGAATTATTTGTTGGCTGGAGATGATTGGTACCATGATTTGGTTTATTATTTTCAAAATAATACCTATCCTAATAAATTAGATAAAAATTAAAGACATTATTTATGATTAAAAGCATTAAATTTCTATTGTTTAGAAAATTTTCTATTCTATCATAATAGATATAGAGTTTTGTTGAGATATGTTACACATAATCTAACACAGAAGGTTCTTCGAGGCTACAAGGAAATTGTGGTGGACATTATACTGTAAAAAAAACTATTTATAAGATTTTAAGAGAAGATTACTATTGGCCTACTCTATTTTATGATGCTTATAAATTAGTTTGTTCTTGCATGCCTTGTCAATTGTTTGTTGGAAGAGATAACTTGTCTGCAATGTCTTTAAACCATGTTATTCTTAAAAAACCTTTTAAAAAATGGGGCATTGATTTTGTTTCAGATATTCACCAACCTTCATCTATAGGTCATAGATATATTTTAATAGCCATTAATTATTTCATAAGTGGCCTGAAGCTAAGGCGCTTAAGAGTTTGGTAACAGGTGAAGTGATCTCTTTCTTAGATTTTTTTTTCTAGATTTGGAATCCCTTATAAAATTATTTAGATAATGGACCTAAATGTATTTATAATAAATTTCTAGAATTTTTAGGAAAACATTTGATCATATCTATTCATTCATCTAAGTATTATCCTCAAGATAATAGACAAGTAAATCCACAAATAAAAATATGATTTCAATTATGAAAAAAATAGTTTGTGATAACAAAGAAAATTAGCATCTCAAGATTTTTGAAGATTTATGGGCTGATAAGAATATTATTAAGGTAGAAATTGGTTATTCACCTTTTATGTTAGCATATGGGTTTGTGGTTACCTTACCATTATAAATTTAGATTTCTTCAACTAGGACTGCTTTGCAATATGTAGCTGAAGATACAAATTTAATTAAATAAATATTACATGATTTACTAGCTCTTGATGAATTTAAAGTGACAACATCACAAAACTTAGAAAGAGCTAAATAGAAATTAAAAAATGTTTTCAATAAAAAGGTTTCTAACAAAAAGTTTAATGTTGGTGATCTAGTATTATAATAGGATAAAGCCCATGAAGATCCTGGAAAATATCACAAGTTTGAATCATTATGGCTTGGACCTTATAGAACTAACACAATTTTTGGAAACAATGAGTTTCATTTAAAAGATCTTGAAGCAAACTAGCTACATTACTTAGTTAACGACCACCATTTAAAATTGTTTCATGATTAGTTATTTTTTTAATTTGTTCTTTCCCTCTATTTTCTACTTTTTTTTTGGTTTATTGTTTCCCTTCTTGCTTTTTTTTTTTTTTTTGTGTTGTTTCTATTTAATTTATTATACTTTGATTTTGAGATGATCAATGAAGGTTGTAAATGAAAATTGTCACATTATGAAGGAAGAATACAAAGAAGCTGTAAATTTATTGTAAGTATCAATTCATTTTCAAAATTTATTCTTACAAATTTAGTTTTTTGTAATAAATGAATAGTATATGTTGAGTTATATTTGGTTGTTAAAGTGATACTTCATTTTCAGATTTTGTACTTAAGGCATTTATATTAGATTGTGCATCTAGCCTAAACTTCCTTGTTATATCATTGCCTTTCCTCATGCCATGCTAGTCGAACAATCCATCCCTTACTGAAACTTATTATTAAAAGGGGTTCACACTTAGTTACTTAAGAAATGATTTACCTAGATCACACTCTCAAGATTATGTCCTTATCAATAGATAGTTTATTTCTACTCAATTTTATTACACAAAACTGACTAGACAGGTCGTTAGTGTTATGCTTATTTTTCACCCCCTCCCCTCAATTTTTTCAAAATCAATACTTTCTACCATAGAGATGACCCGGTCATGAAATTTAAAACTATGTTAGGGACTTGATTAATTAATAGTATATTTAAATACATATTTTCTATTATGAAATGATAATGATTAGATGATGAATTCATGTTTTTATTTCAAAGTGGTTTCAAAAAGCATGGTGGATAAATGAATAAAATACACATATATATCTATGAATGTGATCAGTTATCTTGATTTTTTAGTCAAAATAGGTTTTCAAATAGTATTTTAGTAATGAATAGATTTGTAGATTTTGATAGTTTGATCAATTTTATGATGGTTCATTGATTTTTGTGGATGATTTGATTATTGATGTAGAATAGATAATGATGGTATTTTGAAAACACTATATGTTTAAAAATTAATGCATCTCTTTTGAAAAGTTATTATGAAGATACAGATCAGATTCAAGGCTCATTTTTGTTTACTACTTGTGGTATATTGATAATTCATAACATTGGTGTGCATAAGTTGATTCGATAAAATATTTAACTCCCAAGTTCTATATTGTATAGTGTAAGGTGTTATCCATTGTATCTAATGATCTTGTGATTTATTTACCAAAATGTATAGCCTAAGATAATTATTATCATGTTTCATAAGTTATAAATACTTATTTGGCGTCCTACTTCTAAGTCATTATCAATTCAAGATCCTAGCAATTATTCAAGTTTATGTTTCAAAACATAAATCTTAAAGCTTAAGATTGGCATGTTTATTACATCCCATTTGGCATAGAAGTTTTATAATAAAAATTAATGTTGACCTAGGTCTTTTTCATGAGATATTTTCAAAGACATAAGGTCTTATATTGAAGTCAAAAAATTTCTAAACCTTCATCTTCACATGTATTTTCAATACTTAACTTACTTGTCTCAAGGAGGTTAAAATTAATTCAAACTTTTAACAATAGTGCATATGACTTGTTTTAAATTCAAATCACCATGACATAAGATGCCAATTTGGTAGATGATAGGTGCCTGATGGAAATTTTAGTATGTCACAAGTTGGCATAAACATTTAATTTTAAGGTATATTCATGAAATTTGGAGATATGCTAAGGATTTAACGGTAAGGTGGAGTTAAGACTGACTAGACATGCCTCAAAAGGCAAAAGCTAGAATGAAGTTAGTATGAAGAATTAGTAACAACTAAGTTTGGTTATGTTGGTAATAAGGTAAGCAAAGCTTCTAAACAAGTCCTTAGTAAACATGAACTAATGGGATTTGAGCACGTCATCAAGTTGGTTATGGTAGAAGGTGGTAGAGATAAGTAGGGTGATTTTCCTATTTTGTGTTCATTTTGAAAAGCTCATATGTGGAAGTGGAGCTCTATTAGTTGGATTCTTAAAGTTATAGATGAGGAATTTTGGAGATTTTGGATAGAAAGGTTTCAAGGGTGCATTTCTAAGTATGATTCCTATAGTTTTGGATAAATTTTGAAAATACTCTCAGTTATTTTGAATGAAGTTTTTAGTTTCATGAAAGGAAATCATCCCTTAGTTGCACGATTGGAATAAATTTTGGGTTTGCATGACATTCATGGAAACTATGAGTTATTTTAAATTGTTTTTCATGATGAAATATAGGCTATGATATGAGAAAGTTTTAGAAATGTGTCTGCATGTATATGGTTTGAGAAGTTTGTGATGAGTTTTTTTTAATATATTTGAGAGTTTATTACTTGTGTGATTAGGGATGTTGTCACATGTGTGTAAGTATTGTATGTATGATGGAAAGAAAGGAAAGTTGAAGGTTTTCATTTTTTAGTCATTATTCATATGCATGCAAATGAATCTTGTTTATTCAAAATAGAATAATGGATCAAGTTGTTACTCATATAGTTCTTTGAGTAATTTTCATCTTTTAATATATATTGATAAATTTATGTGTAGTTTTGTATAAAAACTTAAACATATTTATGTTAATAACTTCAATCTATGAATGAATATTGATGATAGTGACTTTTGGTTTTTAAAGTATTCTAGGTCTTTGAAATAATACAAAGTTGTTTGGTTCGAAGCCTGATTTTTGAAATACAAGGAGTCGAATTTTAATATGTAGTATTAGTGATTTTTGGGTTTTGTTTATTTTAAAGGTCTATTTAAAGCATGCATGAAATAGATTGTGACATATGCATTTTCATTTTTCTTGACATAGAGTCACATGCATATTATAGAATAATTATGTTGATATTGAAACAAGGCAAGGTTTTTAAGGCTCTGTGTACAAATTTTAGATTTAATGGTTCTTAATTTTTTTGAAATAACTTAGCATTATGGGTTTTTTAAGTTGATGGATTTTCTTGGTGGTATGAATATCTGATGGTTTAAAAATATCTTTGAAAAGATTTCTATGTGTTTGTTCTAGTGAATAGATCATAAGGTTTTGAATATTTTTCTGAATCACTGATTTGGAAAATCATAGACATGTTTCCTTAAATGTCTTTTCTAGGGATTTACTTTTTTTAAAGTATTTTAAGGTTCCATAATGGTATATTTTAAAACACCCATGTTGAAGGGTTTTTGTGGGAATCTCAATTTTATGATTTCTATTCATATTTTATATACATGGAGGTTTCAATGATTACCATGCATGCATGTCAGTTATAGTTTCAAAATAAGGATTTAATACATAGAAATTGAGTCACATCAGGATTTTGTTGTCATGAAGTTTTGGGTTGCTTTCAAAAAACCCAAGTTTTGGTTTCTTAGAAACATTTTTGTTTGTTCAAAAAGATATAAATTAGTTTTATATAATTGATATTTGAATTGATATAGTTGGCTATTGTGTAAAAGATGGAGAAAAAATCACACACACACACACACACACACACACACACACACACACACACACACGGATAGTCTTGAAGTTATGCTTTTACCTACCAATTTTCCATTACAATTGTGGTTTTAAGGTTTAGATTTGTAAATGGGTTCTCTATTAAAATTATATCTCAGTATTGAACTTTTTAGCTTTGTCTTGAAATTGGATGTTGAAATCATGGTTCCATGATGAACCCAATCACTTCTCTTTTGAAATTTATATGACCATTATATTTTGGGACAATAATGTTAATCTCAGACATCATTTAGTGATTTCATTTTAGGAATATTTTACTATAAATTCTTTGTCTTCAATTTTGGAATGGTTAGTTTATAGTTGATCTGGTGGAGATAATAAAATTCATGAAATTTATTAGGATCTTGTGAAATAAAATGATGATTATAAGTTTTGAGGATTCATTTGGTTTAAAAATATAATTATGAATTAGAATCTTGTCTTTTCTAATGAATCAATGAATTATTTTTAGTATATCATATACTTGGTGCATTCAATTTGAATGAGATATGTCTATATATTGAGAACAATTATGTTTTATGCTAGATAGACATGATTGTAGTCTTAAATTTTTGAGTTTATTTGAGATTGTTTTAAAATGTCTGGATGGTACCAGTCTGGTTTTGCTTAGAGCAGTGATGATAAGGGTTAGGGATAGAATTTGGGTAAGGATGTAAATTAGCCAAATCCTAATAGATACATTCTTAGAGGTGGTTTTCATGATAGAAGATTTGGCCCTAGGTTCCATAAGGGTACTAAGATGTCTATACATTTCTATGCCTCAAATCTTAAATTATGGAATGTCTTGAATAATTTACCTTTTAATCCAATCAATATAGGCCATAGGGGAAATATAGGTTTTTATGGTCATAGATTTGGAGTAAGAAACCCTTCAGAAAGTAGTTTTTCCTATCATCTAGATAATAATCCATAACACCTTTTAATGCAGTCCCCTAAAAGAATTTAGCCATCTATTGAACTTAATCCTATCAATCAGGCTACCTAGATTGAAATTAAGAAGGTCCATGCCAAAAACTATGTAAATATAGCCATTCCTTTAGATGAACCTTTACCTTCTCATAAAGAACCTATTGTGAAATGTAAGAGTTTAGGTTTGGCATCTTCCCATAGTGAGCCTATCTTGGGATCTAAAAAGTTAAAATTTAAAATATGTGGTTATGTTGGGAGGATAAATACAGTGGATATTCCTCCTTCCACTACAAATAAAATAATTGTAAAGAAAAGATTTGAAAGTGAAATTGAACTTGATACTCCTATGGAGGTTATAATGTTAAAAAGGATCAAGTTGGAAGTTGATGATAGCATAAGTGACTCTGAGATAAAGTTGGTGTACTTTCCTGCTACAAAGATGGAATATAATGTGTATCTTAATGCATGAAATAAGCCTATGATTGAATTAATTTTGGACTCAGATGATTATTAGACCTCTAAGGGATAAAATTTGTTTTTAGTTAAACTCTTGCATGGTTGAACTTCTTAATTTCAATTAGATACTTTAATTTTAGATTTTGATTATTTTTTATGATAATATTTTGGAGATATAGAAGAATTAATTTTGATATAAATATATATGATTAAGTTATTTTTTACATAAATTATGGTTAATATAGATAGAATTTTATTAATCTTTGACTTACCTATTTTATAGTTCATATATGTATTCTATTATGTTATTAATTGATGAAGGTCCCCAACTGTTAATATTAGTACCTAGTGTATATTTAAAAACTTGATCAATTAAGACTTTTAAAGTCTTAATCAAATATTTCCTTAACTAATAATTCTTTATAATTAATTAATTCTTAAAATCAATTACTTAACATAAACTCATAACTAAATAAATTTAGTTATAACTTATTTTTAAACTAAGTTTGGAGCATAAAATGAAATCAAGGACTCATTCAGAGAAAGAAGAAAAATAGGTATTTAAGACATATATATTTTGTGAAGTCAATCATTCATCTCTCTTCTTTCTATGCGACTTCTCTAAGATAGTACAATTTTTACAGATGGACCTAATGTTACTTTATTTGATGATTGAGTAATTACTTAGGAAATATAGGTATATCTAGTTTTTATTATCATTTATGATATATTATCTAAAGATTGCTAAGCTTAACATCTTTTGATGATTGCTATTTATAGTCTTATGCACAGGTTCCATGTATTCAACCTGAATAATGATGAACACTTTCCTATTTTGTGACATTTCATTGATCTATTTTCATTGTAATGTTATCACTCAAATTATTGTAAAGAAAGATGTTGATTTTTCAAAAATAAAATCTCTCTTTTCTACTCAAACGAATGTTCTTGGAGACTCACACACTTTATTGTACTTTATATTGTCCCTAATTTTAATATAGTTTTATCTTTCAGAGTTTCTTAATCTAGTTTTTGTTTATGTTTCTTAGTTTTATCTATTATTTCATTTCTACTTTAGTCCTTTAATTAGTTTCCTATATTAATACTTTATTTTCTTTCTTAGTTTTTATAATTATAAATAGGTTGTTTCTTTAATTAGTTGTTTTCCCATATTTATGTTTTAATTTTAAATTTCTTGTTAGTTGTTAGTCATATATTAGATTCTAAGTTATTTAGACTTTAGTTTTTATTTTAGAATTAGATTTTTTATTTGTTTATTTACTAGTTTTTTCTTTGATATTTGGTTTAATTTGAGCCTAAGTGTAGTCTTGGATTAGTTTATTTAATCTTTAGTCCTTGGTATTTTTCTTATTTTAAGTTGTTTCTTAGTTTATACTTAGTTATTTTAACTATTTTATTGTCTTTTTCTTATTTTAATATTCCTTTATCTTAATTTCTTTTAGTTAATTTGTTAATTGTTGTTTGTTGTTTATTGTGTTTGCTTGGTTTGGCCTTTAGTTGATTGAATATTTATCTTATTTCAAATTTGTTTCTTTATATTTTTGTTTTGTCAATTGAGGATAAATTCGATAATATTATACAAAGAAGAAAGATATTACTTGAATATACATATATTTATTAAATCATATTTCTATTCTTCAAGAGATTATCTAATTCATAGGTTTTCTCTGTCAGGTAAAATAGATTACAGATTATTATTTAAATAAATTCATGATTGGGCTGAAGTGGATTTCTTATTGTTATAATGAAATATGTTACATTTTTTAACTTATTAATTATTTCTTATAACTTATTAAAAAACCCCTCATATATTTAGGATCATTGTTGAACCTTTAGAAACCCATGATTAGACTGGTATGATTCCACATTGACTTTCATGATAGGAGAAAGGGTTGATTTTTTGATGGTACAATTTCCATCATCAGCGCATTCTACAACTAAATTATTTATTTTATGCTCTACTAAAATATTTTTAACATAAAGATCTTCCTAAAAATGACCTTAGCCATTTTAGCAATGCTAAAAAAAATCCTAACAAATCTTCTCACATCTTTATCAAAAGATGTAATTCTTTAGTACATATAGCATACCATAATTCAAGTGATGATAATATTTTAAAACCCTTCATTACTAATATTAAAGCTTATCTACAATAAAAGATTAGGATTTTCTCTCTCAAAACTTTAGAATAACCCTTTGATCAAGAAAAAATATAATATCTCCTTATGGATCAGTTTGAACCTTCTCATAATCTCAAAAAAGAATCTTTCCAAACTTTAGATAATGAAATAACGATGACCAGTTATCAATTCAAGCCTTCTCAAACCAAAATAGGAGCCACCAACTCAAATACTCAAACTCCCTCACACCTACCCTTCAGTGTGTTTGAAGTAAGAAAGTTGTTGTATCCATCTAAAAATTTCATCCATACTACTAATACACCTCCATCATGGTATTATCCTAACATTTTTTTTTGGTTTCATGCTGACATTGGCCATTCTTATGAGACATGTTGTGCCATTCCAAAATTTAAAATTTTCCTCATATTAGGAGAAGATTTTGATCATGATGATATGATTAAGGTTCACCATAATGAATATATTAATGATTCTAAAAAATAAACCTTTTCTAAATCTAAAAATTAAAAGTCTCAAAAAACTTCTTTGGATCCCAATAGACAACATTTCAATAAATATATTTGTGCTATTAAAGCCATTTATGATAAATATTTACTAATTCCTAATATGTGAACACCAAAAAGGTTAATTTCCATCTAATCCTACTCACTAATATCTTGTTACTAAATGTAAGAATTCATCTACTAAGGAACAAATTTTTAAACATATTACAACCAATCTTGATTCCCTTTCAAAACAAACCACTAGTGATGAACTGACTACATAATCAAACCCTCAACCTAATTCTTCCACCCCTTCTAATAACTTCATAAATAATCAACGTAATCCTCATGCTAGTTCCTCCTCCAAATCACATTGATATTTTATACATGAACTTAACTCTATGCCTTGAAAAATTCCACTCATTAAATTAGTAAGCAATTCTTGTTGGAGAGTTCTCAATGATGTCATGATAAAGTCATGGAGGTGTCCTAGTGAGTGGATGAAGTGATTTGATAGTCTAAGTGATAATGCCAAAGTGTACAATGTGTTTATCCTAGTGTACTTGAAGTTGGCTTGGTTGATCTTCAATTTTGGCATGGTTAGAGATGTTCAAGGATGAGTATGGATTATTAAGCATGTGAAAGAGGTCCCTAAGATGTTTTTTAAGTTTTGAATGCTTATGTATATAAGTGTAATTCACTCGGTTCATCATTGTTCTCATATAAACATTTTGGGTCCAATGGTAGAAAATTTAAGTAGGAAATTTGATTACATCACCATTACCACATGTGGATGAATCAAAGGGAGATGGTCATATGCTTATGACCACATTAGTTCTTAGTTTTTATGTGTTAAATATTAGTCCATGTGCCTAAACATAGTCAAATATATGTGGGTACAAATTTGGGCTCTCAAATATTTTGACAGTGTTTTCTATGTTCAAATAAAGTTGAGTAAGCATGTTGATCATGCCAACATTCACATGCATGGAGGTTTCAAGAGAAAAATCTCACATGGGTCTGTTCAATATTGTGCCTAGTTTTTATGCACTAAATCTTAGGTTAGGTCCCTAAGCACAAAAAGAGATATGCAAGTACAAATTTGGGCTCCCAAGAAGTTTGATATTGTTTTCCCATACTTAGCCAAATTTGCATGAGGTAAGAAAGAGCTAAGTAAGCAATTTTGTGATGGCATATCTTACACATGTGGAAATTTTAGAAGAAGATGATCATAAGGATTTTTTCAGTTTTGAGCCCATTTTATTTTCACTAAATTTTAGATCATGCACCAAAGCACATCAAAATATATGCATGTGGAAAGTTGCCCTTCAATGTAATTCTTAACATTATTAGCTATGTGGTAGAAACATCCAAGTGAGTAGATTAAGGGTGTTATATCTTTTAGGTGCAAAATTTTTAGGAAGTTTGATACATGATTAGATTTTCCTATGTGAGGAGATCATATGGTCCAAATTTGAGAACATGCAAGTGAGCAACGTATAAGTTATGACTATGCAAATTGACCTTCTAAATGTATTTTAATGGTCCTCATAATCATTTTTGCATAAGTTAAAGTTTGAGAAACATCAATGGAGCACATTTACTCCAAGAAGTCAAGAAGTAGTGAGATGGTGCCAAGTATCATGATCATGGGGGTTCTGAGTAAGATCAAATGGTGAGTGCTATAAGATAAAGACCTTACTAATCCATAGAAATTGATGAAGTGAATTAAGTAAAAATTTTCAGCTTGCATGAGATGATGTCAAATGTTAGATGTTTAACTATAATGTCTACATTTGAATATTTGAATTTAACAAAGGGAAAACCTAGTTTGTGGTTTTTGGACCATATCTTTTGATCAAGGATGAATTTGATCATGGTGTAAAAACAAAAGTGGTATAAAAATACAAGGAACATATGGAAATATAAATTTTAATATTTGAAATTGTTTATAGTAATATTTATGAAGGTTTAAACTTAACTATTTGTTCATGCTTATTCTACAAGTGACCCAAGAAGGACAATTGAGCTTGTGTAGATGTTGTTTTGATGTTTCATGGTGAATCAAATATTCGGGAGTGTTGTAGACTCCACAGGAATCATCTATGTGCATTATTAATGTTTGACCATTCGTATACATTATGATCAAAGGTTTAGATGTTGAATATGTATTCATTCATGGTTACTATGTGCATTTTGATTGAGCTTGCGCAAAAGAGTGCAATGATTAATGTAAGAATTTAAGGATGTCTAAGGGGTCATGTAGTGTGGACTTATACTTTTTTAAGTGGTCCTATATTCTTTTTTTATCTTGTTGATATGATAAATGGGTGAATAGGTCTCCATGAGACCTATAAGAGCTACAAGGGCCTTATTAAAGGGTGACTCATAGATGCCATGGAAATTGTATCAAGATTATATTGAGATATGTCTCGATGAGATAGTTACCTTAAGGTTTAAGGCATGTCTAATGGCTGACCAAGATGGTGATCATTATGAATGCTCTATAAATAGTGAAATCAAAGATGATTATTTCTAGACTTGAGTGAGATAATTAGGAGAGGTTTGAGAGAGGCTTGTGTGTGTGATTTGTAGAGTGAAGAAGGGGTAGAGTGTCATTTGGATGAATTAAAAAGTAGAATAGATTAAGGACTACTTGTATGACCTATAGGTCATATTTATATTGGCATAATAGTGTTTTTACTTTTTGAGTATGAGTAAAGGTGAAGATTGATAATTAGAGGTCCATCATCAGGTGTTGAAGACATCAGTTCATAGGTGGATGTGTTTATAGGTGTTGTTGTGGTAACTTAGCATCTAAGGGGGTTTCAACCTCCTTCCAAGGTGAAACTTTCTAAAATTTTAGTTATTACTACATCTCAGTTAGATAGGTGTTGTAACAAATTATGGGATTATAGTCTCACTAAATAGGTATTGTAGTTCCTTGATCAGTTGTAGATTGTCTAAATTGGTTCTTGTTATTATATGATAGTAGTCCAATTACATGTTCCAATGGGTTTTCTCCTCCAAGAGGGTTTCCCACATATGTCATATTTTATGTGATTGATCTTGTATTGTCTCTCTTTCTCATTGTTATGAATGTTGTGTATGCTTCATGACTGTTTATGGTAATTTTATTATGTTAATTGATTAAGAACTTGAAAGGGCTGAAGTTAAAGTTAGATTTTATAGGCTCACTAATTCACCCCCCTCCTCAGTGATTGTACCCCTAACAACTGGAATCAGAGTAGGTCCTTTGGTAAAGGCTTGATAACTTGAAGGTGATCCAAGTTACAATATGGGTAGTCATCAAGGAGGTTTCTCTACTAAGTAAGCACCAATGTTTAATGGATATAATTATGATTTTTGGAGTGTAAGGATGAGGACATACATTATGTCCCTAGGGTTTGATGTTTGGAAATCTATCCTGGATGGTTATGTTGCTCCTTTTACTCTTTCATTTAGTGGTATAGATAAGAAGTTGTTTGAGAACAATTCCAAGGTAATGAATGATATCACTTATGGTCTTTCAAAGACTGAATACACCAAGATAATCCATTGTAAATCTGATAAAGATATATGGGTTAAAATGTAGATCATTTTTGAAGGAGATTAAAAGGTCAAGCTTTCCAAGTTACAAACTCACAAAAGGAAATTTGAAAGACTCAAGATGAAAGAATAAGATTATGTGGCATCCTTTATATAGATATTTTATGAGACTGTGAACATCATTAGAGGTCTTAGATAGAACCTTGAAGAGGCTACTATAGTCTAAAAGGTATTAAGTTATCTATACCTCAATTTCAATCCAAAATTATCTACTATAGAAAAAGTAATGATCTTACTCAATTGAATATGGATGAATTTCATGGCATCCTTATTATATATGAGATGAGAATAAATGATGATATACCATCAAAGTAATAAGTTGCATTGAAGACATAGATGAACCCTAAGAATAAATTCCAAGGTAATAAATCCAAATAGGATGACATATTTAATATTGATGAGGATGAACTAGTTGCTTTGATTACCAAAAGAATTAACACAAGCTCAAGGAAGTGTAAGGTAAACTAACCTTCAAATGTTTCAATTTTGGAGAGATAGGACATTTTGATCATAAGTGTCCTCATAAGCATGAGAATAATGGTGATGAAGATCATGGTGAAGGCCAAGATGAATACATGAAGATATATAGGAAGAAAGGATTCAAAAAGTATAACAACAAGAAGAAGTCCTTCAAGAATATGAAGAGTCTCTACACTAAAGAAGATTGTAACTCATTAGATAAGAGTGAAGACAATAACTCAAAATAAGATCATAAATATGATGGTCCTATTGAAGATGAAGATCTATTCATGAGTGAGGAAGTAAGTTGTTCACATCAAAAGGAATCTACTTGGAGTGATTCAGATGATGATGAAGATGAGATGGATTATGAGACTGCATTAACAAATGCTCTTGAAGAACTAAAGATTGAGAAGAAGATCAATAAGAAGATGAAGTCTCAACTTAAAGACTATGAGGAGCACTTTAGTGTGTATAAGGCCAAAATGAATGAATATTAAAAGGATCATTAAGATATGGTCAAGCATCTCAGTTGTCAATTAGAAATCTTGTCTACAAGACTGAAAGCAAAAGAAGATAAATATTCAAGGTATGTTTTTGAAAATAAGTCTTTGAAATTTGAGTTAAAAAAGACATCTAGTAAGGTGAAGACATTTGTGATATTTTAAAATATCTCATGTGATCTAGATAATATTCTGAGTGTTAAAAACAATGCTAGTGATAGAACCAGTCTTGGATATGAGGAAAAATAAAAGAATGTAACTCAAGACAAGATGAAGAATAATGTGAACCAAGACAATCATAGTTTAAAGACAAATCATTAAACAAGGAATGAAGGTGCTATTAGGATAAATAAAAATAAAATCAAAGAGCCAAATGTTATGAGGTATGCAATATTCCATTGTCATTTTTATACATGTAATCCATTTGGTCATAGGGCTAGAGAGTGCAAGAGACCTATTAGAAATGAGATTGCATGGAACTATGGTGGGGGACATTAGAAAAAAAGTGTGAAAAAAGTTAAGTGCTTTAATTTTCATGACATAGGACACATTGAAAATTTATATCCAAATAAGTTAAGGCAAGATACATTTCTTTCAAAATGTAGAGTGTGCTTCAAACGTCAATAGAGAGGTCGCATTGCTAGATTCTGCAAGCAAAGGCCTACAAGATAGAATAGATTTAATCAGGCTCTTATAGTACAAGGAAGAAGGAATGTTAAAAAATTTAATCCAAAGTTGAAAAGTGTGAGTTATGATGAGATTCTAGGTTCAAGTGATCTATTTTCTATGGTGGAGAATGCTTTAGAAGTTGAAAAGTATCAAGGGCTCTCATTGTCTACTCATATTGTGAGTGAAGAGACCAAGCTTAAAGAGAAAACCAAGGTGTTTGTTGAGGCTAGTCCTAAGGTATGTATGGATCTAAGTTAACATCCTACTATTTCTAATCATGTATCATGAAAAGAACATCAATTATTTGTGCCTAATGATGAGGTTTCAAACTCCACGGTGAATTTTTAAGATGAAAAGGTGTCATGAATCTTTGTTTTCTTCATGTATTGTCAATCCAATTCTAGAAGAAAAGGAGATTGTTATAATGGTTGAGCATTTTTATTCTCTTAAGCCTAATAAGAATAATAACTACAAGTATCAGATGAATAAGGAGGAGAAGGAATATGAGGAGTTATGGGTAAATCCTAGTTTTACATTGTTTTAGGACATTATGAAGTAGGGTGTCTCTATATATGCTTATTAAGAGACTCCTTTTAGTGGAGAAGAAAGTTTGTGTGATAAAGATAATAATTATAATTATAGAAGGTATTTGGTTAAAGGGAAGCAATAAGATCATGAGCTTGTTCTAGAGATTTGTGAAGGAGCTATAATACAAAGTTAGAATGAATATTTCTAGGTGGACTAATGAGTTTGATGGGATGTCAAGATGATTTTGGCACTAAAAAAGGTTTGTAAACTTCTTTATGATGTGATACAAGTGTTTTTATGGTTTAAAGGTATGTTTTTGCCAATTGAAGATATTTTTGTGTGCTCTCAATTTTCTCAGATTTTGGCTTAAGGGTAAGCAAACCAAAAATGGGTTATAGGAAATCTATGCCACCAAAGGTATGGAGGCTCAAATCCTAGTCTATAAGTATGTGATGAGTTTTTATAGGTGTAAAATAAGTTTTAGACATGTGCATTGACCAAAAAGAGGTTTCTTGACTTTGTTTATTTTAAGATTCTAGGGTTTTGGTCTATGCTAGAAAAGTAGTTTTACTTATTATTTGAGGTTTAAGGATTATTAATAGGTTAAATGGACCAAATAGGTTTTCAAAATAGGATTAATATATATTTGAAGGTTTGTGGTTCTCAAGTTATTCATGTTTTTGTTAATATGGAGGGTTAATTGGCTAGTGGGTTTGTGAAGGAAGTATATTTTAGATGTTGAGCTTGGTTATGAAAATTGTTTTGATTGAGGGGGAATATGAGAGTGATCTAGATATAAATTTTCATGTCCTAAATATTTGTCTACTAAAACTTATGGGCTCTACAAATTCTAGGTAGGGTTACAAGAAGGTTAAACATGCCTAGTTTGAAGAAGAGTGATTTTTACTTAGTTTATCCAAAAGAGAAAAGTATGTTTATTTCAAGGAGTGTTCCCAATTTGGTTGAGATCATGTTTCCTATATGGTGAGTTTCATGAAGTTCTATTGGTGGTCCTTGTGGTAGCTTGAGAGAGAAGGCTAGTAAACATGGTGTGTGGATATCTAAAGATGATCAAAAGGTAAAATGGATTAGAGATATTAGGGGGAGTCCATCTCAAATGATTCTTTGTAAGTTAAATTAGATTTTAGTACTTTTGTGTGTTCTTTCTTCATTGATTGATGTGCTCGATTGAAGAGAATGTTGGTATGAAACAAGAGGAAGTTGTCAAGGTAAGAGGGAGTTTGTATCATCTTTCCAAGATGGTCCTATCCTATTGGTAGTATTTTTAGGTCCTTATGATCATTTTGTGCCAAATTTTTCATTGTGTCAAAGGGGGGAAAAGTTCCTATTGTGAGAGTGCTTGAAGAGAAAAAAGGAAGGTGAGCTATATATTGCTATATATGATGGTTGCTAACATCAATGACAAAGGAGGAAATTGTTGGAGAGTTTTCAATGATGTCATGATGATTTCATGGAGGTTTCCTAGTGAGTGGATGAAGTGATTTGATAGCCTAAGTGATAATGGCAAATTGTGTAATGTGCTTATCTTAGTATGCTTGAATTTGGCTTGGTTGATCTTCAATTTTGGCATGGTTATAGATGTTTAGGGATGAGTATGGAGTATTAAACATGTGAAAGATGTCCCTAAGATGTTTTATAATCTTTGAGTGTTTTTTTCCATGAGTGGAATTCATTTGGTTCATCATTGTTCTCATCTAGACATTTTAGGTCTAATGGAAAAAAATATGAGTAGGTAGTTTGATGATTTCACCATTGCCATAAGTGGATGAGTTCGGGGGAGCTGGTCATATGGTTGTTATCACATTAGTTCCTAATTGTTATGTGTTAATTCTTAGGTCATGTGCCTAAACATAGTCAAATATGTTTGGGTGTAAATTTGGGATCTCAAGAATTTTTATATTATTTCTATGTTTAAATAGAGCTGAGTAAGCATGTTGATGATGTTAGCATCCACATGCATAGAGGTTTAAATATAAAATGGTCACATGGGTTTGTTCAGTATTATGCCTAGTTCTTATGCAATAAATCTTAGGTCATGCACCTAAGTATAATAAAATATATGCAAGTGCAAATTTGGGCTCCTAGGTAGTTTAACATTGTTTTCCCATACTTAGCCAAATTTGCACGAGGAAAAGAAGAGCCGAGTAAGTATTTTTATAATGGCATATCTCACACATGTGTATATTCTAGAAAAAGATGATCATATGGGTTTGTTTAGTTTTTAGCCTAGTTTATTTTCCCTAAATTTTAGATCATGCACTGAAGTGTGCCAAAAGGTATACATGTGCAAAGTTATCCTTCCAAGCAATTCTTGACATTGTTGGTAATGTGGTAGAAAACTCTGAGTGAGAAGATTAATGGTGTTATATCTCTCATGTGTGAAGGTTTCAATAATAATTTGATACATGATTAGATTATAATATATGAGTATATTATATGGTCCAAATTTGAAAACATGCAAGTGAGGGAGGTATAAGCTATGGCTATGCAAATTTGGCCTTCAAGATGTATTTCAATGGTCCCATACTTAGTCATTTTTTCACAAGTTAAATTTTGAGTAACATTGATGGAGCATGTTTTCTCCAAGAAGTTAGTAAGTCAAAAGATGATACCAAGTGTCATGATTATGGGGTTTTTTAGTAATATCAAATGGTGAGAATTATAAGATAAAGACTTGACTGATACATAGAAATTGATGGATCCCATTGAATCAATGTTTTTGAATTTCATGAGATGAGGTCAATTGTTAGATGTTTAAGTATGACCATTTACATTTGAATATTTGAATTTAAAAAAGGGAGAAACTAGTCTATTGTTTTTGGACCATATCTTTTGATCAAGGATGAATTTGTTCATGATATAAAAATCAAAGTGGTAGAGGACTCCAAGAACATATAGCAATATAGATTTGAATATTTGAAAGTGTCTACACTCATAGTTATTAAGGTTCAAAGTTGATTGTGTGTTCATCCTTGTTCTACAAGTGAGACAAGAAGGACATTTGAGATTTTTTAAATATTATTTCAATGTTTCATGATGAATTATTTATTGGGGAGTGTTGTAGACTCCATGTGGATAATATTTATGCATTACGAAGGTTTGAAAATTTTTATTCAATATGAAATAAGGTTTAGAAGTTGACTATGTATTTATTCATGGTGACTATATGCATAAAATGTTGATTGAGCTTACACAGAAGAGTGCAATGATGATTTTAAGTATTTGAGGATGTATAAGGGGTCATCTAGTGTGGACCTATTCTTTTGGAAGTGGTCATATGTTATTTTTTTCTTGTTGATGTGCTAAATGGATGAATATGTCTCCATGAGACCTATAAGAGATGCAAGGGCCCTATTGAAAGGTGTAGTTACTTAAGGGTGACCCATAGATACAATGGCCAACCTATGAATATTGTATTGAGATATGCCTCGATGACATATTTTCCTTAAGGATTAAGGCATGCCTAATGGTTGACCAAGATGGTGGAAAACATTATAAGCATGACACAATTTCCAACCCTTAGAGCATCCAAATACCAAATCCTAATTATTAATATATCATTCCCATTGATACTCATATTAGTAGTCCATATCTTCTTGAGTTCAAAAATATGCATCCTGACCTCCATTTCCCTTGTAGATTCTGATGATGATGAACCCAATAAATTGAAAAATATTTGAAATACCACTTGATTAAATCCTTATATATTGGAATGGATCCATCCTTCTCTTCTTCCATGGGATAGGCCACTCCTATAATTGATGATACTATTGAAAGTCATCCCTTATGTAATGATCATGAATCCTCTTACATAGAATATGACTTCACTTAAAATTAATATGGTGTAGCTAAACATTTTCAAGATCCTCTAACCATGCCTCTTAGAACTTTCAATAATATGGGTATTTCCACTATTAACATACCTTCTGAAATTAGTCAGCCTACTTCTTGTGCATGTAATATTTATCCATCTTATGATGATGCATACATTATGGCTCAAGTCCAATCACAAGACATGGATATAATGCATTATAAAAATACTTTAGACAAAATCCATGCCTTTAAACATTATGTTCGTGGCATTCATATCTCATATGACTATATTGATATTGATTCATAAGTGGAAGGTTATGTGCCTCCTAATAACCCACCATTGGAAGACACTCCATGGGTTGTTCAATAAATGCTTACCACTCCCACATTTAATGATATCAAGTACATTAATACTATTCAAAAAGTTTAGTATAATCCCAAGACTATCAACCAACTTGATATCATTCCCTTTATCTATTTACATTTATTCTATATTGATCAACTTGATATAATCCAAAATTCAATTCAAAACTACATTGGTTAGGTATAATCAAGTACCAATATAATAACCATAGATTCACCACCCACATTATACTACATTGACTAGCTTGATACATTAATTTTTTTTTACTATTATTGCTAACTCTATCAAACAAAATGGTATAGTTTAGACCAACTCTTCTATCCCAAACTATATCATCTAGGCTGATACCATGGAGTCAAATTTAATAACTTGTACTTCACCTCCTAAAATTACATTAGATGCTAAATTTACATATGTGAGACAAATAAATTTTGATTATAACTAAAAAGGTAATTATACCTTAGATCTTTAAGTAAATATTGAGTATTATGTACCTTTATCCATTCTTCCCACCGATGAATAAATATTAGAACTACTCCATGCTATAGATCTTCAAATTCTTCACCAACATCAAAATCTTAGACATTTTCATAAAAATGTTCTTTGGTTCAATAACTTTATTTCTAGTATCAATCCTAAAACACATCCTACTTAAAAGCTTCCTCTATCTCCATATCATTTCCAAGATGGAAATGGCATGCTTATTGATGAAATGGTTGCAATAAATTATGGGACCACTACATGTCATATACCCATTCTTGTCTCTATGGAACTTTTTTATGCACATCATGCTAATTATATTGTTTTATTTGAGAAATATTGTGAATCCTTTACTTGTTCATATGAGTAAATGGTTAGTATTAACCCTAATATCATCCATAATATCATCACCTATTTGAATGCAAAATTGATACATCAAAAGAAACAAAAAATTCTTCCAAGATTTCTACCCTTTGTCATGAAGAGATCATTAATATTTTATATGTTAAGTTCTTCAAACTTTTTGGTTACTTAGAATGGGTATCCACCATTATTTATATTCATAATAAATTCACTATAATAATTCACATTTGTATTGATTTTTATAATCTCAACTTAGCATGTCCTAAAGACAAAAATACTTTAGCATTAATTGATGCCATTATTGATTCTATGGCCAAATATGTAATGTTATTCCTCATAGACTATTTCTATAGATATAATTAGATTTGCATTTCTCCTGAATATCAACATAAAACTACATTCACCATTGAGTGGGGAACTTATTGTTCTGCTAAAATCCTTTTTGGTCTTAAAAACTCTTGTGCAACATACCAATGTGTAGTGACCCATATTTTTCATGATATCATCCATAATATAGTCAAAACTTATGTGGATGATATTATTATAAAATCAAAACATTATGAAAACCATCTTCATGATCTTGTTATTATATTTGATTGACTCATTAAATATAAAGTTAGACTCAATCCTTACAAATGTGTTTTTAGTGTCACTTCTGGTAAAATCTTAGGATTTATTATTTATTTACATAGAATTGATGTCAATCCTAAAAAAATCAACGCTATTATCTACATGTATATCCTTATATCTATTTAATATTTTCATACCTACCTTAACAAAATTGGGGCAATCTATTGATTCATCCCTAAAATGTCTTATGCTATCTATTTAGTAAATTGACTCCTTAAAAATGGTGTTTCTATAGAATGGAAAAATACATGTCAAAAATATTTTTATAAAATTTATGAATCAATACTTCATCCTCATACTCTTTTCCCACACTCAAATGATCACCTATTCATCTTATATATTTATTCTACCCCCATATTAGTTGGGGCAATGCTTTCTCAATAAGATTAAATAGGAAGAAAATATGCCATATAATACATTAGTCATGATATTATATATTATGAGACTCATTACTCAAAATGAAAACATGATTATCTCACCATTTATTTTCTAGCTAAAAATATTTAATGCTATATGCTTTATGAAACAACCTATGTTGTTATCCATTTTGACCCCCTTCATCACTTTTTATCCAAATATTATTTACCTAGTGATATAATTGGCAAATGGATGATAAAATTAATGGATTTTTGTTTAATAATTATTAAAAAATAATCAATCAAATTACAAATTACCATTGATCAAATTTAAGTCACACCTACACTAGTTACTAATCACCTTTGATATACTCTTTTCGATGAATAAATCCTATACATCAAAGGTATTAATCAAGATATTTTTATTAAATATTATTTTATAAATTTCACCATTGATATCTAGGCACAAACGCTTGAAACCAAAATTTCCACCTCCAAACCCAAACCTAAATTCTTTATAAAATAACTACTCGAGGTTATAATCAGCTTGCATGAAGACACTTGGACCCTTCACTTTGATGGAGTTAAATGTCTTTAAAGAGTTGGGGTAAATTGTGTTTTAATTGACCCTCATGGTAAAATTATTCCTCTATATTATTTATTAAACTTCAAAGTCAATAATAACATGGTTGAATACAAAGGCCTCATCTTAGGCATGGAAGCAACCATTGACTTAGAAATCCCATACATATTTTAGGAGATTAACAACTCATATCTCATCAAGTTAGTGGTGATTATCAATGCAAAAGTGAAAATATCAATGAATATCATAAAATTACTTCCATTATTACTAAATAATTTACATATTTAACTATTTAAGTAATGCCACAAGAATAAAATGTTATAACAGATCATTTTGCTTCATCAATCCCTCTTTTTCACCCTCATCACACACTTCATGATCCACAATTTCTCATCCACATGAGAAAAGAAACTTCTATCTTATAATCCAAATATGATTTTCATATATTCCACATTGATTTTTTCACTACTAAAAAAATCCCATGGTACAAATACATCATCCAATTTATTTAACATCATACTTATCCTCTAGAGGTTGATTCTTGTGAAAAAACTTGAATTTACAAGAAAGTTTTAAAATACATCCTTAGATATGATATCCTTTATTATCATAATGTTTAAGGTACCTCAATATATTATGTTATTAAATATGAATTTCCTTATCTCCTTGAGTAATCACATGGGTAATTTGGGGTGGTCACAGTAGTGGACACACTACAACCCATGAATTCCTACATATGGGATAATTATTTCCTACTCTTGAAAAATATTCCATTTATTTCTCTAAAAACTGTAATACTTATTAACTTCATTATGAACTTATTCACTTTATTTAAAATAATATTCACAACCTAGAATATCCTTGGAAATTTTATATGCATGGATCAGATCTCATTGGAAAATTCACTAGATTCTAAGATGATCATGTCTTTATCATTACTTCTATAGAATACTATACCAAATGGGTTGAAGTTATGACCCTTGTAAAAGTTACTAGAAATAATATCTATAAATTGATTCTTAATAAAATCATATGTAATTTTGGTATCCCTTATACCATCATCTCTGATAATGGAAGAATTTAAAAAATAGAGACATGAAATAATTATGTGCCAAATTCGAAATCAACCACAAGTTTTCCACAACTTATCATCCTGGGTACAATGGTAAATTTAAAACCACTAACAAAATTATTAACAAGATTTTGAAAAATAATATTTAAAATTATGATTTTGATTAGAATTTAAATATTTATCCTACACTTTGGGTTTATCATACTAGCATTCATACTGCCACTAGAGAAAATACTTTCTTTGTAGTTTACAGTTCTAAAGCTATCTTACCATTAAAAACGGAGTTACCTTCATTGTGCATTTATATTCATGGAATAATAATAGATGAAGATATTTGTGAGGCTAATATTTATTCCTTATATTTTTTTGATGAGTGATGTATGGGTGATTTACAACATAACTGCTAATAGAAAGCTCATATAGCTAAACAACATCATAAAAAATTCAAGTCCATACAATCAATATTGAATATTTAATGCTTAAGTTATATTATACCCATGATAAAAAAGATAAATAGACCCAAAAATAGTGGGTTCCTTACTCGGTCAAATATATTCTTTGACCGAGTACTTACAAACTCCAAGACAATGTAGGGAATATCTTCAAAGAACCAACCAATGCTCATTTTTTGAATAAGTATTTTTTTTTAATATTTCTCTTTTATTTTATAATATTTTTTTCTCTCATCATTATAATTATTTTTATATACACTATGGATACAAAATAACTTGCAGGTTTATGAAAAAATTATGTTATGTGACATAACACTAGATTCAGTTCTTTACACACCTTTAGGTTGTTTACACATTCGTCTTAATTTCTATCCTAGATCCTTTGGTAGTTTGTCTTTTTTTTACATCACTTAAATTTTGGTTTGTGAGATTTTATTTTAAGACCACATATATGACCTAACCTTTCCTCATAAACATCCATCTTGTCATTTAAATAAATCCTCTTTAAATTTTTTAATTCCTTTGTTATCACTTTACATGTACCTTTTTGGTGTCATTTATCATGAATTTTGTATTTTAAATTTGTGAGTTTCATTTTAAGACATAAAATAGGACTAGGCCTTCCTCAAAAATTCTCATCATTTAATTTCATAAATTTATCTTAACCTTGGCTAGGTTTCTTTTCTAAAAGATAAGTCAATGATTGAGAGTAGTGTTTTTCTTCACTTAGAGTCAGCCATATTCTTTTATGGTAAAATTTGTATAGTCTATCTTCATTTATTTATTCATATATATAATTTATTATTATTATTATGATTTTTACCTACCTATCATTATACCATTCTCACATTTTTTTATATTCTATTTGATCACACCAAGTTTGGTTTTAATAATTAACTTTATTATAATGTGAAAGTCTAGGAATATTAGACACCATGGTATATAGGTTATCTTCTCTAGCCACCAAGTGTAAGATTTCTTGTGATAGTATTTTTTATCACCCATGATTGGTTTTTTTAATTTGTATGGAGGAGGAATAACAAAAGCCAAAAAATGATAAAAGACATATCATATATGGAAAAGGTAATGATCAAAATTAAAATAAAATATTAAAAGTTAGATAAAAATAAAATATATGATCTTTATTTGGCATATATCATATTATTTTTGAAGCTCAAACCCCATAGTTGGCCTCATTATATAACAAAGGTCTATTGGTGTGTATTAGAATAGTAGACTGGGCTAAGATGTCTCATTATCATGTATTGCCACCTAATTTATCACATAAGTAATCAATCTTCATAGTAGCTCGATGGATTTGTAGTGGGTGTTAAGTAATAATAAAACATTTTGGGAAGGTAAGTCCATTTTAATTTTCATGCATGTTATACTTCATGGGATGATACTTTTCCTTCACCAGTTATCCCAAACTTTCATTGTTAGGTCAAGATATCTAAGGGTGATTAATGTCAAAGTCTATTAGTCTTTCTAACTTTATTTGAGTGTATTATTTATAATAAAGATAATGTCTTCACCTTAGTGTTTCCCTCTTTCCCCCACCACCCATTTCATTTCCCCCTTTGAAAGGAATGTCTTATTTCTCAATCTACTCCTACTTTCTATATTTCCTATTCTCCATATCTTATTTTCATGATCATAACATGGTAGATTTAGTTTATCCATATGTTGAATATAATTTTTATCTTCTAGTTGTGGTGAGATGCTCTCCTAGTCATTTCCTTGTCTTCTTAGGATTTTTGTTAGCTATGTTTTGGACCTTGATTTTTCTATTCATATTTTTTAAAGCCATTTTTTGTCCTATTTCTCCCATTTCCATCATGTTTTTCCATCTTTATTTGAGTATGGATTTTTATTTATATCACATTGATGTTGGTTTCATTAGTCAATTTCATGTTTCCCTGGTTTGATCTAGATATTTACTTGTCTTACTTAGGATGCTTTTTTAGGTCTTTTCATCATTTAGTAGCCTTATATTTTTAGTTACTTGATTTACCCTTTTTTACTCATTTTCCTTTTTATTTTTGGTTATAACTTAGCCTTTGACATCCCAAATTTCCAATTTTTCCAAGTGATTTATTCCATTTTATTTAGCCTTATTGCATTTGTTTGCTTTTTTCTCTAGCCTTGTATCCCTAAATATTTTTCCAATCTAGTTACTATGCCCTCCATGATCGAGACTATAAATACAACATGAAACCATTCAAAGATAAATCTAAGTCAAGATATGCATATGGTAGTTTAAATTATTTTACTTATTTTCATCTTTCATTTTAGTGTTTCATTTAAATTTATTATGTTTCTATGTTATTTACCAAAGCACCATGCCATGTTACACTTTTGTGACATGTGATGAGCTTTAGATGGGGAATATGTATACATATAATATTTTTAAATTTTATCATTTACTAATGTTTTCTCTTATAGAAACCTATCAATTTTCAATCTCCATGAGTTCATGATATAAAGGGTACAACAAGAAAGGTGTGGGAAAGCCATTTTTTCTTTATGAGAGATATTTTTACTTATTTATCATTCTTACATCCATTCTATCTTCCCTAGGTTTTATCCCCTAATCTATCTCATTTCATCTTGCATCCTCTAGATATATCAGGACCTATAATTTCCTAATGTGTCATCTCTTTTGATGTATATTTAATAAATATACATACCTACCTAAGTACATCTATTAGATCGATGCAATTCTTAAAAAAATGGTATAATCTTTGCAACTAAGTTAACCTAGTTGACTTGGTTTGATGTTAGTCAAACCATTTAGGACTAAATTGAGCTATCTAATATCATCATCTTAATATTTATGAGGGACTAAGATCATTATACATTATAAATATTAGTCATAACTTCAATCAAATGGAGAGGAACATTCATTTTTAATTTCTATTTCTTGCATTTCTACCCTAGTGTACATTTGGAAGTGTTATTTCTTAGAACTTGTCTTTGAGTAAAATATTGTCTTGTGGAATCTTAGATTCAAAAGTATTTACTCTATCTTATAACTTAATTCAACTTTTTATATCATTAAAATCACAACAATATCTTGAAAAACACCATTTGATAAGGGGGATATTGAGGCTCGACAAGTCTTGTTCAAGGTAAGTATATTCTAACCCTAGCTCTTTCATTTGATAAAGATAAGTTTCATGTTTTTTTTTGAAAATGAATGTATATCTCCTTTTTAAAAATTTATCTACACTAATACTTAGTGTACTTATAAGATTGTTTTAACTTGTCATTTATCCATCATAGGTAACCTATGCCCTAATTTTATTACCATAGATCTTTACTTATTTTAACATTTTTATATCCTTTCCCCCTTACTTGCATTGCTTGATTGTGATATTTAATTACAAAACAAGAGACCTTAGTTAGATCTATTTCATTATGTTGATTGCTTAGAGACTTCAAAACCCTCTCTCATGACATTGTGTTGTATTTGACTCTCTTTTTAGGTTTTTGGATCCATTTGGTCATATCATGATTCATTAAGTATAAATGAGATCTTGTTAATTTAGCTTTTTTAGTTCTAGATCTTTAGATAGGATAGTTCTAGGTCAATCCTATCACATTACATAAAATATATTTATGTAAATATTGTATTGAATATAAGCACATACTTATTAACATTATCATTAGGTCCTTATTTGATTTGAGCAAGTTGAGAAAATGTAACCTTTTCAATAATGTTTATATAAAAGTGAGTCAATAATATGTTTAAAATATCATTAAATAAACAAAAAAAACCTATAGGTAAGGCATTTAACAAATATATGTAAAATTCATTGAGACTTCTATGAAATAGATTAGACATCAATAAATTATCATGAAAAAACCCAAAGCATGAGGAAAAATTATATCAAATATGATATCAAGGATCACCCTTGTCATTGTATAGTTAAAATTTAGAAACTATAAAACCACTAGGAAAATGGGGGGTGAGGACCTCATGAGTGAATGGTTTATGTAATATATCTTGAGAATTAATAGGATTTTGAGATCCTTGGGAAAGTAACATAATTTGAGATTTCATGTATTGGATAGATTATTTAATGAGATCATCATCAAATGTATTAACATGTGTAGGAGCCATTTATGATTAGAATTAGCAGGAATAGAGTCTTGATTATTATTTTTACAAATATGAACGTTAATATAAAATTGTTAAAGGTTGGTTAATATAATACATTAGTCATAAGACATACAAAATATATTATAGGATGTATAGGAATATTTGAAGTAACTTGTGTAAGAACTACATTTTGACGCATAGAAGCATTAACAGGATCACCAAGAGAACTAACATTACTGATATGTTTAATTATGAGATTATGTATATGTGGCATGGATGACTGGAACAAACCTAGAGTTATTTAGAATAGGAAGCTATAAATATGGGTCTTCCTAGATGAGTCTGTCAATTTATGATGTTTACATCAAATGTAGTAATTTTCCTTATATCATATTCATCCTTGTATCCTATACCAAAGTATTTTGGCATAGATCATTATGCCTATTTATAAACCATATTCATATGTAATATTATATGCTCAGTGTGTGACTAGATCTATAAAATTCATCTTCATCACTTAAAAACCATAGGTCCACTTTAGGTACTATGTCAACCTATAAAATAGGGAAGACATATTGGCTAAGCTAACCTAAACCACTCCCTAATGAATGGATGAGTGTTTCCTATGTATCCAATACTCCAAGAAGGGAAATCAAACCACATGTAGTTCTTCCCCTTAACTAATTGTGTGAAGTTATGATCTAATAGTATGAATGCATCTTATGATCTATCTTTTGACACATGATAATGGAAAACTTAACTTGGATTAGTTGCTTCATATTTACCTCAAACCAGTTCCTTATGTTTGTTTTCTAATTTGGGAAGTTTATGGTAGTCTATCATAATGTGTAAGTGATATAATATGCTTTCTTAGTGATTTATTGTTATATTTTAGATATAAAAATAGGATTAGACTATTTTTTATAAATAAATGTCTCTCTAGGTAAATTATCACACCATTGACATGCAAAATGTATGACAAACCCATTAAGGTGATTTTAATTTATAAAACTACCATTGATTTGAGCATGGATGAGTTTGATGAAGGTAGATGGTTTTATAAATTCAAAACCATTTGAGTATATCCAAAGTTGTCCTCAGATATGAACATTGATAGGATGACAAAGAAATAGTTTGATAATGATATTAAACTAGTTAGACATAGACTAGGGAATTCTTGTAGGTGACTAATAACAAATCAATAAGACCAAGACCATGGAAATAAAGTAGAAAGGAGATAAGGGTGTGTAAGATCCATATATATACATAATACATGTGATGTAAGGATAAGTCAAGACTAACATTTCTAAATATTTATTACTATATTTTAATGTCTAATAATGTTTTCCTTTCATTCTAGTTTTTTAAATAAAAAATCTAGAATTAAACGATGAAGTGTGTGTACACATAATTTATCTTTGGGAGAAGGCTCCAAGTGTGAAAATTTATCCATGTAGACCTGAAATGAAACATGTAGCAATCAATGCCCATTTATGAAATGAAATTTGAAATAAATTAGATTAATGAAACTTTGAAAGTTGAAGAGTAAGGAAGGAATCTATCTATAAGTGGGTGAATCATGTTGCCCTTTGAAGTGTTGGATTTTTACTTCTTTATGAAGAACTAGATATTAGGGGTGATCATTCCTCAATGAAATATGTCATGGGATGTTTTTATCCTAAGGAAAGTTATATTTTTCAAACTGTGGGTTGGGAGATAAATGTCCCAACCCACGTGAATAAGGAATAGTGTTAGGCCATTGAGTAATGTAAAACCTCAATCACACTACTCTTTTCACTGATATTAAACCTTAAGATGAAAGGGGGAGCCTATTTTAATATCATATAAACTAAATCAATCACTATATACATATTTTTGATTAAAAATGTTACCTTTGTAACCTTTAGTACCATCAATGAAAAATAGAAAAAATATAATAATGTGTGCACATGAATATTTTTAGTGCCCCATAATTTTTTCAATAGTACTAATTTGATATATAATGTCATAATACACACACACACATATCCCAACATTTATATATTATAAAATGTATCACTTATGTTATGGTAAAATGTCTACATATGCCCTCAAATTTATCGGAATATGTATATATTTATACCATAATTTGACCCAAACAGATAATTAGAACTGTTCAGACATTCTAAATCATGTAATATGTTCCAAAATATGAGTTATTTGAGTATAGAAGCTATATGGAATGCCCATTAATATTACCCCATTTAGAGGTGAGGAATATAGCCTATGCATATCTCATCTCAAAAAAAAGGAGTTAAACTCATCATGTTATATATAAATATGTAAACATATAAATCATGCACTAACATGTGGTTAATATATCATCATAATATTATTATAACATAAAATCATGTATGAAACATATATACTAAACCATAAAAGTCTCATGCATGTGTGTGTGTGTGTGTGTGTGTGTGTGTGTGTGTGTGTGTGTGTGTGTTTTATGTATGCATTATTAATCATCACAAATATAATTGAATAGTAACCTATGCAAAAAAATTCATTCTATGGATCATGGAACTACACACAAGAAGGGAGGTGCATGATATAAGGATCATGACACCAAAAATTTAATAGACTAAATGTGTCCAATCACAAGCACACAATGTCATCACCATGGTACATAGAATAAAGCACATGAAATAACACTCAATGTTACACAAGGCAAGAGCCACACATAATGGACAACCAAATTCACACAAGGTAAGAGCCACACATAATGGATAGAATGTCAAATAATAAGGATAGAGCTATAAAAATAAAAAACAAATTTTTTACCCTAATTTAGATTGTAAAACCCTAATTAATATAGAAAATTTAATGTAATTCATATTATATAACATGATAAATAAACATGAATTCAAATGTCAAATACTAAAATTGATTTCATAACTTCCATGTAATAGATATAGATAATATTAAAGAGATAAAGGTACTTAGATTTTATGGTTTATTGACTAATTTTGACTAACTTGTGGTAGTGGAAAGGGGGTGGAAGTACACTTGAGAGTCAATCAGATATGGAATTTACTATTTGTGCACACAAGGTCACTAATGTTAGGATGAATTGAATCTATCAATGAAAGTGAATGTATAATGGTGATACTATCATGGGATATTCTAAGGTTTTGTGACCATAAAATCCATTATGCCTACCTATAATAGCTTTTTAGGTGAGATATTGATGCATGATTATGTGTTCAACTCTATAAAGTAGTCTCATTCTCCTTGAAAGCCTAGGTCTATTGGTGAAGGGATAAAACTTATTAAAACTTTAGATGTGAAATAGGGTGAGTTGATGCCAATCACCCCTATTGATGATTGACCACTACCTATGTATCTAATACTTTGAAGAGGGAATTAATTCCACATATAGTTAACCTTGAATGTGTATCTATAAAATACCACATAAATAATGGTCCATTATTGGAATTGTACTCTTGGATCTCATGGTCATAGAATGTAATCAGTGAAATATTCTTAACTAATTATGTGACCAAACCTATGAACCCATCTAGAGAATGAAAATCAGAAACAATGGAGACTATATTTGATCTAGCATATGAACATCATATTGGATTTTATTATTTTGAGTAGAATTATTTGGACGAGGGTTATTAAATACTTTTAAATGTTAATTTGGTTGAGCAACTAATTCATTCAAAGTAGTATTGAATTCTTCCACATGTACTTATTTATGGTTAATAAAGTCTTCAATATTATGCCTTAGTAAGGAATATCTATGTTTTAGTATGAAAAGGAGCCCTATGAATATCAAAATATTCATTAGCTCATAGTTATTAGGAAAAGTCCAAGATCAAACAAACTCCCATCGTGGAGCTAAATATATCATATTATATTTAATAAATAATTTAAGCACTTGATGAAGACTCTTAGCTAATTGTTTAAATTATCTTCACTCTTGTTATGGTATAATAAGCATGTTAGGTGATTGAGTTATTGAATTTAATACATTCTTGGTCTCATTCTTAGGTTTAAAATAAGAATCATTAAGCTTATCTTTGAATGTTTCTTTATCTTGATATTTATCTTTACTAAGGATAGGGGTACTAATACCATATTTAACACCCTATCCTAAATAATATTGATTTCATATCTGCTTATTACACAACACATTTTATTGAAATATTGATATTATTAAAAAATCACCTTATCTTTAATGTGTTTAAGTAAACTTTTATAGAATATACTTTGTAATTATATATTAGGTAACTGAAGAGTCATATTCATAAGCATAATTTTTAATTTAATCACATACTCACAAACATTATCATTAAGTAATTTTTCAAGTTGAGTCAATTGAGTAAACATGACCTTTTGGCTAATGTTGATTAAAAAATGAGCTAAGAAACTATCTACCAAAAAATTGAAATAACATACAAATCTTGATAGTCAAACATAAATGAAATCTAATGCATAATAATTATGACTTATAAGAAAGAGGTCAGTCAATAATTTATCAATTTGTGAAAAAATAAGATATTAACCATATAAATATTTGATATGATGAGAAAAATCACTCTTTCCATTAAATAATTTAAACTTGAAATATATAAAAGCAAGAGTAAAGGGTATGTAATGTCATCATAGGTAAAAGTATTGAGTAATATATCATATTAATTAAATGTATGACTTTATTTTTGAGGTCCTAATGAAAATATTTGATAGTTATTTTGTAATAATTGCATGGTTTGATAGTTTGATGAAGGAGTGTATCTTGAGTAGTGCGAACCAAAGTAGAAAAAAATATGTTAGATTGGATGCTCTATGTTTTTTAAGAATACTCTAAAAAAAAGTGTGGAATTATGAAATAGACTATATGGTTAATTAACTTGAAGAGACACTAAATAAGTTGTAAGACCAGTGATATGTAATGGTATTATTAATTTTTATGGTCGAAATAGGTGGAGAAACAATTGTAGATGTAATGTGAGTAATAAATATACAAGGGTAACATTTAGAAGGTGGAATATAAAGATTTAAATATTCATGATTTATGATAATAGGTATGTCCTCTAACATAATTTCCTTATCTAAGAAAATGGTTACTCATCTCTTAATACATATATCACTGCATCAGTTTCCTTAGGATATTGTGAAATCCATTTTTTAAATAAATTTATAATTGTCAAAATTTTAACATTATCATTATATACACATCTAATTTTATACAACCCTTATTATTATAATATTTTATCATTATTTGGTGTATATGGGTCATTGCCTTGAATTAGAATATTTTTGGCATTTATTTTTGTGTTTTCATCTATCTCTTTCTATATGCGATCATGTGATCCTCTTTTCTTATATTTTTCATTTTTGTTTTTCACCTATGGGATTATTTTCTCTCTCCTATATTTGTTTTTGTTTTTTTATTTTGGAAGGGATTGATAGTTTGTTGATTCCTCTATGGGTGGGATTAGTAAACCTATTTTTCCTATCCAATTCTCCACTTTGGGCCCTTTTACACATGGTATCATGATTTCAATGTTTAGATCCATTTTTCAGTTGTTTTCCCTTCTCTTTCTTAGATTTTATACACCAATAGGTATTTAATTCAATATATAAGAATAATTTATAAACAAATCATCTATTGAAATTTTAATAAGGGGATAAATATCTCAAGAAGTATCCAAGAGACTCCATATAAGTTTTCTCTATTGATAATCATTAATTTTTTATTTCTCAGCACACTCTACGTTGATTTACCATGAATCAAGGAGGTGCATTACATATTATACCAAAAGAGGGTCTAGTTGAATTTGGGTGTAGTTAAATTTCACACCTAGGGAAGGGAGGCTTAAGACCTTACTTGATTTATCCTTTCAAAACTCACATGAACTACAAGTTGTCTAATTTTTGCATGTGGTATATTTATTCGTAATGTAATTTTAGTGCATAAACCAAAATAATTATTCCCTTATCTTTTTGAATTGTGTTTTTATTTTGGAAATTATTTCAAGAGAAGTGAAGAGTAAAATCAAATAGTTTTGTCCTTAAATTTTGAAATTCACCAGTTTATAGAGGCACACCATCTAGTTATGAAGTGATATAGAAAGTTATAGAACCCAAAATCCTATACAGTATGGGATTAGGGTAAAAGGACACCAATTATGATCAGTTATAGATAATGTTAATCTTATATTGGGCACAAATAGTGTGGGAACCATTTATAATATATGGAATTACAACTCTAGATTTCATAGACAAGTTCTTACAAACTTTCATAGTCAAATATTCAAATGCATTTACTTATATTTCAAGTTTAATTTTAAATTTAAAATTTGTATTTTGAATTTTACTATTTTTAGCACATAAGGCTAGGTTTTATTTTTTTAATGAATATATCACATACTTAACCTTTTGTCATTTTTTTTAGTTAATTGTGTAATGAAATAAACATAATCCAATTTTAATTAATAAATAATTGGTGAACCCAATATTATTACATTTAACCTAAGGTTTATACCCTCTTACACCATAGGTTTTGGTGTTTTTCATTCATATCAAATCTTGATTTTATGTTTCTAGTCTCCTAGTTCACATTTACAATCTCATTTTATTTATGTGTGGGTTTTATTAAAATTATTCATGGTTTATATTATTGAAATTGATGAAATTTTCGTCTTTGTTGGATGTTAATTTAGAAAAATTGAAGGTTTCAAATGATGAAATAATTAATAAATGTATGTTTAAAACTATTAGATCACATTCTAATGTAAATGCTAATCATTTTTATGAGTTGATACATATCATTAAATAAGTAGATAATACAAATGTTTCTCATATAGGGAAACCTATAATTTGTACTTGTATGCTTACATATGTTATGTCTTGTAATGATTTTTTGACTCATAGTAACTTGATAAATAGTTATCATATGGCTAAAATTAATGATAAGATTTTACCTTTGAATGAACCTATTGAGAGTACCATTATTCATGCACATGAGATAGTGAATATGATGCATACTATAAGTAACTTACAAATAAAAGTGAGTAATATTTCACTTCATCAGGAGGATTCCAAATCTAGGGTCATGGATAATATTATGCCTTCCCATCTTATTGAAAAGTGTGTTTTTGACATGCATCTTCCTCATGAATTAGTTGTTTCAAAATTATAATTATTTTATGGTCATTAGGACCCTTAATCACACCTTTATAAAACATTTATATCTATAAAAAAAGCTATGAAGATCATTCTTTAATCTTAATTAATTTTTTTCCTAGCACATTAATTTTTTACAACTTGGTTTTTTACTTACCTAATGGATTCCTACATTCACTTATATGCTTATGAGAGGCCTTCCTATGAAAAATGGGCCTATAAAAACATATAATAACATGCAATATAATTAAAAAGATCAAAATGAGGATACACATGAATACATTTTAAGATTTTGTTTTCATATACAATCATTGATTTATCAACCATGTAACCTTTAAAGGTAACATATCTTCATTAATAGTCTTATAGAGCTTATAAAAAATAATTTACTTGGAACAACATGAAAATCATTCACTTATCTTAGTAATATGCATATTGATGTTTTCTAAGAAGTATTAATTTGGCCTAAGTTCATATCTCACCTATTATGGTTTCAAACATTTCTAATATCCATGCACATAGTGTTGATAAATTCTCATACTAGGCTCAATTTCTTCACTAATTTAATTTTGTTTGAAAGACATGGTCTAGATAAAGCTTCAAATTATTATCTAATGTAAAATATATTTATTTAAAAAGATAAAACTCAAGATATATTTAATGGTGGGATCACCCCAATATTAAAATAAAATCACATGCATTTAGAAACTAAAATCTATATTTAAATAGTGGGCTTATCCCATTATTTAAATATAAAATATTATGAATTCAAATGAATAAGATTCAAGAAATGGAAAAGGATCCCACCAATATTTAATTATTCATTATGAAAGTTACTCTTATTTTAATAATGTAAAAGTATTTTATATAAAATACATGTGAGGTACATAAGGAAGAATGGGCATCATGGGAAAAATTGAAGAAGATTTATTGAACCACTACAAATAAAAAGGATCTAGAGCAAGGGAAAAAAATGCAAAATTATGGAAATGGGAAACTAAAAAATTATAGCTCTTCCCTCTCTTTTCTCTTTTCACTTCTTTTATATATGTAAAATTACTTTGAGAAAAGTGTTTATTTCCTATACTTTATAAGTTTAATAAATTTTAGAATCTAGATATGAGCCCTTGCTATCTTTCTATATATGAAAATCATAAGAACTAATTGGAATAGAATTTTATTATGCATACTTCCTACAAGTAATAGAGTTTATTGTGGATATTTTTTGTCTATCTATTGGTCTTGGTTTTACATTTGTAACCCACATTTTATATTTTTTCCCCCTTTACAAGCTATTTCATCTATTGTGTTCATTTACATTCCTATATACTAATACCATTATGTTCATGTAGATAGGGGATCCTCCCATTTCCATCTAGGGAATAACCATTATTTTTTCCTTTAAGTTTCTCTTTATTTACATTATCTTAGGTAGATTAGCACTAGTTTAGGAAATTAAAAAATTATCTTTGGAGGTTCTCTATAATGAATAGTCCCACATTGAGTAGAGATTCTATGTTATCAATGATATGTAGGTAGATTTTAATTAAACATTTTATACCATTAATACCTACCATGAGAACATACACTACTAGGGTTAAGGAAAAAAACACATACTGACCTATCTCAATTCATCTTGTTAGTTAACTAGAGTGAGAAGTGGATAAGAATGGGGGTAAGACTAGGAGTGTTATGGTTTCCATGGGATAATGTGAATCTCTCTAATTCTTCACTAGAGTTTATTTTTTTATGTTAAGTAATAGTGAGAATGAACAAATAAGGGTTAAAACCCCATTTTGGGGATTTTGTAAAGAGATAGTAGTGGGAGTTCAAGTTGAAGCTTGAAAAGGAGACAAAAAGAAATAAGGAAGGGGAAGGAAATAAAATAGTAGAGAGGTTTTTTAATTCAAACAAGTAAGTCTTTATTTAAGTTATTTTATTGAGTATAACTATTATAAGTTTTTGAGAAAACCCTAGAAGGGTGAGTAGGTTGCAGGCAAGATACCTCCCCGGCTTGGAGCATTTTCATAATTATTGCAATTAGTTTCATTATTTATATCTAGTATACTCAGCTTGAGTCATTATTTGAATGAAAAATTTGTAGCCTATTAAGAAACCCATTTGGGTATGACTATTTTTAGACCATTTTACCCTTAGATGGTGTAAGTATGAGTTTTCTATTAATAATGTAGTTTGAATAATGGAAATCTTATATGATAAGGTCTATTAGTGTGCTTCTTGTTCTTGGTATTGTGTTTATAATTTGTTGTACTTGTTTTGAGGAACCCTTTTCAAGATTAAATGGATATCATTCTTTAAATCCCTCTTCTTCATTTATATTTATGTTTATGGGCCATTTTTCGGTGTTTTATTCTATTGGGATTAGTATTTACATTTGGGTAAAATAATAGTTACTATTTAACATATGGTTAATATGATCAGTTAGTTATTATTAGTTAGTCATATATGTTGTTATAAAAAATAATATAATACAAATAGGTTATTGTATTTAGTGATATATCTAGGAGATATTATTCTCCCTATATATAGAAAATATGTCTCTTATATATATTTTAATATGTTCATGTGTAATATTTAGTGGGTGTGAAAAATAATATATTGTGGTTAATAAATAATGCTTGTGTATTATATGTCAGGTGTTTGGCTCTACTGTATAAAATCTGATTGTTTCTAAAATTTGGTATTAGAGTGTTATTATCTTTGTGCTTGTGATGGAATTTTAGTGTACTTTTAATGGGTAACCATTTCATTTTGTGGTCCCCTGTTGATGGGTATTTTTTGAATTTAAAGGGCACATTTTTTTCTCTTCCAATGGTGATCTAATCACTCTATAGTCTCCATTACACACCAACATTGGTTGTTATATCCTCATATAGATTATATATGCATAGTGCCATTTTTCATGCATAATAACATTTCCTAGAGCTATTAAAATTACCATGCAAGATATAATAAAGTCAAATAAAATAATTTATTATAGCATCAAATGTTTACTCTATTGTTCTATCCATATCTTCAGATATACTAATTCCTAGATTCTAATCAAGCTTTGAACACATTTTAGATCGATCTATGTAGACACTTTCATTTCAAAAGATCTCAAATTAAATGACCTACATGTATAAAAATCCAATACCTAAGTAAGAAGGCATAAAATTAGTTTAAATGCATCTGACATAAACACCATGGATTCACACACAACTATGATGTTAATGCATGCTACCATGTAAAACTCTCTTTTCTAGGCAATTTTCTTCAAGTAACTTGGTCTTTTTTATTCATAGATTCCATGAAATATTTATCATATGTATGTAATCTTTAAATTTACTATACCAAGTATCACACCATATGAATAAGGGTCTATTGAATGTGGTAAAATTCAAATACTATTCATAACTCATTAGAATATTCTATAAATATATCATTCATGTATATCAAATGTTCAAATCCACAAAGCAATATGTCAAAAGATTTGTCTAGGTAATTTTATATTTTTGTTACTTATAAGTTTAAGTTGTTAATAGGGTAATAGGGTAATTAAATATTTTATAGGATTAGATTTATTAAGTTCTAGGCATAAGATAATAGTCTAATAGTCTTAATAGTAATATTTTGTCTTTTTGAATCATTTTATTCATTCATGTATATTATAAGGATAGTTTATATATACAACCATAATAGATTTATTCATCAAAGGAATTAGTAGTCATATATTTTTCAAAAAAAAAAATTGGTCATTTTTAAATGGATTAATTTTCAAGCAAACCTAAAATTTGGTGTGAATGTTAATCTTATGAGGGGGTCTTCTTCTATTCAAAGTAACTTGCGTATGAAATTCAAGTATTCATAAATTGAGTATTCAACTTTCTATGATGGACATAAATGGAGGTTGGAGGACATTCAAAATCCTTTTATAATCTTTTAGCAATGGGTATGCATAACATATAAGTGGTACTTATATTTATGCCAAATTGACTAAATCCAATAATAGTTTTTAGTAGTAGTGAAAATTTTATATGTTTTTTTAAGTAGCAAACATATATAAAGGATATAAAATAAGATAATGAGGATTTAGTCCCTAATATATTTTATTTTCTAATATTATTTTGTGTGTAAAAAAAAAGACTGTAAGTTATTTTTATGCAATCCCATATTATAAAAGAATTATAGAATGTTGCTCAAAATATACTGTAGCATTCATTGATCTTAAAGAGGTTAGTGGTGATCCAAAAAACTACATGAGGTGAATAGGTTGATGGGACCCTATTCATGTCCATATTTCTAGTAAACCTACAGAAAACCATGGAAGGTTGATGGGGAGTACATTTCATTTTGTATCAAGATAATGAGGTTAGCTTCCTTGGTGGCACACTGTAGTTCATAAAATGGGAAATGTTTTACCATGCAAAAACTAAGGGGGGGATGTTGAGATTAGTATTTATATTTGGGTAAAATAATAGTTACTACTTACCATATGTTAATATGATAAGTTAGTTGTTATTATTAGTTAGTTTTTTAGCTATATATATTATTATATAAAATAATATAATATAAATAGGTTATTCAGTTAGTAAGATATCTGGAAGATATTATTCTTCCTAACTATAGGAAATATGTCTTGTATATATTTTGTAATATAATTGTGTGTAATATTTAGTGAGTGTGTAGAATAACATATTATGGTTGAGAAATACTTCATATATATTATGTATCAGGTGTTTGGCTCTGCTGCATAAACTCTGATCATTTCTAAAATATTCTAGCCTAAAACTAATGGTTGGTATGGGTAGGGCTACCACCAGATGGGCTCAAGATATACATTCATTAGTTTGAGTGATTGGTTTCAAGGATGACAATTGTTTATAATTTTTGCATGATATTTGAGGTGTATTATAAGTTATTCTAATAATATTAAGGTATGAATACATGAACAAATTTATTTTTTTGTACTATTCTCTTGGATAAATTTTTACTATATTTTTTAAATAATGCACGTTATAGTTAATTTCATTATGTATCACTGAAAATGTTATATTGAATAGTTGTATAGATGTAAACTCTCTTTGATTCATTGTTTTGCTATACCTTTTGATATTCGTGTTATATGAGCATTTTAAATTTTGGATTTAGTAATGTATTTTTGTAACCCTTACTTTCTTGAATGTTTGGGAAAAGTTGATTATCTTTATTTAGATAATTTTTTAAAGGTATAGATGTTTTGAATCAAAGTAATTTTGTATTTAAACCCACATACCACATGGGAAAAGGTCATAATGGATTGACATGTTTCTTAGTAATTCACTATTTCTTGGTGTGATTTCAAACCTTGGTTTGTAAAATTTATAAATCTTCTTGTCAAGGTTATTTTTATCTAATGTTGATAAATTATACATATCAAGTTAATAAATACATACAGTACTATTTGTATTCAATAATAAATATGAGAATATGTATTTCATTTGTTTAAATTATGTATGAATTCTAAGACTAAATAAGTGAAATATGAGCTAGTGGACTGATGAGAACAAATGTCTATGTATGTTCTTTTTGGATATTATTTAATCTTAGAGATTCATTTTTGAAACATGTAAAATTATGTAGTTCACATATAGTTCTTACTAGAGAAACAAAGGATTTATCCATTATTTATAATTATGTATAACTTTGTAGAGGAATATGTTTTGAAAATTTAAATTAGTTTTTTTTGCATAAATGCTTAGGTCATGTATACTTGTCTAGTTGTTTGAAGAATTTTTCGAATGGCATGAATTTTTGACATTATAATTAGTTTATTAATGTTAGTTGTCACCTTGGAGGACTCCAAAATAATTATCTAGTGTAATATAATATTTGTGAAATAATATGTCTTTGGTCATATCTTGTTGATCAATGTTTTAAGTATTTTGGTGGATACATACCATTTCAACATGTTGTAATTTTTATAAAATAGAATCATGAATTTTAAATATTACATCATGATAAAAAGATAAAAGTGTGATTTTATTATTTGTGTGGTTGTTTTAAAAACCTCTTGGAGGGCATAACTTGAGTATCATTATGAATCTGATATTGGATTGTTCATAGTTATTTATTAAGGACTATGATTTACTCTTGTAATAGGAATATAGAGGGTTGTGTCTTATTTCATTATATAGGGTTGATTGTTGGCATATATATTACAATTGTTTAATGAAAATGCATATTGATTATAATGTATAACCTGAATGAATTAAGAACTTTAGTTTATTTTTTTATATTTGACCTTTTATCTTGTAGTAAATATTTTTTTTTAGTCAAACACTAAAACTTATCTTATGATCATGTTGTATGCACAATTGTGAGTGAAAAAAAAATATTTATGTGGATTCATTAATCTAATTGAATTATGCCTTATGTATTAAACAATTGAACATTTAATAAGGATATATTTTTAATCCTAAATTTTTTGTTATTGATATCTCTATGGAACATGTATACCCTATTAGTAACCCTACACTCTCTATACATAAATGGTGTCTATGTTGGATTTTTGATGAACTAGTCATGTATCTATATGATTAAATAACATTGAAAATTTTAACAATCATATTGTGTATTATGTATGAGTTTAAGTCTCTATGATTCAAAATATTTGTATAAAAAATGGCCTATTAATGGATATAATGAACCTAGTTTTAAGTAATGAGGTGGTTATGAATTCAAAGAGGATGAGAAAATGGGTTTTCCTATTATTTAAAACTTGTTTAATAAATCGATAAAATTGAATAGTAAAATTTCTAACTATGTAACGCATAATTATATTCTTCTTTAGAAACTTAGTTATGGATAGTAGAGATTTTAAGGATCTAGGTAAGATATGTTTTATAAGATAAGGTTGGTATGTGTCATCCTAAAAATTGGTATTGGTATAATGCTTTGTGATCACAAAAATGGTCATTTTTTTCCTCCAATTAAACATTTTTTTAACTTAGAAAATGATTCAAGTATGTAAGACTTATGTTGTTTAATTCCATAAATAATAATTGAGACTATATGTGGTATCATTCAGTGTGAATTGGAAAATTTAATAATCCAAATCTAATAAAAAACTATAGGGACTAACCTAATGTATATAACCTAAATCAATAGAAGTGTTTCATTTGTGTGTATTTGTTATGAATAAATCCAAATCAGTATAACCATTAGACTAACTTAACACATAAAAACACTAACATGGATATTACACACTAATATGGAGTTTAAAATATCTAAAATGATTTTTGGATAAGAATATTTACTTTAGCTTGAAAAGAGACACTATGCTCAATCCAATAATATATAATGGACATTTATGGCTTAACCTAATCTAAAGGTCTAACTATGAAGTGCCATGGGTATTCTTTACTACCTTAATAATGTTTCAGTGGGAGAAGGATTTGTAAATACCAAGTGTTAATTTTTGGGAAAGTAACCATCAGGTTATTTATGGAATTTCATGACACTCAAATTTTTGGTTAATAAACCTTCCCACAATCACCGTAGAAGTATTAAATAAATATTGTAGATGAATTTATCATGAGATGTTGGAATTGGTTATGAAAGTACAAAAATTGGTGTTGGAAAAAGGGTATCATGACCTTAAGAGGTTAAAAAAAATGTGGGTTGAATTTTGAGGTTTTATGACAATGGTATCAGAGCCTAGTTCTACTCTAGGGAATTTTGGGAAAACATTGAGATGAATATGTTTTGGTATTGCTCAAGATGGTTATTTTATGTATAAAATAAGCCTATAACCTTCATTTTGTCACTCCCTAGATATTATACCAATCTTCAATGCATTATTAATGTTGACTTGGTTTCACTTTGTAGGTACATTTCTTGTTTCTTGACTTGCTTTATCACTCATTATCTCATTAGACTCATTGGACTCTTCTATCATGTATATTACTCTTCTCTCTCAGGTAACATATCTATCATTATCTTTATCTACACTTTCAACCTTGATATACCATATTCTATATTTACACTCTCCATTCTACTTTCTTGGTCCAAACACAATCATTATATAATAGCCTAATAGGCCTAAAGGTTTATTTATTCTAATTTTGAACCCACTCAAACATATGATAATGACATATTATCCTAATAATCAATCACCTTTATACATATTTGACAATATATTTATTATGCAAACTCATCTCTTATCTTTTAGGACCATAGGCCTAGACACCTCTAACCTGCTAAAAAATCATATTTATTCACCAAGGCATTATAAAAATATTATTATACTTCCTATTACTTATCTAAATGATATCCAATCTTCATAAATTCATCTTTAACCTATACTCATTCATCAACTCTTCATATAATCCCTTCACTCTTGATGGTCTAGACTTCCTTATATCCCTCCAAACACTCAAAACTCCTTATTGGGAGAAAAATGTTGGATTCCTATATAAAATATGGGTACTTAAAGATACCCATTTATTCTTCATGTAAAGTTTCATAGCTAATATCCCTTAGCATACTACCTAACTCATGTGGTCACTTTCATAATTAGGTATCTTAGGCTTAATTCAATGACTCATTCATAGAAACCATATTGTACGACATGGTAACACTCCAAGATATATTTAATAACTTAGTACACATCAAAGTAAATTTTATTACAAAGTTTCAAGAGTTTCTAAGGGTTAAAATAAATTTTATTAATGTTTTTATTTAAAAAACCTAAGTCAGTTCTCAACAAGCCTGTGTAAATTTGAAAATGAACAAAAGGGACTAAAATGACTTCAAGACAATTTAAAATTATTATAATACTTGTATAGGTTATTTATAACTAGGTCTTAACTTTTAAAAAATCTAATTTTCCAATTTCAATCAACATAAGTCTCCCATGAGATAGTTTATAGAATTATGAATCTAGATACATGGTTATGTTAGTCTATAAAGAAGTCTACATTGAATTCTAAACTATAAATTGACTCTATTATATTAAAAAGGATAAAAAATAATGTATAATTATTATATTACCCTCTCAAAAACTTCAACCCATTTAATGAAATACAAAAGACACTTTTTTAGATCTTCATCCTTCACTGTGTAAAATAGGATATAGTAAGAAGACTATGTAGGAAGGCTTTCAATAGACTATTATACTTTTAAAATGATGTATGAGTCTTCCATTGGTTAAATATTATAAATTATTAATTTATCACTATTATTATGCTTACAATTAATCAATAATCTTATAAACAACCAACAAGAATTCAAGTTTACTTGTCCTTCACAGAATTGCTCTCAATGTGACTATGTTATATGAATCCATCAAAAAGCTACTAATAAGAATCCATTATATTTAGAGTTTATATTATATAATATTTATCACATGTTATGAATAAAATATATAATAACTCAAATCATTCTTCTATATTTATCTCAATACATCCAAAATATTCATGTGTAGAATTTCAAAAGAGAGGCAAAGTTTCTTTACATTTGATCTTTATTGGTCTTTATTTCACTCTAAAAACTATATCCTCAAGACTCTTATTATATACTAATTCATAATAATAAATCTCCTACCTCCATTCTATTCTTTAAAATTCATTACGACTTATATATCCACCAACCATAAAACAAACTCCTTTCATGCTACTTTCAAGACAAGGCAATTCTAATGTCTCTTTTCTTGGTTTACATTATTCATGACAATGTTTTGAATGTGGGAAGACATAATAAAAGATAAATATGAATTTATAAGACATTAAATAATAACCTAACAACATTTACATAACTCACAAGACCTAAATATCACTCTAGGCCTAATCAAAACATTGAAATTTTCAAATAGAGATTTTTTGAAGGAAAACCAAAAGAGGCCAATATCTCACACACTACATGAAGTATACTCTAATAAAAATTTATTATGTAACCTTAAAATACCCCTAAATCCTCTCATAACTAAATTTACACCATAATTTCCCATTAAAACTACATTCATACTTATCATCATTGATGTTCCTACATCATACTCCCCATGTAGGAAATATTTCAGCTCTAGCTCAAATGACTTAGTTCATCTTTATTTATAGATTTCCAATTCATCTTGTACTATTATTTGGAATTAATTTTGGTGTTTTCCCTCTTTTATTTTCCATTCTTCCTTAGCTAGATTTTGTATTCTTGTATTTTTGTCTTACCTTTATTCCTTACCAACTCATATTCAAGCTCCATGAAATATATAACTTGATTTAATTCTTTGTCCACTTCATCTTCTAACTATTCTATGTGTGTGTGTGTGTGTGTGTGTGTGTGTGTGTGTGTGTGTGTGTGTGTGTGTGTGTGTGTGTGTGTGTGTGTGTGTGTGTGTGTGTGTGTGTGTGTGTTCTTAATACTCATTCTTCACTTATTATTCATTAGTCATGATTTTTTCAAACACTCTTGACTAGTCTTATTTCTCAACATTTCCTTTTCCTTCATCCTCATGTTCAAATGGCTTCTCATACCTCTATTTTTCCTTTATCTTTACCAAAATATTTTTGAAAACTTCTTTAGCTACCTCTTCTTGATACCTCACCTTCCCATGGTGATTATTCCCATTTCCTTTCTCATATGACTTATTTTAAACCTCCATTAATCTATCATGATTTATTTATCAATCTCGTATTCTTCTTTCTTAATTAGTTCCTAAAATTTTAAGTTTGCCTCCTCAACACTAAGACCTTGGATTTATTTAGCATCACTCAACCTCACATTCTGATATATACTAATACCTATTTCAAAAAAATATTTTGGTCAATTAAATAGCTATTATATCATCCTTATTTAATCTCTAAATTAGAAGTCATCCATCTCTTCACTTTCTTCATCATATCCAGGGACTATTTATCATGTTTCCTCTTCCTTTTCTTCTTTAAACTTGATTCATACCTCATCAACTATGTGAACTAATTTTACACATATTATATCACCAAGATATTCCTCTAGATGTTGTTATAAATCAAAATACTAATCTCTTACTTTCTCTCTTTTTGAGAGGTCTTCATAAACTCCATCAAAGATGTAAGAATCCTTTTGATCAAAGGTCTTCTCATTATTTATCATGACCTATTCATAATCTTCATCTTGATGTGTCAAATTAGATATTTTTCCTTGTTGCATATTAATGGTTTCAATCATACTCTTCCATGTTTCACCTTATCTTAAAAATATCTCATTCAATGAATCATTACTACCGTCATTCAAAATAATAAAATAAATTTTCTTACCTTTAATTATATTTATTCTCTCTTGAAGCATATCTTCATCACCATGGCTTGAAATAACATTATATTATACCTCTTTCTTATCTTTTTATATCTATACCTTGATTTTTATATGTTTGAAATATGCTTTGATTGCCTGATTCACTATCTTGGACTAAAATATTTTATATTCATTTACCTTGTGATTTACCTCCAAATTAAATTGTGCTTGTCTCCTCATGTCTTGTACCTACCCTTAGTTTGTATCCTCATCATTGACAACTCTTTATTTGGGATTTTCAAAATTCATCTCATCAACTAGTATTTAGATCCATTTAGGCAACCTATATCCATGATATTTCACAAGTTTTGAGAGTTTAACTTTGTTCTTTTCTCCATCCTCATTTACAACTATAATTGTTTTCTCAAACACATGATTACAATCAAAATTTAAACTTTAATTTACCTTTTAGATAGGTTGTTGTATTTGCATTCTTATTTTTAAGGTCTTAATGTTTGTAATCATCTCCTTTTTATGTACTTGCTTTCCTTATTCTACTAGAATGCTCTCCAAGGCATCATTAAAGCTCAAGTTTTTCCTCAATCTCTTCATTAGTATTAAATAATTTTTACCCCCAAGGCCAAAATGTCAACCCATATAGGTGAAAACTTATGTTTCCATGTATTAATAGCTTTAGTATAGTCTTATCCATGTTTCAATTGTTCTAAAAAAGTTTTTCTAAAACCTTATTATCATTGTTTAAAGTAAATTTGGAAAAATTGATGTAATGTCTTATTTTGGTCTTCTAGTGGTCTATCCATGTCATAGAGTGATGTTAATTGGTCAAGTGGTGTCATATTTCCTTAGGTGTCTATTAAATTCTTTTCATGCCTTAACCAACTTGCATAAACATTTTATGATGTTTTATAAAGTTTATGGTTTTTTGGTGGACTTTAAGGTAAGAGAAATTGAAGAAAAGGTGATTTTTGGGTAATTATAATTTATGAAAAATCTCTCCAAGAAAATAATAATAAAATAAATATTTCCAAGGTCCTTGGAGTAGTTACATAATTTCCATATATGTCATCAACTCATAAATGGTCAAAACCTTGATTCTCAACACCAAAGAAGGAGTTTCACTCACTTGTATGGACTTGAGAAGCTCACTTGAGGGTGGAAAAAAAATTTAGTGTCATTTAAGCTTATAAAGGCCATAATAATGTGTGTAAGGAATTTTTAGGTCTCAAAGCTGAAAATTACTTTCCTTCTCTTCCATCGCTCTCTTCATAAGCTTATAAAGGTATATTTCAAGGGCTTGGTAAAAATAAGAGAGAGAATAACATATACTTATATTTTTTCCACAGGAGGGGGTCATAATAACCTTGAAATTTATGTAATTTTTTTTAAGATTCATCCCCTATCCTTTATGAACAATAATTAGGAAGACATGGTGGTCTAAAATAGCTAGTCAAACTCACAGACTCAATTTTCTCCTTTGAAATGGAAGTTTCAAGAAATATAAATGCATGATATAATTTTTAGAGGATATACATGGTATTTAAAATCATTTTTAATGTTTATAAAAGTCAAATTTCACACATGTGGCATCAAAAGGGCAAGAAGACTCCATTTGCACACAGTTTGTAGCTGACTATTATGGTTTATTTTGGTTTCAAAGTTTTAAAAATTTGAAGGAATAGAATTAGTATTTATATAAATATATCCAATATTTTAAATTCAATTACAAATACATCATTTATTATCTACCTCTTCACCTAGCCATAGCTCCTCAAGTAACATGTAATTCCTTGTTTGAAACTGTGTGTGAAGACTGTTGAATAAGAATGATTGTAAAGATTTTATATTGAATTTTCATTGGAAAAGTGAGATTTAAGACCCAATTAAATAGGTTATAATAATTTATAAATGTACTCAATATCTCAAAATATCATTTTTTCACGTTCTTAAAGTCTACAACACAATAATGCAAACTTACAAGTCTACAAACTTGTAGGTATACATTTTAAGTGAAATTCAATGAAATATGTCAATATTTGAGTTTTAAACATGATTAATGTAAGTAAATTTAATATATTTACACTTTATAAGATTTTTTATATTCAAACTCAATGATTTGGATACCAATCACCATCTACAAGCACATGTAAGAAAATAGGGGTATGTTGTTGAAAGATGAGAGTAATTGAAGAAGTTTAGAAAATTATGAAGATAATTTATAATAGTGGTAAAATAAATAAAAATTTAAAGAGATTAATTTATATATTTTTCATCCCAAGTCAAAAATTAAGTCACCCAATCACACCTATAACCAAAAGTGTTTTGGCATAAATAGTGAAAAGAGATGATGCAAATTTGTGTGGTAGAGTGAAAGTTAAAGTGAATGCACAAGTATATGGAATATATAATGATATGAGGGTATTTAATTTCATTAATAAATGACAACTCATTCCAATTTCATAGTCACTCTGCCCACTAACACATGCAGGCTTGTTTAAGGCTTCAAGTTAGTTTTCAAGCATGAGATATTTGTGTGCATTAAAGTTAGAGCCATAGAAAAAAAGGCAGGCTGTCTTCCCATGAATTATTATAAAAAAAATATATTAAATTTGATAATATGACTCAATTCTTAAGATATTCAAATGTTCACACACAGGGTATCCTATAAGCTTACAATCAAGCTCGTTTAAGAGTTTAACTAGCCCTCAAGTCTGGATATGAATATGCAATACGTAACAAGTAAAGTTGTTGGTTTAGATGAATATAAATCATAAATAATAATTTAAAATCATAAGGAATAAAAATATGATCATTAATGACTGACCAAAGAAACTGGTCAGGATAAGTTCATACCCTGTACACATAGCTAGTCCACTACCTACAGGACTAACTTCCTAAAGCAAGAAACATATGAATAGTTTGATAAGACATATAGGTATATTGTGGGATTAAAGTCAATATGAATATTTTATACTATTATAGTATGGTTTCATGTAACCCTTAAACTCATCTAAAATGAAGCAAATATCAAAAACCCTATTTAGGCCTATAGAGCCTAATACTACAAAGGTAGGTCTTTAAGTGCAAACATGTGAAATTGATTTGATGAAGGTTATATTAGAACATAAAATACCTGATAATATTTTATTAGTTTCAATGATACATCACAGAGGTTTCCAACTCCTTTAACACTAAGAAAATGAAGTAAACACAATAGTTAGGGTCACTAATAATAGTTTGCTTATGAACCCTAGGTGTGAGTAAATGAATATGTGGAAGGTGTGTGGAATTGAGTGAAAATGGAAATAATTAGAAAGGATCATGGTTTATGATACATACCTATTTATTTAATTTTTAAATCAAAACCAAACTTAAATCACCACCTTTAGGCTTAAATTCCTCTCTCAACCTCACAAATGCACACTCAACCGCTCGAGAGGCTATTGACTTCTGCTTGGAGATTTAATGACAAGGTTCATGGATTTGGATGTTTTTTAGTGGTATATACACTTAAAAATTTTGGCATTAGGTGAGGGAAAGAGGATCTATTCTTTATGAATAATCCTTAAGAACAAAACATGTATAGAACCCTTCTAAACCCCTCCTAATAGTTTGATGAGAGAAATAATCCTTCCAATGGAATATAATGGATTTATTTCACCTTTAAGTGACCTGAATGACCTTCATAACTCTCCTAATCACAATTTAAAGGTATTGGTTAACATGTACATGTATAGGGGTGTATAAAATAGGGATAATTACATATTTATAGGCTTATTTACAACTATATAGGGTATAAAGTGGATTCCAAATCAAAGGAAGAAGTATGGAAAGAATTTTTAGAGGTTATAATATCATATAAATATATTTTTAGGTCCTTAAAAGTGATGTATGAACTCTGTAAGTTGCCAAGTTAGCCAAAAGGGAAGAAAAGCACTATTTTGCTAGCCAAATGGCCTACTTACAAGCCTATAATACACTTGAAGATAATTTTACTCAATGGATTAATTTTATTAGTGATTTTTAAGGCCTAAAAAAACTATTTACAATCAATATAACCTACACATTTCTTTCAAAACACTCAAACTATCTCCCATGCCTGTTTAAGCACCTAGACTAGGGTTTTTGACAATTTCATGTCTAACCCATCCATATAGGATATTATGAGATGAAAATTGGCACAGAGAATGGTATTTTCATAAGGAATTTGAATTATACACTTCCAAAAATTGTCACATGTGTGGGATAACTATAGAGCCAAATCTCAATTTCTAGGCAAGGAGGCTTAATTAAAGCCTAATTGAGGAGAGAAAATGGCATAAAAAGGACACTTCCACTTGGATTTAGGTCCTAAAATTTTGAATGGATATGTAAATCCATACTATTTACTCAAATATTTTTTCAATTTAATAATAAAATCTATAAATTATTCTACATAAAGAGGTTTACATGTTTTTAAGGTTATAAGGAACGAGGCCAAATGAGAGATTTTGATGCAAAATAAAGTCTTGAGGGGAGTTTGATGATTAAAATTTATTTGTTTTAGGTCTTATATGATATTTATTTTCTTTCCATGGAGATATAATTCATTAGATAAGAAGAACTCAAGTTTTGACACTTGTAAGCAAGATTGGCCAAGTGAGACAAAGAGGTTTCAAGACACCTAAGGAGTTGATGATTTCTATTGAGATGCCAATTTACAAAGATCCTAAGAAGTTTTAAGTTGAAAAATAATATGGATCTATGTAACTCAAGAACATTTATGACTAAAGTGTGTCACTTTTCCATTCACAAGCCAAGAAAGAGGACATTTTTTAAGATCAAAGTAAGGTATCAAGTTAAGTTTCAAACTTCTATGACACTTGTAAGAGAAGAGCATATTTAGTTGAGTTACACATGTATTTGAGGGTATGATGTAATATTTTTATAAATCTCATATTTATTTTAACTCATGAGACACTTTCCATCTCTCTTTCCTACTCCTCTCACTCCTCTCATATTTATCTATATATCCATCCTTGATAGGCTATGTTTGTGTCCCACACTTGGGTATGGTGAAGCCATACCCATTTTTAATCCTTTTATCAATGAGAAAATTTTGGTTTTACCTCATATTTTTACTATTTTAAATATGTTTGTTTTATCAGTTGATCTTGTCAAGTGACTATCTTTTCTTCCTTGACATGTTTATCCTTTTCTTGAAACTTTTTTATAGGTATTTTAAAGTGTCTAAGTAGAGTTTGAAAGGTTGAGTGAATTATCTTCCCATTAGTTCCATTTCATGACCTCTTAAATAGTCCTCTTATTACAAACATTCCTCATAACCTTCATGATAAATATTGATGTAAAGAGGCATATTTGGAGTAGTGTCATGCTCAGGTTAGTCTTATGTTTTAAGTGCATTGTATCTCATTAGTAGTGGTTAGGTATATTTGGTTCATCACCTCCGTTAGAATAGGTTTTCTCTCCCTTTTCCTAACAATTGGTAGATTATTATTTAATCCTAAGTGATTCATCAAGGGGATCTAACCCTATAACTAAGAGATTCACCTCTCTAATAGGTCACCTAAAACCTTGAGATGTTTTTATGTTATTACAAATTTGAAAGGATTGAACTACCTTTTAAAGGGTATAAATTTTGTTGATAATAGTTTTGGGAGGCCCTGTGGGATTAAGGTTTAAAGTATTGGAATAAGTTTTGTTTTTTTTCTTATACTTATTAGCCTTTGTAGGCATTCAAAACATCAATGGTGACTCTGTGTATAATCATCTAGTTCTAGCATCCCATTCACTTGTTAAAAGTAAGTTTTAATTTCAATTCATTATCTTGATGAGGTTTTTATGGATGAGTTTGAAGTATATTTCAATATCATACAAATTAGTGAAGATCCTCAAGCATATATTACTCCTTATCAACCTCACCATGAGCCTTATCAATCCTATAATAAATATTACCAGCAACATGATGGTTCATATAAGTCCTATAGTACTCTTTACTTGCCTCCTTGATAGCCCAAATACATACCTCATTAGCCTTATGAATATTTTCATCCTCCTTAATACCAAAAACATCACTAGTACCCTCTTTATGAGCCATATCAGTCTTATTATCACCCTATATCATCCCCATATGGATATGATAATGCATATGAATAGCCTTGTCTTCAACAATGTTATCCTTATCCTCCTCCTCCACTAGCTTCCCAAGATTTTCAAGATAGAATCAATGAAATTGAGAGCAAAGTACTAGAATTATCAATAAAAGTTTGTTCAACTTCCTAATATGAAGAAGTGATTGGTTAGTTTGAAATTTTATCTAATGATCCACTAGAGAGGAATGATTTGTGTGATTTTTTATTGGAGAGGATGTTGACTTGGTAAAGTCAAAAAATTGAGTTGGATTGTATTTTTAAGAAACCCCTTATGATCCTTATCAACCTTCCTATGATCCATATTCTCAAGAAGATCCTTAAAGAGAGCCAATCCAATCTCCAAGAGAACCTATTAGTGTTAAAGTCCCAACTTGTAACCAAGTAGTGAAGTCTTGCGAGAATTAAGAGAAAGATAGCCAAGTTCAAGACATTGAAGTCACAAAAAACCTTGAGCCTATTTAAACCCCATTTCCCTCTCCTCAAGAACCCAAATCTAATCCATCTTGGAGGTCTATCCAAGAAGGTTTATAAAGTAATAAGGAAGTCCTAATTGAGAATATTTAAAATTGCTTTATAGCTATGAATGAACCTTAAGGAGAATTTAAGAAGAGTGAAGTACTTTTTGAAGATAATGAAGTGTCCATTACACAATTCAACTTTATTTCCCTATAATGATTCCTAGAAGAGTCTTCCATATCTAAGATCACAAATTTCAAGAGTAATCCATCCATTCCAAAGTCCATTCATGATCCATCCACCATACCTCATACTCCTTCTCCAAATCATTAACCTATCCATCACCCTCCCACCATCTCCCTTCTTGAAGAGGAACATATCCTATGGGAAGAAAATAAATAAGAGATTGTAGTTTCAAGTGAGGTTAAAGGAGAGTCTAATGAAGATACTTCAAGTGAGTTTGATGAGGAGATATTCATTGGTACTCCATTTAGGGAAGAGAGATGCAAATCAGTTTTTAAGGATGAGACTCTAGAAGATGGTATTGATGGTGTGCTTCAAGAAGGAGATCTAATTTCATCTAACTTTGTCTAGTTTGTAGTTTTTATTGAGGTTTAACACTCTCTAAGTAAGAAATATAAGGTTATGAATGATGTTGATACAATGAGAAATGAGAAACAAGATGAACTTTAATAAGTTGCCTTGCAATAACATCATGAATGCATAATATAATCCAAAACTCTTGACAATCCTATAACCCTTGAGGAGAAATAACAATATTATATTATAGTTAGTCTTGCTCTCATTGATAAAAAAATAAGATCTAAAAGATGATTAGAAATAGTACATTCAGTCTCTTTAAGATATTTTAACTCTTTACAAAGGCACAATTCCTATTAAAGAGCATGAAAATGAAGAGGTTGGTAAAGGCACACTCATTAAGGATAATGATATAACTTGGAGTTGGTATGCAAAGATCCTTAAAGATATTGATGAGATTGCAATAGCTGTAAGAAGTATGATGTCATTTAAGATGCCATTGAGGCCCAAGAAGCATTCCTAGATAGAATATCATTAGTTGAGATTTCAACTATCAAGCATTATGAGAAGGATATTGAGCCATAAGAGGAATATTTCTTCAAAGGATATTGATTTTTAGGTATCACTTCACTTGAAATCATGTCAAGAGGAGTGGCATTAAAGGAAAGGATGAATAAAACAATACCAAGGTCTAATAGTTAGTTTGACTTATGCCATTATTCATCTCATGGAGTAAAAGATCCAATAAATTTTCCCTTTGATCTAGGAGGAAGAAATTTCTTTTAGGTTATTTCTACATATTAGTTGACTTTTTATTTGTTGTGTTTCTTAAGTGCTTAGTTAACACGTGTGTGTATTATTTCCTCTACTTGGTGTGTGTTATTTTTTTTTTGTGTGTTTGGAGGTCAAATCAATTTTTTTTGTCATGGTCAAGGTCTAGTCAAGTCTGAATCTGAGTGCAAATGACTCCATTTCACAATGGAAGGACAAAGCTATTAGTCTATTTAGCATAGCAAGCATGCTACCCCCATGAATCACCAATTTGTTGACTAATTTTGACCCCGAAGGTTAAAATGTCAACCTCTATAGGTGAAAACTTGTATTATTATGTATTATTAGCTTTATTCTATTCTTATCCATGCCTTAACAGTCCTCAAAATGTCTTTCTAAGACCTTATTAGCATTTTTAAAGGTAAATTTGAAGAAATTAAAGTAATGTCTTGTTTTGGTCTTGTAGTAATCTAGCCATGACATGGAGCAATGAAACCTGGTCAAGTGGTGTCATAAGTCATTAGGTGTCTATTCAAGTATTTTCATGCCTTAAGCAAATTTAATAAACATTTTATGATGTTTTGGAATGTTTAAGGTTTATTTATGGACTTTAAATTAAGAGAAATTGAAGAAAAAGGTGATTTTTGGCTAATTCTAATATATGAAAAAGCTCTCCAAGATAATAATCCATGAAAGAACTCTATGGAATGTTATTAGATAAATTAAATAACTACCATATATGACATAAATAAGAAATGGTTAGAATCTTTATTTTCAATTGTAAAGGAATTTCATTCACTTGTACAGACTTGAGGTCACTTGCAGGTGAAAATAGTTTACCAGTGTCTTTTCATCTTCTAAAGGTAAGAATCATGTATAGAGGGAAATTTTAGGTCTCAAATTTGCAAATTACTCTCTTAATCCTCCATTTCTCTCTTTAAAATCTTGTAAAATTATATTTCAAGTGTTTGGTATGGACAAGAGAGATAAGACCAATTTCTAATAGAGGAATTGGTTTGCATATCCACCCCCTCTACTTTATGAACAGTTGTTTAGAAGACAAGGTGGTCTAAAATAACTAGTCAACCCCATAGGATCATTTTTCTCCTTTAAAATGGAATTTTTAAGCAATATGAATGCATTCTTTCATTTTTATCCAAGCCCCATTTCACACGTGTGGCCTCAAAAGGTTAAGAAGACTCCATTTGCACATAGTTTTCAAGCTGACTATTATAGCTTCTTTTGGTTTTAAGGTATTAAATAATTTAAGGAATATAATGAGGATTTATAGACATATATCCACTCTTTTAAATTCAATTATAACTCCATTAATTATTATCTACCTCTTCACTCTAACCATACCTCCTCAAGTAGCATGTAATGCCTTGTTTAAAATTGTGTGTGAAAATTGATGCATAAGAATGTTTTTAAAGGTTTTTTATTTCATTGTCATAGGAAGAGTGAGATTTTTTAACTCATTAATTAGGTGATAAATCATTTATAAATGTCTTTAATATCTCAAAATATCATGTTTTCACCTTTTTAAAGTCTATAACACAATAATGTAGACCAATATGTTTACAGACCTATAGGTTTGCATTTTAGATGAAATTAAATTAAATATGTAAAAATTTGAGTTGTAAAAATGATTAATTTAAGTAAATTTAATATATTTACACTTTATTAAGTATCTGGGACTAGTGGATAAGAGGGGTATCTTCAAACTCAATGCTTAAGACACTAGTCACCATCTACAGGCAGATGCAAGAAAATAGGGGTATATTGTTGAAAGATGAGGGATATTAAAGAGGTTGAGAAGATCATGAATAAAATTTATAATTGTGGTAAAATACATAAAACTTTAAAGATCTTAATTTATATATTTTGCATCCCAAGTCTGTAATTAAGGCACCTAATCACACCTACAACCAAGAGTGTTTTGGCATAAATATTGAAAAGAGATAATGCAATGTTGTGTGGTGGAGTGAAATTTTAGGTGATTATAAAAGTGTATGGAAGATATAGATATAGGATGGTATTTAATTTCATTCAATTTTTCTCATAGATTATAACTCATTCCAAGTTCATAATCGTTACACCCATTAACACATATAAGTATGTTTAAGGCTCAAGTTGATTTTCAATAATGAGATATTTATGTGCATTGAAGTTAGAGCCATAGTGAAAAAAAAGGTAAGCTCTCTGCACATGTATTATTCTAAACTCAATGGATTAAATTTGATCATATGAATCAATGCTTAAGAGAGTCAAATGATGAGACACAAGCCAACTTATAAGCTTATAGACAAGCTCATTTAAGAGTTCAACTAGCCCTCAAGTTTGGATATGAATATGCAATACATAACAAGTGAATTCATTGGTTTAAATTAATACAAAGTGTAAATTATAATTTTAAATAATATGGACTCAAAATATGATCATGAAGGAGTGACCAAAGAAACTAGTTAGCATAAGTTCATACCTTTCACACATAGCTAGTCCATTGTCTTCAGGCCTAACTTCCTAAAGCAAGGAACATCTGCATGTTTTGATAAAACATAGAGTTATATGGATGGATTTAGGTAAATATGGATATTATATCTTACTATTATATCATTTCATGTAACCCTTAGACTCATCTAAATTAATGCAAATATTGAAAACCTTGTTTAGGCATGCAGATCCTAATACTACACAAACATGTTTGTAAGTGTAAACATGTGAAAGTGATATGATGAAGGTTATATGAGAACATAAAATACTTGAGAATGTTTTTTTATTTTAAAATATACATCACATGAGGTTTCCAAATCCTTTGACACTAAGGAAATGAAGCAAAGATAATAGTTAGGGTCACTAATAATAGTTTGCTTAAGAACCCTAGGTATGGGTAAATGAAGATGTGGAAAGCTTATAGAATTGAGTGAAAATTTAAATCATGTTAAAGGATCATATTTGATGATACAAACCTATTTATTTCACTTCCAACTCAAAACCAAACTCAAATCACCACCTTCAAGCTTGTATTCCTCTCTCAACCTCACAAAATGCACAATCAACAACCTAAGAAGATACCAATTTTTGCTTATAGATTTCATGATAAGGTACATGGTATAAAATGGGTTTTTAAGGTGTTGGATGTTCTATCCAATTATAAAAAATTTCATTAAGAGAGATAAATAGGGTTTGTTCTTTATAAACACTCCTTAAGAATAAAACATTCTTAAAACCCTTATAAACCCCTCCTAGTAGCCTGATGAGAGAGATAGGCCTTTAAATCAACTCTAATTGATTTATTTGACCTTTAAGTGACTTAAATGACCTTCATAAATATCTTGAGAACCATTTCAAGGTACTAGTCTACACGTGTAGTTATAGGGGTGTATGAAATAGGGTTAATTACATAGTTGTAGGCTTGTTTACAAGTATGTAGGGTATAAAGTGGCTTCCAAATACATAGAATAAGTATAAAATGTATTTTAATATGTTCTAATATCATCTAAATACATTTTTAGGTCCTTAAAAGTGATGTATAAATTTTTCAAGTTACCAAGTTGGCCAAAAGGGAAGAAAAGCATTATTTTTCTAGTCAAATGACCTACCTACAAGCCTATAATATAGTTCAAGAGACCTCTCCTCAATCTATTAAGTTTCCTAGTGATGTTACATGCCTAAAAAGACTATTTAAACTCACTATAACTTGAAATTTTCTTATAAAACACTCAAATTATCACTCATGTTTGTTCAAGCACCTAAACTAGGTTTCTTGACCATTTCATTGTTCACCCATCTATACAAGGTATCAAGAGATAAAAATTGGCATGGAGAATGGTATTGGAATGGGAAAAGTGAATCACATAATTCCTATAAGTTTCACATGTGTAGGACTCTTGAAGAATGAAAACTCAATTTTTAGGCAAGGAGGCCTAATTGAGGAGAGAAATGGTAGAAAAAGGACACTTCCACTTAGAGTTAGGTCATTAAATTTTTTATGGAAATGTAAATCCATACTGGGTCATAAAATATGTTCTTAGTTTCCAAATAACCTCTATACATTATTCTACACAAGGAGGTTTACATGTTTTTAGGTTTACAAAGAATTATGCCAAATGATAGCTTTTGATGCAAAATGGAGTCTTAAGGAGATTTTGATGACTCCACATACTTTTTTTAGGTATAATATGATATTTATATTCCTTCCATGGAGATATAATTCATTAGATAAGATAAGCTCAATTTTTCACACTTGTAAGTAACATTTGCCTAGTAAGATAAAAAGGTTTCAAGACACTGAGTTACTTGATTATTGATACTAAGATGTCAGTTTAGATATATCATAATTATTTTTAAGCTAATAAATAATATGGCAATATGTAACTCAATAATATTTAATGATTGAAGTGTGCAACTTTTCCATTCACAAGCCAAGACAAAGGGAAGTTTTGAAGAGTAAAGCAAGGTGTCAAATAAAGTTGTAAACTTCCATGCCACTTGAAGGAGAAGAGCATCTTCAAGAGAAATAAACATGTTTTTAGGGTCTAATTTAATAGTTTCATAACTCTCTTATTTTTTATAACTCATGAGACACTTATCATCTCTCTCTCCTATGCCTCTCTCCCCTTCTCTCATATTTTTCTATATATTCAACCTTGATAGGCTATGTTTGTATCATCCACCTAGGTATGGAAAATCCCTTCTCATTTTCAAGAATTTTATAAATGAGAAAATTATGGTTTTACCTCCTCCTTTGGTTGGTTTCAATATGTTTATGTGATTAGTTGATCTTGTCAAGTGACTAGCTTTGCTTCCTTGACATGTTTGTCCTTTTCTTGCTTGTATATTCAGTTTGAAACTTATTTATAGGAATTTTGAAGTGTCTAAGTGGATTTTGAAAGTTTGAGTGAGTTTTCATCTCATTAGCATCATTTCTTGATCTCTTGACTACTTCTCCTAACCCAAGCATTCTTCACAACATTCATGAGAAACATTAATGTAGAGAGGCAGGTTTGAAGTAGTGTCATCTTCAAGTTAATCTCATGTCTGAAGTGCATTTGTAACTGGTTGGTAGTGGATAGGTATATTTGGTGCATCATCTCCATTATAAAAGGTTTTCTCTCCCTTTTCCTAACAAGTGGTATATTGATGTTTGAGCCTAATTTATTCATCAAGGGGAACTAGCCCTATAGCCTAGAGATTCACCTCTCTAATAGGTCACCCACAACCTTGAGATGTTTCCATGTTATTCCAAGTTAGGAATTATTAAACTATATTATAAAAGGTGCAAGTTTGGTTGATAATAATTAGTATTTTGAAATTCTTTGACACCATCATTATCTTTAACTATGCAATATAACTCCTCTTTCTAGACATCTATAAATTATTTGTTTTTGCTTGCACATTTATATTTGTGTATTCATACTTCATTTGATTCATTTATTGTAATATTAAAGGTCTTGTTCTTGACCTTCATGAGGTTTTCATTCGTACCTACATATATAAACTTAAACACAAATTTAGATAATAAAATAAGAGATCATAATGTCTCCATGAGTGTTTTCTTCATAAACACTCTCTTCTTCCCTTCATTTGCTTTTATAATTTCTCTTTTTACCACTTCTTTCTCACTTAAATATTCTTTTATGTTCTCTATAATGAGAACTCTCTTCACCATATCCATTTCAGGTTTCTCACTTGGAAACTTTCTTTTTTTCAAACCTCTATAGGTACTTCTCTTATTTTTCTTTTCTTTTCCTCACAATGTAACTCTTCTTTTCCTCTTCATGAGTAGCCTGATAGGCCACTTGACCTTATTACTCACATTACAAACAAACCATTGGCTTTCTTGTTCTTGCATGAACTTCACCATGATATATATTCTCTCTATACTTTATCCTAACTCATTTTTTTAACCTCTATCTCTTTTTATTCATTCATTTATTTTCTCTTTGGGTCTTATTTGACCTTATTTTACTAAGAGTATTTTTTCTCATCTATGCCCTACTTTTTCTTTTCCTTTTCCATCTTAATCTCACTTTCTCTTTACTCTTTATGCCTCACTTGTACCTACTTTCTCAACAAGTTTACCTATTTTCCTCTTATGACCTCACTTGGGTCTCTCCTTCTAGTCCTTTGCCTATGACCTATAAGAAACTTATTGCATAATTATCTTCCTTTCTTTGACAAGACTCAAGAGGCTATACGTGTACTTACTTAAAATTTTTAGGAACTCTTCATAATATTTACACATTCTTCATATAACAAAAACTTAGTGAGAGACAACTTATCAAATCAAATGTACCTTTCTTCCTGAAAGTTGGCTATATTATTTCATAGTATAACCTTTGTTGCTTTGATACCACTTGATGTAGAGACTAAGCATACAACCTTAATTTTTTCATTCCTTGGCTCTTATATCAGCCTTAAATGCCTTATGAATTATAGCTTCATTTCACTTTACAGGTATATTTATTGTTTCTTAACTTTATTAATCACTCATTATCTCATTAGACTCATTGGACTCTTTTATAATGTATATTAATCTTCTTGATTAGGTAATGTATCCATCAACATATTTCTCTATACTTTCAACCTTCATATACCATCTTTAATAGTCACACTCTCCATTCTATTTGGTCCAAACACATTCATTCTCTAATATATTAATAGGCCTAAAGGTGTCTCTCCTTTGATTTTTAACCCATTCAAACATATAATAATTAAGTCTTATCTTACCATTCAATCACCTTTATACCTATTTGTCTATATCTTTCTTATGTAAACTCATATGTTGTCTTCTAGGACCATAGGCCTAGCCACCTCCAACTTACTCAAAAGTCCTATTTATTCACCAAGTACTTATTATACTTCCTCTTACTTATCTCAATGCTATCCAATCTTCATCATCTCATATTAAACCTCTACTCATTCATTTACTCTTCTTACACTCCCTTTACTCTTTATAATCTAGTCTTCCTTATAACCAACCAAACACACAAAACTCCTTGTTAGGAAAAACCTATGGGGTCACTATACAAACTAAGGGTACATATAAATAACCGTTATCCCATTTATGATTCATGAAAGTTTTTAGAGATTAATTACCTTAAAAGACTATCTAACTCTCTTAGTCACTTTCACAAGTAGGTCTCTTAAGCCTAGTTCAATGACTCTATTATAGAAACTATAATATATAGTATGATACCACTCCAAAATATATTGAATAACCTAGTCTACATCAAAGTAAATATATTTAATTTTTTTAATGAGTTTCCTAGTGTTGAAACAAATGCTATTCAATTTTTTATTTAGAAACCCTAAGCCAGTTCTCAATAGGCCTATGTAAGGCCAAGAATGAACAAAAGGGACTAAAATGACTTCAAGACAATTTTAAAATCCTATACCAGTTATATAGGGTATTCCCCACTAGGTTTTATATTTTCAAATGGCTCTCCTAGTTTAATCACCATAAGTCTCCCATGAGATAGTTTTTAGAATTTTGAGTCTAGATATAGGACTGTGTTAGTCTACAAAGAAGTCTACATTAAATTTTGAACTATAAATTGACTCTCTAATATTATAAAATTATAAAAAATAATGGATAATGAATATATTATCCTCTTAACAACTTAAAATTAATGAAATATAAAATACACTTTTATGGATCTTCCTCCTTGACTGTGTAAAATGGGGTACAACAAGAAGACTATGTAGGAAGGCTTTCAATGGATTATTATACGTTTACAAGGATGTATGAGTATTCCATTGTTTAAATATCATCAAGTATAAATTTATCACTATGATTATGCTTCCAATGAATCAATAATATTATAAACAACCAACAATAATTCAAGCTTACTTGGTCTTCACATAATTTCTCTCAATATGATTGTGCTATATGAATCCATCTAGAAGCTACTGATAAGAATCCATTACATGTAGAGTATGTATTGTATAAATTTTCTCACATGTTATGAATCACATATATAATACTTCAAATCATTCTTCTATCTTGATCTCAATACATCTAAATATTCATGTGCATAATTTCAATAAAGAGGCATAGTTTCTTTACATTTGATATTTCTTGGTCTTTCTTTCAATCTAACCCATATCTCTTTGAGAGTATTATTTTTTCCTAATTCATAATACTCAGTGTCTTACCTCCATTCTATTCTTCAAAATTCATTACAACCTCTATATCTTCCATCTGTACAACAAGCTCCTTCTTTCATGCTACTTCCAAGACAAGGTAATTATAATGTCTCTTTTATTGGTTTTACATTCTTTGTTACAATGTTTTGAATATAGAAATACATAATACCATCTACCTCTGACCTTATATGACCTTACATAATCATTTAACAACATTTACAGAACTCACAAGACCCAAATATCACTCTAGGCCTAATCAAAACATTAAAATGTTCAAATAGAGCTTTTTGGATGGAAAACCAAAAGAAGACAATATATCACACACTACATGAACTATAGTCAAACCAAAAATTACTATGGAATCTTAAAAAATACCTTAAGCCTCACATGAATCATTTTACACCATACTTTCCAACTAACACTACATTCATACTTATCATGATGGATTCTCATCCATCATACTCCCCATGCGGGAAAGATTTGAGCTCTAGCTCAAATGACTTAGTTCATATTTATTTATGTGTTTCCAATTCATATTTTAATATTATTTATACTTAATTTTTTTATTTCTCCTATTTTATTTTACATTCCTCCTTAGCTGGCTCTTATATTCCCTTCTTTTTATCTTTCCATTCTTCCTTAACAGTTTGTTGTCCCCCAAAAATATCACTCATTTTTGGGACAAAATTTGAACTATTTTGGTCCTACAGACCAAAATTATCTCTTCCCTTTTCAAAATTTGTCCTAGGCATTCAAATTCCTTAGGTTTTAAGCTTCTCAAAAATCTACGGACTCTGTAGGCTTAAATCTACGGACTCTATAGGCTTAAATCTACAGACTCAGCAAGAAGAGAAAATCTACGGACTTTACAGGCCAAGTTCAATGGGATTTATAGGTTAAAATCTATAGACTCTTTAAACGTTAGATAAAACTATAGACTTGGTTTCTACAGACTCTAAAGGCAGGTTCATTTCTACAGGTTCAAAGGCTTCTATAGGTGGGTTCAACCAAAAGAATTAGTTTCTAACACTTGGTCATTTTCAAGATTTTTTCAGTGCCTCAGTTCAATCAAAATTGTCTATCAGCAAACATTCAAGCAAAAGAGGCTTGAACCACTAAACCATTGAACTATTGAACTACTTTGGTTTAAAGGTTCAATGAGTTTAAGGTTCAATCGTTTCAACGCTTTTGGTTCAATCGGTTTGTCTTCTTTGCTTCAACGTTTTGGTTCATCCTTTGGTTCAATCAAATGGTTCTTCAGTCAGTTCAAGGCTTTGTTTGAACCATTGAACCAAAACTTGGTTCAACGGTTGGTTCAACATCTTTTGGCTCAATGGTTAGTTCATCGCTTTAGTTCAATCAAATGAACCATCGACTTGAACCATTTTGGTTCAAAGCTTGGTTCAATTGATTAGTTCAATGAAGTGGTTCAATAGTTGGTTCATCAAATTGGTTCAAGGCTTTGTTTCATTTGCTTGGTTCAAAGACTTGGTTCAATCAAAGGGTTCATCGACTTGAACCATTTTGGTTTAACCAAGTGGTTCAAAGCCTTGGTTCAACATTTGGTTCAATCAAATAGTTTAACAACTTGGTTCAAAAGAGCAGTTCAAAATGTAAAAGTTCAAAGAGCCTCTCAAAGGACAAGTGTCCTTGCAGAGGGCAGTTGGTCAACAAAAGTACCCTTTAGAAGGGTCTTTTTCAAAAAAGGCAGATAAAGGCATAAATTCCTTCAAAAAATTTATTTGAATGAATTCCTTCAGACAAAAAGTCTGAAGGAATTCAGGAAAGCAACTGCAGGCAAAAATCTTGAAGAATTTTATAAAGAAAAAAAGGCAAAGTGATTGAACATTCCACGGACTTTTTGTCTATGGGAATTTGCCATGGGCTTTTTTTCCATGAGAATTTGCCCACGGAGAAAGCCTAGGGAAAATACCCACAGGAATTGTTTGTAGGAAAGCCCAATGAATAGTCCACTAAAGAAAAGGCCATTAAAGGACCCCGAAGGGTAGGTGCCCTTATAGGGGACTCTCAACTGCCAAATTAAAGGATACTTCCCTAAAGCCAAAGGTTCACCTTCCCTTTATCAAGACATGAAACAAGAAATCTGAAGGAAGAACTCTAACAACCTACCAGAATAAAGAAGCCTGAAGGCCATCTGAAGACTAACTCAAAGGGTAGATAGCCTTGTGGGGGGCTCTTCCCAACCCAAAACAGGTCATTTCTTAAGGCCCAAAAGGGTAAGTTAAATTTGAGAAAGTGCCAAATAATAAATTCAAAGAAGGACCAAGGGGTGATGCGCTCAAAGACATTAAATTAAAGCTCATAAAATAGCCATTGATCCTTTGAATCTACAGACTTGAATGCATTCACAGACTTCAAGGCCAAGACTAGTAGAAAGTGACGAAGGAATAGAATAGCAAATTAAATCTAGGACCCGATTCAATTAACTAGAAAAGGAGGAATGATGAAGGTAGGATCAAATCACCCAATAGACATTGAAAGTTTCAAACTTCCAATAACATCACTTATTTCTCTGCATTAATAAAATCAAATGGGTAAATGCCCCTAAGTTCCAGCCTATCTTCTTAACAGATTCCAATGCAATATGATGTGTTACTATTCTAGAGTCCTTCTTGAAGAGGCTATATAAGGGACTCTCTTCTATTGTAAATGGATCTCTTTTTGACAATGAGAACGAAACTCTACCCAAATTGAAAGACACTTATGAGACTTTGAGCTCAGTTTGTTGATCATATTTTGTTATTGGAATAAGAAATCAAGTGATTTTTCAGACTTTGTGCTGTAATATCTTTGTTGTTGAGGAAACTATTCTTATGTCTTTTTCCTTAATATATCTTCTATTCCTTTAATTCAACAAGCAGAATTAGTGACAATAGTCAGGAAGGTGTCTTGAAGAGTCAATTGTGGAGAGACTTTGTGCCCCCATAATTGCCTTTAGTGTGTTTTATTTTCATTTCTATGTAAAGGACCTTAGGATGACTTTGTGCCCTCATTTTTCTTCGTATATTACTCTTGAGCAATTTACGTGAAGACTTTGTGCTACATCTCGATTTAATGGTTATTACATCCTTTGCTACTTTTTGCATTTACTACCAGGAGTATTCTTGTGGTTTATTGAATAGTACTTCTGAAATAAGAGGAGTGTTGTTTGTCATTTCCCTTGAGTTTTTCCTTTGATCTGCACACATCATCTCTGAATAAAGAGAGATGGATGGTTTATCCTACCCTTGAGTATTATTATATATATATATATATATATATATATATATAACATACCTATAAGGAACCTCCCCTTGATGAGAGGAGAGATCAGTCCCCTTCTGATGTGGTAAAACTACACATTTGGATGACTAATCTTCCTACTTTAGCTGATCAGACCTATTTTGTCTATCAGTACGTTGATCAACAAAATATTCAACCAATAGTTATTAGTGACTCCACTGGGGATATAAAATCCATTATCCATTTATAATCTATCCATTCACCTCCACACTAACTGGGAAAGAACGCATAGTTTAAAGCCTTAAGGTTTAACTAAAGTAAGGTCAATTTTTTTCCATTTTTGTTTCACAATCTAGTAGATTCAAGGTATACACGAATCCAAAGGGCTAAAGGTATCATTGACCCTATATTCAAGTTGGTACAATAAAGTTATTTTGAACTATTTCCTTCACCATCTCATCTCTAATGAACCAAGAGCTTTCCTCCTACTAAAGTTAGATCTCCATTTCTAGATGAAGTATCTACTTCTATTGTTGATAAAACTTTGCCTATAATTACCCCTCTGAGATTTGTTATCCCTATTTTTTATAATCCTACAATGGCAGTTCAAGGCCCCTAGGGTAATGCTTTTGGTCCTCTCAATCTTACTCCACCTCTACATGAGCTTCCACACATTTTAAGGAAGAATTTCTCCAAATTCTATGGTGATGGGAAAGTTCATCCTAATGAACATATTATAGCTTTTAGCATAGCTTGTGGAGTAATCAGAGTAGAATTTGAAGATGTAGTAGTCAAGATTTTTCTAGAAATATTACAAAGTGTTGCTGCAAACTAGTTATATCATTTACAGGCTTGATCAGTAACTGATTGGAATACTCTCAAAGCTAAGTTTGAAGCCAGATTTAAACCTACAGAAGATGCACATACACTTCTGGCTCAACTTACACAGATGAAGAAAGAGCCTGATGAGCCTATGAGAGACTTCATAGCCAAATTTGACAAACTGAGAAATAGAATCCTTGTAATTACTCAACCTACAGCTGAGAATCTCAAATACTTTTTCATTAATTCTTAGTTACCTGTAGTTAGTTTTCTTTTTAGATGTGTTGGTTAAGTAGATCTTGTAATAGCTCAACTTTTGGCCACTGAGGTATAATATGATCTCATCTTAGTATGGAAGATAAGAAGAGATCCAAATAGAAATAGTACTTCATCATCTTCTGAATATGCATCTATAAACACCACAGATCCAATGGTGCAAAAATTGGCAAATGAGTTGCTTTCTCTCAAAAAGAAAATGGCTTGAGGAATGTCTTCTATTCCTTCATACAAAAGGACATTCCCAAATCAATCATATTAGGGAAATGCTACCAAGAATCAAGGACAATAGAATCGCCTTCGTCCTCCACAAGGGAAACTTGCCTTGGAAGCTCCTCCAACCAATTCAGTAATGGGATATCTTGAAGTAGAATCAAAGTTCTCTTTTCAGCCTAAATTGAATCAAGAAAATGATGCTAATCTCCTTGAAGACAATCAAGAAGAATTAGCTGGTGACGCCCATATTAGTTTCCTAAACTACTAGGATGAACCCGAAAGCAAAGGAGAAGCTTTTGATGGATCATATGTAGTGTTTACCAGGTCTAAGAACTAATCAGTCCAATAGGCTGATAAAAAGAAGATAGAAGAGCAACCATGATTGCTAAATGTGGAACTATTATGCCTTTTCATTCAAAGGATACAGTAATCACCCAAAAGGAAAATACATCAATTTTGCCTTCCCTTTCTATTTCAAATTTGCAAACTAGCCCACCTCCCATCCCTCCTAAAACTTAGAAGGTTGATGTACCTTTCTCTGTACCTAGCTTGATTCAGCCATTTGACATAATTGATCATGTCAAAAAAACAAAAATACAAATGTCTGAGTTCAAATATTTGCAGTCTAATCCTGATCAATTGAATAAGCTAGTCCAATATGTCAAAAACCAAACCATTCCTATAGGAAAAAAGGCTAAAAAGGTAACTCTTGATTCTCCAAATAACATGCCTATTCCAAATAATCTAGTCATTACTCCCCCAGATGCTCTTGGAAAAATAGAACCTTTTGATGTTTCCCTATTAATTAATGGCCACAAGCTGAGTAACTGTATTATAGACTCAGGCACATTTAATAATGTCATGCCAACTAAAGTAGTTAAGTCTCTTGGTCTCACACTGACCAAGACATTTGGGAGATGTTTCTCCATGGAGAACAAGCAAGTACCATTGCTGGAGCAAATCAAAGATGCCCAATTTGCATTTGTAGCCTTCCCAGACAAGAGAATCAAGATGATTGTCTTGGTGGCTGACGTCCCAACATCTTATGGCATTTTGCTTAGATTAAATTTATGTAAAGAAGTGGGAGGAGAACTAAGCATGGATCTATCTGATGCAAGGATCCCTGTCCAAGGCATAATGAAGAGGTTACTCCCTGAAAAGGAAGCAAAGTATGTGGTCACCTAGACATCAGCCCCTGAAGCTCAAATTATTTTTGAATCTATAGGTATGGGTAATTATTTTCTATCCATAGATGAAGTACATGAAACACTTGATATAATTCTTGAAAGTGCCAACTCAAAAATTAGTTCAACAAGAATAGCAAAAAAACTAGTAGGCTATTGTACAGACCAAGAAGGATCTGATGAAGGAAAGTCTAAAAAAAATTAGTATCAGATGAGATATGGAATTTGGAATTTGATGGTAGCTATTCCTCTACCGATTCAAGAGCTGGGATTTTTTTGATATCTCCTCAAGTAGATATGTTCCCTTCATCTTATAAATTATAATTTAGCAACACTAACAATATAACTGAATATGAATCTCTGCTACTTGGCATGAAAGCTACTCAAGAAAAAGGCATCAAGTTTCTTCATGCCAAAGGGGATCTTGAATTAGTAGTTTGTCAAGTAAGGAACTTATACCAAACTAAGAATGAAAGATTACACCACTACCGTAACTTGGTTTGGGATCAAATTGAAAGATTTGATGCTTTCAAAAAAATTGTTATACCTAGAGAGTCTAATGATAGAGCTGATGCACTTGTTGTTTCAAGAACTCTCTTAGTTCTTCATTCAGATTTCAAAGAAGATAGGTATACCATTGATCTAGTCTATAGACCAAATGTTCTTGATAATGCTAATCATTGGCAAGTATTCAATGATGATCATCAAATCATTGCCTTCCTAGAATGAAAATATAATTTTGAACAACTATGTTTTGAAGGCAGTGAATCTCAAAAGAATGAATCTATCTCTAAATACAATTCAGATATTAATGAAGAATTTTTACAGCTAAAAGGAAATAAAATTCCCAAAGTCCTGGTTTCTCTTGAAGAGCTGTTTGACAAACATGATAGATTCATCAAACAACGACAAAGAGACTCGAGTTTCTCTCAGGGATTCGATCAAGTGAATCTGACTACTGAAGAAAATCCCAAGATGGTCAATATTGGTAAGTGTTGCACCCCTGAAGAAAGATTCAAGTTAACCTCTTTACTCTATCAATACATGGATATCTTAGCATATTCTTATGAAGACCTGAAGTCTCTCAGACTTGATGAAATCTGCCATGACATTCCTCTCAAAGCTGACTCAATGTCCTACAAGCAAAAATCTAGATAGTATAATCTAAAAATATCAGGTACTATTTTGTCTGAGATACAAAAAATGTTAAATGCTAGAATCATCTTCCCAATCCATCATTCTACATGGATTGCAAACATACTGCCTGTAAGGAAGAAGAATGGTAAAATTCACATTTGTGTAGATTTTAGAAATCTGAATCAAGCATCTTTGAAGGATAATTATCCTTTGCCAATTATGGATCAAGTGCTTCAAATAGTGATAGGTTCAGAGATGTTATCAATGCTAGATGGCTTCTTATGATATAATCAAGTTGAAGTTGGTAAAGTAGACTAACACAAGATTGTATTCACCACACCTTGGGGTACATTTGCATATAGAAGAATACCTTTTGGCTTAATAAATGTTGGTGCTACCTTTCAGAGAGTAATAGATTTGGCTTTCAAAGATGAGATTGGTAAATTCATAGTGGTATATCTTGATGACTTGACTATTTTTTTAAAGCGTCAATCTGATCATGTACGCCATTTACAACAAGTGCTAGAGCACTGCCACCAAAATGGTATTTCCTTAAATCCCAAGAAGTCTATTTTTGGAGTAACAGAGGGGAAACTCCTTGGACACATTGTGTCCAAAGAAGGCATAAAGATTGACTTAGATAGAGTCAAGTCTATTCAAGAACTTAATTTGCCTACAAGTAAGAACATTGTTAATTCTTTCTTCAAAGAGGTGAATGTATTATGGAGATTCATCCCCAAATTTGCTGAGAAGACTAGACACATTGTGAACATGATGAAAGGGAAGACCATATTCAGCTAAACTAAAGAAGGTAAATCAGCATTTCAGGATATCAAAACTGCCATTGCTCATGCCCCTACCTTTGTTTGCCCAGATTACAACAAAGATTTCATCATATACAACTATGCATCTGAACACACTCTTTCAGCAATTCTTGTTCAATAGGACAAGAAAGGTATGGAATCTCCTATCTCTTTCATGAGTTATCCTCTCAAAACCCATGAGACGAAGTATTCAAATATAGAGAAGCATGTTTATGCCTTGGTGAAAGTAGTCAAACATTTCTTTTTCCATATTCTGAATTCACACACTACTGCCTTAGTTCCTGACACTACAGTCAAGTCTATATTAACTTAGTAAGATTTTGGCACAAAAAGAGGTAATTGGATTGAAAAATCCAAGAGTTTGATCTAGACATCAAGCCGACAAAGCTGGTCAGGGGTAAAGGCCTATTTCAATTAATTGCTAACAATAAGCCAGAAGACACACAGTGTGAAGAAACTGAAGTGAAAGAGACACCAATAATCCTTTGTGTCTCCACTACCAATGAGTGGTATTCAGGTATCACTCATTTCCTTACTTATGGTGAATGTCCTACTCATTTGTCTTACAAAGAAAGGAGGACTATCAAGTTGAAGGCAGCCAATTTTGTCCTTTGGGACAATGGCTTGTATAAGAGAAGCATAGATGGAGTATTCCTTTGCTGTGTAGACAAAGAGAAACAAAGATAGATTTTAAAATATTTCCACAATCTGGCCTATGGAGGACATTTTTTTACTCTTGTGACTTCTCATAAGATTTTGTGAGCCAGGTATTATTGGCCAACTCTTTTCCAAGATGCATATAAGTGGGTGAGAAAATGTGAACTCTGCCAACAATTTATTGGAAGACCCAAGTTAGCTGCTATGCCTCTCAAGCCAGTGATCATAGAAGAACCATTCCAGCAATGGGGGATTGATTTTATTGGGACAATAAACCCATATTCAAGTGTTGGACATGATTATGTCCTTACAACAACTGACTATTTCACCAAGTGGGTAGAAGCAATTACAACTAAGCATGCTACTTCAGAAGTTGTATGCAACTTCCTCAAAGAGAATATTATTTCCAAGTTTGGAGTTCCAATCAAAATTATTACTAATAATGTAGCTTGTTTCACCTGTCGAGAGATTACACATTTCTGTTTCCATTATGGAATTATACTCTCTCACTCTTTTGACTATTTTCCATAAGGGAATGGACAAGATGAATCCAGCAATAAGAACCTGGTAACTATCATCAAGAAGCTAGTAGATAATAATCAAAGGACATGGGACAAATCATTGATTGACTCTCTATGGGTAGACAGAATCACACCAAAGAGGGAAATTGGTATGTCTCATTTTCAACTTTTTTATGGTATTAATGTTGAGATACCAATCACCTTAGAATTGTCAGCCTTGAAATTGGCAAAAGCAATTGAAGATCAGCCATATGAAAGCTCTCTTGATAAAAGAATCATGTGCCTGACTGAGATGGATGAATAGAGAATCATGGTGGTGGATATAATTACTACTCATCAAAGTCTAGTAAAGAAACTCTTTGACCAGAAGGTCAAAAATCATGATTTCCAGATTGGGGATCAAGTCCTACTATGGGACAAAAGGAGAGAACCAAAGGGGATGCATGGAGAGTTTGACTCCCTTTGGAGAGGCCCATTTATAATTCATCATCACATTGGTGAAAATAGCTTTCTGCTGAAATATCAAGATGACACACTCTTTTCTCTATCTCACAATGGGTAGCATATGAAACACTTCAACTCTTGAAGTATCAGATCATTACATCTATATATATGTATATTTATACAGTTTTTAATTCTATTTTGTTTTTTTTGTTTCCATTTTTTATACCTTTCATTTCTAGGTATCATGACTCCATAACCCAATGGTATACATGAAGACACTAGAGATTCTGGATTCTACTCCTTTCAATTCTTTTTGCAATTGACAAAAGTTCCCCAACTGGAGCCAGCTGTTGTCCCCCAAAAATATCACTCATTTTTAGGACAAAATTTGAACTATTTTGGCCCTTCAGACCAAAATTATCTCTTCCCTTTTCAAAATTTGTCCTGGGCATTCAAATTCCTTAGTTTTCAAGCTTCTCAAAAATCTATGAAATCTGCAGGCTTAAATGTCAGGTTGTGGAGCTAAAAGCTTCACTGATGCAGACATGGAGGAGGTTTCAGGAAGGTTGCTGAGTGTTACTATCACCGGCGTCGATCAGGCCAATCGACGTAGGCAGGTAGGAGATAGGAAGGCAACTGACATCGGTCAGAAGTCGGTCGGCGTTGGCACCCCCCAGGCAGACAGGGACCGATGTCGGTCACCTGTGTGGTTTGACTGCGAGTATGTTATGGGTAGTTAGCTAATGAACCAAGTGTTTGCATGTCAAGAGCCAATTTTAGACTAAGAGCTGTGGATCTAATTATTGTAATTAGGTGTCTAATTATTGTTTGCATGAGATCTATTTAAGAGACTCATTGGTTGTATTTTAAACTTGTGCTAGAGAGTAAGAGAGCAATAATATAAGCTCCTTCTATGTGTGAGGTGAGCATGGCGCATTCCTCCTAGTGCCACAGTACCAAGTGTGGGTGCTGGATTGGAGAATCAACAGGGTTATTCATGTATGTATGATCTTGGTCATCAGGTGAGCATGGCTATGATAGGAGATTTGCATGGTAAGTAAGATCATTGATTTGTATGTGTATGTGTGTACAAGGTCAAGGTTCACAGGTGTGCAAAACCAGATTGATTTGTAGGTGTGCAAGATCAGATAGGACAACAACACAACAAGGAGTAGAATCAGGTGGGATCTACTTGGAGTACTGTGTGTACTCAGATAGAGCAAAGAGGAAGGCAAGGAAGATCCTTCCATAAGTAAGGTCTATTGAGGTGCAAGTTGTTATAGGTTTAGGGGAGATCTACTTGAAGTACGTTTGTGTACTTGTGGAGTGCTTGGAGCACTTGTGGAGTGTGTGGAACACAGGTGTAAGGTGAACACCAACTCTATGTTTGAGTTGGGTGTTAGGACTTAAGGGAGAGAGCTTTGAAGGAAGATTTATTGTTTATGTCCTAGAGGTGTGGGAGCCCTAGAGGTGTGTAAGGAAGAAGAACTGTCGCAGCCTTCTTTGTTATATTTCCTTTTGAAAGATTTTTAATACAAGTTGTGTATTGTCTCTCATATCATGTGTTATTTCTAAATTCTAGTTACTTGTGTATTCTTGTTAATTTCCACATATTAAGTTGCTTGGTAATCAATTGTGTGCTTCTAGTTATTTATCCCAACACGTGGTATCAGAGCTAAGGTTGCAGGGAGTAGGTTTTATGTTTGGTTACAGGTCACTCTCAGGGTTTTCTAATTGAGTGGGAGTAGAGCAATGGTAGATCAAAGTAAGCTAAGAATGGAGGAGTTAAAAAGAATAGATGGTCACTTACAGTCCTATGCAAAGAAAGAGCAGGTAAAAGAAGATTGTTGGTTGGTAGCAGATCAGCATGAAGGAATTGAAGATGTAGATGTTACAGGTGTTGTAGCATAGGATGCTTTGGGAGGTTTCTTGGATAAAATTAAATCTTGGATAATAGATTTTGTTGCCTCTTTCCATGCAGCCCCGGGGAGAGGAGCTAGTGAGCCTTGCCAAAGAATTGTAAAAGGGGAAGTGAAGCTGAAATTGCAGGTGGACAACACATGGGTGTTGAAGGAGGTCATGCAGGTCTTAGGTTTGGAGATGTGGCTAATTTCTTCAAAAAATTTAGGTGATGAGAGATGCACAAGAACTCTCACAGTGGATGCAATTGAATTAGCTGGTGGTAAGAAAATAGGTACTCTTTATCTACTTGTTTATATTACTGATTCTTTTTCTGTTGCGGAGACATGGCTTCATAGGCTTGGTCACATGAGTAGGAAGGAGATGCATGTTCTTAAGCGAAAGACATATATTTGACAAGCTTAAGAACTAGAAAGTCTTAGTGTTCTTGGAGGAGATGGTGGATAGAGACCAGTGGATGGGACTGGATACTTGTGAGAAGGGCAGTTTGGACATGGGATTGATTCAAAGGAGCTCACAGGTAAAAAGTCATCACTCACAGGAAAACACAGGTACTGGCATCGATAGGAAAACTAATGTCAGCAGTAGGTAATACTGATGTTGGTTAGGAGGACCGACATCGGTAGCAGGAGGACACTGACATCGGTAGGGTTGGTAGTTAGGACAGGCACAAGAACCGACATCGGTCAGATGCAGACTCTATGGTGACCGAGGTCGGTCACTGTAACGGATTTTGGGTGGACAACAAGCTATCAAGGAGTCTTAAATGCCCATATAGAGGACTGAAGTGGTAAGTAAGCCTCAAATTTGTTGTTCCTCTTCTTTATACTAGTTGCTAACTATAGAGCAGGAAGGATCCAGGAAACAATGGGAGCATGGCAGGAATATGATGCAGAACCAAATAGGAGATTTGGTAGGGTTGCCAGCAGGTATGAAAAGCACAGAGATGAATGGATACCTTAGTTGAAGAATAGAGAGAATGGACACGTGAGATGGAAGACCAAGTCATATGGTCTTGAGGGAGCTGCAGGACAATGGTACATGTTTTGACAGGTGGAGGATGAAGCATGGCTTCAGTCAATGTTAGGGTAACTACTGTGGTTTGTCTTACCAGGTGGATGATGAGTCATGACATCATTCTATTAATGTATGTGGATGATATGTTTGCTAGCAGGTTTGTATATACAGGGTTTCGCTGTGCTAAGGGTAAGATTAGTTTAGTGGTTTGCTATGAAGAATTTGGAGTAGCAAAATTCTTTGGCATGGGAGACATGGAGATCACAGGTTGATTTTGTCTCTAGTGGGAGCTGATGTGAATCAGGTGTTGGTGAGGTTCATTATGCAGGATGCAGAGCTGAAGCACACTAAGGGCTAGATAGTTTAGTGTCTTAAATCACATGAGGTCTTGCATGGACCTGAGTTTGCCCAAGCAGTGGGTGTTGTCAGAGAGTTAAGAGCCAATTTGGAGAAGTGGATTCTCAGGGATTTGAGAAGGACCAACAGTAGGGATTCATGGTATTCAAGGTCAGGACTTCACTACATGGGTTTGTAGGTTCGGATGTGGCAGGGTACTCGAATGACAAGAGGTACACCACAGGTTGTGTGGTGGGTTGTCTTCAGGATTGATCTTAAAGAGGGATACAAGCCAAGAAATAGATTAGATAAAGTATATGTATAGGTACAGTGTAGTTATTTATCTCCAAGTGGGTGATTGTTAGGTTGTGCAGCTAAAAGCTTCACTAATGCAGACATGGAGGAGGTTTCAGGAAGGTTGCTGAGTGTTACTGTCACCGGCATCAGTCAGGCCAACCAACGTCAATAGGGAGGAGACAGGAAGGCAACTAACGTCAGTCAGAAGTCGGCCGGCATCAGCACTCCCCAGGTAGATAGGGACCGACGTCGGTCACCTGTGTGGTTCAAATGTGATTATGTTATGGGCAGTTAGCTAATGAACCAAGTGTTTGCATGCCAAGAGCCAATTTTAGACTAAGAGCTATGGATCTAATTATTGTAATTAGGTGTCTAATTATTGTTTTCATGAGATATATTTAAGAGACTCATTAGTTGTATTGTAAACTTGTGCTAGAGAGTAAGAGAGCAATAATATAAGCTCCTTCTATGTGTGAGGTGAGCATGGTGCGTTCCTCCTAGTGCCACAGTACCAAGTGTGGGTGTTGGATTGGAGAATCAGCAGAGTTCTTCATGTATGTATGATCTTGGTCATCAAGTGAGCATGGCTATGATAGGAGATCTGCATGGTAAGTAAGATCATTGATTTTAGGTGTATGTGTGTGCAAGGTCAAGGTTCATAGGTGTGCAAAAACAGATTGATTTGCAGGTGTGCAAGATCAGATAGGACAGTAACACAACAGGGAGCAGAATCAGGTGGGATCTACTTGGAGTACTATGTGTACTCAGATAGAGCAAAGAGGAAGGCAAGGAAGATCCTTCCATAAGTAAGGTCTATTGAGGTGTAGGTTATTGCAGGTTCAGGGGAGATCTACTTGAAGTATGTTTGTGTACTTGTGGAGTGCATGGAGCACTTGTGGAGTGTGTGGAACATAGGTGTAAGGTGAACACCAACTCTGTGTTTGAGTTGGGTGTTGGGACCTAAGGGAGAGAGCTTTGAGGGAAGATTTATTGTTTATGCCATAGAGGTGTGGGAGCCCTAGAGGTGTGTAAGGAAGAAGAATTGTGGCAGCCTTCTTTGTTGTATTTCCTTCTGAAAGAGTTTTAATACAAGTTGTGTATTGTCTCTCATATCATGTGTTATTTCTAAATTCTAGTTACTTGTGTATTCTGGTTAATTTCCGCATATTGAGTTGCTTGGTGATCAATTATGTGCTTTTGGTTATTTATCCAAACATTAAATCTACGGACTCAATAGGAAGAGAAAATCTACAGACTCTATAGGCCAAGTTCAATGGGCTTTACAGGTTGAAATCTATGGACTCTTTCAGAGGTTAGAGAAAACTACGGACTTGGTTTCTATAGACTCTATAGGTAGGTTCATTTCTATAGGTTCAAAGGCTTCTAAAGGTGGGTTCAAACAAAAGAATTAATTTCTAACACTTAGTCATTTTCAAGATTTTTTCAGTGCCTCAATTCAATCAAAAATGTCTATCAATAAGTATTCAATCAAAAGAGGCTTGAACCACTAAACCGTTGACATTTTCAGGATTGTTTCAGTGCCTTAGTTCAATAAAAAATGTCTATCAATAAGCATTCAATCAAAAGAGGCTTGAACCACTGAACCATTAAACCATTGAACCACTTTGGTTCAAAGGTTCAATGAGTTCAAGGTTCAATTGGTTCAATGCTTTTGGTTCAATCAGTTCATCCACTTTGTTTCCATGTTTTGGTTCATCCTTTAGTTCAATCAAATGGTTTGTCAGTTGGTTCAAGGATTTTTTTGAACCATTGAACCAAAACTTGGTTCAAAAGTTGGTTCAATGTATTTTGGTTCAATGGTTAGTTCATCGCTTCAGTTCAATCAAATGAACCATTGGCTTGAACCATTCTGGTTCAAAGCTTGGTTTAACTGATTGGTTTAATGAAGTGGTTCAACAATTGGCTCATCAGCTTGGTTCAAGGCTTTGCTTCATTCACTTGGTTCAAAGACTTGGTTTAATCAAAGGGTTCATCACCTTGAACCATTTTGGTTTAACCAAGCGGTTCAAAGCCTTGGTTCAACGTTTGGTTCAATCAAATAGTTCAACAACTTGGTTCAAAGGAGCAGTTCAAAATGCAAAAGTTCAAAGAGCCTCCTAAAGGACAAGTGTCCTTGTGGAGGGTATTTGGTCAACAAAATTACCCTTCAAAAGGGTCATTTTCAAAAAAGGTAGATAAAGGCATAAATTCCTTCAAATTTTTTATCTGAAGGAATTCCTTCAAACAAAAAGTCTGAAGGAATTTGGGAAAGCAATTGCAGGCAAAAAGCCTGAAGAAATTTACAAAGAAATAAAGGCAAAGTGATTGAACATTTCATGGACTTTTTGTCTATAGTAATTTTACATGGGATTTTTGTCTACGAGAATTTTCCCGTAGAGAAAGCCCGAGGAAAATACCCATGAGAATTGTCTGAAGGAAAGCCTGATGAATAGTCCACTAAAGAAAAGGCCATCAAAGGACCCCAAAGGGTAGGTGCCCTTGTAGGGGACTCTCAGCTACCAAATTAAAGGATACTTCCCTAAAGGTTAAGGGTCACCTTCCCTGTAGGAAGACATGAAACAAGAAATTTAAAGAAAGAACTCTAGCAACCCGCCAGAATAAAGAAGCCTAAAGGCCATCTGAAGACCGACCCAAAGGGTATATACCCTTATGGGGAGCTCTTCTCGACCCAAAGCAGGTCATTTATTAAGGCCCAAAAGGGCAAGTTTAATCTGAAAAAGTGCCAAAAAGGAAAGCCGAAGAAGGACCAAGGGGTGATGCACCCGAAGACGTCAAATTAGAGCTCATAAAATATCCATTGATCCTTTGAATCTATAGACTTGAATGCATTCATAGACTTCAAGGCCAAGACCAGCAAAAAGCAAGAAAGGAACAAAATAGTATATTGAATCTAGGACCTGATTCAATTAACCAAAAAAGGAGGAATGATGAATGTAGGATCAGATCGCTAGGTAGACATTGAAAGTTGCAAACTTTCAATAACATCACTTATTTCTCTGCATTAATAAAATCAAATGAGTCAATGCCCCTAAGTTCTAGCCTATATTATTAATAGATTCCATTATAATATGATGTGTTACTATTCTCGAGTCCTTCTTGAAGAGGCTATATAAGGTAATCTCTTCTATTGTAAATGGATCTCTTTTTGACAATGAGAACGAAAATCTGCCCAAATTGAAAGGCACTTCTGAGACTTTGAACTCAGTTTGTTGATCATATTTTGTTATTGGAATAAGAAAGCAAGTGATTTTTTAGACTCTGTGCTCTAATATCTTTGTTGTTGAGGAAATTATTCTTATGACTTTTTCCTTAATATATCTTTTGTTCCTTTAATTCAACAAGCAAAATTAGTGACAACAGTCAGGAAGGTGTCCTAAAGAATCAATTGTGGAGAGACTTTGTGCACCCATAATTACCTTTAGTGTGTTTTCTTTTCATTTCTGTGTAAAGGACCTTGGGATGACTTTGTGCCCTCATTATTCTTCATATATTACTCTTGAGTAATTCAGGTGAAGACTTTGTGCTACATCTCGATTTGTTAGTTATTACATCCTTTGCTACATTTCGCATTTACTACCAAGAGTATTCTTGTGGTTTACTGAATAGTAATTTTGAAAGAAGAGGAGTGATTTCTATCATTTCCCTTGAGTTTTTCCTTTGATCCGCACACATCATCTTTGAAGAAAGAGAGATGGATGGTTTGTCCTACCCTTGAGTATTATTTTCTATATATATATAGGGAACCTCACCTTGATGAGAGGAGAGATCAATCCCCTTTTGATGTGGTAAAACTACACATTTGGATGACTAATCTTCCTACTTTGGTTGATTAGACCTATCTTGTCTATCAGTATGCTGATCGACAAAATATTCAACCAACATAGTTCATCTTCAATTTCCATGAAACATAACTTGTTATAGCTATTTATCCAATTCATCTTGTAACTATTATATATCTATATGTTCTTAAAAATCATGATTCACTTATTATTCATTGGTCATTATTTATTCAAACACTCTTGTCTAGTCTTATTTTTCAGCATTGCCTTCTCTTTCATTATCATGATCAAATAACTTATCATACCTCTATTTTTCATTTATCTTTACCAAAATATTTTTAACTCTTCTTTAGCTGCCTCTCCATGACACCTAACCTTACCATGGTGAGTATTCTTATTGCCTTGATCATGTGACTTATTTTTAACCTCCATAACTCTATCATGATCTATTTTTCTACCTCATAGTCTTCTTTCTTAATTAGTTACTACAATTTCAAGTTTGCCTTCTCAACACCAAGACCTTGGATTTGTTCAACATCACTGAACCTCACATTATGATCTATACTTGTACTTATTTCAAACTAAGGTTTTTAGGAACTAAATAGTTATTCTATAATCCTTATTTATTCTCTCAATGAGAATTCATCCATTTCTTCATCATATATAGAGACTATTTGTCCTATTTAATATTCTTTCTTTCTTCAAACCTAATTTATACCTCATCAATTATGTGAACTAATTTTACACCTCTTATATCACCAAAATATTCCTCTAGATGTTTTTCTACATCAACATACTGATCTATTTCTTTATCTGTTCTTGAGAGGTATTTAAAAAATCCATAAAAGAGGTAAAGTCCTCTTGATCAAAGGTCTTCACATTATTTTTCATTACTTTTTCCTAATCTTCATCTTGATTTGTCAAATTGGATATTTTTCCTTGATACATATTAATGATTTCAATTATACTCTTCCATGCTTCATCTTCTCTTGTAAATATACAATTTAATGACTCATTAAGACCATCTTTCAGAACAATACAATAAATTTGTTTACCTTTCATTGTCCTTATGCTATCTTGAAACATAATTCATAATTATGGCTTGTAACATTAATTTTTTCTACCTCTTTCTTGTCTTTGGCTATCCATACCTTGATGTTATGTGTTTTAAAGACCCTTTGCTTGTTTGATTCACTATCTTGGAAAAAATATTTTAAATTAACTTACATTATGATCTTATTCAAAATTTAATTATGTTTTTCTCCTCATGTCTTGTACCTACCCTTTGTTTTTACCCTCATTATTTACAACTCTTTTTTGGTATCTATAGACTTTATCTCATCAACTGGGCTTTGGAGCCAATTAGGAACCCTATATCCATGATATTTTACAAGTTTTTAGAACTTATCTTTGCTCTTTTATATATCACCATGTACATAGATAATCTTATCTCAAATTCATGATTAAAATCAATCTTTAAACTTTCATTTACCTTTTTAATAGACTTTTGTATTATCATACTTCTTTCCAAGGCTTTACTATTTGTAATCATCTCCTTTTTGTGTATTTTTTTCCCTTCATCTAATGGAATTCTTTCCAAAGCATCATAAAACTCTAGTTTATTCTCCATATCTTCATTAATATTATAAAATTCTTCAAAACCATCATTATCTTTAATTCTAAAATATATCTCCTCTTTGTAGACTATTGAATATTGTTTGTTTTTTATTTCACATTTATCTTTATGTATAGGTGCTTCATTTGATTCATTTATTATATGATTCAAGGTCTTGTTCTTGACCTTCACAAGTTTGTCCTTCATACCTACATATAAAATATTAAACATAAAGTTAGATAATAAAATAAGAGACCTAATGTCTCCATGAGTGTTTTATTTATGAACACTCTCTTATTCTCTTTACTTGCTTTTTCAAGTCCTCATTTTATCACTTATTTATCCCTTTTATCTTCCTTTATGTTCTATAAAATAATAAATCTCTTCACCATATCCATTTTAGGTTGATCACTTGGAAACTATCTTTTGTTCAAACCTATATTGGTACTTTTCTTCTCATTCTTTTCTTTTGCTTTCAATGCAACTCTTTTTTGCCTCTCCATGAGTTGCCTTATAGGTCACTTAACCTTATTTATCACATTTCATCCAAACCAATGGCATTATTGTTCTTGCATGAGGTTCACCATGAGATCTATTCTCTATATGATTTGTCCTAAATCATTTATAATCTCCTCTATCTCATTTTATTCATTCATTTCTTTTCTCTTTAGGTATTCTTTGACCTTATTTTCCTTGTATTATTTTATCTCAACCATACCCTAGTTTTTATTTTTATTTTCCATCTTCATCTCATTTTCTCTTTACTTTTTAAGATTCACTTATACCTATATTTCTTATCAAGTTTTCCTACTTTCCTCTTATGACCTCACTTGGGTCTCTCCTTCTTCGAGTCCTTTGCCTAGGACCTATAGGTAACTTCTTGAATTACTATATTCCTTTATTTGACAAACCTTAAGAGGCTATACCTATACTTACTTCAAATTTTCAATAAATCTTCATAATATTTAAGAATTATTCATATAACATAAAATTAATGAAAGAAAACTTATCAAATCAAATGTATCTTTTTTATTGAAAGATGGTTGTATTATTTACTAGTAGAATCATTATTTATCTTATACCACTTGATGTAGAGACTAAGCCTACAACCTTAAATTTTTCATTCCTTGGATTTTATTTCAATCCTTAGTGCCTTATGAATTTTGCCTTGGTTTCAATTTATAGGTACATTTCTTGTTTCTTGACTTTCTTGATCACTCCTTATCTCGTTAGACTTATTGGCGTCTCTAGAATGTATAATACTCTTCTTACTCAGGTAACATACCCATCATAATATTTATCTACACTTTCAACCTTTATATATCATATTATATAGTCACACTCTCCATTCTAATTTCTTGTTCCAAACACACTTATTCTCTAATAGCATAATAGGCCTACAAGTTTCTTTCCTCTGATTTTGAACCCACTAAAACATTTGATAATGAAGTCTTATCCTACCATTCAATCACCTTTAAACCTATTTGATAATATATTTCTTATGAAAACTCATCTCTTGTCCTATAGGACCATAGGCCTAAACACCTCCCACTTACTCAAAAGTTATATTTATTCACCAAGGAATTTTACCAATGTTATTATACATCTTCTTTCTTCTCTCAATGATATTAAATCTTCATCAACTCATCTTGAACCTATAATCATTCATGATCTCTTCTTACACTCCATTTAATATTTATGGTATAGTATTACTTGTAGCCCTCCAAACACATAAACCTCCTTGTTTGGAACAACCTATTGGGTTACTATATAAAATAAACATACTTACAAATACATGTTATCCAATTTATGATTCATTAAAAATTTTAGACATAAACTTCCTTGGAAGACTACTTAACTCACTTAGTCAATTTAACAATTAGGTCTCTTAGGCCTAGTTTAATCACAATTACACATAAAAGTACATATGATTACAAATTTTTATAAGTTTATAAGGGTTGAAATAAATGTTATTCATGTTTTTATTTGGAAACCCTGAGTCGGTTCTCAACAAGCCTATGTAAGGCCAAGAATGAATAAGAGGGACTAAAATGACTTTGAGATAGTTTACAAATATTATAATAGTTGTATAGGGTCTTCCCCAATGGGTTTTAACTTTTACAAAGGATAATTCTCCTAGTTCAATCACCATAAGTCTCTGATGAGATAGTTTTTAGAATTCTAAGTCTAGATCCTTGACTATGTTAGTCTATAAGGAATTCTACATTGAATTTTGAACTATAAAGTCACTCTCTACGATTGTAAAAGGATAAAAACTAATGACTAAGGGTTTTATTACCCTCTTAAAAACTTCAAACCATTTAATGAAATGTAAAAGACACTTTTTGGGATCTTCCTCCTTGACTGTATAAAATAGGGTATAATAATAATTTTACATCTTGATTCCTCACTAAGCAAATTATTTGATTATCTATGGATATTTATAGTTGACACATTAGATTTAGTTAATTTTGACTAAGACTTGAGATATATGTTTTTATGGGACAATATAATATTACCTAGGTTACATGTTTGCTTTGTTATGAGCTAGCTATAGTATATGTGTTTACATTATGAACATGTTGATGTGTTATTTCAGTTATATTTTATGATGTATGTATATCATGTTGATATGGTCTAACTACCTAATTTTTTTGAGTTTGATGCAAGATAACTCATCCCTCAAAACATGCTAGAAGGAGAGCATCATCAAATAAGGTGATGTAGATGGAGATGTTAGAGGACAATAGAGAAACTAGCTAGAAACCTACACTCATCATAGTAGTTAGTATATGAAATTATAATTATGTGATGTACTATGAATTAATCCTAGATTGGATAAGATAGAGAACACCTACACTTCTAGTTTCATATACACTTATTAAGAAATAACATGACCAATATGGGGATCTGCTAAACCTGATTAGGGTATCACTTATATCATTTGTCACAACACATCATGCTAAGAAGGGTTCCAAAGCCTATAGTCTAATATAATCACATAACAACCTTAAAATATCCTTATGATTTGATATTAACTTATGATAATAAACAAGAAAGTAAACTATTCTAATAATATGAAAAGTAAACTAGTCTAGTGCACACATAAGCTTATGGTACAAAGTGGGGTTAAAACAAAATAAATAAAATAAACATGAATAAGAGACATATACTCACGTTAATGTATAAAAAATAATAATATATGGAAGATAAGAATACATATTCCATTATCTATATACTCTTACAAAAGAGAAATAAAGTTAGGAATACTTACCTTCAAAGACAAACCTACCAAGTCTCAACCTCTCCCTTGGCCAAAGTGCTTTGCAAGAGATTGTTGTGTCTTGTAAGGATAACCAAGATAAATCAGATCTAGGTTACATGACCTACCTAAGCATCTAAAAGACTTCTCCATAAGACAAGATTGAAGCTCCAAAGAAAGTATTGAACTTTAAAACTTTATTCCTCAAGTAGAATGATCAATAAGTAGATGTTCATTCGTACTTCTTTTCTTGATTCTTCTATTCTTATAAATGGTGAGAAATGACCTTGTATATAGTAGTATCTTGCCTAAAAAATTTCAAACATTTTGACTATACTAGGTTGACCAAGTTGACCTAGTACATACTCAGGCTCATGCCTAAAGTTTATGCTAGGTCAGCTAAGATGTAAACATGTCAAAATAACTAAAGTGTCCCTAGAATACACTAGGTCAACCAGGTCAACCTAGTGTACTATATAGGTAAAAAGGGTGATAAGGAAATATATGAAGGAATAAAGCATGATAATGATTTAAACTAATAGGAAATAGAAGAACAAGCTTAGGGTTCATGGTTCTAGGGTGCTAGTGTGTAGATATCAAGTGGCAAAAGGAATAACAATCTTACGAAGCACCGATGGTCTACCACCCCTTTCTCAATGCCCCCCTTAAGGCATGCACTCAGAGATATTGAGACTCAATAGGTTATTATAAGATATGAAGTGTCAATAATTAATAAAAGTTTTAAAATATTATGTGTATACATATGCCCTAGTTGAAGCTCATTATGTGTCACATAAGTACAACATAAAACATGATAACACACAATGTTGATGTTAAGTATGGTGCATTATAAATAAAATAAGATATATGAAAGGACTTAATTTAAAAATACATACCTTTAAATTACCTTAATACTATAGATAAATAAGAAGACTATAAGAAAGTGAAGGCATCCAATGTAAATCACACAAGGTGAACCTACAAAAGTTAGTGCAAAAAATAGCCAAAAATTGATATTTTTAGAAGATAGGCATATGATAGTGAAAAATAATCTCTATATCATCATGAATCCAATGAATTTTATGATTTGTAAAATGGATGAGTAGAAACAAAGATATGAGCAAAATAAGGAATCTGAAGAAAAAAATTGAGAATTTTGAATTTAAAAAGTGGTTTTAAATAGGAAAAAGAGAAATATTTTTTTTTATTTTGATTTGTAAGAAAAGAGAAAAAGATATCTGGAGAGAAAACAAGCTAATATGGTGAGGGAACAATATGGTATCCAAGAAAAAACCCCAATAGTGAGAGTAGGTGTATTACATGTATGCAACCAAGAATCTCAAATAGTTTTTAAGATTTGCATTGATTTAAGTGAATTTTGAGTAAATTTTTATTTAAAGTATTTATACATATCAAAAATGAAAAAAATAGGTTCTAAGGGTAGTAGATAGGAAGATATGAAATGGGTTGGAAGGAAATAGGGAGAAAGCAAAAAAAAAAAAAAAATTTTTAGCAAAATACACTAGGTCGACACACTAAACCTACTAAGTTGACTAGGTCAACCTAGTAGGTTGAATCAGTGTGAAAATCCATATGGTTGACCTAGTAGGTGTAGGTTGACCTAGTGTATTATGCTAGATGAGACTAAGTGAAAAGGTGTCTAGTAAGTCTATAAGGGCCAAAATAAAACTTAAACACTAGGGAAAAGAAGACAAGAGGAAAATTAAGAAATTTTGGATAAAATAAGACAAAAAATAGGGAGATTTTGGTCCAACTAAGTTGACCAAGGAGACAAAATAAGCATAAAAAAGTGTGTAGAAAGTTGAAAGAGGGATAGAATGGCTCGAAATGATCAAATAAGGGCGAGATGGACCAAAATAGGATAAAAACAAATAGAGTATGCTTGTTTTTTATTAAAGATAGAATGTATTATGAAATTTCATGACATGGAGGGAGTAATACATCCTTTATTATTTCTTGATTGTAGATATGGCCATGGCTATGTATATTGTTAGACATGTCATGGTTCTTAGATTTATTAGGGAGGTTGATAGATGGAGATAGAGCTAGACTAGTAGTCATATGTCTACGAGGTATAATGGATATGTGCAAGATCCCCCTGAGTGTGGATGTGTTGATCATGTTCCTTACTTACTGGTAATGACTAACCAACACCTTCAAATGGGAGGTGTATGTAGATGTGATAGAGGTGGATATCACACTAGAGGATGTCCACGCTATCCTTAAACTACCCATAGTAGGAGCACTAGTGACTGTAGGGATACCATAAAACATAGAGGAGAGGGGAGCCTTATTTGTATGGGTTATAAGATCAAATATGATATTTCTAGGGTGGATAGTGAGTATGGATGATGTATATATATCATAGATTTTAGATCTTCAAAAGGTAGTGATAGGCCTTATGATATAGTGAGTGCTCTATCAAAATTTAGATGGAAAGGTATCACTATATGTGATAGCCTTGAGTAAGATGATGCTAGAGGAGGGATTGATATATGATCTAGGCTCTATCATCTAGGTCTATCTTGTTCATGATATATTTGAGATACAGGTCATAGGACATAACACCATGACACTAATTATACTATTGCTAGTATGGATATATGAGAGATTTCTTATGTATCAGCTAGCTATATTTCCCCATGTAGTTGATAATAGGTCACCTCGAGTAAGGAGATAGAGGGATGACTAGGTAGCATGGGCTATGCCCCACATGCCAATATTACAGATGGTGAGATGTATTGACATAGTATGGTTACCATATGAGTATTTAACAACTACTTGGGAGAACTGGCATATAGTTAGACCAATTCTATAGAAGAGAGAGGTGATAAGGCACTATACATGTTGAAAGGATCCACATCTAGTGGCACAAGTACCAAGGTTGATAGGTCTACCTCATTTAACAATACCAATAATCATACCATAGTAGTGGACTCAACATGTAAGAGATCTATGAGGGAAGAGGGGACTTAGACCATTGATAGTGAGATTGACATTGAGTCCATGTCAGGAGAAACCATGGAATATTTGGTTATGATGAAGCGTAGATCAAGAGGAGGTGAAAGAAAGGGTAGAGATACTAAATGTACCACCACTAGCTCCATAGAGAGATGAGCTATGCCCATTGAGTACATGATAGTGATTTATTCAAGAGGAGAGAGTAGAGACCATCATCATCTTTGGTGATTTAGTAGAGGAGATAGAGGAGAGGATAGAGAGACCACTCAAATAAATACTAAAATAGACATAAGCGATGACAGTCAGGTTTGAGCTGAGGAGATGACTAATAGAGGAAGTACTAGAAGGTTGTGCAGATGGGGAGACCATGTTAGGTAGTGATAAAGATGGAAAAACCATGGGATTCAAGACATAGATAGGTAAGAAAAATTATGATTAATTTATTTCTTAAGTTGTTATTTGGTAGATAGATAGATAGATATTATGAGATATGACAATGGTCTAATATCCATCTAGTGTGATTTTGTAGGTGTACTTAAGGATGAAGAGGAGAGATGGGGGTCCCTAGTTAGGGGAGCACTCCATGACATCCTAGATGAGACTTTACATCTATATAACCCCATGACATAAGAGGATTTGAGTGTACCATCTACCCTAGCTCAACCAAGCTAGTTTAGACAAGTAGGAAATATCATGAGGTAGATACAGATGTAGACAGAGAGGGCATATACACTAGTAGAGATGGGTAAAAAAAAGGTAGGCCTAGTAGGCCCTAAATAATGAGAGAGTTCTACATTCTAATACAATGATGTAAATAACATAGGCATATATGGTGATGTAGACCTAGTGATGTAAGCACATGTAACAAGCCAAACTGAGTTGTTATAGGCATAGGTGCAAATAACACATCCATAGGGATAGGTAGAGGGATTGAGATATTAGACTACCTCATTACAATATACTATTCAAATGAGTTAGACTGAGGCTTTAGTAGGTAGCATGGCTAGGCCATGATATAGACATGATGGGTCTCTACCCTAGTGACGAGGCTTTGTATATGATTGTATATGTTGTATCAAACTCTTGATGTGTGTGTGTGTGTGTGTGTGTGTGTGTGTGTGTGTGTGTGTGTGTGTGTGTGTCACATATATTTCCTATAGCATATACAACAAATATAAATACATGTGCTAGAAATAAATATATCCAAAACATCCATAACCTCAACCATAATGAACAAACCCAAACATCATAAGGACAACATATAGAACCAATACCAATAAGCTAAAATGATACTCTTGATATATATATATATATATATATATATATATATATATATCACATATATTTCCTATAGCATATACAACAAATATAAATACACGTGCTAGAAATAAATATATCCAAAACATCCATAACCTCAACCATAATGAACAAACCCAAACATCATAAGGACAACATATAGAACCAATACCAATAAGCTAAAATGATACATCATATATATATATATATATATATATATATATATATATATATATATATATGATGTATCATTTTAGCTTATTGGTATTGGTTCTATATGTTGTCCTTATGATGTTTGGGTTTGTTCATTATGGTTGAGGTTATGGATGTTTTGGATATATTTATTTCTAGCACGTGTATTTATATTTGTTGTATATGCTATAGGAAATATATGTAATGTGGTTTATTTTCTATTATTATGGATAACACATGCATGGTTTTAAAAACAAATAGGGAAAAAGACTTGGAAAAAATTAATCAATAAAAAATGCACTACACACTAATTCAAGTTGGGAAATGTGTAATAAAATTTAAAATGACTAAGTATAAAGAACAAAAAGAATGACAAATAGGATTTGTTTTTAAACCAATATGAAATATTTTGACACCAAATTTAAACAAGTAAAATTATACTAAATATCATGTTGAGAAGTATGACAAACAAAGTAATAAAATGGAAGGGATGAAAAGGGCATGAATGGTAAAAATAATCAAAATTAAGCCAATAAATTATACTATTTCATGATGGGAAGTATAAAAGAGAAACAAAATTTGAAAAAATTTGGTCTTGAATTTATCATACTAATTCAAGATGGAAGTGTGAGAAATTCAAGAAATGGTTATAATCTTACATGAATTCAAAAAATAAGAAAATAAAAGGAAAAATAAAAATGAAGTAAGCATAAAACATACTAAATATAAAGATGGGAAGTATGTAAAATTATGTGTAACCTCATAATCAATTGAATATTATCTCTTACTTGACACATGTAATTTGGATGGTGACTTGTTATAAAAAATGGTTTTTTATTTTATGAGGAGGGTCAGGTCCTATCCATAGTCTTACACCTCAAATCACAAAAGTAACCCCAAGGGGTACCAAAATAGCATTGGTAAGTAGAAGGATTAGGACTGATAAATTAAGGATGTGGGTAATTAGATGGAAAAGGTGGTAATTTATGAGGAATGTTGGGTCCTATCCATGGTCTTACAAAACAACTCACAAATGAAATCCCATGGGGAGTGATAAGAAATCTAAAAACTATTTCCCAAGAGGAAATATAAGGAAAGGGAATAAAAAATGGAATGTAAAAATAAAATACTCAATCATCTTATGAGAAGACCTTAGAAAGCAAAAGGCATACTAGGGACATGAGAAGACACTAATTGACTAGTGGTCATCTATATACAAAAGAAACCTATTCCCTTATAGACACAAAGCTTTGTAGGTAGATAAGTGTGCTACTAAAATCAAATCATGAAGGTATATTTGTAAAAATAAAATAAAAATAGATCTACCTCCCCATGACATGCTCCCCACTCCTTAGGACCCCTTACATAGCCATCGATCTAATGTGAAGATTGGGTATTGGAATGAGAAAGTAGGTAGGACTAAGATATCTTTTATTTTATTCTCATCTTCTAATATACTAGCCTACCATACCCCAAAGGACCTCAACTCTATCATGAGGTGAACTATGGAGTTTGAGCTTTGACTAGAAGAAGGAGATGTGCTTTGAATCACATCTTTTAGTGTGATTTGACTTTTGAGAATATTTTTAAATTTAATATATCATTGTATTTTTTTAAATGATTTGTATTTTAACTTTATTTTTAAGTATTTTTAATATTCCTCTTCCATACGGATTCGGAAAACCAAACATGAGAGAGATAGTGATACACATGATTGAGCTATAAGATAAGGCTAAAGGAAGCTAAGCAACCCAAGATAAAAGACTGAGTAGGACACTTAGGCTTGACAATGAACAAGTATATGATCTCAAGTCTCAACCATGTATATTCTTAGTTTACAAGAAAGGAAGAAGGGAAAACGAGATCTAAAGGAGGACTGGTGAAAGGAAATAGTAATGAGAAATATTGTTTGCTAAATGATCACATGGTAAAAGGAGATAATAACAAAAAAAGGATAGGCTAGATATTACCAAGTCACCATGACAACTATCTGTGAAAAAAAAGATAAGAGAGAAAATAATCATGAATATACAAGGGAATATTTTTGAGAAAAACATTAAAATAAAAGAAAGCAATGATAAATAAAAAATAACAATGATGAGGATAAGAAAAGTATATGCAAAATATAAATAATCAAAACTAACTATAATATAATAAGAAGGGACAACATGATATAAGAAATAATTTGACATAATGTCAAATGATATAATAAAAATTGGATAAAAATAATATTGAAGCACATGTCCAATCTAAATGTAAATGAGAAAGCACCATGCATGTGCTCATAAATATCGGTAAATCTATCCACACACATTATCCAAGACATTAGATAAATCTCTATGAGGATGGATATGAACTACTGCTAATGTCTCATCAATCTTTGTTGAATACTGGGAAAATACTTCTTTTATAATATCCTAAACTAAAAAAGTAAGAATACTCACTGGATCATGCTAAGGAGGGGAATTGGGAGAAGTATGGTTAGAAGAATATGTGGGAATGGGATCTATGGGAAATGTTAGAATCACTAGGGGAAAAGAATCCATGGGTGAAGGAGAGTCCACAAGTGGAGAAATAACCACAATTGGAGGCACAAAAGGTGGTGAATAGACCATAAGAGGTGTATCTTTTGGAGAAGAAGGAAGAGCCTTCTTAAAATAATGATCTATGGGAGGAATGGTAAAATGTCTAAGAATATCTATAAGATGATCCTTAAGATGTTGTTGAAGGATAAGGTAATGATCAATGTGATGTGTGACACATTGGTTCCATAGACAATACCTCTCACCATACTTAGGTATATGTTTAGGAAGAATATGTCAAAGAGGTATGGTAGTGTCTATTGATGGGGAAGAAGGATTCAAGGTATCAATATATTTCCATAAATTATGACAATGGTTACAAGAGTGATAATCTATCCCATAGAAGCAACATATACACTTGTGAGTATTCTTAGGGGAAACACTAATGAGAGAAGGTGTAATAGGCAAAGATGAAGAAGGATATGGATCATCATCCCATTTGGTAGGCAAAGGATACATCTTTGGCAAAGGAAAAAAGCCGTCAACAAGGGAAGGTGGTGAGGGAGAAGTAATGGAAGTAGGCTAAATATAAATAAAATAATTAAAAGTAGGCTCATCAATAGTGGAAGAAGCAATAATAACTAGTTTTGACATAGATTCCATTATGGGAAGAGCAGGATCAACATAAGGGCTAAGTTGGGTTTTACTAACCTCAAGAGTGAACCAATGATGGGAGCAAAGGAACCTATAAATATCATAAGGTCTAATCATAACATGATCCATGAGCATAGTCCTATGGGAATCCTTAAAAATTTGAGGTGTTGGTGCCACCTCTACTCTATGATAAAGAGGAAAAATGCAAGAATCAATAACTATAAATGTTGGAACATGATATATGCATGAAAAGACACAAATAAAGAAGAATTATAATGCATAATCTTGGCATCACAGGCTTGGAAAAGGCCACCTAATAAAGGATCATCTAAATAATATCCATCATCATAATCTAGCATATGAATATCAACTACACAAGTTGGAATATATTTGTCATTAGAAGAAACATGGTGAATAGAATACCTAGTCTTAGATAATACTATGAGAGTTTCATCACAAGGTGGCTTGCGATAATGAGGTTACAATGAGCCAAAAGTTGTGAGATGATATGAGGTGTGAGATCAAAAGTTTTGATCCTTAAGTTAATCTCATCGAGCTCATCATCATCATAGTCTAAAAGGTTAGGAGGAATGTTACCAATGAGCTCAGGGTGCCCATTGTAACCTCTAGTTGAGTTGATAGGAAAGTAGAAAAGTTATGATTCATGGAATGGAATACTAGGTAAAGGCTCAAGAGTAGGAATCTTAAAAACACCATGATCTTGGAATTTCTAAAAATTCCAAGGGTTAGTATCTCCTTGAATCTTATAAATAACTCCATTATAAGGGAATTTAACACATTGGTAAGAAAAAGAAGTGATAGCTCGCATATGATGAGTTCATGGCCTACCAAGAAAGATGTTATAAGAAAGAGGGAAACTAAAGATCATCACCTTTACATTAATGGTAATAGGTGGGATAGTAATGGGAATCCACACATACCCAAGAGGAGGAATTTACCTTCTATCATATCCTTGGCAAGTGCTACATGTAGACTTTAGATTTCATTCTAAATATCCAAGGGTTTTAATGAAATCAAGAGAAGCAACACAAGTGATAAAACCCTTGTCAATGAATGCTCATTTGACTTAGATATCACCTATTTGGATACTAATAAATAAAGGAAGATCATCTACATGAAGTATAATCTCATCAATAATCATAGATGTGATAGGAAATTTATAAAAAAGAGAAGTGTCAATAGTTTCATCAATATTGATGGACATCTCTTCACATTATTGTAAGATAGTATCCTTAAAAATAGAGAAGGCTACCTCCCATCCTACTAAGGGAGGATGAGGGGCATTCATGTTAAATAATAGTTGCATAAGATAGTTATGATGATGGGGAGATGTCATCATAAGCTCAAGAAATGGAATTTGAGATGGGAGATTAGTGAGTTCCACAATGGGATCCTACTCATCATAACCCATGAAAATATTATTAGATATAGGCGTGTAATGGTTAAGGAGGTCTTTGGAAGGAAGAACAAAAGAGCATTGAAATTTGTGTTGATAAGAAGGAGAAGGATTAAAAGAAGGTTTTAAATCATTTGGTGATGAATAAATAGTTGGTCTAGATTGATATTGAGAAGTAGAAGTGTTAATACAAGGTTTATTATCATTGGAATATTGATTATCATTGTTACTAGAAGATCATAGAAGAATATTCAAAATAGAATGAGATTTATTATCTAAGGGAGAATCATAAACTGCATCATCATCAAAGGTTATAAGATCTTATTGCCCTAACTCATTCAAATGAGTTAGAGAAGAATCTTGGATAACATGGAATGTCTTACAAGGAGGAAGGATGTAGATAGGTTGGGAATAAATGAAAGCCACCACCCTTCGTATATTATTCATGCTAATCACATTTTCATGAAAAGTGGGTTCAATAATACTTTATAAATTATTGTTGGAAGAGGTGGGCTTCTCTTGGTTTTATTGAATAGGTTGATAATTAGGTAAAAGATATTTGTAAATAGCTAAATGAGCATTTGCTTGATTGAAGGATTGGGTTTTATCATGATTTTTATAGTCCTTGAAAGTAACTTCATAAGCTTGTTGATGTTAACGAGTGATAGCATCATGATCAAAATTAGGACCAATAAGAAAATCCATGGCTAAATTATGAATTTGTCTAAAAGTGTCATGAGAGTGACCCCAACTAGCATAAACCATTAAAACTTGCTAGGATCATACCAAGTTTTCATAGGATCAGTAGGGTCAATCTCTCAAGGGAGAGGCCTAAGTAGATGTTTAAGCATTTCATCTAAGGAAATATGTTTATGTACATTAAGGATGTTTGGTGATGATAAATGAGCATTAGTATATTGTTGAGAAAGAGTTAGTTCTGAAGAAGGGGTAGGAATGAAACATTGAACATTGTGAATGGTATCATATGAATCGGTAACACCATCATTGGTAATATTTTGATTTTTGTTTTTAAGTAATTAATGAGGACCTATGGAAGGTTATGAAGGCTAAAATTGATGCATAAGGAAATCTTGTCTTTTTTGCTTGGTTAATAGCCTCTTCTAAGGTACGTTAAGAAAGGGTACGAACTTGATACTATAATTTAGGAAATAAAAAAATTGTAAAGAGATGAAAGAAATTGTCATCTACCATGTTATGTTCACAATTGTTTGACAAAGTCTTCCATCATTTAACAAAGACTTGAGTGGTTTCATTTTCATTTTGTTTTCAATTGATGAAGTGAGCCAAAGTGTTTTCAAGAAAATCACTAGTTTGGAATTATTGTACTAAGGCATTCACTAAATCCTCCAAACTAATAATGGAATGGGATCTAAGTTGATTACACCAATCTAAGGCATCACTTGTGAGGGTTTTGTCAAGGAGTTTGGTAGCAACAATTTTTTTTAATTTGACCCAATCCTTATAAATATTTCCAAATGTTTTAAGATTAAGGTTAGGATCAATTGATCTATTATAAGAGATGGTAGGTGTTATAAATTTTATATAAATCTAAGCAATCTGAGTAGTAATAGGGTTATTTTGTAATTTCTTGATAACTTTGTTGACTAATGGAGGTTTAGGAATGAGATTACCTTGATAATCTCAAATAGGGGGAGGAGAAACACTTTGGTTATGTGTGCCCTAAACTATTGGTTGTGGTTATGTTTGAAGATTAATAAGGTGGTTTTACATTCTCATCATTTGATTCATGTTATAAGCCTAAATGTGTTCATTTGATTGAAACTTTGTAATAATGTTTGATGAGTTTGATTATTGTTATTGTAAGTAGTGTTGGTTTTTGAGTTAGTATTAGTGGCTTGGGTACCACTATTAGTGTTGACATGAGTTTGATAAGAGCTATGAGAATTTGAAGCACTAGTGGTAAAATTTTCTTGTGAAGAAAAAGATGGACTAGTAGATGGTTGAGATGAAGAATCACTAGAAGAATGATTACCTTTGGTAGTAAACAATGAACTAATGGATGGATTAAGGATATTAGATCTTATGAGAGGCCCACTAGATGTAGAACTAGCCATATAAGTCAAGATATTAGGCGTAGATGTAGAAAAAGTTAAAAAAGAAGATGTCATAGCATAAGGAGTCAAGATTTAAGGGAGAGGTTAAGAAGAAAATAAATTATTGCCCCAAAATCGAATTGAGAAAGTAGAATTATGAGAATGAGGTTCTTCAACTTGATGGCTAATCATGCAAATATAAATGGTAGAAGGGTCTTTCCCTCTATGTTGAGGGGATTCCATGATAAAGAAAAGCATTTTGAGATTATATTCTAAATGAGATTGATCTTATGAGAAGAGAGGTTTATGATGCAAAGAGGTATTATGAGGATTCCCATAATTCGTTGTATGGGTTGCAATATGGACATTATTAACATTCTCGAAAGGAACCCTACTTTGTCTATGGTAGACCCTATTAGGATTAGTGAATTCCATCATATATAATAATTTATTTTTAGTGTTATCACTAAAAAAATAGTCCATTATGAAAGGAGGAAAGGCAAGATGAAATAAAAAAGGAATAAAAAAGTGACTTTAACTAAACTAGGTCGACCTAGTTGACTTAGTGCAAAAACTAGGTCTGTGAAACTAAACTAGGTCCATAGGATTGCCCCAATATAAAGAAAACATATTGGAAGAAAAGGGGGAAAATTTTGAAAATATTACAAGGTCAACCAATTTGACCTAGTGTAGTTTATAGGGGTTGGAAAATATGATAGGTTAACCTGGTTGAACTAGCACAGTAAAGAGGAAAAAGACAGAGTTGATAATAATTTGTGAAAATAAAGTGAGATAATTTGTAGTTAATCTAAAAAATTAAATGTTGAAAGTAAGAAAAAAATCAATTGAATTAATGTTATTCAATATTATTGATGCACCCAAAGCAAAAATTGTGCACTAATATGAGCTTGTGTAAGTTCTTGCACACATAATTAAGTAAAGAGCAAGAAAGTAAGATAGATAATTGGTCAACCTAGAATGTTATATTATTAAGAATGATTTTAAATTATATAAATTTGGATATAAATACGGTACTAAATATCAATCTATGGATGGTTTTAGGTGAGTTTATGATGAAAGGGACTATAGTGGAAATGATACAAGTTTGGTATTGGGGCATACCCCCTCACTTCACACACTATAGTGATAAGAGTGTCAGGTGTTTAGATAAAATATACCATTAACCATGATTTATAATTGACTATAGTATCAATTCAGCTTCCCCTTTGGTGATGAAATCCAAGTAGGTTGGCTTGGGTAGTTGAATGTTAATTTTTTTTATGTTAAGTGTTTTGGTCATGTGTGCATAAAATAGAAATAGTGCAACTAAGCAGTTAATTAAAAACCTCCTAATTAGACTATGTGAACTATTCTAAACATGGAAATAACTGAACTAAAAGATGTGATTATCATATAATGTGAATTCTAAATTTGACACAAGGTATAGTGAAAACACTATATGCACAACAAACATAACTAGGTTGAGAATGTCAAGCTAGCACTATTGAAAATAGGGTCTATAAAACCTACTAGGTTAACTAGGTCAACATAGTTCTTTTAGACAACAAACAAGACATAGAACTAGGTTGACCAAGTCAATCTAGTTGGTTGTGCAGAGGTAATTTTGAAGGCTATAAAATTGAAAAAAAAAGTATAGAAATAGAGAGATACAGAAGAATATAAACTCACCTTGATGGTTTAGAGATAGAAATTATTGATCTAAAACCTACATATTGGGTGAAGATAGTCAACCAAGTAATACAAAAATCTAATAAAAAGGTGATAAAAATGCACTAGGTCTACTTGGTCGACCTAGTTGATTGGATTGGAAGTCTAGAAATTTACTAAGTTGAGTTAGTCGACCTAGTAGGATGATCTGAAAGTCTGGAAACTAGAATATGTACTAGGTCAATCTAATCAATCATGATATATAGAAACTATTTCAAAGTGAATATAAATACACTAGGTTAACCTAATAAGCTGAACTGGTATTCCAAAAAGTGATAAAAACTTGTACTGGGTCAAGCTGGTAGTTCTAGTTGCCTATTCTTATGCACAAAGAAAAAGAAAATTGGGTCAATATAATCAAACTAGTATGTTAAAATTATGATAGAAATGATGATAAAATAACAAGATAAATGAAATAAAAGTGAGCAAATCTAATAAGGGTTGGATTCACATTGGGTTCACTAGAATGTATGTAATTAGAATTGTATGATGCATAATGAATTAATCTTGGATAAGATAAGATAGAGAACACCTACACTTTAGATTGGGTGTACACTTGTTAAGTTAGAGCATGAACAATATGGGGCTCTACTAGAACTTATTAGGGGATTACTTATATCATTTATCACAACACATCATGCTAGGAATGGTTCTAAAGCCTACAGTCTAACACAATCACACAACAACCCTAAAAGAGACCTATGATTTGATATTCACTTATGTTAATAAAAAAGAAGGTAAACTATTTTAATAATAAGAAAAGAAAACTAATCTAGTGCACACCAAAGATTGTGGAAAAAAATGGGGGTTAGAACAAAACAAATAAACAAAAACTAAACTAAACATTCATATGAAACATATAATCATGTTAACATATAGGGAATCCTAATACATGGAATAGAAGAATACATAAGACATTATATATTTACTCTTACATAGGAGAAATAAAGTTAGGAATACTTACCTTTGAAGACAAACCTGTTGAGTCTGAACCACTCCCTTGTCCTAGGTGCTTCATAAGAGATTGTTGTGGGTTGTAAGGATAACCAAAATAAATCAGCTCTAGGCTACATGACCTACCTAATCATCCAAAAGACTTCTCCATAAGACAAGATCAAAGCTCCAAAGACAGTATTAAACCCTAAAACTTTATTCCTCAAGTAAAATGGTCAATAAGTAGATGTTCATTCACACTTCTTCACTTGATTCTTATATTCTCATAAATTATGGAAAATGACCTTATATATAGTATTATCTTGGATAAAACCCCTTTAGACATATCAGTTGTACTAGGTTGACTGGGTTGACCTATTATATTCTCTATTTAATGCCTAATGTTTGTGTTAGGTCATTTGAGATGAAAACAAGTCAAAATAGCTAAAGTGTCCATAGAATACACTTGGTTGACTAGGTCGACCTAGTGTACTAAATAGGTAAAAAGGGTGATAAATCAATAAATGAAATAATAAAGCATAATAATGATTGAAATAGATATGAAAGAGAATAATAAGCCTAAGGTTCATAGTTTTAGGGAGCTAGTATGTAGATAGCAAGTGGTAAAAGGAAAAACAATCTTATGAAGCACGGATGGTCTTCCTACCCCTTTCTTAGTACACACCTTAAGGCATACACTTAGAGAGATTGAGACTCAGTAGGTTCTTTCAAGATATGAAGTGTCAATAATCAATAAATGTTTGAAAATATTATGTGTATATATTTAGCACATGTTAGAATGCATAATGCAATGGGTAATATAGTGTGTTTATTGCTACTTGCATTAGATAGTTATTGCTCATGAATTGGTAGAATAGTTTGAATGGTTTGTGAAACTCATTAAAATGTATAATCATTAAATGCTAGGTAGAAATGTGATTTTATTAGTTAAATTAAATAGGGATTAGTAATTTATGAAATTATCATTAAAATTCTATGGCAATAGAGGATGCCAATTAAATAAATAATTTTATTGATTTTTATAAATAATAAATAAAAATTAGAAATTCCCAATTGAGAGGAAAAATTGGAAAAGATGAAGGAAATGAAAAAAATTTAAAAAAAAATAGTCTAGAAATAAGAAAAACTAAAAGGAAGAAAAGACATTAAATAATGTTAATAAGGAAAGAAAAAATAAAAATAAAAAATAAAAGAATTTTTTTTTAAAAAGGACCACCCCCTTCTTAATTTATCATGGAATATGACAAGAGGAGGGAGTATTATTTAGAAAGGGGAAAAGGGTCATAAAAAAAGAAGAAAAAACATAGAGTAGTGGCATTTGGAAGGGATTGGAAGGAAGCTAGAGTGGATATAGAAAGAATAAATTCTAGGTAGTCAATGTTTTAGATTTCATATAATTATCTGAATTATATATAGAGGTGTCTATTCAAATTTGTAAATATTTATAGGCTAGATATGCATATACATCAGTTTAGGAACTCTATAATAATTATGTAAGTATTGATATATGTATGAATAAAAATTTATTATCAAACCAATAGTATTTTATATACACAGTAGAGAGTGTGGTAACTTGCATAATTATACAATAATAATTTTCATGCAGCAATTCTATACAAGCATGAACCAACAAACCAAGGGTAGGCATAGGCAAACAAGCTAGTCATAATAGTCTTGATAATTAAAGTGGGTAATAGGTATGAATGTTTAAACATTATTCTATATTGTATATAGTCTGGGCATCCCATATAAAAGCTCAAAATATGTAAATTATGTGACCTCCTCTAGTTATACATTTTTTGAGGCATCGATTTGCAGTAACATAATCATTTATGTATACGAAATTCACTTTAAACATTGGAAAAAAATGTATTAAGGCATATACCTTATTTATTGGAGTTATATTTAACCTCCTTAATGCCATATAGATCTGTATGGAGGAAAACTAGCAAATTATTTATAAAAATCATCCCATTAGAAGATAATAACCTGAATAATAACTAAGATATTATTTAATAAATATAAATACAAATCTAATACGACTATGGATGAGAATCCTTTCACATATATATGTGTGTGTGTGTGTGTGTGTGTGTGTGTGTGTGTGTGTGTGTGTGTGTGTGTGTGTGTGTGTGTGTGTGTGTGTATGTATATATGTATATATATGTGTATATATATGTATATATATATATGTATATATATGTGTGTGTGTGTGTATATATATATACATATATATGTATATATATATATATGTATATATATGTATATATATATGTATGTATATATATATATATATATTATATATATATATGTATATATGTATATATGTATATATGTATGTATATATATATATATATATATATATATATATATATATATATATATATATATATATATATATGTATCTACTAGATATGAATATGATAATAAAACATTTAGTTAAGACCAAATGCTAGGCAAAACATATAGAAATAGACAATACACTCATAATTATAAAGCCATAGATCCAAATATATGTATATTCATATATACATACATACATACATACATACATACATATATATGTATGTATGTATGTATGTATGTATGTATGTATGTATGTATGTATGTATATATATATATATATATATATATATATATATATATATATATATATATATATATATATATATATATATATATGAATATACATATATTTGGATCTATGGCTTTATAATTATGAGTGTATTGTCTATTTCTATATGTTTTGCCTAGCATTTGGTCTCAACTAAATGTTTTATTATCATATTCATATCTAGTAGTTTGGAAATTTGGGTATGCAATGATCCATTGTGTCATATAGTGTGTCAAATTATTACCAATGACCCATGTGAATGTTCTAGCTAGGTAATAAGGCATTTAGAGTAGTAGAATAAATTAGTAAATAAAGAATATGGTAGGGTTTGTTCTCTATTTATTAAAGTTAAAATGAATAATATGATAAAGTTTTATATTATATGATTTATATTCTCTCAAAAAATTATTAGATAAAACTAGTTGACACCCTAATATTTTTGTAGATTGTATTGAACAAGTAATGAATTGTAGATGTCTTTTCATGATTAGTAGGTTTACTAAGTCTTAGACTGGGCTACAACCAATAGTTAATACCGATAACTCTTCATAAATAAGTTTTGGTTTGGATATTTTATTTGATCAAAATTAATTTGGTTGCTGAATAGTTTGTTCATGTAAACATTACTATGGGTTTTCTTAATCCAATTTCATGGCATTTAGGTATTAAACAATCATAATAGTAGGTAGTCATCTAATTATAATATACTTGTTAGTGTTTATAATGAACATGAGACTAAGATTTGTAGATTGCTCTAAATGGGCAATGAGTTTGAATTTGGTGATATATTAGCTAGTGGAGTGATAATATAAGATCACCTAATGTCTTAGGTATTAGCATATAGTTAATCATAATATTTATATTCTTTGTTATACTGGCATGTATGTATCCATAAACTTATCAATATCATAACATGGTTAAGATTAAACATCTGAGATTTATATAGGTAAATGTAGCCTTTTGATATCATGTGATAAGCCTTATGGTGTGATTAAGATCACTTATTCTAGGTAACTTGTGGCATTAAATCCATTATATGGATATAAAATTATAATAAGCTACATATATATGAATTATTAAAGTTATGCTTAAAAAACATAGGCATACTTATGACTATTATGTTATACTTTAATGTGGAGGTGTGTTTCTCTAACTATATTTTTATGGGTGGTTATAATTTATATTATAGAATTATGTTTAATAGAACAATGAGTATGTGTTTATATAACCCCTGAGTATATAATAATGCTAAAATTGAGTCTTCAATTATTAAATTTATGCTTAAAAAACATAGGCATACTTATGCCTATTAGTTTATACTTTAATGTGGGGGTGTGTTTCTCTAACTATAGTTTTACGGGTGGTTATAATCTATATTATAGAATCATGTTTAATATAACCTTGAGTATGTGTGTATACAACCCCTGAGTGTATAATAATTCTAAAATGGAGTCTTCAATTATTAAAGTTATGCTTAAAAAACATAGTCATACTTAATCCTATTAGCTTATACTTTAATGTGGGGGTGTGTTTCTCTAACTATAGTTTTATAGGTGGTTATAATTTATATTATAGAACTATGTTTAATAGAACATTGAGTATGTGTGTATACAACCCTTGAGTGTATAATAATGATAAAATAGAGTCTTTTATGCTTTTTTTGAATTGAGAATTTCTTTATATATCGAGTTTCTCAAATAAAATCTAGGTTTCCATGTATTTATGACTACTTTATTTGACTAGTTGCGACACTTAGTAGTTATTCTTAAAAACACTAGACTATGTTAATATGGGTTATCATTGGATTTATCACATTTGGAAATGAATTATGGTAACTAGAATATACATTTAATTATTTATTTAATCTAATTGGTATAAACTATGGTCATTGTTTCTAGTATGTGATAGATAATAATGTGAGATTCATTCATACATTTGATGGCATAAATGTATGATTTTTTATTGATCCTATGCTTAGGATGTAATGTCATATTATTTCTATTAGGATGTAAATTTTATGAATATTTTGGTTAAATTATGTTGACCAATCTTGCATTACTAATACTATGTAAGGAGTGAGACATAATTCACTGGGTTACTAGCATCACAATGCTAGATGAAGGTGATCTGATCAATTATAAATTGATATTATTTATAAATTTAGCCAAAGTATTTTTAGTGAGACATTATCATTTCATGAGTATGATTTACATGTTTGTGCAATATATTTTAATATTATGGGTTTCATATGATACATTATATATTTAGTTTTAGAAATCATACATCACACATGTACTTGCTTGTCTCTCTAGATTCCAATTTCATCACTATTTACTCATCCATGAAAGGAGGGACATTACCTAATGTGACTAGTGTAGGGGATAGTTGGTCCATGGTTGGTGTGGAAAAGTGCTTGGATGATACTCTCCCTCCCTATAATAGTACTTACTTAGAGATGACACTTGAGATTACCATAGATACTAGAGTTCAAGAACTATGCTCTGGGGAGACATGCATCTTATATGTACATTGTATTGTATTGTAATTATTATTAAAATACTATCATGAGGATTTGTAATTAACTATTTATTATACATTGACAATAGTGGCTATAAAATTGTATCAATCATGGCTGAGATAATGTAATTACTTTCTATATTTTTATTATGATGTGTTCTCATGATATTAGAGATCCATGATATATGATATAATAAACTTTATTTACTATTATGATTCTTAAAATATTTCATATGATCTATATGACTAGATTTCTTGGTGTAATTTATTTTTGGTATATTTGTTTATTTTTAAAAAATCATGTATTTCTATGAAGATCCTAGTTGGGCTACTAAATGTGGTATCAGAGCTATAGATAAAACTCTAAGACCTAATTAGTCCACTAACATTTACATATACTTCTATTTACGAAAGGAAGGATGGTAACATCTAGAGTTTTTGTTAAGGGTCTATCAAATGCTAATGACAACAACCCTCTATTTGATCCTAGCTAATTTATCATTGAGTAATCAACAAAGATGGACTAGATTCTTGCATCCATGAATGAAACCGATGATCATATTATAGCTCTAAAGTAGATGGTTCAGAGCCATGAAGAGGAAGAAAAATAAGACATTCCTGAAGAGAATCACACCAAGTAGGAAAATTCGTAGGATGCTAAAGCCCAGGTAGCTATGGAGTTGGCTAGAGACATAAGTAAGGCAAATCCACCTAATTTGAATGGGAATATTCTTGGTGATGGATTTTAGGCATGGATAAATAAGATGGTTAAGTATTTCTAAATTCAAAACTACTTTGAGGTCCTTAAGGTAGTTTGGCTAGTATACCATTTAGCTGGAGAGGCAACTATGTGGTGGGCTAACAAGAGGATAGAAATTAATATTAACTAGACCACCATTACTTAAGATCAATTTGTGGCATTATTTAGGTCATGATGGATCCTAAAACTTTATTTTGATTAGAAGCTCATAGATTTCTAGAATCTGAAGTAGGGTTACTTGTCGATGAACTAGTATTAGGAGCAGTTCACCAAACTTCTAAATCACGTACCTTAGTACCAAGGAGATGAAAGGTTTAGGATTAGGAAGTTTATCATGGGATTTAGGCACCAGATTAGTGGAGACATAAATGTTCATGGACCTTTTACCATGGACTACATATTTAATAAGGCATTCAAATAGGAGCATACGTTGAAGTTTATTCCATAGGCCAAGGAAAATTTTAAGAAGAGCTTTGGAATTTCTATGTCAAACTTCAAGAAGAAGAATTGGAAATATAGGAGTGGAGACTCTATAAAGTAGTTTAAAAGTTATAATACCAAGTTCAAAAATGGTTTAGGAAACAAGAAATAGGGCAATGAATCCAAAGGTAGTTTCAAGGGAAACCAATAAAATGATAGGAAAGGACCAACTATAGGTTGTTCATTTATAGAGATGACCATTATGCTCATGATTATCCTCAAGAAAATTCAAAGGGAAAAGGTCCTAATCCTTAGTAGGGTATTTTTCAATAGTGGATTCATGAAGCAGTTGATAATTGTCAAGCCAACTTTTAGGCATTACCCATAGATCTATTAGGTACTTTGTTTAACCATCCAGTTTCTGTTTCGATAGATACAAGAGCCATAAAATGTTTAATAGATCATAAGATGCTTAGTAAGTTAAATAAAATATCTAGAGTAATGGAAAATGCATGGTCAATATAGTATGGGAATGACTTAAAAGTCATGGTTGATAAGTGTTTAGTTGAAGCAAAAATTAGGTTGCCCAATTTCACAATAGTTATGGATATGTATGTAGTACCACTAGGGTCATATGATGTGATCTTAGGAGTAAAATTTCTTATGAAAAATAAATCGAAGGTTGATTGATACCTAAATAAGGTTGAGTTTTTGAATTATTTTAGTAATCAAACATAAACTCAAGGTGATGAGAGAGAGTTAAAACTAAGACAGATTTCTACAATACAATTTAAGAGAGCCAAAAAAAAAGGGTGCCAAGAATTTATCATCAAGATAAATGAAATGGAGGAACCTAAGGAACCATCTCTTGAATATTATCAATTTCTCATATATTTTCATGATGTGTTTTTGGAAGAATTATCGAGTTTGCCTCCTAAATGTGAGGTCAATTTTTCTATTGACATCATACCTGGTTCAAAACCATAGTATAAGGTACCATATAGTATGATGACCAATAAGTTGGTTGAATTCAAGGATCAAATTTAATAATTGTTGGAAAAAGGGTTAATCAGGTAAGTGTGTCACCATGGGGTGCATCATTTATCTTTGTTAAGGATAGTACCCTTCAACTTTGCATTGATTATAGAATGTTGGACAAGGCAACTATCAAAAATAGGTGTCCATTACCTCATATAGAAGATATTTTCAATCAAATTTGAGGATAAAATATATTTTATAATATTGATCTTAGAATGGGATACCATTAGTTGAGAATATGGGATGAGTATATTCTGAAGATAGCATTCAGGACTCATTACGATCACTATGAGTTCACAGTATAACCATTTGGGTTGACTAATGCTTCAAAAACTATTATGAATCTCATTAATAGTGTGTTAATAGATTACATTGATCACTTTTTTATGATTTTTATAGATGACATTCTTATCTACTCAAATAATGAAGAGGAACACCTTCAGCATCTAGAACTAGTTTTACAATGGTTGTAGAAGCACAAGTTGTTTGGCATGTTTTATAAGTGTGAACTTTTCCAAGAAAGAGCCAAATATTTGGGACATATTATCTATACAGATGGTATCTTGGTAGATCTAATAAATATTAGAGCCATTATGGAATGGCCAACATCAAATTATGTGCATGAGGTAATAAGTTTCATGGTGTTAGTTGGCTATTATAAGAAGTGTTGAACATTTTGACCACAAGTCAAAATAAGTCAACCCCCTATAGTCAAAACTTATGTAGGGGTATAATATAATGTCATAGGGCATGTCATAGTTAATTTGATGTGATTTTATGTGATTTTAGCTTTAGTCATGATCTAATTAGTCCTTATGTCATTTTTAGTCACTTAGGGGTCATAAATGAGCATTAAATGTAAGTGGTATGGTTTTTAGCAATCTCCATGTGTTAAAACATCTAATTTTTAGCCTTTTTCAAAAATATTGGTTTCTAACTAAAATCTTGTAGGTGATAATTGAAAACCAAGAAAACATGTCCAAAAGATGAAGTTTCAAGAGGTGTACGGTTGTATACACCCTAAATTAGTCAAGCAAACACACATATTATGTCTTTTCATAGTCCTTTCATAGGAGACTCTAACTGGAGAATATTATTTTTTATTCACATTTAGCTAGGTCCTTTTAATTGACTTATCTTGGTATTTATAAATTCCCTAGACATCTTTATGCTTATTCCCAAACATATATAGCATTTTGGACTTAATCCTTTTAAGCCCAAGACATATTTTATGTCGAGACCCATCCCCTTAAGTCCCACATCCCCTAGACAATAGCACCCAAATAGAACTATAGCACTAAAAATCTAGGGTGTCCAGTTTATAGTGCTATTATCCAAGTCTAATTTTGGCCCCAACAGTCAACTTCTTCTGTAAGATGAGTCTTACCCCTTTTTGTTGCTTCATGTCTAAGTTTCCCAATGTCATCCTAATGCAATAAAAGCTCCCAAATTCAAAATAACAAGGCTCCTATATAAAGGAATACACAAGGAATTTTATATTTAGCACTTACTATTTTATCACATTAGACTTAATAAAATCTATCAGTAGTATAACTCAGCTTCTCTACATCACACATAGATTTGCTTGCTTGATCAAGGAAAGACCTAAGTGAAATTCAGTCATGCACATTAATTGTGCACATTCCCTAAGGGATAACTACATTGGATCTAAGACCCTTGGCATGAGGGTTAATATAGGTAGTAGTCTGAACAATAGGGGTTCTTGATTGTGCAATCATTCCTCCCAGAACCTATTTTTTTAGGGGAATTATGGGTTAATTTTTTAGGGGTTAATGTAGGCAACATTTAGAATAGATGTGTTAATCAGGGCATTATTGCATTCACACAGGGGTTACAAATATCTCCTCCATTATGGAACCTTAGACCTCATTCCTCTATGACTAAGTTATCCCAGGACATTCCTTTACAAGAATCATTAGTCACTCATCATGAGTGCAATGTAAGTTTTAGGATAGACTAGCATAGGAGATCTCCTAATCCAACTATTCAAAAAATTTGGAAACTAGTACAAAAAAATAAACCTATATATAGTAGTATAGTCCATGGTGTACATAGTGTAATTCCATAGACATATCTAGTAGAGACACAAACACCACAACAGAGTGTTGTTCTAAAGAGATATTCATTAAAACCAAGTTTTTTTGTCATATCTCATGTAGCAACTTTTCATGATTATTATTAGTTGAACCCACATTACAAATTACTATTATAGAGAGATATTCATTACAACTAAGTTTTTAAGATCATATCTCACATAACAACCTATTATGATTAAGATTAAATGAGCCCTCAGCATAGGTTTCTGCTCCATCTCAACATATTACACATTAATATACATCATATAAAAGGCCATAGGGTATTTGGTTACAAATAGATGAGCCTTCTTCATAGTAGATAGTATCAACTACATAGCACATTCCTATACATCATGAACAATATGGACACTAGTTCACTTGGCTGATAGCATTCAAATATTGATATAGTATAGTGTGATATAACATAAATTCATTTCAACATCATTTTATGCTTCATTTAGAAGGGTAATTATGGATCCAAAGGTGTAGCTAACCTTTGAAATTTGGAGCCACTCTCAAGGAAGTAATATGCACATAGTGTTATCTTACTTTCCCCCTCTACTAATAACTAACATTCTTGATTCCAAACAACCATCCCTAACTAGAACCAAACTATCAAAGTCTAGATATTACTAAATCAAACATATCTAAATACTACTTAAATTTATCAAAATAATTTACCAATTACCACAACAAACAAATTTTTTCTTACATATAATTATAATTCAAAATTAATAAGCCTAGCATCACAATTATCAAAACATCACATCCAAACATATCAAAACATCATATTCTATCTCCCAAGTACCATTTACCAAGCACATCTAAATTTGAAATCAATACTAGAGCAACCATTTCCAAAATAAATCACTTACAATCAATGTAAAATCATCCAAAATCCATAACATGAATGCAAATGAGTTCAAAATCAAGCCTACATCTATATATATATATATATGTATGTATGTATATATATATATATATGTATGTATATATATATATGTATGTATGTATATATATATATATGTATGTATATATATATATGTATGTATGTATATATATATATATATGTATGTATATATATGTATGTATATATATATATATATGTATATATATATGTATATATATATATATGTATGTATGTATATATATATATATATCATCACAAAGTTTTCAAAACATATAAATCATGAAAATGTATAATCAATCATGAATAGGGGTCATGCCCTCACTCTCAGTCTCACTCTCTCCTCTTGTGCAAGTCCCATAATCTTATCTCATATATATATATATATATATATATATATATATATATATATCATCACAAATTTTTCAAAACATATAAATCATGACAAAGTATAATCAATCATGAATAGGGGTCATGCCCTCACTCTCAGTCTCACTCTCTCCTCCTGTATAAGTCCCATAATCCTATCTCACACTCGATGATCTTGTACGTCCTCAAGCTCCTGAATCTCTCTTATGTCAATTGTCTCACTCCAAAAAATGACCATATACCTCACATAAGTTTTCATGTCACCATTGAAGATCCATGTAAACATCCACAATCTTTGAACTCATTGATCCACAATTAGGAGGAGGCATCTTATGCCTATCTCACTCAACCGTTAGCTCATCTCTCTCTCCCATTGCCTTAACATATGTATATTTAGATATAACAACTCAATCAAAAAAATAAGTATACACACCAATAGTAATGGTTGCTCTCTCTATCAAAACCACCTTGATAACATCATCAAGAACATGCCATGTAATCTCATGTAGTGTAGACTTAGTAATAGTCTCTCAGAACACGTCATCCCCACCACTAACCCTAGTATGTGCCTCACCCTATACACTTCCCACTCCACCTACACACATAAAAAGGAAAACACTACATTAGATGTGCACTTTCATAATAAACTCAAGCACAAACATAGAAGCAATTCAAATACAATTAATGATTATATCCCATTATCTAGATTGGCTCAATATCCTCATACACAATAAAATCCACTCTATCTATAGGGTAAAATGGATCCCAACACTCCCTAGCCCACCATAAAATGTATCCATTAGTACATCCCATGTCATACACATTAGCACATATATAATACCACCCTATGTATCCCATAGGCAATAGACACTCTACTACCATCCACTATAACAAACAAGGCCAACAACACAACTAACATTTTTTGCAAGTGTGGAACACTCGACCACATAATCACTATCAAAATTACATCAATCTCACTACCTCAGTGATGTACCCTTCCAAACACCCCAAAAATGTATCTAGATGCTTGATCAATGGCATCTACACCTATATCATCCTACAATGTCACATGTCACCCACTAATCAACAAGTACAAAATCTAATATACATCCTCCAAAGTAATAGTAATCTACCTAGTAAGAAGACAAAATATACAAGTATCAACATCCCACCTCTCAAATAAGGTGGTAATTAGATACCTATCCCATTGTATAGTACCTAGGTCATATATGTGACCAAATCTAGCCCTATCTATCACAACATGCTCATCAGCCAACAATGACAACATCCTTAGTGTCTCCATAACCTAGCCTTTGCAAAACTCTCTCATCCAAACCTCACCTTGAAAAACACACCATAAAGTAGTAGATACATTAGGTAACCATAACAAGAAAAAAACCAAATTATACAATAGCAAATAGAAAATTAGAAACCCCAAAATTCATCAACAATGGATATTAACACTATAAAAGGACACTAACACTAGACAATATCACCAGAACCTAGATAATAGCGCTAAACCTTAGACAATAGCATTGACTCTAGGATAGAACTATAACTATTCAAGCATATTTTAAACCACTCAAAATAGCTCAAAAATGACTAAAACAAGCTTTTATATAGGTAAAAATTGAATGACCAACTTACTCACTAGGCTAATCTCCCCATTAGCCTTAATCTGGGATACCAACTACTCAAAATGTGTCATAGAAGGTGCTTGTCTCCTTGACATCTTGAACTTCAAATCTCTAAAGTCTCAAAATTATCGCCGCAAAAATGAATTGAAAGTCAATCCAAATTCCTATATCACCCAATTATTATATTCAAAATCAACATAGTTTTTCTTATAATTAGAGTACATAGCTTCATTTTACAAACTATTTTGATCCTTAGAATCATAATGATGACACCTTCAACATCACACAATCTCTATTATTTAACTAAGTCATTTCCATACTTTGGCATTCACACACTTTTATAATACTGAGGCATATAAATTGGCTCCCACTAATCACCACTCATTCAATACATCCAAGCAACCCAGTTTATTTAAATAATCAATCATAGACACCTTTCACTCTTGGTAATTTAGTTCTACCACTAGTCATCTCTTTTAGATCAACCTCTTCCATCATAGATTGTGTCTCTCTCCCCAAAAGTCGGGCATCATTCCTACCATTCCTATTCCTACACCTATCCACTCTCATAGATGAATACACCATGGTTTTCAAACCTCTTACAATCAAATTATCATATTCAACTTATATAAATTGAAACATGTAGTGGTTCAGACTATATGGGTCACTTAGCATTACTTAGCTTAGGATTATATAGTGAGTAAAATTTTAGTGGGTCACTTAGCATTACTCAGCTCAAGATTATACAGTGATTTAGATTTCAGTGGGTCACTCATCATTACTCAAGACATTTAGAGGGATACACCTTCATTTTATAAATATATAGACTATCTAGATACTAGATTAGGGGGAACATACATCATTACATGCCTCACACATAGATTCATATATCATGACATAATTATAGACCAGATAACATATTATAGGCATAGTGCAAGGCATATTATTTTGATCTCCAATTTTGCACATGGGATATGACATGATTGATCATATCACATGTGGTTATATAGATTTCTAGATTATCCAAATGCATCACTAACATATCATATTTGGGGGCATGAATAGGTGTTCATGTCCTTAATATTCTAGGATTATATAAATTAGGATGGTAGGACATACCATTTTATTCTCATACATTTACTAGCATTTTTGGTTTACAACCACGTATTACTCAAGTTGTCACTAGCTTGGACCATATGATCATCTATAGTGATTGGTCCATATTATTACTTAGACTCAGATCCTAGAGTTTATGTAGGATAGAGGATAGGCATTGGTTTTGGACCTCTCATCACTTCTCAAATATAGTTTAGATTATTCAAGTTTAGTACAAGGGACATTTACTATAGGGATTCCTTCTTTCTCCAGGCATTATTCAGATTCAGTACAAGGGGAATCTATTACAAGGATTCCTTCTTTCTCCTAAAATTATTTTAGTTTTTCATCCACTTCCCTAGCCAAAAGGGTAGACCATTTTTAGTACACTTATCTTCACACAATTAAGTTTAGGTACACATCTTTTTTCTTTATTTTATTATAGTCCTTCATTTCATTACATCACTAGATTAAAAGGGGTTAAATGTATACATCCTAATTGGTCAATAAAACACACATATTATGTATTTTCATAGTCCTTTCACAAGAGATTTTGACTAGAGAATATGAGTTTTTATTCATATTTATCTAGGTCTTTTTATTTGACTTGTCTTGGTCTTTCTAGATTCCCTAGACATCTTTATTCTTATTCCCAAACATCTGTAGCATTCTAGACTTAATCCTTTCAGGCCCAGGAACATTTTTTATGTCTAGACCCATCCCCTAGATAATATCATCTAAATAAGACTATATAATTGAAAATATAGGGTGTCTAGTTTCCAACTCTATTGTCGAAGCCCAATTTTGGCCCCAATAGTCAGCTTCTTCCATAAGATGAGTCTTACCCCTTTTCTTTGCTTTGTGTCTAAGTTTCCCAATGTTAACAAAATGAAATATAAGATAATACATTAAAAATAATGAGGATAATATATAAAGTAATAAATAATGAATTTTATATCTATCACTTATTATTTTGGCACATTAGACTTAATAAAATCGATCAATAATATAGCTCAGCTTCTCTGCATCACACATATATTTGCATGCTTCATCAATGAAGGGCCTAGGTGAAATTTTTTATTACATAAGTCATGTGCATTTATTATTCACATTACATAAGGGATAAATACATTAGATCTGAGACCCTTGGCATGAGGGTTAATGTAGGTAGCAGTCAGAATAGAGGGGTTCTTGATTGTGCGATCATTCTTCCCATAATGGCCTATGAAAGAGAATGGCACATGGGAGCATCTTTTGGGATGGATTTTAAACTTCCTTTATTTAATTTACATGCTTTAAATTCTTTTTAAGTGTAAACAATAGTAAAAATGTTCTAATCATCCATCACTCCACTATGCACATGAAACTGGTCAATAAGTTTTTGGTTGGTATGGAGAATAGGAAAAATTTCAAGTAAAATGCCTTTGGGGGGTGATATTAAATTTTTTCATATTAACTTTCATTCTTGGAGTGTATATAATGGTTTCCTATTCTTTATAAACCATCTTTAATAAGTTGATTGTTCTTTTTTGCCTGTTGTTTCCCATACCCTACAAGTTTTGCTCTTATTTTAGTTATTATGTATAACTTAGTTGGTTATTTTACTTATATATTATTTTTAATCTCTCCTCTCATGTTCCCCATTCTTGGTTTCATTTTTGGAAAGGATTCCATGGATCAAATAGCTCAATTTATAACAAGGTGTTAGTATGGAGGTCTTAGTCAAGTTTCACTACTTGCAGAGGGTTTAGTTATCTACAAATGTTCCATGTGGATGTTATATGATTATTTCCATGTCTCTTATATCATATCCATCACCTTATTCATGCTTGATCTTATAAATTCATGCTTTGGTTCAAACACTCAGTCACATCAAGTTCATAGTCAACTTTCTGCTTGTTCCCAACTATAGTCATGGTATATTGAGATTTGAGATGTTCATTTAGGTTTTTTAAAAGGTCATAAGTTATATTAAATACTATTTTTATATGATCAATCAATTGACCCAGTCTAAATAGGACAATAAGGATTGTGGTGATAGTCAAGTCTATATACACACACAGTCAGCCATAAATGAGCATATATAGGTAACTCACAAATGCTAATCACATTGAATGAGAATTTTTTTAGGTGAATAATGTTATCAATGGTGAAAATATCCCATTTTAAATTTTATTTAGGGTATAATATTCATTTAATTCTCATATCATAGGCACATTACTTATGTTTACACCCACTGCCCTATCTACAACACCCATCAATACCTACAAGGGACTGAAAACATTATGTTGAGGTTTTGAGACTTGTATCAAACCTTATAAGTTTTATGGATACATTTAGAGTCTTTGAGAGGTTTTGAACCTCATTAAACTCATATACCATGCATACTACCAACTTGTTCATTCTCACTACCTGCATATAAAAATAACCACCTACAAGTGGTACTGATAGAGAAATAGAGGTGTCATATGAAAGTGTTAAAACATGTTTTGAAATTATCCTTAATCTTATAATATATTTAGGATATCATGTCAAAAAAATTTAAAGCATTATATTATTTGGTAGTTTCAAGAGGTTATCTTCAAAATTGAATGACTGTGTTGGGGATAATTTCTCTAAAACATAAAAATAGAGCACCAAACACTTTGGTGGATATCATATGACAATGTGGAAAAGAGATTTGATGCAACCAAATATTCTCATCTAGTATCCCCCACATAGGGTAAGAGCCTTGTAAAAATAAGAGGGTGTATGACTAAAAGAACATAGTGTTTGGAGGATTAAATTTTGGACATTTATTCACTGAGTTCAAATAGTGATATCTATAAGATTTTGGCTTCAAAAGATCTTAACATACCAAGGTTACATTATTGAAGTATACCTCCATTTCTTAATTTTAATATTATTCTTAAGAGCATATCAATGATTATAAGGTCATAAGGAATGTTTGGATTTCAAGTTTCAGACCCTAACAACACCTATAGGTGTCTTTTACCTAAATTCATGACCTACAGTTGACTATGGAGTCCTGCAAGTCCATAGTATGAACCTAAGCATATAAAAGTACAAGCATAAACATTTTAAATTTAAAAAATGCCTTTAAAGTCATTTAAATAAGTCTAATGGTATGTGTAAATTTTTTCAAAGGTAATGACCATCTATATGACACCTGTACAGTGAACTATAGTTGACTGTGGTATGGCTATAAGCTAAGGGGCTAGGTTTTTAAGGTTGGAAAATATTGAACATGAAGAGAATGAGAGAAATGGATGTAAAATGATCAATAACACTCTAATTATGTCTTAGAACACTGAACCAAGGCCTAAATCATGCAAATGCACCTACAGGTGCCTCTTCTAAACACACATACATAGTAAACATTCCAGTCAAGTTGAAAGGCAAGGCATGTGTGAGGATTCTGGTAAGGTTTATGAGTTAAAAAAGTTTTGAACACATTAATAATTATTTTATACATATTAAAATACCCCATATCATGCAAACATGGTAAATAGAGTTTCCAATGATGCAACACATAGTCTACTTTTAGGACCATGCAGACAATGAGCTTACCTAAAGGTTTGTCATAGGTTTTAAAGGAGTTAAGGATTCTAATGACATGATCAAGGTCTGAAACTCTATATATATCATATATACCACTCGAAATAACCCCTAATTTATTTAATTTTTATGATTCATTAGGGAAAGTACCCTATGTTTTATCTTAGATAGAGGATACTCCCTTCACATGCAAACTTGCAGATTTTGGAGAATGTAGATAAGAAGGTGAGTTATGGGTTGGATAAATTTTTTTATAGATATGTATAAATTTATGTGACATATAAATAAACACGTATGACCATGCATAGGGGTCACATGAACCATGGAGTGATCTAAATAGACAAAGATGTAGGTAGTACTTTTAGGTCCCAACTAGGCCTAAAGCCCTAAGAGGGATATGATTTCATTTCTAGCCTTAGGTGAGAACTCTAATGAATTGGATAATGTTTTTAGGGAGTTATAAGGTGTGTTAAATATTTTACCTTGAAGAAATCCATAAAAAATCCATAAAAAATCCATTTTTTGTATTAAAATGACATTAGGACTTTGGGAAATGAAGAACAAATCTCGATAAGGTAATTTAAAATGCTCAGATCTTCTTAGATACTATGCATGGTAGCTTAAGGAGGTTGGAAAAATTTTAGGTCTTGATAAATCAATTTTTTGAATTTTTTTCTGATTTTAATGTCACAACTCTATGAATAAAGGCTATGGGTGGAAGAAGCCTAAAAGCCCTCCAAAACCCTGATTCATGACCTCATGGAGAAAATAAAGCAAGATAACTATCTATATGGCACATAATGGGCATGATAGTGATTTTATGGTGTATATGACTCTCCAACATTCCTCCCCATCCTTCTAAATTGTTCCCTACTTATATGTGCAAGTGGGAAATGAGTTTTTATTAACTATTTTGGGTATTGTGTAGGTATGACAAAGTTTCAAGAGATGTAATCAAATTTGGGATAAGGATTGGGACTCAATCTAACCCATCTTTTCTATTTATTACAACAAAAAAACACCTAAGTGCTTCTGTTAGTACCTTAATCTTAGATAGTCAAAATTGGTAAAGTGAGAAAGATAGTGAGAAGGGTGATAAATTAAAGAGGGAGGCATTTTAAGGTTTATCTAATGAATTTAATACTATGTAAGGTGTTTCAATATATCATTCACTCCCCTATATATATTTTCATTGAAAATAAAATCCAACTTTGAGGCCAATTGTGAGGGGTGAGTGAAAGAGGAGTTACTTAGACTACAGGTAGTGGTAACTCATGTGTAGAAGAATCTTAATGATTAGGGATGTAACCAATGCATAGTGGATAATTTATACAACCCCTCCACTTGAATTGAATCATTTCTTCTATCCCTAGTCAGTTTTAGAACATTACAAAAGGGCCAAATGATGAAGGCATTTTTCTAAGAAAGTAAAAGGAGTCCTACACCATAATTCATGGAGTTTCATACATTTAAGATCCATTTTTATTATTAAACCTTGCATGGTATATCTTAAAATCATTCTCTTGCATGTATAACTACTTTTATTAGCATAACACATGTCCTAATGACTCTTGAACTTCTCTCTTCTCACTTCTCTCTCTAATTTTATAAGTATCAGCCATTTTGGCTCATGTGAGATAATACCACACTATTAATGGTGAATCCATGCTATAATGACATTTTATTTTGCCTTTGAACATTAATTCAAGTCTGGTTTTGAGTTCATGAATAATCGTATACGTGTGTAAAGTGATGTATGGTGATGCAAAGTGATAAATTTCTATCCTTTCATCCCTTATCCTCTCATGTTTATTTAAGATTTCCTATTATAATAGGTTATATATATTGTATTCAAGTGTGCTATGATCTTTTCAAGAGTAAAAATATTATTAGTGTGTGCATTTTATGCTCTGGTTCATTTACCTTGTGGTGCTTAACACATCTCACCTCTATATTGAAACACTCATTTTAGAATCCTTTGGGACTATGAAACTAGTTTGTATGTCTTGTTTCATTATGATATGAGTATTATGTTCATGTGTAAATAACATTAGTGTATCAAAACCTTAGACTAGGACCATTTCATGCAAATTTCTAACTCTTTTTGCATAAACAAGCACTAGTTTAGGTGATAAGCATTTCAAGATACATTCAGGGAGCTAGCCCTTAAATATAGATGCTTACTTCCACCATAGGTACACACACATACTTTTAATTATTACCATTTTTCCCAAATATATAAAAGGCTTGAAAACCCTATTCTAGGGTGTAAGATTCGGTGACAATAGTTCTAGCATGCATGGTGGGACGCACTATCTTCAAGATAACTTGTCAAGGTGATTGTTGGTCTTGACAACATCAACTAAAAATTGGTGTGTTACTCAATATTTGGTCCCACCATCAAGGTAAAATATTTATCAAGGCCATTGTTTTGTCATAAACTTGATCTCATGCTTCATTTTTCTTACTAGGTCATCATGTAGTAGAGTGTTAAATCCTATCAATCCACCTATTAAGCTTGAACTTCCTCTTGAAGTTTAATAGCCTCATATTAATATAAATTTTGAAGACCAAGAAGATTTTTCTAGCCAAAGAAGTGAAGAGGTGGAAGAAATTGAATATCTTGAAGAAAACATGGAGAGACCTCATTCCTCCCATGCCTTTAATACTAAAAATTTAATTCATCTTCAAGAATATGATTCCATTCCCCATAATGATACCAAAGGTGTTCCTACATTCAATGGTGTTAGTCATGTTACACCTACTGAACACATTAGGGATATCTCCAATTTTTGTAGTTTTCATAATATCACTAAAAAGAACATTTCCATTTGACTCTTTTCCATGTCCCTTAGAGTGAAAGCTCTTGATTGATATAGGATTTTAGAAGGTGGATGAGTCACATCATGGGATGACTTTAGAGTTTTGATAACTTCAAGGTTTGAAAATAAAAGTGACCGTGCCTCTCTTATACATCAGCTCAATGTGATCAAAAGAGGATCAAAAGAAATAATGCATGAATCTAATGAGATGTTTAAAAACACTTGGTATATATTTCCTCCTCACATGAGGCCACCTAATAGTTTTGTTTTTCCTACCTACTTGAGATCCATTGGTACTGAAATTTCTATCATGCTTTAATCCATTGGTGATTCCACTCTTCCCTAAGCATATGAACTTGCCATAAAATATGAAAATGGCCTAATTAAATTTATAAGGATACCTCATAAGGTTTTTATACCTGCATTAAATAAAACTTATGATAATAATCCAAATGTGGACCTAGTTCCCAATGCTAACACCAAGCCTAAAGCTACTCCTAATAAGGTAGAAGATGATGTTGTTTGGCAATCAAGGTCTAAGTTCTTTGAGTCAATAGGCCAAGATCTAAAATCTCAAAATAGGTAAGGAAATATACAAAAAAGTTCCTATAAAAATTCTTATCCTTATCAAAAATAATTTAGCCAATAATATGGAAGAAGAGGATGTCAATGGTAACCTAACTCCAATAGGTCTACCAATGTGTGCAATCCCAATTCTACCACCAATGTAAGAGAGATGGTACCGATGCATAGTAACTTAGTGCAAGGAGAATATTGGTAATAAGGAAAATTTTTTGATGTCAATGAATGTGGAGAACAAGATCGTATTTCTCAAGGAGGATTCACTCCTCTCCTATCAGCTAAAGATGAAGTCATGATGCAAGCAAATGAAATTTGGAAACTTCATGGGGAAAGTTTCACCTACTTCTTGGTGGAAGACACTTGTGTAATCAATAAATGAGCCTATGTTGAATAAAATAAAAGGGACAAGATAAAGGATCTAAGATGTGACAATATCATACCTTCAATATAATCCAATCATCCTCTAAGGTAGCAAGACATGGCTTCAAGCATGGTAGCTACAAATACACCTACACCTCCTCCATGTCAAATTATAGTAAGATCTACTCAAGATATCTCAATTAATAAAGTTATAAGCAATCATTTACCTCTAATAACTCTAGATAAGGTAAGTATTTCTTCCCTAAACATATTATATTCTTTGGAAAGTACCAAATCATCAATCTCTTTATGGGATTTCATTCACATGCCTAACCAAAAAGAGCTATTATAAATGTAGTTATCTACTATTCATACTAGTCCTTCATCTTCAATTAAAATTAATAGTCATGTTTTCCTTTAAAATATATTTAATACTATTTTTGAACCATCTATTATAGTTGAGAAACCTCCACCATTCTAGCTCACTCTCATAGTGGGTGACAAATTGCTGCACAATTGCATAATTGATAGTGGAGCCTCTACTTTGGTCATACCCAAAGTTGTAGCTGATAAGTTGGGTCTAAAATATGAGCCTCATATAAAAGGATTAATCAAAATAAATGGTACACCTACTAAGACAATAGGGCTAATAAAAAAATTTAAGGTCTTCTTACATGATTGTCTTATTTTTCCTATCCTCCAAGACATAGTTGTTGTTGACCTCCCAGGCCACTTTGCAATCTATGTTTCAAGAGACTTTACAACCAAAATATGGTTATATCTTAGCTATATGTTACTTCTTGGAATTTAGGATAAGGTATCAAACCAATGTGACCATAAGAATTCATCCTCTTTCAAGGTTTCATATTGACCCCTACATTCAAACAAGTTCCAATTTGAATTGTGTTATCCATGAAAAGGATGAATCTAATGTGGATGATGGAGCCTTTAAACTTGAAGTAATTTCTGATTTTTTCACATATGAGTATGGTGTAGATATATATGATCATGATCCTTATTCATACTTTGAGAAAAATGGCCATGGTACTTATATCATTCATGAAAAAACATTTTAAAAAATTGAGGTAAGTGTCAAACATTCATAAGCTATTAAAGGTAATAATATGATTCATGAGTGTGATGATAATAGGTTGAATAATCTAATTGAACACCATAATGGTAGGAATTATGTCTTTATACCTATCATTGATGAAGATGTTCTTGATGATGAAACTCATGATGTAGATGAGAATTACTTATGGCAAAGGTTTGATGTCATATGCCAAGAGTTTGACCATCTTGGTAATGTTACTTCTCTTCTCAATAAGTCTACATCTAATTTTTTTAATGCCTATAAAAAACATGATGTGACTTATCTCACTGATAAAGGAGAAGAATTCCATGTTGTGAATAAACAGGAACTATGGCAAAGGATCAATGCCATGTGAAAATAATTTGACAAATTAGGTAAGTCTCCTTTTTCCACAATAGATTGCATATCCAATGTTGAGATTTATAATGATAATAATGATCATTTTGTAAAGTTTTATACAAAACATGAAGGTGAATGTATTTCTACTAATCAAAGACCTTAAGTCATGAAAGGTCTTGATGTAGTTTCTACCTAACGAGTTATGAGCATGGAGAATAAGGTCAAGGTAGAAGTTGAGGTTCCTCAAGGATATTCAAGAGTTTCATTTCAGGTTGAATCCTTTGTAGAGGTATTGGATCATGAATAATAGGAGTTTGATAATTTCAAACATCAAGCACATTCTATCCTAGAAGAGTACAAAGATGAGATAACTGTCATACACTCCAATCTACATTTTTTTAGAGAGCATCCAATGGATATGACTAGATCATATTAGTTTTAGCTCCAATCAAGGTTCTTAGAGAGAAATAATAATACTCATGAAATTTTCAAACAATCCATTTGAAAACATAAGAAAATCTAAAGGTGATATGCTTCTTGATCACCTACATGTGTAAGTGATTGGTGATGAACATGCTCCTCATGCTAGGTTGCCTTCATGGAGTGACAAAGATGTAAGGGAGACTATATTTGATCCTAGTTGAGGTATGATTAGATGTTTCACCTCAAAAATGATGTTTTGTAAATATTATAGTAGGTGTTTGTTTTCTATAAGTGTTCTAGTTGAACACATGTGTGTCTTTTTTTATGTGCCTTTCATTTATGTTTGGTGTGTTGTCAAATTAATTTTTTGTGTCAAACTAGTGTACATGTGACTCCATGTTCTAATGGATAGGATTAGGCTACTAGTCATAGCATAGAAAGCATACCACCCTTGCTAAATCACAAAGAATTTTGACTATTTTGACCATAAGGCAAAAGGGGTCAACCCCATATAGTAAAAAACTTATATAGGGGTCTAATTAATGTCATAGGGTGTGTGACAGTTAATTAGATATGATTTTATGTCATTTTAGCCTTAGTCATGATCTAATGAGTCCTTATGTCATTTTGACTTGTTTAGGGGTCACAAATGAGCATTAAATGCAAGTGGTATGGTTTTGAGATATGTTCATGTGTTCCAAACTCCTATTCAACATCTAATATCATAGTGTCTATCAAAAAATGTTAGTTTTTTATTGAAAACTTGTAGGTGATAACTAAAAATCAAGAAAATAGGTCCAAAATGAGTTTCAAGAGGTGTATGACCTATAAAAGAGAATGGAACATGAGATAATATTGTGTTATGTTTATTAAAATTCTTAATATTCATTTACATGATTTACATGCATTTTAAGTGTCAAAAATAGTCAAAAATTGTTCTACTCATCCATCGCTCCACTATGGACATGAAATTGATCAACAAATTTTTGGTTGGTATGAACAATAGGAAGAATTATAGGTAATAGTAAATTTGGTTATCTTCATTTTAATGATTATAGTGAAGATAATGGTTTCTTATTCATTATGAACCATCTTTAACAAGTTAACTATTCACTTCTACCTATTATTTTCCATACCCTACAAGTTTTTCTCTTGTTCCAACTATTTCATACAACTAAATTGGTGATTTTACTTACATAGGATATTTAATATCTCCTATGATTTTACCCATCCTTGGTTTTATTTTTGGAAAGGATTTTATGGAACAAATAACTCAAGTTACAAGGAGGTGTTACTATGGAGGTCTCAGTCAAGTTTCACTACTTAAAAAAGGTTTAGTTATCTAAAAAGGTTACATTTATATGTGATATGATGTTATACATGTATGTCCTATCATATTAATCACCTTATTCATGCTTTGTCTTACAAACTCATGTTTTGGTTTACACACTTAGTCACAACAAGTTCACATTCAACTTTCTACTTGTTCCCAATTGTAGGCATTGTGTCTTAGGGTTTGAGATGTTAATTTAAGTGTTTAATTAATTAATAAGGTGTAATACATAGTATTTTTCATGAGAAATCAACTAATCCCCTTCAAATATCACAAGAAGGATTGTGGTGATAGCCAAGGCTACATATACACATAATCAACCATGGACAACCATATATAAGTGCCTCATAGATATTAATCACATTTAATGAGAACTATGTAAGGTGAATGAGGTTATAAATGGTGAAAATATCCCATTTTAAAGTTTATAAATGGTATGATATTCATTTAATTATCATATCATAGGCACATTACTTATGTTTACACCCATTGCCCTATCTACAACTCCTATCAACATCTACAAGGGACTAAAAACATTGAGTTGAGGTTTTGAGACTTGTATAAAAAATTTAAAGGTTGTATGGATATGTTGGGATAATTTTAGAGGTTAAAAACCTCATTTAACTCATATACCATGCATGATTCCATCTTTCTCATTCTCATTTCCTACATATGAAAATGACCACCTACATGTGGTACTGATAGAGAATTGGAGGTGTCATATGAAAGTGTTAAAAAATATATTGAAACTCTATTTTAGGTTATAATATGTTGAGGATATCATGGTAGAATTGTTTAAATAATTATATTGGTTGGTAGTCTTAAGAGGTTATCTTCAAAATTGAATGACTGTGTTAGGGTCAATTTCCCTAAAACGTAAAATAGAGCACCAAGCACTTTTGTGGATATCATATGATAATGTGGAAAAGAGATTTGATTAACCCAAATATTATCATATATTATCCCACACATAGGTTAATATCCTATAAAAAATATTAGGGTGTATTACTAAAATAACATAGTGTTTGGAGGCTTCAATTTTGGATATTTGTTCACTGAGTTCAATTAGTGATATCTACAAGATTTTGGCTTCAAATGATATTAACATCCCAAGGTTGTAGTATTGAAGTATGAATCCATGTTTTAATTTTAATATTATTTTTAAGAGCATTTAAATTATTCTAAGGTCATAAATAATTTTTGTATTATAGGTTTTAGACCCTATCAACACCTACAGGTGTCCTTTACCTGAGTTATTGACCCACAATTGACTATGGAGTCCTACAAGTCCATAGTAAGAAATTAAGCATGGAAAAATACAAGAATAAACATTTTAAATTTAAAAAATTCCTACAAATTCCCTCAATTAATTCCAAGGTTATGTGGCATAGTTTTCAAAGGTAATGACCATCTACAGGACCCTTATATAATCAACTATAGTTGACTGTGGGATGGTAGTGAGCTATAGAACTAGGTTATTAAGGTTGGAAAAGACTTAAAATGAATATAATGATATAAATGGATGTAAAATTATAAATAAAACTTTAAGGAGGTATTTGAACATGTACCCAAGGCCTAAATCATGCAAGTGTAGTTACAGGTGCCTCTTCCAAACACACATACACATTCAACAATCCAGTCAAGTTAAAAGGCAAGGCATGTGTGAGGGGTTTGGAAAGGTTTTTTAATCAAAAAAGTTGGTAAAAAATTAATTATTATGATATACATATTAATATACCCCATATCATTCAAACATGTGAAAGGGAGTTTTGAATGATACAACACACAGTCTACTTTTAGGACCCTACAGACAGTGAGCTTGCCTAAAGGTCTATCTTAGGTTTTGAAAGAGTTAAGGGGTCTAATGACATGATAAAGGGATAAAAATATATAAAAATTATATATAAAACTTTAAATAAACCCTATTTTATTTTATTTTTATGAGGTATTGGGTTAAGTACCCTATATTTTATCTCAGACAGAGGGTACTCCCCTAGAATGCAAACTTATAGATTTTGGATAATGGAGATAAGAAGGTGAGTTAGCGGTTCCGTAAAAATTTTAGAAATATGTAGGAAGTTTTTTAAAATATAAAAAAAAATTAATAACCATGCACAAGGGTAAGAAACACAATGGAGTGATCTAAATAAGTAAAGATGTAGGTAGACTTTTTAGGTCCCAACTAGGCATAAAGCCCTAATAAGGGTATGATTTCATTTATAGCCTTAGGTGAAAACTATAATGAATTGGATAATTTTTTTAGATAGTTATAATTTGTTTTTAAGCTTATACATTTTATATAAAACATAGGAAAGCCATTTTTGGGCTTAAAACCACATTAAGCCTATGCAAAATGAAGAACAAAGCTTGATAAGGTGATTTGAAATGCTCACATCTTGGATAATTTTCATGAGAGCTCAAGGATATTTTACAAGTTGGAGAGGGTACTTATCAATAAATTTATGGAATTGGCTCCTTATTTAAATGTCATAACTCTATGAATAAAGGCTAAGGGCAGAAGAATGTGAAAACCCTCTAAAACCTTGGTTCATGACCCGATGGATAAAATGAAGCATGAGAGATATCAAAATGGAATATAATGGGAATGAAAGTGATTTTATGATGTATAGGACTTTCCAAGGTTCCTACCCATAATAATAATTTTTTCCCTACTTATATGGACAAGGGGAAATGAGGTTTTCTTTATAATTTTGGGTGTTGTGTAGGTATGACAAGATTTCAAGAGATTTAATCAAACTTGGGAGAGGTATTATGAATTTAGTTGACCAATAATTTCCATTTATTAAAAAATAAAAACTCCTAAGTGATTATACAAGTACCTCCATCTTAGCTAGTCAAAACTAGCAAAGTGAGCAAGATAGTGAGAAGGGTGAGAACTTCAAGTGGAGGCCTTTTAAGGTATTTGTGATGAATATAAGGATATAAGATGCCTTTAAATGCGTCATTAACTCCCTTATATGTATCTTCATAAAAAAAATCCAAATTTAAGTCTAAGTGTGAGGGGTGAGTGAAAGAGGAGTTACATAGACTACAAACAATGATAACTCATGTGTAAAATAATCCTAATGATTAGGGATGAAACCAATGAATGATAGAGAATGTATAAAAAACCTACCCCTTATTTAAATAATATATTATATCCATAATTAGTTTTGGGATGTTCCAAAAGGGAGAAATGATGAAGATAGTTTTTTGAGCAAGCAAAAGGAGTCTTATGCCACATTTCATGGAGTTTCATGCATTTAAGGGTCATTTGTCTTATTTGACCTTTCATGGTATATCTCACACTCATTATCCTACATGTATAACTCATTTTATCAGAATGACACATGTCTTAGTGACTCTTGGACTTCTCTTTTCTCACTTCTCTCTCCAATTCTATAAGTAATAGCCATTTTAACTCTTGTAAGCTAATACCACACCATGTGTGGCAAATCCATACTAGAATGACATTTTTCCTAAATCTAGAATAGTGTTTAACATCCTATTCTAGGCTGAAATATTTGGTGATAAAAGTTTTATCATTCCTAGTAGGACCCATTGTCTTCAAGACAACTTGTTAAGGTGAATGTTGGTCTTGACAACATCAACTACAAATTAATGTGCTACTCAACATTTAACAACTCCATCAAGGTAAAATATGGTTTAAGGCCATTATTTTTTCATAAAATTGATCTCATGCTTCATGTTTTATGCTAGGCCATCATCTAGTAGAGTGTTTAATCCTATCAATCCACCTATTTGGTCTAAACTTCCTCTTGATGTTTAATACCCTCATCCTAATCTGCCTTTTGAATACCAAGAAGATTTTGCTGGCCAAAGAAGTGAAGAGGTGGAAGAAATTGAAGATATCTAAGAAAAAATGGAGAGAACTCATGTTTTACCTAACTTTAATATTGAAAATCTAATTCATCTTTAATTATATGATGTCATTCCCCTTAATGCTACCAAAGGTGTGCCTACATTCAATGGTGAGAGTAATGTTACACCTAGTGAACACATTAAGGATATCTCCAATTTTTGTGGTTTCCATAATGTCACTTAAGAGAACATTTAAAATAGACTCATTACCATGTCCCTTAGAGGGAAATATATTTATTGGTATAATAATTTATAAGGTGGATGCATCGTATCATGGGATGCATTTGGAGTGTTGCTAACTTCAAGGTTTGAAAATGAAAATTACCATGCCTCTCTCATACATGAGCTCAATGTTATCAAAAGAAGATCCAAGGAAACAATGCTTGACTCAATGAGATGTTTCAAAAGACTCAATATAGATTTCCTCCTCCCATGAGTCCACCTACTAGTTTTGTGTTCCCTACCTACTTGAGAGCCATTGCTACTAAAATTAATATTATGATTTAATCCATGGGTGGTTCCACTCTTCTAAATGCATATGAACTTGCCATCAAAGATAAAAATGACCTCATTGGAGTTTCAAGGTTACCTCCTATGGTTTTTATGCCTAAATTGTCTCATAATTCTTCTAATACTCTAAATGTGGACCAAGTTCCCAATGCTAACACCAAGCCTAGAGCTACTCCTAAGAAGGTAGAATATGATGATAATTGTAAGTTAAGGTCTAATTCATTTGATTCAAGATGCCAATCTCTAGAAGATCAATATAGGTAAGAAAATATGATGCTAGGTGCCTGTCCAAATTAATATCCTTATCAACAAAAATTTGGCCAACAATATGGAATATTAAGAGGTCAATGGCAGCCTAAATCCAATAGGTTTGTCAATGTGTACAATCCCTAGTCCACCACCAATGCAAGAGAGATGGTACTAGTGCATATTAACTTGGTACAAGGAGAATATTGACAATAAAGACAATTTATGGATGCCAATGAAGGTGGAGATAAATATATTTTTTCTCAAGGAGGAGTCACTCCTCTCCTATCATCTAAAGATGAATTCATGATGCAAGTAAATGAAATTTGGAAACCTTGTGGAGAAAGTTTCACCAAATTCTTTTTGGAAGAAACTTTTGTACTCAATTAAGGATGTCTATTGTAGAAAATACAAAGGCCAAGAGGAAGGATCTAGGAGGTGAAAATAGCATATATTCAAATTCATCCAATCATCCTCCAAGGTAGTATTGACCAAATTTGGTCTACATAACAAAAATGTGCATGGTCCAAGAGTTCAATGGAAGGAGTAGGATCTTGATTGAAGAGTGGTCCAATGATTCAATATGAGTAAGATTCATGGTAAAACCAAGTAGTTTAAGGCCATGAAATATGTATGTATAATATTTATAAGGGATTACAAACCTTGGTAAATATAACTACAAAACCTTTTTGGGCTAATTCTTTACTTGGAAATTCTTTCAGATTTCATTGCTAAGCTTAATTCTTTCGAACATTTTATTTGACCAAGTGTTCATTTTCTTGGGCAAATTATTTCATCTTTTTTTTTTTAATAAGCTAAATTTTTTTGGACTCTTCTAAAATTAATAGAGATAAAGTTTCCAAAGGCATGAATTCTTTCAAATAAAATGTTTAAATAAAAAGATAAAGACCTATTTCTTTTGGAGAAATTGTCTATGTCAAAAAAGGCTGTGTCATTTCTTTCAAGAAATTTGTCTGAATAATTTTTTTGAAGGGTAATTTTTCAATAAAAGTGGCCAAAACACTTTTATCGAAGGTTATGTTTTTAATCAAAGTGTCCCAAAATCTTTCTCCAAAGGGTCATTTCTATAGGAAAGTGGTCAAATACAAAAATCTTAAAAGATCACTCTTGCAACAAAGTGCCCAAACACTTTTTTTGAAGGGTATTTCTTTTCCAAAAAGTGTCATATGTAGAAGTCTCAAAAGGTCATTTATTTGGGAAAATTGTCCTATATATAAATTCTAAAGGGTCATTTCTTTAATGGAAAGCTCATAAACAAAAGTCTGAAGGAAATAGCCAAAGGAATTTATGATCTAGCAGAGAGATGACGAGTGCACAAGTATCAAGTTCAGGGTATGCCAAGTAGCCATTTAAATTCAAAAGGTCTAGGATGGTTCAAAAAGTGTCAAATTCAAGCACAAAAAATGACTGTTGGTTTTCAAATTTCCTAAAGACATCCATGCAAATGTCAAATTAAAGCTCATTAATTATCCATTGGGTATCAAAGATTGATGGATGTCATTGACATTCCCATAGCCATCATTTGATGGTCACGAGAATGTCAAATTGAAGCCATGTCAGATAAAATTGAAGTTTAAATATTTTAGTTACAGTAATAAGAATAAATACATTCATAAAGGTAAAATACATAAACATGGATGTCAAAGTAAATCCTCATGGAATAGCCATTGTATTTTAAACATTCAGATCAATGATCCATATTTGGTCATACAAAATATCCAACAATTAGTGGTGAATGATAGGTTAATGGGCCCAAGTAGATCAATGATGTGCATTAAATCATGCATTAAGATCAAGGGTGGGAGTGATTCAAAAAAATTAGTGAATCCAAGGAGTAAACTCATGCATGATAGGTGGGACAAGTGTGTTAAGTTGGCATAAGATATATGATCAATTCTCATCTGGAGAAGAAGAATCCCAATGAATAAAGGGAAATCCTAGGACATTTTTTTTATAGAAATCAATGAGACATTTTTTATCCAAGATAAGAAAATTCAAGGAGACAAGTTTGAAGACACCTCAAGATTAAACTAAAATATATATTTTAGATATCAAAGGTTTCCATTAGAATTGTAAGGAAGAAAAATAGGTCTTCATAAGACTTAACACATACAATAGGTTGGTGACTAAGTGTCCAAATAAGATAAAACACCTATAAATCTCTACCTCATTGACATGAAAGCTATAGAAAAACTAATGAATGTGATTATTTTTAAATCTATAGAGTGACATGGCTCTATCAGTTATGAGGTATGAAGAGTTGGTCTTCATCATTAGATCAGGTAGAAGATAGCATAATTCCCCTAGATGAAGACCTAGTAGTTGGATAAATAAGGAATTCAATTTTTTATACGAACCTTTTTCTTCTTTATCAATAAGGTCATGATTCAATGCCTTCAAATTAGTGCTAATCCATCAAAAGTGGCTGGGTATTTTCCAATGCACATCTCTCTCTCTCTCTCTCTCTCTCTCTCTCTCTCTCTCTCTCTCTCTCTCTCTCTCTCTCTCTCTCTCTCTCTCTCTCTCTCTCTCTCTCTCTCTCTCTCTCTATCTCTCTCTAAAGTTATGCTTCAAAGCCTTAAAATAGATCCATCTATCCCTCTCTTGGGCATGACTAGACTCTACCTATATTTGATATTTTTAACCTCTCAAGATGAATAAAGGACTCTTTTTTAGATTTTATGATTTTGATATAGTATGTTAATGTTAGATTGATTTACATATGTGGTAGAAATATCTCCCTTGTCAAATACTAATCTCACCTAGCTATTAGTTCATCTTATTTTATAGATCATGTTTAGTGTTAAATGTCACTTGATTAAAGATAGCAAGTGGATACATTGATGATTTAGTGTCTTGAATCAGGCCTCTCCATCACTTCCCTTAGGTTTTGATCATTTGGTGAACCTCTACATTAAATACTAATGCATAAACAACCATTTGGAGTTATAGATCTGATCTAAGTAGTGTTTTTAATAAGTTTAGATAGAGTGGATGAATAATAACTTTACTAGTGCATCACCTCCTTTACATTTTTTCATGCATTATTACCCATTTCTCTCTCCCTTTTTCCCAATTAGAATTTAATTTATGTGATAAATCCAAAGGGAATCCATCCTTCTCCAGTGGTTTAACCCTATGATAGGTGACCCAAAACCTAGGGTTAACCCATGTTGGACTATATTTGAGTAGTGGACCTAAATAATCCCCTTCTTAGTTAGGGTGTAAATCTAGAACACCAATAGATAGTAAATCATGGCTACAATTATGATAGCTCCAAACACACTTACATCTCTTCTAAGTTAAAATGTGGTAAGATCTACTAAAGGTATCTCAATTCCTCAAGTTTCAATCGATAATTTTCCTCTAAGGACTCAAGAGAAGGTGATTAGTTCTACCCTAAACATAGTGGATTCTTTGAAAAGTTCCAAAGCATCAATGTCTTTGTGGTATGTCCACATTCCTATCCAAAAAGAGCTATTACAAAAGTAATTTTCTACTATTCATACTAGTCCTTCACCTTCAAGGCAAATCTATAGTCATGTTGTCCTTAAAAATGTCCATAATAATATTATTGAACCATCTACTAGAGCTAAGAAACCTCCACCATTCTACCTCACTCTCATAGTGGGTGACAAATTGGTGCACAATTGCATATTTGATAGTAGATACTTTACTTCAGTCATGTCCAAAGTTGTAGCTAATAATTTGGGCCTAAAATATGACCCCTCATAGTAAAATATTGATCCAAATAGATGGTACACCTTCTAAGACAATAAGGCTGATCAAAAATTTAAAGGTCTTTTTACATTATTGTCCTAGTTTTCCTATCCTTTAAGACATAGTTATTGTTGACCTCCTAGGTCACTTTGCAATCTGCATTTCAAAATAATTTATATCCAAAATAAGTGTCTATCTCTTATCTAACTAGTCCTTATTGGCCTTTAGGATAAGGTATGGAACCAAGGTGATGATAAAAACTCAGCCTCTTGCAAGGTTTCATATTTATCCCTATGAAACAAGTTCCAATTTGAATTGTGTTATCCATGAGAAGGTGGAACCTAATGTGGATGATGGAGCATCAAAATTGAAGGAATTTCTGATTTGTTCTTATATGAGTATGGTGTAGATGTATATGAGCATGATCTTTATGCATGCATTAAATAAACTAACCTTGATACTTATATCATGTATGAAGAACTATTTGAAGGAGCTAAGGTAAGTGTCAAACATTCACAAGCTAATGAAGGTAACTATATGATTCATGAGTATGATGATAATAGGTTGATGAATCTAATTGAACACCATCATGGGAGGAATCATGTCTTTATACCTATTATTGATGAAGATTATCTTGATGATAACACTCATGAGGTATATGAGAATGACTTATCACAAAGGTTTGATGTCATATGTCAAGATTTTGACCAACTTGGTAATGCTACTTCTACTCTCAATAAGTCTACATCTGATTTTTTTAATGCCTCTAACAAACATGATGTGTTTTATCTCACCAATAATAGAGAAGAGTTTCATGTTATGAATGAAGAGAAACTATAAAAAAGGCTCAATGTCATATGCAAAGAATTAATTTTTTTTGGGTAAGTCTCCTTTTTACCCAAGAGATTGCATATCTAATGTTGAGATTGATAATGAAATTAATGATCATGTTGTCAAGTGTTCTCTAAATCATGAAGTTAAATGTCTTTTTACTAATCAAGGATCTACAATCATGAAAGAGCTTGATGTAGTTTCTACCCAAGGATTTGTGAGTATGGAGAATAACATCAAGTCATAACTTGAGGTTCCTCAAGGATAGTCAAGATCTACATTTGAGTTTGAATCCTTTTTAGATTTATTAGATTATAAAGAAGAGGATTGTATTCTTTCAAACATCAAGCACATTTTGTTCTAGAAGAGCATAAAGATAAGATAACTTGCATATACTCCAATCTACATTTTTTAAAGAGAATCCAATGGATATGAGAGATATCATAGTAGTTTTATCTCCAATAAAATTTATTATAGAGAAATAAATATTACTCATGAAGGTTTCAAACAATCCACTTGAAAACATAAGAAAATCCAAAGGTGATAGGATTCTTGATCACCTACATATGCAAGTGATTGGCGATGAACATGCTCCTCATGCTAGGATACCTTCATGGAGTGACAAAGATTCAAGGGGGACTATATTTTATCTTGATTGAGGTAATATTAAATGTTTCACCTCAAGAATGAGGTTTTATAAATAGTATAATAGGTGTTTGTGTTCTCTTTTAGTTATGTTATGTTCCATAAGTGTTCTAGTTGAACACATGTGTGTCTTATTTTGTGTGCATTTCCTTCATGTTTTCTTTGTTATAAAAGGAATATTATGTGTCAAACTAGTGTATATGTGACTCCATGGCCTAATGGATAGGATTAGACTATTGGTCATGGCATATCAAGCATACCAGCCTTAGGAAATTACCAAGAATGTTGACCATTGTGATCACAGGTCAAAATGGGTCAACCTCTTATAGCCAAAAACTTATATATGGGTCTAATATAATATCATAGGGTGTTTCATAGTTAATTAGATGTGATTTGATGTAATTTTAGCCTTGGTCATGATCTAATTAGTCCTTATGTCATTTTGAGTCACTTAGGGGTCATAAATGAGCATTAACTACAAGTGGTATGATTTTAAGATATGAACATGTGTTCCAAACTCCTCTTAAATGTCAAATATGTCTATCTTTATCATACATGTTAGCTTATAACCATAAAGTTGTAGGTGATAATTGAAAACCAAGAAAATAGGTCCAAAAGAATAAGTTTCAAGTGGTGTATAACATATGAAAGAGAATTTCATGTGGGAGAATATTTTGGAATGGATCTTCAACTTCCTCAAATTCATTTCCATGCTTTAAATTATCTTAAAGTGTCAAAAAAAAAACATTCTACTCATCTGTCACTCCACCATGCACATGAAACTAATCAACATGTTTTTGGTTGGTACAATCAATAGGAAAACTTCTAGGTCAAATGCATTTGGGGGTGATAGTAAACTTTTTAATCTTCACTTTCATGCTTGGAGTGAAGATAATGGTCTCCTATTCTTTATTAACCATGTTTAATAATTTAACTATTCATTTTTACCTATTATTTCCCATACCCTATAGGTTTTACTCTTGTTCTAGCTAGTTTGTATAACTCAATTGGTGATTTTACTTCAAAAATATATTGAATATCTCCTATAATATTCCCCATGCTTTGTTTAATGTTTTTAAATGATTTCATGGATCAAAAAACTCAAGTTGTAGGAAGGTGTTATTTTAGATGTATCAGTCAAGTTTCACTACTTACAAAGGGTTTAGTTCTTTGCAAAGGTTCCATGTGGAAGCGATATGATGTTATACATGTATCTCCTATCATATATATCACCTTATTCATTTTTTGTCTTACAAATTCATGCTCTAGACACTTAGTCACATCAAGTTCATAATCAAATTTCTACCTATTCCCAGCTATAGTCATGGTGTCCTAACATTTGAGATGTTCATGTAGGTGTTTAAATAGTTCATAATGTGTCATAAATACTATTTTTTCATGAGAAATCAACTGATCCCCTCTAAATAGCACAAAAATTACTATGGTGACAACCAAGGCTACGTATACACATAGTCAACCATGAACAAGCATATACAGGTGCCTCATAGATGTAAATCATGTTGAATGAGAAGTATTTAAGATTAATGAGGTTAAACATGGTGAAAATATCCCATTTTAAAGTTTAAGTATTTTATAATATTCTTTTAATTCTCATATCATAGGCACATTTCTTATGTTTACACCCACTGCCTTGTCTACAACTCCCATCAACACTTACAGGGGACTAAAAACATTGAGTTGAGGTTTTGAGACTTGTATCAAACCATTCAAGTTTAGATGGGTAAATTGAGATTATTTGAGATGGTCTAAACCTAATTGAACTCATATACCATGCATACTACTAACTTCCTCATTCTCACTACGTGCATATGAAAATGACCACTTACAGGGGGTACTGATAGAGAATTAGAGGTGTCATATGATAGTGTTAAAACATGTTTTATAACTCTCCTTTAGGTTCTCATATTTTTAAAATATCATGGTATAAATTTTTAAAGCATTATATTGGTTGTTAATTTCAAGAGGCTATCTTTAAACTTTAGTGAGCATGTTAGGGACAATTTCCCTAAACCATAAAAATAGAGAACCAAGTACTTTTGTGAATATCATATGAAAATGTGGAAAAGATATTTGATGCACCGAAAATATTATCATCTAGTATCCCCCACATAGGGGAAGATCCTTGAAAAAATAAGAGGGTTTATGACTAAAATAACACATTATTTAGAGGTTTTAATTTTAGACATTTTTTCACTGAGCCAAGTTAGGAATATCTACAAGAATTTAGCTTTAAATGATCTTAACATCCAAAGGCTGAAGTATTAAATTATAACTCCATGTTTTAATGGTCATATTCTATTGAATATCATATCAATGATTTTAATTTCATAAATAATATTTGGATTGTAGGTTTATGATGCTATCATCACCTATAGGTGTCCTTTACCTGAGTTGTTGACCTATAGTTGACAATGGAGTCCTACAAGTCCATACTATGAACTTAATCATGGAAACTTACAAGCATAAACATTTGAAAGTTCACAAATGCTTCCAAGTACCTTAAAATAATTCCAAGGGTATGTGTCATAGTTTTCAAAGGTAATGACCATCTACAGGACCCCTATACAATCAACTATAGCTAAATGTGGTATGGAAGTGAGTTGAAAAGTTAGGTTCTTAAGGTTGAAAAATATTGAACATGAAGAGAATGGTATTAATAGATGTAAAATTATAAATAACACTGTAAGGAGGCATTTGGACACTGATCCAAGGTCTAAAACATGCAAATGCACCTACATGTGCCTCTTTCAAACACACATACACAATCAACAGTCCAGTCAAGTTGAAAGGCAAGGTATGTGTGAAGAGTTTGGAAAGGTTTGTGAATTAAAAAAGTTTGGAAAAAAATCATCATGATGTGAGAAAACTTAAGAGACCCATATCATAAAAATAGGGGAAAGAGAGTTTCTAATGATGCAACACATAGTCCACTTTTTGGACCTTATAGATAGTGAGCTTGCCTAAAGGCCTATCATAGGTTTTGATGTAGTTAAGGGGTATAATGAAATGATAAAGGGTTAAAAATATATAAAAATTTACATAACCCCTCATGTATTTAATTTTTTTGAGTCAATAAGAGAAGTACCCTCTATTTTGTCTTAGATAAACGGTACTTCTTAAGCATGAAAACTTGCAAATTTTGGAGAATAGAGATAAGAAGTGAGTTAGGGGTTATCTCATCCTTTTAAAAAGATGTAAATTTTTTTATCAAATATAAACCAACATGAATAACCATACAATGGGGTCATAAAAAACATGGGGTGATCTAAATAGATAAAAGCGCAAATAGACCTTTTAGGTCCCAACCAGGCCTAAATCCCTAAGAGGCGTATGATTTCATTTATAGCCTGAGGTGAGTATTACGAGGAATCAAAACATGTTTTTATGGAGTTATAATGTGTCTTCAAGATTTTACCTTGTAGATAAAACATAATAAAGCCATTTTTGGTCTTAAAACCACATTAGGTCTATGCAAAATGAAGAATAAATCTCAATAAGGCAATTTGAAATGCTAACATCTTCTTGGATACTTTCCATGGGAGCTCAAGGAGTTTGGAAAACTTAGAAAGGGTCCTGATCAAGCAATTTGTGGAATTAGTTTCTAGTTTTAGTGTCACAACTCTATAAATAAAGGCTAAGGTTGGAAGAATCCTAAAACTCTCCAAAACCCTGATTCATGACTAGATGGAGAAAATGAAGCAAGAGAGATATCTAGATGGCATATAATGGGAATAAAAGTGATTGGATGTTGTAGAGGACTATTCAAGGTTCCTCCCCATACTACACAATTGTTCCCTACTTGTATGGATAGGGTGTAAATGAGGTTTTATTGAATTTTTTGGGTGTTTGGCAGGTATGACAAGGTTTAAAGAGATGAAATCAACTTTGGGAGAAGGATTGGGACTTGGTATGACCCCTCATGTCTATTTATTGTAGCATAAAAACTCCTAAGTGATTTTCAAAGTACGCCCATCTTAGCTAATCAAAATTGACAAAGTGAGCAAGATAGTGAGAAGGGTGAGAAATTTAAGTGGGAGGCCTTTTAAGGTATTTATAATGATTCTAAGGATATGGTAGATCTCAAAATGTGTCATTAACTCCTATATATGGATTTTTATGGAAAAATAAAGCCAAATTTGGGGCCAAGTGTGAGGGGTGAGTGAAATAAGAGTTACTTGGATTATAAGTAGTAGTAATCCATGTGTCAAAGAGTCTTGATGATTAGGGATACAACCAATGCATGTTGGAGCATGTATATAACCCGTCCCCCTTAGTTAAATCATTTATTGTATCCCTATTCAGTTTTGAGATGTTCCAAAAGGGCCAAATGATGAAGGTAGGTTTTTGAGCAAGTAAAAAGAGTCTTATTCCAAATTTCATGGAGTTTCATGTCTTTGAGCACCATTTGTATTATTAGACCTTACATTGTATATTTCACACTCATTATCCTACATGTACAACTCCTTTACTCATCATGACACATGTCTTAGTGACTCTTAGACTTATCTCTTCTCACTTTTCTCTCCATTTCTATTAGTAGTAGCCATTTTGGATTTTGTAAGATAATACCAAACCATGTATAGAAAAGCCCTATTGGAATGAAAATGTATTTTTATTTTAAATATTAATTAAATAATATTTTCTAGTTCATGAATAATATTCTAATTTTAATATTAATTTAAGTCTATTTTTGAGTTCATGAACAATAGTCTAAGTGTGCAAAGTAATGTATGGTGATGTAAAGTGATAATTGTCTATCATTTATTTCCTTTTCCTCTCATTTTATGCATTATTTCCTATTATAAAATGTCATATAGAGTGTATCAAAGTGTTTTAGGATCCTTTCAAGAGTAAAATTGTTTTTAGAGTGTGCATTCTACCCTCTAGTTCATTTACCTTATGTTGATTTAGACATCTCACCTCTATGTTGAAACACTCATGTTGGAATCCTTTAGGACTATGAAACTAGTTTGATGTCTTGTTTCATTGTGATAGGAGTATTATGGTCATTTGGAAATAATCTTGATATATCACCCCCTTATATTAGGTCCATTTTATTCAAATTTATAACTCTTTTCCCACAATCAAGCACTAGTTTAGGTGATAAGTATTTCAATATACATTCCACCATAGGTACACCCACATACCTGTAAGTATTCCAATGTTGCCAAAATCTATAAGAGGCTTGAACACCCTTGTTTAGGGTGAAATATTTGGTGACAATAGGAAGTTTGTTGTAAATTTTTCCAAGATAGCTAACCCAATTAACTGTTTTCAATAAAAGAACCACAGTTTTATTTGGTCAGAGAAGTGTAAAGTAGATTTTCAAGAGATGAAAAGAAGGCTTACATCTACACTAGTTTTAAGAGTTCCTGACCCTAATGGTCAATCTTTAGTGATCATGAATGCATCAATGGATGGACTAAGAGGATTCCTTATGTAGGATAGTGTAGTGGTGGCTTATGAGTCATGAAAAATAAAGCCTTATAAGGTGATATATGCCCCTCATGACCTGTAATTTGAAGATATTGTGCATGTTTTGTAAGTTTAGTGGCACTAATTATTGGGAAAACTTGTTGAGATCAAGACAAACAACTTAGGACTCAATTAAATTTTCACCCAACCTAATTTGAATGCTCATTAGAGATGCTAGCTTAAGTTCTTGTCTAACTATGATTTTGACATCATCTATATTGAAGGAAAGGAAAGTAGAGTAGTTGATGCCCTAAGTTGTAGAAGGTACATATTGACCATAGCTACTATAAAGAGTAATTTTAGGGATCAAGTATTTGAATTCTCACTAGGAGATGGATTTTTTGATCAGGTTAGAAAATCATTATCAGAGAGTGCTCAAACTCCTCGGTAGAAAGGATTCAAATTAGAGAGTGATGATCTTTTGCATTACAATGAAAGGATGTATGTGATAGATCAAGAGAATCTAAGGATCATAGTTCTAAAATAATTACACAATGCCCCATATTCAAGACATCTAGGAGTAATTAAGATCATGATAGAGCTTACAACTCTATATTTCTAGAAGGGAATCAAGAAAGATGTTACAAAATATGTGTCACTTTGTTTGGAATATCAATGAGTGAAAGTTGAGCATGTGCATTTAGCTAGATTTAATATCAATATGATATACTATAATGAAAGTGGAAGGTCATTAGTATGAATTTTTTCTAAGGTTTACCAATGTCATGAAATAGGCATGATATGATTTTGGTAGTTATTGATAAACTAACCAATGTGGCTCATTTTATACCAAGTAATTTGATAGATGATGTACCTACCCTTTCAAATAGGATCATAAAGTGTATAGGTTGAATGTATTTATAGAAAAGATCATTCTGGATCATGATCAAAATATGACTTTGAGATTTTGGGTAAGTTTTAATTTACCTTTGGGTATGTAACTAAATTTTAGTACAATATATCACCCAAAAACTAATGGATAGTTTGAGAGAGTTAATCAACTATTAGAGGATCTTATTTATATGTATTACATGGATCAATAGTATAAGTAGGAATATTATCTTCCATTAGTTGAGTTTACAATCAACAACTCATACCAACTAGCTTTGAATATGGCACTATTTGAGGCACTTTATAGGATAAGGTACAGAACACCAATCAATTGGGATAGGGTAGAGGATAGGGTAGTCTTTGGACTTGAGATGCTTTTATAAATGTAAGATCAAGTTAGATTAATTAGTCATAAATTAGATAATTATAATGATAGGAAGAAGATTTATGTAGATCTAAAGAGGATGAAAAATCACTTTGTAGTAGGTGATAAAGTGTTTTTATAGGTTAAGTCATAGAAGAGATTGATTAAATTTGGGAAGTCAACTAAATTATCATTGAGATTTTTGGGATATATTGTTGGCTCAATTTTCACCCTTAGAGAGAGTTCTTCAAGATCCCTCCAATTGAGATACATAATGGGAACAACCCTAGACTATGGGTCACCTATGGTGGGGTTATACCTTTGAAGAAAGTTAGCTTTCTCTTGATTCTAACATAAACTAATGCTTCATAGGGAAAAGGGTTAAGGGATCCGAAGTAAGATAAAAGGGTGATGCACAAAAGTTAAATGGACACTCATAGAGCTTGAACATGCACTAGATCAACAAAAGATAACTATGGTTTACTCAATATCACAATCTCACTAGTTGCATAAATGTTTCATAGAAAAGGTTCTAAGTAGAACACTAATCTAGACCTATAATTTATCTTGAAAACACCTTAAAAGAGGCAAGTAGAAGGATACTAAACTAGGAATAATCTCCTTCACAAATTTACCATACACAAGCATACTAAGCACTGATTAAAGATAAGAAATAGGCAAAGAGTTATTCCTTTTACTTAAAAAGGCATTTATTAAAATATTTTAATAGGGTCTAACCATATAAAATGATCACACTTTTTCAAGAGTTTCAATGAGTATCCTTGTCCAAAATAATATTGATAAACTCTAAGAGTTGAAAACCCCTTCAATGGGAATGAGACTAGGATATATAAGAGAAAGGAGAGAGAGAAAGAATGTGAGATCACACCATCTTGGGTTATTAATTGAACTTGATCTACCACATTTTTATCCTTAGCCAATGAAAACCATGCCATCCTTTTTGATCAATCGAGACACTTCTCGTGGCTTATTGAGTGAGAAAGTCCCCAAAGGTTCTGAGGATGCATTTGATGCCCCTAGTTGTAGTTCCCAACACTAGACTTTTTATTTGATCTTTCATGTCATCTCTCACTCAAATATAAAAAATTATGCTCATGGATCAGATAAAATCATGAGTTTATGTATTTTAGGTGTCTTTTTATAAAAATTATGGCCATGTTGAAGGATGATGACCCTTTGTATTAATCAAATATCTAATTTAATCTCTATATTGGATCATATGTCCATTTTATAGATGAAAACCAATCTAAAATTATTGGTGTTCCTATATATTCCATATTAATATAGACATATAGACTACATAACCTCTTTTTATATCCAAATAGGTCTAAAAAGACCCATTCTATCTTTGCAGTAACTAAGAGTTCACCATATACATAGATCCTTCTTAAAAAGTTGAACACAGTTATTGAAATAACCCTAAGCAATACAAGTCTATGAATCAAAGGTTTGTATTTATCTCCAATAGTGGTCCCTTTAATGTTCCTTATATATTAATTCATCAATGTATCCTTTTAGTTGCCTTAGATCAAGCTTTAATGGTGACCAATCGATCCTACAAGACTTATTTTCCTTGGTAAAAAATGGTTCCTCAACTTTCATCAAAAGTCATGGGTTCACCTTTATTCTAATTAGTTATTGATATTTTACTCAACTTACTGACATATTGACTCATCTCACTCCAATGATTTTAATATGTATTATTGAGTGAGGACCATTGATCTTACCCTTCACTTGTCAAGTATGTCTGAGTTGGTGCCACTTGGCAATCTTGCATTTGCACTCTAGATCCTATTATCAGTATGTCACTTTATGTGATTATGCCACATGTTAATCTCTCAATCTCCTTTACCTTTTGACTCTTATCTCTTTGTTTATCTTCCTTAGTATGAATGAATTCCAATCATTGGATCCACTTTGGTTTGAAAACAAATGGCTATTTACTAGGTCTTAAATTTGACATCTATGAAACCATCATTTGATGTTTGTGCAGACATATTTGATGTCCCATATAACATAAAATTTAAGATCCAATGGATATTTTTCGTGTGTTAAATTTTATGTCTACACAAACATATCTCATTATTTGACCAACCTTGAAGGTTCATATCTTGAAGCGTAAAAAACATGGAGGGACCAGATTTATTGGAGATGTTCATGAGACCAAAAACATTATGCCTACTTGATCCACTGGCTTCAAGATTTTTCTAAGTATTTTTACAAAATTTTCAAGTAAGATATCTTATGTGATTTACATGACATCTATGTACCTATCATGGTCAAAAATGGCTAAGTATGGAAACTTAGAGAATTCTATCTGAGGAGCCAAATTTGAGCATGCATAACTTTTGTTGCACTTAGATGCATAGCCTAAAACTTAGCACATAGTAACTAGGGACTAATATGAAAACTCATATCATCATTTTATCCCAATACTACCACACATGTGAGATAATATGCCATTAATATGCTCACTTAGCTTTATTTGAGCTCCTTTACAAAATGGTTAAGTATGGAAACTTGGGCAAAAATGCTTGAGAGGCCAACTTTGGATCCTCGTATCTCATTTTAAACTTCATATCATGACCTAAAATATAATGCATATGTTCTTGGGACTAATGTGATCAAACCCATGTGACAAATTCTCCCTAACTCATCCATATGTGGCAATGATAACTTCAAAAAATTACCTACTCAAAATTTATTCTATTAGACCCAAAATCTCTAGATGAACACAATGAAGAACAAAATGAATGCTATGCACTTTCATACTCATTCCAAGCACTATTGACATCCCATAGGGTCTCTATAACACTTTATACCTATCCCTTAGAAATTATCCAATTACACTTTAAGTGAACTTAAAGTGTTTCAAAATATTTTTGGGTAAAATGAGATCCTTGGATCACTCATTCCATCTAGAAATTTTGTGCATCTACTCATCCATTATCAACCTGATCCATCTGAGCACAAGCTTGGTATGTGGTCCAAACATGTACAAAATTTTTAATGATTCATAGGCAAACGTGCTTGCTATGCTTGATAACCTAGTCCATTTTACATTGACTAGTCCATTGGGCATATGGAGTCCCAAGTCTTCTTCCAATTAATCATGAAGATAACACAAGGATATCCCTATCTGGAACCTTTCTTGAAATAACAAGATCAAAATAAATATAAAAACAAGTGCCCAAGATAATTATTGAAAAGGAAACACACAACAAAAAATAAATGTACACAAATCACTTAGAGGAAAGCATAAAAGCTATCCTAACATGTATAATATGTTACAATGGATGCAAATCCATTCAATAATAGGGATTTAAATGAATGCCATTGACTAGGATGGGTAATACCTCTCCATCCAATTGGGCAATATGAAAACAATTGTGTTCCTTTCATCCATGGATCAAATAAAGACCACTCCACAAGCTATCAAACTTGGTATAGTTATTTGATTTGGCCTTATTTGAGTCCCATTTGAGGACTAGGTCCTCTTCCTTGAAGCTCCTTGCTATAACTCTCTTATCAAAGGCATTTTGACCTAAGATTAATGTGACTCCAAGGTTTTAATATCAAGGTCTAGTTTATTCCCCAAGGTTTTCATATCAAGGTCTAGTTTATTCCAGCTCCATGAGCTATATCATCCTCACATTCATGGGCTCATCCTCCATCAACTCAAGCTGATGGGCTAACTCTAATGTAGGCATCTCAAGAGAGATATACAATTTGGATTTCCTTACATACATAAGAAAATATGGATAATTGACAATGGTAGTTTTAGGATTCATCCTATCAGCCCATAAGGTTATCCTTATCTTGGTGTGTCATGTTCTTTGATTCTCTTCCATGGTCCTCTTGATTGTCCTTAGCAAGTTCTTGTTTGTGGACTCTACCAATCCATTTCCTTGAGTACAGTAGTTGGAATAGGTACTAAAGTATATGCCTAGTTTGATATCCCTCACTTGTCTTCATACCAAGGAGTACCACTAAATTATCATAAATTATGGTGGTTGGGACACCAAACCTAGTCATAAGGCTATCATAAAAGTCCAAAACTGCACCTTCACTAGCCTCTTTAAATGCAATGGCTTCTACCCACCTAGTGAAGTAGTCAGTTATAGTGAGCACACATTTATGCCCTATACTTGATGGTGGATTGATCATCCCTATGAAGTATAACCCCAATTATATGAAGGCTTTCTCTACTTGAATAGGATTGAGTGGAAGGGCTACTAGTTTATACTTTCCTAAAAAGAGGGCACACTTTTGGCATTTTCTAACCTATGCATGAGTATATTTAAAAATAATAGGCTAGTAATAACTAGCACTTATTACCTTTTTTATGGTAGTTCTAGGTGAAAAATGGCTTCCTGTAGGTCCATCATGGAACTTCTCCAAGAGTTTGGTCACCTGGTTATCATCTATACACCTAAGGAGTACCCCATTGAGGTCCCTTTTAAAAATAACTCCATCAATCAATACATAAGGTATGGATTGAATCCTAAATTACCTTCTTTCAGATCTATCCAAACCTTGGGGGAATTCTCCTATTGCCAAGAAGTGAACCATATCTTGAAGCCAACTCTTTTGAAGTGGAGTTTCAACTACTTGTGAGGTGTCTTGGGTCACCAAAACAACTTCCTTATCTTCTTAGAGGTCATTTACCATGTGCTCATGTAAGCCCATACCTCTAACCAGATTGGTGACCTTGATCTATACATCATATTCCATGAATCTTTTAAGCCATCCTACTCTCTTCTCATTCAAATCCTTGTTAAAGAAGAAGTTCCTAACTCCAAGATGAGATACCATAATATAAATCCTACTATTGGAGAGGATGGGCTTAAACTTATTAAGGCTTCTCAAGGATACAAGAATTTAATTATCAATGAAACTATACCTCACCTCATATCCTTCCATCCCTTAACTAAAAAAGGAAAATGGCTACTCTATTCTTTCACCATTCTTCTACATCATCATAACTGATATGTTGTCAACATTGAAAAAGGTGTATAAGATGAAGTCCTTGGAGAAGTTAGGATTAAAGAGTGAGGGTGTTTGGGTAATGGATTTCTTTATGGATTCAAAATTTTTCTTGACTTCATTAGACCAAACAAACACTTGGATTTTTTCAGCATGGTGGTGATAGGTTTAAAAAAGTTTACAAAACTAGGTATGAACCTTCTCACAAAGTTGATTTTCTCAACGAATCTCTAGATCCCCTTCTTGTGTTTTGGCAAGGATAAGGCTAAGATAACACTTAATCTATCAGGGTCAATGGATAATCCTTATTTTGAGACAATATGACCCAAAAAATTACCTTCATGCATATATAACACACATTTCTTGGGATTTAAAGAGATCCTATGCTCTTTACATCTCTATAATATCATCCTTAGATGATCCATGTGCTCACTAGCTTTAGCAATCCTTGGAAGGCCATGTCCATTACTCTTTGAAAGGTTTTCCCAACATTAGACAATCCAAAAGGCATGTTATGATAGGTAAATATGCCCCACTTTGTGGTGAAGATAGTATTGTATTGGTCCTCTTCTCTCACTAGCACCTAATTGTAACTTGAATATCCATCTAAGAGAGAGAAGCAATTTGAACTAGCAACTAATTTTAGGAGTTGATCCATGGATGGTAGAGGGTAATGATCCTTAAAAGATACCCTATTAAGGTCCTTGAAGTCCACATATAGTCTGATCTCCCCATTTTTATTTTTGATAGGTATTAGATTAGCTACCCATGAGGAGTGTTTGATTGGAAATGTGATCTTGGACTCAATAAGATTGGTCAATTCCTTTCTCATGACCTCCTCAATCTTGGGGTTTATGGGCCTCTACTTTTGTTTAAAAGGTTTGGCATTAGCATCTATCTCTATAGTGTGTTGGGATAATTTAAGATCAAATCCCCTTAGGTCACTATATTTCCAAACAAAGATGTCTACATATTCCTTACAAAGCTTTATGAAAGCATGTCTTTCAGCTTTAGTGATTACCTTTCCAAGCTTGAGGACCTTATCCTCAAAAATAAGAACTCTCTCATAGTTATCTTCATTAGTTGACATAACTAATTTATCCTTCCTCATATGGTTCCCTTCATTAAAGAGACCTTCTAGAGTGACTAAACCTTTAAGAAGCTTATAGGACCTTATTTAAACAATCTACTCCTCATACTGATGTTGTAATTTTCCTTGGTTGGTGGAGAACTTTGCTTCTTGCTACAAGAAACATGCAATATGTTTGTCTTTTTTAAAGAGATACCAATGAGCTTCATTATCTAACACTAATGGTCTTATTACCACTTTAACATGTGGTTGTACTTTGGCCCTTTTCAATTCATTGGAGATGTCAAAATGAGCCCCCATAGTTGCTAGTCTATTAGCATTTTGATTTTGGCCTCTTGGCACTAATTGGATATTGAAGGCCTCAAAGTCTTCAATCAGGTACCAAAATCTATGTTCTTAGGACTTCATTAATAGGTTCTTAGTGTCATTCTGACCTCTAACTTGATGTATAACCAATTCACTATCCCCATAGACTTGGAATTGCTTAATCTCTATCTTATGATCCCATTAAAGGCCATGGATGAGACCTTCATATTCCACTACATTGTAGGAGTAGTTAAATTGGAACCTATATGAAGAGAAGTACTTATCATTTTAAGGGGATATTATCATAACACCTGCACCCACACCATGCTTACTCCTTAAACCATTAAGTAATAACTTTCATAGACTAGTATGATCTTCTTAAGGCCTCATGAGGGATGAAATGTGTTGTATTTCTTCATGCAAATAATAGACACCCATGTCCCTTTATTTAATACTTTCTAAGGGGTCCACCAACTGGCTATCATTCCATAATTCATCTAGGAACATATCTAGTACCTTTTCTAGATGATTATTTATCTCCTACCCAATTACAAATTCATCCTCATTAACGATGGTGCACTTGATGTTGATATTATCTAGTCTATTAGAATCTATGTGGAACTATGTAATGGGATCATCTTTCATTGACACTTTGGCTCTATACCTTGTTTTGAATGCCATATATGACCAATATACTACAAGGTAGTCTCTAATCTTTCTTATGAACTCTCTGGATAATCATAGTGCAAAGAGAGGAGGCACGTCCATAATCAATACATCTTTAGATAATTGGACAAGATTTTAGGGTCATATTGAGGTCCTTGATTATGCCCGATGGCTTGGGAGAAGAGCAATTAATTTTCAACACTCATTTGGACTATGGTTCATAATTTAGACCAAGTTGATCAGATATGGACTTTAACATTACCAAGGTATTATCCCCATTGTCCACTAAGCAATTGTGTACTAGAGAGTTTCTAATTATCATTGAAATATAGAAGGGAGGAGGCTTGAATAATCTACCTAATTACCCTTCATTAAGCCCTTTGGCTGCATTGGTGAGAAATTCATTCACCTTGCTTGGTGGCTTGTCTATAATTGTTATAACATAATCTTAGACAAACTATCCTAAATAATGTCCACTTGACCAGGCATGGAGATCATATCCCACATGGGCACACTCACATTATATTTATTCATTTTTTCCATATTGTTGATGGGTAAACCACCAACCTTTCTTTATGCTTTGGGATCCACCACTATTGTTTGTTGAATTTGTGGGATTTGGGGCACTAAAATATTCCATTGATTCTAATTATTTAGAGATACTAGAACCTTTGTAGTGAAAACATGTGAATTTTGCTTTGTTAGTGAAGGAATAATGATAGGAAGCTCTTTGATTACTTATCAGTTACCATCCATGTTACTTATTTTAAATCTTATATTTGATGCCACTGGTATGCAGGCTTGGATAAAACTATCCTACTAGTTGGATGCATAACACTCTTCCTGCTTATAATTTACCATGGTGGAATCTAGTTCGTTTGGTCCTTGATTAGACCCTTGATCTTGTGGAGGATTTTTTGGCTTGGTCATCATGGGTACCTCTGCATTTTGGACCATGAGAGCTTGGTTATACCCAAAATTAGTAGTATGCTTCCATAGATCATTAAAGGCTTGGTTGAGGTCAATATTTGGGATAATATGTTGACCAATAGACTATTTCCAAGGCATGATACCTACTACTTATTGATTTTAATTATTTTGGCTTGGTACCAAGGTGTTGGAAGTGATAGTAACATTAGGATTATAGTTGTTTTTCCTATTATATCCATGCTTTATTTATCCATAGTTTTGACCTTGGACCTGGCCTTGGTAGTTCCCTTTGTACGGTGGAATATTTTACTAAAAATCCTACTGTTAAATTTTATATGAACCTTGATAATGCCTATTGAATCCTACTACCTCTTGACATTTAATATCTCATTTCCCAAAGATTGAAACATGATCTTGAGTTCCTGGAAGTTATTTTGATTTAGTGAATCACTAGATCCACTAGAAGAATATTTCTCTTATTTTTGTGTAGGTATTTCATCAATTTTTGGTGTAGGAGGAATGACATCTAGTGGAGGGATAAAAATAAGAGGTGGTCTAATTTTAGGAAATAAGGGCATTGGTGGTCTGGGTGTAAGATTTATATCTTGAACCAAATAATTTTATGCTTTGATCGCCACCTCGTATGCATTTGGAAGTATATTTCCCCCCATATATTAGATCATCACTACTATATCACTATTTAAAGCTTTCAAATAATATAGGAAGGAAAAGTTAGGGGTTAACCTAACTAAGATCAAGATTCTATCCCAAGATTTTTGGAACCTTGTGTTGAAGTCTTGCATAACTTCATGAGGAATTATCTTAATGGTATTTAGTTGCTCTTCAAGTGACAAATGGTCACTTTTTTCCTCAAATAATTTGTGCAAGGCTTCCCCTAATTGGTCCCATGTTTGAATGTAAGGCCTATATACCAATCTATGGCCTTTCCTTTAAAATAAGTAGCTAATAACTTAACAACTATATTTTCTTTAGTGACATTATGAATATTGCAAAAATTAGCTATGTCCATGAGGTGCTTAGAAGGTGTTGTAACTTGGTCACCAACATAATAAGGGAAACTTTTAAGGGCTGAAATTAGGATAGGATCATATTGGGAAAGGTCCAAAAGACTTTGGACATTAAAATACATAAAATCTCTAGGGGTTGGCATGGCTATGAAAGGGTTTAATAAAGGTCTTCTTGTAGGGGTAGGCCTTGAAAATGCCTTGGCAGAAAAAGTTCCCTGATACGGATGTGTATTGTAAAACCTTAATCTTTTTGCCAGATTTAAAGTTAGTTAAAAAAAATTCAAAGGGAATACCTCTTGAAGTTGAACTTGTTGTCACATTTGGCATGAGAGATAGCTACTACTCTACACTAGAGTGTTTATTATTCATTTTGGAGTTTTTAGATGTTGTTTTTTGGGAGCTTAACTACTGTAGATTGATCAAACTAGCATCAACTTTGATCAATTTTCCTTTTGGAGTGTGTCCCACTAGGTATGCCAAAAACTATTATTATCTAACTTTTCACCCTCAGAGAGAGTTCTTTAGGCTCCCTCAAATTGAGCTACACAATGGGAAAAATATTAGGCTATGTGTCTCCTATGGTGGGGTTAGACCTCTAGAGAAGGTTGGCTTCCTCTTGATTCTCACCTAAAATAATGTTAAACTAATGCTTCATAGGGAAAATGGTTATAAAGAGGGTTAAGGGATCCTAATAAAGTTAAAATGGTGATGCACCAAAGTTAAATGAACACTCATATAGCTTGAACATGCACTAGATCAAAAAAAGACAACTATGGCTTACTCAATTGTCACTAGTTACATAAATGTTTCATAGAAGAGGTTACAAGTAGAACACTAATCTAGACCTACAAGTTAGCTTGAAAATGCCTTTAAATAGGTAAGTAAAAGGAAGGTAAACTAAGAATAATATCATTCACAAATTTACCATACACAAGCATATTAAGCATTGATTAAAGACAAGAGATAGGAAAAGAGTTAATCCTATTAATTTAAAAGGCAATTATTAAAATATTTTGATAGGGTTTAATCATATCAAATGAGAAATTTTTTGCAAGATTCTCAATGAGTATCCTTGTCCCTAAAAATAATGATAAATTCTAAGAGATAAAAACCCCTTCAATGGGAATGAAGCCAAGATATATATGAGAAGGGAGAGAGTGAGAGAAAGAATGTGAGAGCAAGCCATTAGAGAAGGAACACACCATCTTGGGTCATTAATTGAAACTGAGCTACCACCTTTTGCTCCTTACCCAATGAAAGCCTCGCCACCTTTTTTGATTAATTAGGACACTTCTCATGGATTATTGATTGAAAAACTCCCCAAAGGTTCAGAAAATGCATTGAATTCCCCTAACTATTGTTCCTAATACTAGACCTTTTCTTTGATCCTTCATACCATCTCTCACTTGAAGATAAAACTTCATGCTCATGGATCTGATAGAATCATGGATTTGTGAATTTTAGGTGGTTTATTGTCAAAAATATGGCCATGTTGAAGGATGAGGACCCTTTGCATTAATCACATATTTTCTTTAATCTCTATGTTATATCATAGGTCCATTCTATAGATGAAAAACAATATAAGATTATTGGTTTTCCTATAGTTTCCATATTAATACAGACCCATAGACTACATAGCTACTTTAAAAATCTAAATAGGTCCAAAAAGACCCAATATATCTTTACACGAACCAAGATTTCACCATATACATAGATCCTTCTTAAAAAGGCAAACATAGTTGCAGAAATAACCCTGCCCAATACAACTTTATGACCCAGAGGTCCATATTTAGATCCAATGGGGGTCCCTTTAATGTTCCTTATGTCCTGCATCATTATGTCCATTTAATGGCATTGGATTGAGATTTAATGATGATCAAACAATCTTGAAATACCTATTTTCCTTGGTCAAAAATGGTTTCTCAACTTCTATCAAAAGTCTTAGGCTCACCTTTGTCCTAATTGGTTGTTGATATCTGACTCAGCTTATTGACATATTGAATCATATCACTCTATTGATTTTGATCTATATGATTGAGTGAGGACCATCAATCTTTCCTTTGAATTTTCAACTTTGTCTAAGTTGGTACCACTTAGTAATCCTACATTTGTACTCAAGATCCTATTATCAGTCTATTGCTTTATGCACTTGTGCCACATTTCAACCTCTTGAGCTCCTTGACCTTTTGACTCTTCTCACTTTATAGATCTTCCTTATTATGAATTAAATTCAATCATTAGATCTACTTTTGTTTAAAAACAAATGTCTCTTTATCAAGTCTTAAATTTGACATCTACATGACCATCATTTGATGTTTGCACCTTCATACTTGGCATCCCACATACTATCAAATTTAAGCTCTAATGGATTTTTGTAGTGGCTTAAATTCAATGTTTGCATGAATGTATCCCATTATTTGACCAACCTTGAAGGTTCATATCTTGAAGTGTAAAAATCATGGAGGGACCAAATTTGCTGGAGATGTTCCTAAGACCAAAAACATTATGTCCACTTGATCCACTAGCTCTGGGAGTTTTCTAAGTGTTTTTATAAAATGTTCAATTAAGATACCCTATGTGATTTCACTGATGTCTTCATACCTATCATGGTAAAAAATGGATAAGTATGGAAACTTAATAAATTTTATTTGAGGAGCCAAATTTAAACATGCATAAATTTTATCACACTTAGATGCATGGTCTAAAACTTAGTGTATAACAACTAAGCACTACATTGAAAAAACACATATGATCATTATCTCCTAATACTACCACACAAGTGAGATAATATTCCATTAATATGCTCACTTAAATTTATTTGAGTTCTTTTGTAAATTGGCTAAGTATGGAAACTTAACTAAATTTCCTAGAAGGCCAACTTTGAATCCTCATATCTTCTTTTGCACTTCATTGCATGACCTAAAACATAGCACATATGTCATTGGGACTAATGTGATCAAACGCATGTGACCAATTCTCCATGATTCATCCATATGTTATAATGATAATGTTAGTAAACTACCTACTCAAAATTTCTACCACTAGACCTATTGACCAAATTTGACCTTGCAAGTCAAATTGGGACCCCTATAGGAAAAAACTTGAGTTTTAGGTGTTTTTAAGGGTTTAATATTTTGTCATAAGGTGTATTATATGTTTTATGATGTCATTTCATGTCATTTTAGCCTTAGTATTATTATAACTAGTCAATATATCATTTTGAGTCATTTTAAGGGTCATTAATAGAGCATTAAATGAGTTGTATGGCCTCCTTGAGAAATGTGAAGGTTCAAAAAGGTGATGTCACTTGTACAACCCAAAATAGAGCCTGATATATGGGATAAGGTTAGGGAATGTCTCTTAAACTTCCTTAATCTCAATTCTATATTTTAATTGCTTTGGAAGTGCCAATTTTGAGATAAAACTATTATGTTCCTTATTCACCCTTATAGACACATAAAACCAGTCTTCAAGTTTGTACTTGGTATGGCCAATAGGAGAGGTTTAAAATAGATTTATCTTGGGAGTGTATTATACACTAATTTATATTTCATTTTGTGTTTGGTTTTAGAGGAATGGTAACCTGTGCTTTATGAACCATTCCTAAGAAGTTGACCTATCTAATTTACTTGCTAATCTATGCACCCTATAGGTTTTTATCTTGTTTGGATGACTTAGTATAATTAAAATGTTGGGATTAATTAAAGATTATATTTAATCCATCCTTTAATACTATTCATGTTTGTTTTATAATTTTAAAGTGTTTTGATGGACCTAGTATCTTAGGTTACAAAAGAATGTACCATTCTGTGTTGTAGGCAGTTTCCACTATCTACAAAACCCTCATGCTTTTATGGTGACTTTAGGGGGTTATGTTAGGTTGATTTACATGTTTTAAATTATTTCTTGATTCCATTTACCTTTTAACTTTATTTTTCAAAGCAATTTACATGTGTTTGTGGTCATATGCAACATACATAGTCTTTCACCATTAATGAACATGTACAAGAATCTCATGAAGACCAATCACATGAAAAGGAATGTATAAACTAAATAATGTTATATATAATCAAATGAGTCTATTTTTGATCTTTGAGGAATCTCAAAACTTATTTGAATCTCATAAACCATGCATCTTATTCATAAAATCATCCACTATTTACCTATACATCAAAATGACCATCTATAGGTGGTGTTAATAAGAGGGTAATAATACCAAAATGGATTTTTGGAACCTTGTTCAGGTCTTTCATGATGGAGTTGTGTTTTGAGTGTTTCCAAGGTATAAGAACCCATTTAAGGTAAAAAATAATACAATTACCCACACTTGTTTATACTGCTTGTATAGTGAAATAACCACCTATAGGTGGCTTAACAAGGAGCTGAGGAGTCCTTTTAGGTGATAAATCACATGGAAGAATTAATCCATGTGGTATTACTATGTTTTGGATCATGAAATACCTATTTTATAATATATATTAATAAATGTAGGTTAGAAAACATGTTTTAAGGTCAAATGACTGATTTCGGGACCAAATTCCCAAAAGAGCAAAAAAGAGTACCTAGTTATTTTTTAGATATCTCATAATAAGGTTTCAAAAGGATTTGATGTATCTTGGTGATCAAACATTATAGTCTCCACATGGGGGAAAGACTATGAAAATTTTGGGAGGTAGATGACAAATTGAGGGTGGTCATTAGAAAGCCTAAATTTACATATTTATGCACTAATGTTAGTCAGTATCATCTATAGGTCTAAGCTATAAGAGACCCATTCAACCAATGTTACAATAACAACATATAATACCATGTTTTTATGGCCTTATTAATTGAATGGGGCATTGATGAACATGAATATCATCTAGATGATGTCAATATATAGTGTTTTAAGTCTTGCTTACACATACATGTGTCCTTTCACATGAGAAGACCACCTACAACTGGTTGTAAAGTCTCACAGATAGTGTGATCTTAATTATAGAGACATATAAACATATAGAAATTTTTTAGATCACATTTATTCCTAAGAATTTATATGGTTTTTATAGACTACTTGACACAAGTTTCAAGGATTAAAGCCACCTATAGGGCCCCACATAGTCAACTATAGTTGAGTGTGAGGGGCAAAGAGAAAAAGAGTTGAGTTTCTTGAGGTGGATATAACATAAATATGATTCAAAATGGGTATAAAAAACATAAATTATCCTATATGACTCTAGGATGGTTTTTAGTAACTATATCTAAATCCCAAATAATGATGACCACCTAAATGATTCATTGTTGAGGAAGAGATACAGGAAACATAGTCAACACCTTAAGTAATCAGCTCAAAAATATGACTTGAAAGGTTTTAAAAAGGGTTGGTAGTTATAATACACACTTGGATAATGAAAATTTACATCCTATGGTTCATTAATAGCATGTGAACAAGGGAGGTGAAAGGCTCAAGACAATATCATATAGTCCATTCCTTAAACCATATACATAGTTTGTCTCAATAGGGGTCTATGTTAGGTATTTAAGGAATTGAAGGGAAAAATTATTTTATCAAGGACTTAAATATTGTATAGAACATTTTTAATACTTGGATAAACTCCTCAAATAATCACCATTATCTAATGAAATAGGGGAGTGCCCTCTGTTTTGACTTAGATAGAGGGCACTCCCTTTATGCATGAGACTTGTAGTCTTGGGAAATGAGGACAAAAGAATAAAACAAGAGATGTTTGGACCATGAAACGAGGATTTTAAATTTAAAACACATCTATATAAATATGAGAAACACCTCACAAAAGGAGGGAACCTAACAGGATGGTCTAGGTTGCTAGGTTTGTAAGCAGGCCTAGTAAGCAAGGTTTAGGCCTAGATTATAAATGATAGGTAAATTTCATTTATAACCTTAGGAAATATTTATAGTGGATTGAATAATTATTATAGGGTCATAATAGACATTTATTATCTTTTAGAATGTATAGAAACCTAATGAAAAGGTCACTTTTGGCTCAGAGACAATTTAAGCATGTAGGAAATGAGAAAGCAAGCTCGATATGAGAGGTTTGATTGGTCATATATCCCTTGAAACTTAGTATGGAGGTTATGGAAGTTTATAAAAAATAACATGGGTCCTTATAATCACTCTAGTGGAATTTTTTTTCAACTCCAACGTCATAGCTTTATGAATAAAGCTAAAGGGCAAAAATGGTCTAAAACCCTTACAAACCTTGAATAAGAACCTGATTAAGGAAATGAGGATGATGAGCTATCCAAATGGAATATTTTAATTAGAATTATAATTGGAGGTTATATAATAATAAGTTAGGATACCTACCATTAGGACTAGCTATACAGAATTGTATGAATGGAATACAAAATAGGGTTTTCTTGACCTTTTATGTTTTTTTTAGGTTCTAGAAGTAGTTTGAAGATGCCAATCACATGAAGGGGAACCTGAAAATTAAGATAACTCCACATGTCATTCAATGTCTTTAGAAAAAATCCTAGGTGCCTCAATAATAGCTCTTATCTCAACTAGTCAAAATTGGCATAGTGAACATGATAGTGAGAAGAGTGAAAACTTCAAGTTGGAGTCTTTTTAAGGTGTGCCTAATTCATATAAGGCCATCAAGGGTATTAAAAAGTGTCATCCAATAATTTTTTATAATTTACATGGAAAATTGATGCCTTTTTGGAGGCTAAGTGTGCACGGTGCATGAAAGAAGAGTTATTTTGACTGTAGATGGTGATAGCTCATTTTGGGAAGATTATAGATGATGAGGACTACAACCAATGTATGTAGAGGTATGTATGAAATAAATCCCTCTAATTACAATAATTATACTTATCCCTAGTCAGTTTTGAGACATTTAAATAGGGATAAATCATGAAGTCAATTGTTTTAGCCAGAATGAAAATTCTTATGCTATGTTTTAAGAGTTTCATGACTCAGGGTGACACTTGTGCTTCCTAAATTTTTATGATCAGTTTCACACTCTCTTACCATGAAAAAGTAACTGATTTTATCATCTTGACAAGTGTCCTTATAACCTTTGGACTTCTCTCTTCTCCTCTCTCTCTCTCTCAAGTTCTATAAGAACTAGCCATTTTGGCCTTTGTAAATTATGCTCCACCTGAGTATGGCAAAGCCTTGCTCATTTGCATAACATGGATAAATAAATACTATTGATTTTTAACTATTTCATGACTATTTATAGTGTGTTTTACTTCAATTATTGATCTTTATTAGTGATGAATCTCATTTCCTTTACATGTTGTCTCATTCTCTCACCTATTTTTAGTTAAAAAACATTTTCTTGTAGGTCATGTGATGTGTTCTAATAAGTTTCAAGGTTGAGTGAGTTAGCCTAAGTATAGTGTCATTATAGACCTCTTGTGTATTCCTCCTAGCCTAAACGTTCACCATAACCTCATAATGAAACATTGATGTGAGAAGATGCATATTGGAGCAATGTATGTTTAGTTTGTCCCTTGTTCTCATGTGTAATATGTAGTTGGTTAGCAGTCATCAACTAATTTGGTGTATCACCTTCTTTAGGATATTTTGATTTCAGTTTTGTCTCTCCCTTTTCCATCACAAGCATAGGTATAGTAGTGGTCTATAAGTGGTACATCAAGGGAGCTAGCCCTATCTAGAGATTCACCTCATTCTTAGGCTCACCTATAGCCTAGAGGTGTTTCAATTGTGACAATTAGATGAGAAGAGATGAGACATCTCTTAAAAGGGTGAAAATCTAAGTGCCAACAAGACTTAAAATGTCTAAATGAACATAATGAAGAACCAAATGAATGCTATCCACTTTCACATTCATTCCAATCACTCTTGACATCCCATAGGGTCTCTTCAACTCTTTAGACCTATCCTTTAGAAACTAGAAAATTACACTTTAAGTGAACTTAAAGTGTTTAAAAATCTTTGTGGTTAAAATGAGATCCTTGGATCACTCATTCCATCTATAAATTTTATCCATCTACTCATCCATTAGCAACCTAATCCATCTCAACACAAGCTTGGTATGTGGGCAAAAAAATGGCTAACAAGACCCTTTGAGGTATTAAAAGTGGTCAATCCTTTAACATATAAGCTTGAATTTCTACCATCCCTAAGTTTATTACATAATGTCTTCCATTATTCTTATCTTAAGAGGTATATAGCTTATCTTACGCATGTGTTAGATTAGAATTATTTGAAAGTTCTAGATCTTGGGGTGGTCATGGTAGAACCAATTAGGGTAATTTCCACTCACAAACTTCATTTGCATAACAGAGATATGTCACAGTGCAAGGTCCAATGGGACCAATACTCTAAGGATAGTTCTACTTGGGAGGACTATGATGAGTTATACAAGATATTTCCACATTTATTTGCTTGATTATATACTATTATAGTATGTTATTTTTAGTTGAACAATATTTTAATTTTAAACTTATGTTTGAATAAGATTCATTTGAGATGATGACTAGATTTAGGGGGGAAGGATGTTATATACTGATTCCTTGCAAAGAAAACTATTTGATTATCCATGGATATTTATAGTTGAGACATTTAATTTGGTTAGTTTTGACTAAGAATTGAGATATATGTTGTTATGGGGTAGTAGGATATTACTTAGGTTACATATTTCTATTATTGTGAGTTAGTTGTAGTGTATGTGTTTACATTACAAACATGTTGATGTGTTATTTCAGTTATATTTTATGATGTATGTATATTATGTTAATATGGTCTAACTACCTATTTGTTGTGAGGTTGATGTAGAATAACTCACATCGAAGAGGGTGACGTAGATGAAGATGTTGGAGGATAATAGAGAGATTGGCTAGAACCCTGCACACATCATAGTAGTTAGCACATATTAGAATACATAATGAAATTGGTAACATAGTGTGTTTATTAATACTTGCATTAGATAGTTGTTGTTCATAAATTGTTGTAATAGTTTAAATGGTTTATGAAACTTGTTAATATGTGTGATCATTATACTCTAAGTAGAAATGTGATTTACTTGGTTAAATTAAGTATAGATTAGTAATTTATTAAATTATCATTATTTTATGACAATAAAGGATGCTAATTAAATAAATAAAATTATGGATTTTTATAACTAATAAATAAAAATTGGAAATTTATAGTTGAGAGGAAAAAATGGAAAAGATGAAGGAAATAAAAATAATAATAAATAAATAAATTAGTCAAAAAATAATAAAAACTAAAAGGAAGAAAATACACTAAATAATGAGAATAAGGAAAGAATAACAAAAATTAGAAACAAAAGAAAAATTTCTTAAAAAGGACTACGCCCTTCTTATTTTATCATGAAATATGAAAAGTGGAGGAGGGAGAATAATTAAGAAAGGGGGGAAATGGCATAGCATAAGAATAAAAAATATAGAGAAGTGGCATTTAGAAGGGATTGGAAGGAAGCTAGAATAGATACAGAAAGAAAGAATTCTAGGTAGGCAATGTTTTAGATGTCGTATAATTATCTAAATTATATATAGAGGTGCCTATCCAAATTTGTAATTGATTATAGGCTAGATATGTATATACATTGATTTAGGAATTATATAATAATTATGCAAGTACTAATATATGTATGAATACAAATTTATAATCAAACTAGTAATAGTTTCTTTATATAGTAGAGACTGTGGTGACTTGCATAATTATACAATAGAAATTTTCATGCAGTAGTTCTATACAAGAATGAATCCAACAAACCAAGGGAAGGCATAGGAAAACAAACTAGCCATAATAGTCTTGATAATTAAAGAAGGTGATTTATATGATAGTTTAAACATTATTCTATACTTTGTAGAGCCTAGGTATCCCATATAAAATCTCATAATATGTAAATTAGGTGACCTCCTCTAGTTATACATTTTTTGAGACATTGATCTGAAATAACATAATCATTTATGAATACTAAATTTTCTTTCAATGATGAAATAATTTGTATTAAGGAGTAGACCTTATTTATATGAGTTAGATTTAACATCCTTAACTCTATATAGAGTTGTATGGAGGAAAAATAATGACTTACTTGTAAAAATCATCCAACTAGAAGACAATGACTTGAATAATAGCTAAGATATTATTTGATAAATATATATACAAACCTGATATGGCTATGTATGAGAATCCTTTCAGCTGTATATATATGAATATGCTTATATTTGGATTGATGAATTTATAATTATGAATTTTTGTGTATTTATATGTGTTTTACTTAGAATTTGGTTTGAACTAAATGTCTTATTATCATATCCATATCTAGTAGTTTGGTGATTTGGGTATCCAGCGATCCAATGTGTCCTACAGTGTATTAAACTATTAAAACTAATGACTTATGTGAATGTTTTAACTAGGTAATTAGGTGTTAAAAGTAGTATAATAAAATATTAAATAAATAATATGGTGGGGTTTGTTTTCCATTTGTTAAAAAGATAGTGAATAATATGTAACTTTTTATATTCTAGGAAATATATTCACTCATAAATTTAATAGATAAAATTAGTCGATGCCCTAATATTTTGGGAGACTGCATTGAATAAGTAATGAACCATTGACATCTTTTCATGATTGGTAGGTTTAATAAGTCTTGGATAGGGCTATGACCAGTAATTAATACCAAGAACTCTTGATAAATAAGTTTTGGTTTGGACATTTTTTTATCAAGATTAATTTGGTTATTGAATAGTTTATTCATGCAAACTTTATAATGGGTTTTGTTTTCTAATGTTGTGTCATTTAGGTAGTAAATAATAATAATAATAATAATAATAATAATAATAATAATAATAATAGGTGTTCATCTGATTATAATATGCTTGTTAGTGTTTCTAGTTAAAATGAGACTAAGATTTATAGATCGCTCTAAATAGGTAATGAGTTTGTATCTAGTGACAAATTAGTTGGTGGAGTAGTAATATAAGATCACTTAATGTCTTAGGTGTTATCTATAACTAACTATAATAGTTATATTCTTTATTATATTAGCATGTATGTAGCCATAAACTTTTTGATATCATATAGGTAAATGTAGTCATTTAGTATCATGTGATAAGCCTTTTGGTGTGCTTGAGATCACTTGTTATAGGTAACTTGTGGTACAAAACCCATTGTATGGATATAAAATTATAATAAGCTACCTATATATGAACTATTAATTTTATGCTTAAAAATGTAAGTATACTTATGCCTATTAGATTATACTTGAATGTGGGGGTGTATTCCTCTAACTATAGTTTTATGGGTGGTTATAACCTATATTATATAATTACATTTAATAAAACCTTGAGTATTCATGTATACAACCCTTGAGAGTATAACAATGCTAAAATGGAGCATTATATGTTTTTTGTGAATTGAGAATTGCTTGTTATATCATGTTGTTCAAATAAAAGCTTAGGTTTCCATGTATTTATGACTACTTTATTTAACTAGTTATGATACTTAGTAGTTATGCTTAAAAACACTAGACTATGCTAATATGGGTTATAATAGGGTGTAGTATGTTTGGAAATGAATTATGGTAGTTAAAATATATAGTTAATTGTGTATTTTACCCAAGAGGTATAAACTGTAGTCATGATTTCAAGTATGGGATAGATAATAATGTGAGATGCATTCATATGTTTGATGTAATAAATGTATGCTTTTTTATTACTCCTATGTCTATCATGTTATGTGATATTATTAATATTAGTATGTGAATTGAATGAAAATTTTGAATAAATTATGTTAACTAATCTTGCATTATTGATACTGAGTAAGGAGTGAGATGAACTTTACTAAATTACTAGCATCACAATGCGAGATGAAGGTAATTTGATCAAGTGGTGAGTATGAATTTTGATTGATCTATAGATCACTATTATTTATTATTATTGAAAAATTTGGCCAAAGTATGTTTAGTGAGACATTATCATTTCATGAGTTTGATTTGCATGTTTGTGTGATATCTTGTAATAGAATGATTTTTCTATGATACACTACATGTTTAGTTTTATAAATCATATAACACATGGGTACTTACTTGTCTCTCTAGATTCTCCTACTATCACTATCTACTCATCCATGAAGGGAGGTCCATTCCATAATGGTATTAGTACAAGGGACCATTTTTCCATGGTTGGTGTGCAAAAGTGCTCAGATGATGATCTCCTTCCCCATAGTAGTACTTACTTGGAGAGGACACTTAAGATTGACATATATACTAAAGTTTGGGAATTATACTCTAGGGAGCCAAGTATTTTATATGTATATTGTATTGTATTGTACTTATTATTAAAATATTATCATGAATAGTTATAATTACTTATTTATTATATATTGACAATAGTGTTTGTATATTTTTATCATTCATGGCTGAGTTAATGCTATTACTTTATATATTCATATTATGATGTATTCTCATGATATTAGAGATCAGTGATATATGAATTAATATGCTTTATTTACTATTATAATTCTTAGAGTATTTCATATTATCTATAATTATATTCCCATGGTATAATCTATTTATGATATATGTGTTTGTTTTAAAAACAATTCATGTATTTCTAGGTAGATCCCAGTCAGGATGTTATAAAGAAGATTATGTAGGAAGGCTTTAAATGGACTATTATAATTATAGAAAGATGCATAAGTATTAATTTTTTTAAATATAATCAATTATAAATTTATCACTATGATTATTCTTCTAATAAATAAATAATATAATAAACAATCAATAAGATTTCATTCTTACTTGTCTTTCACGAAATTGCTCTCAATATTACTATGTTATATGAATCCATCAATAAGCTACTGATAAGAATACATTATATGAAGATTATGAATCCATAAATAAGATACTAATAAGAAAATATTATATGTATATTATCTATCATATAATATTTATCACATGTTATGAATCACATATATAATACTTCAAAGCATTGTTCTATCTTGATCTCAATACATCCAAAATATTCATGTGTAGAATTTCAAAAGAGAGGCAAAGTTTCTTTACATTTGATCTTTCTTGGTCTTTCTTTCAATCTAACCCCTATTACCTCAAAACTCTTATTCTCTCATAATTCCTACTACTCAATCTCATAACTCCATTCTATTCTTGAAAATGTATTGCAACTTTTATATCCACCAACCATACAATAAACTCATTTCATGTTATTTCCAAGAAAAGTCAATTACAACGTCTCTTATATTTGTTTTACATTCTTCATGAATTTTTTTTGAACATGAAAATACATAATACACCTACCTAGTACCTTATAAAACCTTAAATAATCATTTGACAACATTTACATCCACAAGATGCAAATATCACTCTAGGCCTTATCAAAACATTCAAATTTTTAAATAGAGATTTTTGGAAGGAAAACTAAAAGAGTCTAATATCTCCCATAATAAATGAAATATATTCAAACCAAAACTTAATATTTAATATTAAAATACCCCTCAAGCCTTTCATGATTTAATTTACACCAAATTTTCTCACTAACACTACAGTCATACTTATCATGGTTGTTTCTCTTGCATCAAGAGGACTCGAGCCAATTGATACAATAGAAATGTTGGTATTAACATTGTTGACAACCATAATCATAATTAACATGTTGGAAATAATTTTAATGATGAACAAGTCATCAAAATTTTTGAGGGTAACAATAATCCTAATGGTAATGACAATAATGCCTCTATTGGGCATAATGTTGTTTAAAATGACATTTTGGGTATGTTTCTTAACATTCAAATTCAGATGGGAGCATACAATCAAAGGTTTCCTAATCTAGATACTATGTAATAAGGTGAGTAAGATTAACTATAAATGGATGAAACCAAGGATGAAAATCCAAGGCAATAAAATGTTGTGGATCCCATCATCAAAGAGCTTAAGAAGCTTCCACATCCTAGTTTTTTTGGTGAATAATTTATGATGTTGTTGAAGCATGGTTAATTAAAAGTTGTAAATACTTCACTTTACATAATATGGGATAAAATATCAAATATTTTATAGGATTATAATAGTTGGTTGATGATAACTCCTTGTGGTGGAACCATTTATGTGCTCTCAAAGGTTATGGCTTAATGAATATTTCGTGGGAGATATTTGAGAGGTAGTTCAGGAAAAGGTACTTGAATAATACCTTTATATAATAAAAGAGTATAGAATTATAGCTATTGAAGTAGGGGAATATGACCATTTTGGAGTATAATAACAAGTTTCTCAACATCTTATGTTATGTAAACTACATTTATGATGAATAAACTAAAGCTAATAAGTTAAATCTAGGCTTTCAAGGGGTACTTATGCATGATGTGAACATGAAAAACCCGTGCACCCTAGATTCTACCATAGAATATTCACATCATTCAGAATAAAAACAAAAGTCTAAACAAAAGGAAAGATAAGAATACCAAAATAATAGGCTATAGTTTAAGCCTAGAGTATTTTAATTCCTTCAGTGAGCAAAAATTTCAAGAAAATTTATCAAAAAAAGTGTTTTGTGAAAAATAACAATTTTGCAAAGTTTTAGAACTTAAGTAGAGGTTCCAAACATTAATATTTTGTAAAATATAATAATAAGAACTGTAACCAGTAGAAATATAAATTTTATGACCCAAACATAGGAGTGAATATTATGCCTTTACCTCGATAAATTATTTTAGTATATTTGGAGTAAAATTATAACCATTACCATAAGGATTGCCCCTGACTGTGAGGTAGCCAACTAGCTAATCACAAGGTGTATGTTGTTTTAAATAACATAGATTTATACTTGTAATATAATATAATCAAAATTATAGTTATAATTTCTATTTTTCCCTTTACTATTTTGGTAGGTTCTAATACAACTAATAGTTTCATTTTTCCTATAGTTGCTTTTAAATACAAAACTAAACTCTCTAGATTAAGAGAAGTATGTGAGTTACTTTTTTGCATAGGGAAAATAATATCTATTTTGGAATGTTTTAAAAAAACTAATATTGATCTTGGGGTATTAAAGACTTAATTAAACCTATATTTTGTACCCTTTAGGGAATATGATCTGATTTTAGGCATGGATTCACTGAAACAACACCAAGATAATATTGATTACTTAAAAAAAAGAATAAAATGCCTTGACAATCATGGAAAACCCATGAAAAACCAAAGTGTCATAAATAATTCATCCAATAATAATCTTTTATCCTTGCAACTAAAAAGAGCAATAAGAAAGGGATGTAAACTTTATTTCATTTAGTTGAATGGAATTTCTAAAGAAAAAGAAATTTCTTTACAAGACTACCCTATCCTAAGATAATTTGAGGATGTGTTTCTTAGAGAACTACCTAGTTTACCTCCTAAGAGGGAGTTTTAAATTTCCATAGACATTATATGTGGAAGGATATCCAAATCCCCTTATAAGATGAATGTGGTAGATCTAAGAGAACTCAAAGTTAAACTACAAGAGTTGATGGAAAAAGGGATAATTATGACAAGTGTATTACCTTGGGGTTCCCGTATTGTATTTATTAATGATAAATATGTTAACTTGAGACATTTCATGATTACCACATGTTGAATAAAGTCACCATTAAAAAAAACAATTCCTAGGATTGATGACCTATTTAATTAGATGAAGGGAGAAACTGTATTTTCTAAGATAGATCTTAGATCAGGGTATCATAAACTTTGTATTAAATATTAATGTGTATAAAACTACCATTAGGATAATGTATGGGAATTGTGAGTTCATATCTATTGATTTTATATAACAAACACACCTATTACTTTCATGAATCTTATGAATAATGTAGTTTGGATTTTTTTAGATTAGTTTGTGCTAATCTTTATTAATGATATTCTAATTTATTCTAATAATGAGAATGAACATGAAAAACACATATGTATACTAAGTAAACACAAATGCAAAATACTCTTTCTACCAAAGTAAAATTCATTATTTAGGGCATGGTATTTCTATAGAGGTATTTCATTGGATCTTGCAAATATTTTAGCTATTGACGATTGGCATACTCCTAAAAATGTGCATGAAGTATGTAGTTTTATGTGGCTTGATATTTACTATAAAAAATTTATTGAAGAATTCTCAAGGGTTTCTTGCCCTATTACTTCTTTGTAGAATAAGGGGGGAAAATGAATGGACACCACAATGTGAAATAGCCTTCTAAAAGATAAAATATTTGTTAACTTTAGCACACATCCTTTACATTCCATATCCAAATGGAAAATTTTAAAATTAGGTTGCTTCTTATAAGGTGTGCATTAATATTTTTTCAACTCAAGATGTCAAAGTGGTTTCTTATGAGTCCCAAAAGCTCAAATCACATGAACAAAATTACCCAACCAATGATCTTGAACTAATAACTATGGTTCATGTACTCAAATAATGGAAATACTTTTGACTTGGGAAACACTTAAAAATAATTTTTAATTTCCATATTTTAGTGCATTTATTAACTCAAAATGAGTTAAATGTAAGATAAAGGAGAGGGTTAGAATATGTTAGCAACTTTTATATCAATATTTCATATGTAATGTAAAAAAATGGAATAACTAATGCTCTTAGTAGGACTTATATTTTTATAATTTTTGTTTTGAGCTCATATTTTTGAAATTATATTTTAAATAAAAAACTACAGGACCCTAAATGTAGAAAAATATGTGTTGATCTATCAAATGTAATAACAAAAGCATATATTGTTGATTTCTTTTTGCACTCAAATTGGATTCTAAGGTACCAAAGCATAATATGTTTTATTGATTCTCAGAATCTAATGGAACAAGTGCTAGAAGAAGAACATACTAAACCTCATTTCACTCATCTAGGTGTAAAAAAGATGACACATGAAATAAAAAAGCTTTATTTATATCTTGGGTTAAAAAAGGATGTGTCTACATTCATATATAAATGTTTAGAATGTCATCATGTTAAGGCTAAACATTTATATATAGGTACTTTCTCATACCCACATGTTATTCCCTAAATAAAATTGGTAGTGATTTAAATGGATTTCATCTCAAGGCTACCTAAGTCCTGAGGTAAGAATGATATAATTATGGTTTTAATTGATAAACTAAGGTTTCTTATTTTATTTTAGGAAATCTTATTGATGATGCATCCACCGTTGTTTTAAAAAAATGTAGAAAATTTTATTCCATCAGAGTGTTCTAGAATTGATTATCTATGATAAAGATAAGTTGTTCATTTCCTAATTTTGGTAGACTTTGATGGTTATATTTAGAACATAATTAAATTTTAGTTCGTCTTTTCATCTAAAAATGGATGGTCAAACTGAATGGCTAAACCATATATTCAAATATATGTTAATAATGTATGTGGTGGACCAATAGCATGAATGGGAGGACTACCTCCACTTCATTGAATTTGTATACAAGAATACTTATCATTTTGTTATTAATATGGAACATTTCAAAGCCTTTTATGGTAAAAAGTGTAGAACTACACTTGGCTAGGATAATGTGAAAAAATGAGTGTTTATAAGTCTAGAGACATTGTATGAATATCATGAATAAATGGTTGTTATTCATCAAATACTAAAAGATGCCTTTGATTAGAAACAAAATTATGCTGACCTAAAAAGGTCACCAAGATAATTTTATTGAGACTTGGACAATAAAAATTATCTATTAAGTTTGGTAAGGTATCCAAACTATCTCCATGCTTTTTTGATCCATTTAACATAGTGTAAAAGATCAATGATGCAGGAGTATCAAGCTAAAACAAACACAAATTTTGAGTTGTCAAAATATGTCAAAATTTTGTCAAATTATGATTTCAATGAGTGTAAAGGACCTTCTCAAGTCCATTTATGTCCTTAGATTCCATTTGGAGTTTAGGGTTGTGTCAAATAGGGAATTTGAAAATTCAAATGTTTGAATGGAGTCTAGGAGGGTTAAATGTATGCAAGGAGTGAAGATATGAGTAAATTAGAATGAATGAGTCTAATGAGGTCATGTAAGGAGTAACTATAAATCATATGTGTTAACACATGATGTGGAAGTCATGTTTTTGTATGGTCACCCTCACCCATATGTTGGGTTGACAAGAAAGGAGGTAGTTTTTGTAAATAATTTGATAACCAACATTGAAGTTAGTGAAAATGAAGAAGTGTACATGAGTTTGAAGAAGATATGAGGATGTGAAAGAGAAGAGAATAGGGGAGAGAGAGATATCCTAGAGAAAAAAGGAGAATCTATAAATGAACGTATGTTTAAACTCCTCATGGAAGGTCATGAGTTCAGATTTTGGATTGCAATGTAAGGTTATTTGTTTCACTAGTAGAATTTGACAAATAAATGACTACGTGATTAATATTTTTAGTCATGACAACTAAAAATGACTAAATTCTACTATTTTTTTGCAACACAACTATAAATGACTGATTTGATCATTGAGTAAAAAACATAACTAAATAATTAGTCACAAAAATAAAAATGACTAAATAATTAGTCACACAGATAAAAATTAGATAATATGATATTAAAGTGGGTAATTAAAAAGGTGTTTATAGATGTAGCTCACGGATGTGAGACCCAATTATTTCTACTGCTAAGACTATATTATACACACAACTAGACTAATTTCATATGCGTACATTAGAAACCCAATTTCATAAATGATACGTTGAGTAATTAATAATCATTATTTATAAATACTTCAATATTATTTACATTATTTTAAAAATATTAATAATAATTACATTACAGTATGAATTTGACTATTAAGGTGTCATTAAGTTAAGTGTGTTAAAATATTTAATTAGTCTTTAATAATTGTTATTTCTAACTAAATAATGATAAGACACCTTATAAAAATTAATGAAGACAGTTAATTATTTTAACTTATAAAAATTTATCCATCTAAATAAAATAAATAATTCCAAATAACTAAATCCAAAAATAACTTTAATCAACTAATTGATAATAATTAATTTCAAATTTAACATAAAAATCAAAATATATTTATCGTTAATAATTAAATATTATTTACCACTAAGAATTAAATAAAGCAATGTTATTTAATTATTAGTGTAGGAGGGTTACCCTGAAACTACATTTCAACTTTTTTTTTGAATACTTAATTATTAACTTTTACAAGTCTACAAGTCTACAGAAAATAATTAATTTATAAAGATAACTTAAAATAATTTATTAATTTCATGTAAGCCACCAAGAATAAATTTGATTAACTTTAAATTTAAATTTTAAAGTCAAAAGTCTTTTTCCTTCCCATTTGTAAGTGGGCCCACTTGCAAATGGAGGAATAAGTGAGAGCCATAGGATTGAACTAATCTAAACCCTAGAATCTAGGTATTTATAGAAAACCTTAAATTTCCTTTTGACACAAATAAAAAATATTTTTTTCAAACCCATTTCTCATTTTTTACTTTGTTTTCTCTCATAATTTTAAAGCTCAAAATAATCAATCCAATATGAAAATCATATTGCTTGCATGTTCAATGTAAATGTATTTTCTCACTTTCTTTAATTTTTTTTTATATTATTACACACACACACAAATCTAAAATAAAAAAAAAACCTAAGTTCATAATAAATTATATATATATATATATATATATATATATATATATATATATATATATATATATATATATATATAACATAATTTTTTATTATTTTTTTTCTATTCTTTTAAACTTATTATTTTATTTTATTTTTATTTAATAAAAAAATGCAAATGAGGATTTTATTTTATTTTATTTTATTTTATTTTCTTTAATAAAAAAATTACAGGGTCCATGGACTAACCTAGGCATAAGTTGGGGGTGGGACGGTCGACTGCTGAGCTCTCCTTCCCTGTCTTATTTTCTTTTTATTATTGTTTTTATTTTATTTTATTTTTATACATTTTTTAAATTAATTTATTATTATTATATGTATTTATATATATATATATATATATATATATGTATGTATGTATGTATTTAAGTTTCAAATGGTAATTTATATTTTTGGGATATATAAATATATATGTATTTATTTATTATTATTTTTTATTAGTCTTAATAATTAATTTATATATATTATTGAAAGTATAAAAATTGTGTGTGTGTGTGTGTGTGTGTGTGTGTGTGTGTGTATTTATTTAGTTTAGAATAAAATTTATTGGTTTCAAATGTTAATATATATTTTTGGGATATATATAAATACATATATTTTGTATAATAATTTTGGTCAAAATATATATAAATAGGGAAATGATTTTTTTTATAGGATGAGTTACTATGGGTTGCAGCATCGTTGCATAGGGCAACTGGTCAGGTATCATACATTAACTACATTTTAACAAACTTTAAGTCATTTGAGGTGGGCATAAACATAAATGACAAAATAATGATTAAAATGATTAAATATACTTCCAATGGATGGAAATCGGTTAATAAAAATGACTAAATATACTACTAATGGATAGAAATCAATGAATAAAAATGATTAAATATACTCTAATTGATGGCAATTAATTATTATAATGACTAAATAAATGACTAGTTAACAACAATCATTGACTAAATTAATGAATAAATATACTACAAAATTTATCAAACAAAACAACCAATAAATGGCAAAATGATTTAGTCATCAATTTGGTCATGTTATAAATGACTGACAATAAACTACTAATGGTCATGTGATCATGTTGGTCATTTATATGCAGTTTTTAGTAGTTTTTTTAATCATATATTGTTTTTTATATACTAATGTTTCAAATAAATAAAAAAACATGTGTTTATTATATTTTCACTCTCCTTGGATGAGTACATGACTATTTTGAATGATAGAATATAACATTGAAACCCTTGAGATAGTGTATAATCTTTTTAAGTTCATTGTTGTAGGCTAACCCAATATATACAGGTGATAAGTGTGAAAAAGTATGGTTTGAAACAACAATATCCTAGGTTTGTATATGGATAATCATTTTGAATGCAATTTGGTGTGGTGTAAAACCTTTAGACTTTGACAAAAGGCCTCTGTAGGATCATGTGTAGAGGTTAAGAACTGTGTTTTAGTCTATATTTATTCCTTGAAATCCCAAGAGGCATATAAAGAGTAAGGTTACTCATTTAAGTGCATAGAGTATTAAGATGAATTAGAGAGTAAGAATACACTGGTGTAAGGTGAAAGGCTTATGTGATTGTAGGTGTATCAGACCCATGATTTAAGTCTATAGGCTATGTGAATGCTTAGTTGACAAGACATAATAAAATAATGAGATAAAAGGTGGAATAATGCCTGGTAATAAGTTTAAGATGGCATGAATATAATATAGAGAGATAAGTTGGAGAAAAATAACCTTAAAACAATGTGTAAAAACCCTCAGGTAAGTGTAAGTGATGAATAACCTTGTATTCTTTTACACAGGTAGGTTGTGATAAATAGGTCTATGGATCTATTCTTGAACATGATTAAGATACTTATAATAATTATGGAATCATGATTTTTTTTTGAAGTTTTTAGATAGATGATACTCTAGCCACATAGAGGAACAAACCTTTGTTTTGAAACCCTAAGGTAACAAGTATCAATCTTTAGGTTTGTACAGGCAGTGTTGTGATATTAAACCTGTCATTTCATATATAAAAATAATTAGGTATTGATAAATGAGATATAAGATTTGGGTAAGGTTAATTAATAATTCATAAACCTAAATTATGCCTTATGTTGTCTTAAAGACCAGTGGAAAACAAATATGTAAGAATTTAGGATTACCTCTATTGTGTATAGTCAATTGTTACTCACAGTTAGTTGAGAGTTTGATGTTTTAAGAATGGAATGGATTAGAGAAGGATTTTATCCTATTATATGAGGTGAATGACACTAAAATATAACTTTTGGTGGAGATTTGGGCATTTGAAATCTTATACAATTCAAGATATGGAATTAAATATGCCCTCAGCCTATACAAGGCTAAAGAAACCCTAAAATTAGGGTTTTCATGTTTTATGGAGTTTTAACCCTATGAAAATCTTTAAAACTTGTTATCCTACCTTATTTAAGGTGATAATAATCAATAATGTGGTTTTTACTCAAAAGGATATCATACAGTATGGTTATTAGAGTTAGAATTTGTATAAGGACTAATTAGGCCTAGTTTGAAGGACTTTAACAAAGGAAATATAGATTAAAGGAAGAATTAGACCATGAGACTTAACACAAACATAAATAAGGATATATGGTACCCATAAATGGAATTATAATCTATTGATACATCATAAATTTTCCATACAAAGCAAAATACAAAAATAGGCTACAAGCCTTGGGAATGCATTGTAAGCTTTGGGTATGAAATTGAAGGGTGAAGTATATTTGGAGACTTGAAATGGGTTTATTCAGGTATGTTAAGATAACTTAAAACCATCCAAGATAAAATATTGACTCTTTGAAACATAGTTCTAGATTTGGTCTTTGAGACCTAAGGACCTTGAAAAGTAACAAACTAGTGCAAGCATATGAAGGAGGTTGTGAATGAGATTAATAGAATGAATTAAAGGGTGATTGGTGAATATATATATAAATTTAAATACCATAAATTAGGTCTTACTAAATGGTATAAAAAATAAGTACTAAAGAAATAATTTTTATGGCCTAAAAGGAAAAGGAAGAGTTAGATTGTGGAAGAAGAATTCAATAAAACAATGGTACATAAAATTGATTAGTTGTATTGAGTACTAGATAATGATGATATTTGAGACTTATCCCCATGCCTCTACATAAATAAACCTTATTTATTATCATCTATTTATTCATCCTTCTATGTCTAGGATTCATGATGTGTTTCATGTAGAACTATTAATAAAATATGTTTTTGATTCTTCTCACATTTTGGATTTGAATAATCTCAACATGGAAAAAGAGGAGATGATTTGGATACACCCTATAAATATTTTATCCCATCACAAAATTAACCTAGGAAATATAGATCTATAAAAAGTGTTGTTCTAATGGGATTATATGATTGAGAAAAGTGCTACATGGAAAGATGAAAACATTTTTTGGTAACACTATCCTCATTTATTCGATTAGTATTTTGGATGGGGCCTCATTTAGTTGGGTTATATAGCATACCATTTTTTGAAATGAATTTATTTACATGTTTTATTATGATTATTTATGATAATTTTTTATTATTAAGACAGATATCAGATCTTATTACTTGTGAGAATTTGTTATGATATTTTATTATTGGTTGTATTTTAATTTTAGTATTTGATTTGGTTTATATTATATTGAATATAGTACTATAATTTGTATGATCTCAACTGATATCCAAGTTAATAATCTAGGTTTAGGCTTGGAACACTTCACTAAATAGTCGTTTCAACTACATATAGGTAAATGAATACTAAGGTAAAATAATGAGATCTATTTGGTTCACCCTTTTTTTATTTTTTTCATCTTGTAGTGTGAAATTCTATTAAATGTGCATGGTATTCTAGTTTATTATTTAAAATCTATCATTTACATATAGACAATTGTGCCTAATATTATTTTTTGTTTTCCTAGATGTGGATGCTTACATTTTTCACTAGATCTAGCTAGATAAATAAATTTATGATGGTATAGTGTTGGGGTAATGTTTATGCTTTACTTATTTAATTTTAAAACCTTAGAAGGGCTAAGGACTTAGTCCATGGTCATGTAAGTCATTTTTAAAATGATTTGGACCATGATTAAGGTTAGCATGGTCATTATGGATATTTGTAAAAAGGTCATTTGAAGACCTTAGGAAAAAAAATATTATGTTTCATTGGCATTCAACTTGGGTTGAATGACCTAATCATTTATTTAGTGTTTTATTAGATGGTTTGAAGAACTCAAAATCCCATAATTTTTTTAGTGGAATAGAGTGGTAAATGGAGAAAAATATAGAGAATAATTGGAGAGTTATGGAGGTCATGGGAGAATGTGAATATCTTTGATTCTTCACTGAGTTATATTTTTTTATGTGAAGTAATAGTGAGAATGAGGAAATAAGGGTTAAAACCTCATTTTGGGGGACTATGTAAATAGATAGTAGTTAAAGTGTTAGAAGTAGATAATAAGAGGAGGGGGTGAATTATTAGACAACAATGTTCATTTAGTTCCAAAACCATTCCATCATACATCAACTTGATCTAACAACATTATCATGAAAGCATATACATACAAAACATGAAACAAGAGCATATATAACATGAACACATAATATATTTAGGAAACCCTCATGGGGGATAAAAAACACTATAAATATACTTAAAATACTTTTAATGTAAGCAATGAAACAATATTTAGACTAGTACCAACTGATCAAGGATCACCCACCCCTCAATTTAGTCAAGCACCCACTTAACCTTTAGATAGCTCTAACTAACAAGGAGGTTACAAACCCCTAGGAAACCAAGCACCAATTCATCTAATTATAATATGATATCCACCAATAATATGATTTATTTTACACTTGTTTAATGACTTCTCTTTATTTCAGTTTTGTTCACCCTTCAATTTCTCTCAAACAACCTTTAGGGCTTACTTGCCCAACTAGCCTCTTCTAGGCTTATTAGTTCTAATGATCTATTTGTCTACCTTCACCAATTTGATAAAATAATAATGTATTATATTATTCACTCTATGATTTTCCTAAATTAAATTTACCTTCTCCTTTAAATTTTATCTCCTTCGTTTGACTCCACACTTTCTCAACTCACATAAATAGGCCAATTAAGCCGAGTATTTATACCATACACTCATCTAACCCATATTGTTTATACAAGATGCTTTCCACACTTGTATTAATATTTTGATATGTATGCAAACACATTAACCTATTATACACGTGATTCATAGGTCATCCATCACCTTAATATCCCAAATCCTCTATTAGGCCTAGTTGAGACCTATATTAATTAGGCCTTCAAATCCACATGTTATACCTTGAACCTATTTGACCACCTTCATAATATATTAAAAATTAAAAAAATTCAAATTAAACTTTAATATTTACCTTATATCATTAATATGGGTCTAAATTACCTCAAAATCAAACTTACACCATGAACCAAATAATTCTAGCCTTCTCACAAATAGGCCTAGAAACACAGAAAACATAGTCTTCTAGAACTAAAGCATACTATTTATTTTATCATATAAACACCTAAAAAATCACATGGATAGGTTATTCATGAATCTATAAACAACACCAAATCCATTTGGTTTCACTAATCCAAGCATCTATTTGTCTAATAGACCAATTCCTCTAATCACTGTCTCAGTCTCAATATAGCTAGACAAGCCTTTTTGTCTTGCAAGATTTAATAAATGAACCTATGTCTCTATTTTTCACAAAGATTGGATAGTTGATTTAGGTATATAATAACATAAATATGTCCATTTTATTCATCACCATTTGTTATAAGACCTTAAACACTTCACTTCCCTCAACATGTTTATAGTAATCATCTTGACTCAAAACATAGTCATGGTGAACATAACTCTTAACACCTGTGAAGACACTTAATTAATATTCCAATGAATTAATTTGGTCCTACAACATCCTTATAACATTTAAAATCAAAAATATTTACTAGTCTAATGTCATATATGGGACATATAGAACATTATATGAGACATACTCCTTTATTGTCATCATTATTTAGACAAGTCATCTTGAAGGCACCTTATTTCCTATATATGAGCACCAAAAACACTTAAAAATTAAGGTAATTTGAGTAATATATGTCAAAAAAATACCTAAAACCATTGGATCCATCCCTACTCACTAGAAACACTTCCCTAAACTCATATTATTTATGCTTTGTTATTACTTATTATCATCACTATCTCTAGATTTAATGATAAGAAAAAATGATTAACACATAGGCTCAATCATGATAAAATTACTAAATATACTTATATAAAATTTCTCTATATTTTACCTTGATTAAGTTTCAATCATTAACTTAGTCAACCCTATTTTTAGTACCAAAATCTTTAGAAACAAATATATCTATGTACCTTCTGCTCACTACCATGACACACCACTACCACTTGGAGAATACTAGATGAGTCCTATACACCATATAATAGTCAAACTTGGTCTAAAAAACCATTTTGATCACTAACCTTTCACATCTTTCCAATCACTCCACTATAAGGGTTTATAGGAGGGTTTTGACCAGTTTACATTCTTAACAAATGTTCATAAATATTTGTCCTTAAATCTAATTAAAAATTCTTGGAAAAAATTCTTAGGTATATTTTCCACCTCTTAAAAGAGGCTCAAGTCACCATGAAAACTTTACACATGTCAATGAGCATCACAAACTTCTTCTTAAGCTAGGAAACCTTCAATATATATGTACAAGTGTCCTTCCAATGTACCATCTTACTTTATCTTCATCCTTAGGACCTAAAAATTTGGTTAACACCTTTTAAAAACCTTTTCATACCTCATTTTATGCTTAAAATATATATACCATATTGTAATCTCACCTTGACACTTCATTTGGACCTCATTAGGTCACTATGCACAATAGGTCTAGATCTACAAGTCAAACTTAGATATAGAAAGCACTTTGATCCTTCTTGTATTGAACTTAGATGATAATAAACATGTAATATTCACTCATGCCAAATTAAATAGCTTCCAACCTTCTTTTCCCTATCCTCAACTTGCTCATCATAGTAGGCTACTAGGCTTATACCATCATACAAGGCCACCAAGCCTTATGCCAACACACTGTTCACATACTTATCTTCTATCCCTTGACCTTTAAAAACATCAATATGATATATACAACATTAAAAGTCCCAAAAAATTATTACTTTAACTCATATGCATCCAATCCTACCTTACACAACTTCAGGCTCAAATTCATGACCATCATGACATCACCACTTTGTCATTACCCTTGACATCAATGCACACATGACATCAAGCCTTTGACATAAATGATAACATACCTCTAACAATACCCCCCTTTATCATTAATGGAAACCTCTTAATTTCCTTCTCCCCCTTTGCCATAAATGACAAAGTGAACTAAAAAACCACCAAGCACTCTTTAACATCATGTATGAATTCTTCAAAGAACCATAGAAACAAGAATGCATGCCTTCCTTGTCAAGACTAATAAGAAAAACCTCTTGAAACTCAGTTCATATTAGCTAGAGAAGATGAGTTCATGCTATAGATCTTACATATCTCCCCCTAAGATCATGCTTTCATTTTGAACCAAACCTAATCTCTTACTCACTCTTGCTTACTAGATCTTTTGACCTATTTATTTGTAGAGAAATTAATCTCCCCATTAGATTAATACCACTAAGAAGATTCATACATATCTCCCCCTTACTTTATGTCATATTTAAAATATCATTCAATGGATCAACTTCTTCACATTCTATCCTTTTGGCCCAATAAAGACTACATCATTCAAGTGAGAACAACTTCCATATGATCCTCAAAACAACAAACAACTTATCCAACCTCAATATTCAATTTTTGACATACAAAATTAGAACCTTGCTTATCATGACTCAGATCACATCATCCTTAGACTATTGAAACACTTAAAATCAAACTCAACAAACCAACATGATCCTTCAATATCTTATGAGATCATCTTGGCATCAAAGAAACATGACATTTTCTCAAAATAACTTTCAAGAGCACTACTAAAAACTTACTCATTAAAATCACTAGAATATTGATATGATATAGGAAAATATCATCTATATAACTTAGAAAACTTTTTCATGATATCAATAGCATACCTTCATGGATACTTCTATAGACTTCTCTTCAATAATACAAGAACCTTGTGATGACATAGGACATGGATTATTAATAAAACTTTAAGAACACCCTCAAGGCATATAAAACATGAGAACTCAATCTTAGAATAACATATATGAGCTCTCCAAGAAACCATAATAGTCATCAATCCTACATGGATTAGAACTTCTCCAAAACCCTTTACATAGAACATAGTCATAGAAGTCTATGAGTATGGTCTTCACAAGAATAAACCTTTTGTCATAACCTATCTTCTTTGTGATTTTTCAAATAAGAACAAACCAAAAGGTTACCAAGAACTTATTCATTATAAAATCATTCTACCTCTCATGTAACCATTCATATTCATATTAAAGTATAATAGCCATCTCTATCTGTCAATGTTCATCAAAATTTGTAGATGAATAAACAACATTATGACAAGAAACTCAGGGCATTATCATACTCAGGTTACTGAACAACTTATTCAAGATAAATAAAATAGAATTCTTGAGCATATATGACCTTAAGGTCATCTTTATGAATATAAAAACACTACAACCACCAATAATATTGATGATCTTTTACAAAAAGTCAATGTAACATCTATAGTTCTTACAACTTAAGAATAAAAACTTTACTAGGCAGATTGACAATGGTCTCATGGATCAAACTCACCCATTACACTATTCTAAAACATGAATTTTAGACTCATTATTGATTCAATAAGACCATATTTCACAAATGTTAACATCAATAAGGTCCTCAAAACAAAACCACTCACCTTCATCCTTTACAAGCCATCAAGACTCAAAACTCTACCAAGCACCCTTTAGAATAATATGCAGTCAATACTAGGTCTAAGAGACCTTATTAATTATAAGAAACCTATGATACACATTGAAATATTCATATATTAAAAAATAATCTCAAAAATATGTTAATATCATTCTCATATCATAATGACATTGATCTTGAAATATCAAATTTCAACTTTCATACCCCTGCTCTATCTTTTGTCTACTAAGGCACCATTTGAGCTCAAAATGTATTACAAACATGTCACCTAATGATGTAAACATTATATATTCTCCACCTGATGCTAAATTATCTATACATATCAAAATTGAGACATTATCATCATGAACATACACCTTAGGGTCTATAGACATCAAACCTTCAAGTCATTGCCTTTCACCTTTTAGGCAAGTTCATCAAAACTAAGAGCAAACTGATCAACCAAAAACCATCTACAAGATCTTAAATAAATTATGAATCATATTCATATAAGTTGACTAATCACTTTGATCTTATTAGAGCACCATACAACCACCTTGTCACATAAGTCTACCAACTACAAAGTCCTTCACACACAATCACCTTTTAAGTAGATTTTCTTGCTCAAATGAACACATTCATATCTCTTAGAGCATGGATCAATACTATGATGAATTAAAATCATCAAAAAATAATTATAACAACAAAAATAGATCATTATATTAGTTCCAAACCTCTTTTGTTCAAACTAGGTTCTCCATTTCAAACATAGACTAAAATAGTCAACTTTGATCTGCATTTATTGTACCTATATGGATACTTAAAACCAACCACCACTTGAAGAGTATACTACACTAAGTCCTCTTAAACTTTGTTTCTTACCTTAAATTGAGCTAAATACATCTATGTATTCTACAAGCCATTCTTTTCAAACTAGTTTTCTTCACAAATTTGAATTTTTAAATCCTAGTGGTCATATTTTCACACAAAATTGGACAAGTATAGAAAACAAAAAATATGCCTAGAAGCCCAACTTTGAACAACCATAAATTTTTAGAGGATTCATATCAAGACCTGAAATTTATAACATATTAATTAGGTACAAACTTAATAAAATCCATATGACCATTTTCTTATGAATCCTTCACATGTATGAATGTTGATGTCATCAATCTACCTACTCAATCTGATTTGACAAGAGAACAAAGATGAACTAGGCAACCAAAAAATCACTCCAAAGTATTAATATCACCTCTATAGGTAAAATAAACATTATTAAAACCTCATATGACCTCTCATATCATCCTCCATGCCCTCCAACACTTGTACTACTATCATACACTCACAAAATATCCTTTTGACTTCTTTGTCTATGCAAACAAGACATTAATGATCCATGACCTCATGTGACATTAAAAATTATTCTATTGGATATTATAAACTCAAATTAAAATCATGAAAACATGCTCATACCTTTCAAACTTCATGAATATTTAGATAGACCTCAATTAGGACTCATACTCTAGGCTTATAATCAAACCAATGCCTATCTTTCTTCTTTCAATTTAGCTAATCAAGAGACCAACTTTAATAAGTTCTATTACTCAAATCAAGTTTGACATTGGATTTGGATTCAGATTAATCCTTATTATTCAACCTTTCTAGTACCAATATGTAGATTATTATGAAAACATTAACCCTGATCTTCACAAACGTATCCATCACTCCAAGAAAGATGTATATTATTTTCATCACACCTCAAACTACTTAGGATCCCTTGTAAGCTATCAAGCCTCCTCCAAAGGTCTACATATAATACTAATTGTTGGAATTAGATAATTAGGGGGGTGAATTAGTATAAAATAATGTTTATTTTATTTCAAAACCATTCCATAATACATCAAATTGATCTAGCAACATTATCATGAAAGCATATACATATAAAACATGAAACAAGAGCATACATCACATAAACACATCATCTATGTGGGAAACCCTCATGGGGAATAAAATATAATATTACAATAATTGGATTAATTTTATTATAAATAATCAAACAACATTTATACCAGCACCAATTGATTAAGGATCACTCATCCCTCAATTTAGTCAAACACTCACTTGACCTTTAGCTAGCTCCAACTAGCAAGGAGGCTATAACCCCCTAGGAAACCAAACACCAAATCAGATACCTATGATATTATCTCCACATTTTATCTTATGTATCATATACCTAATGATTAAATTCTCTTACTTTAACTCTTATTCACCCTTCAATCTCTCTCAAACAGCCTATAGGGCTTACGCATTCAACTAGCCTCTTTTAGGCTTATTAGGTCTAATGACCTATTTGTCTAACTTCACCAATTTGATAAAAAAATAATTTCTCATATTATTCAATCTATAATGGTCCTATATAACTTGTACCATCTCATTCAAATTTTATATCCTTTTCTTAACTCCACACTTTCTCAACTCACACAAATATGCCAATTAAGCCTAATATTTATACCATACACTCATCTAACCCATCTTGGTCGGCCAAGATTCTTTACACACTTGTATTTATATTTTTATAAGTATAAAAACACATTAAATTGGTGAGAAACATAAATTCATAGGTTATACATTACCTCAATAGCCCAAATCCTCCATTAGGCCTAGTTGAGACCTAAAGTAATTAGGCCTTCTAATCCACATGTTATACCTTGAACATCTTCGACAACCTTAAATCTCTATTAATGCCTCAAAACATTAAAATTACACTTTAATATGTACCTTATATCATTATTATGGTTTCACATTACCTGAAACTTGAACTTACACCTTGAACCAAATAATTCTAGCCTTCTCACTAATAGGCCTATAAACACAGAAAACAAAATCTTCTAGAACTAAAGAATACTATTGATTTTATAATATAACCACATAAAAAAATCACATGAATATTTTCTCCATGAATTTATAAACAACACCAAATCCATTTTTTTACTACTCAGGCTCTAAGAATCCATTTGTCTAATAGACCAATTCCTCTGATCACTATCTCATAGTCTCAATACAACTAGACAAGCCTTTTTATCTTTCAAGGTTCAATAACTAAACCTATATATGTGTGTGTGTGTGTGTGTGTGTGTGTGTGTGTGTGTGTGTGTGTGTGTGTGTGTGTGTGTGTGTGTGTGTGTGTGTGTGTGTGTGTGTGTGTGTGTGTGTGTGTGTGTGTGTGTGTGTGTGTGTATATACATATATATATAGCTTCAAAAAATATTTGATAGTTCATTTGTCTCTAAAAACATAAATGTCCATTTTATACATCACCATTTATTATAAGACCTTAAACACTTCACTTCCCTCAGCTTGCTTGTAACAGTCATATTGACTCAAAACACAGTCATGATGAAAATAAATCCTAAAATATATGAATACACTTACTTGATCTTAAAATTAATTCATTTTTTCCTCCAACATCCTTATAAAATTTCCAATTAAAATCATATAGTAGTCTAATGTCATATATGGGACATATAAAACATTCTATGAGACATACTCCTTTATTGTCTTCATTATTCAGAGAAGTCATTTTGAATGCACCTTCTTTCCTATGTATGAGCACCACTAACACTTAACACTTAATTTAAAATGATTCATATGTATCAAAAAAATACCTCAAACCATTGGATCCATTCCTACTCACCAAGAATACTTCCCTAAACTCATATTCATTCTACCTCATTATTACTCACTTTTTGCATATTTAGTGATAGGAAAAAATGATTGACACTAATTATAAATCATGATAAAATGAATACATGTACTTGCATTAAAATTCTCTTGCTTTACCTCTATCCACTTGCAAGCATTGATTCATTCAACCCTATCTATGGTAATAAAATCTTTAGAAACAATAATATTTTTGTACCTTCTACTCACTACTTGACATACCACTACCACCTAGAGAATCCTATAGGATTCCTATACACCATAAAATATTAAAAATTGGTTAAAAAAACCATTATGGGCACTAACCTTTCACATATTTTCAATTGCTCCACCATAAGGGTTTATAAGAGGGTTTTGACTAGTTACATTCTTAACGAATGTTCATAAATCTCTATCCTTAAATACACTTTAAAATAATTGTAAAACCTTCTTAGGTCCATGTTACACCTCTCCCAAGAGGCTCAGGTCACAATGAAAACTTTACATGTTTTAATGAGCATCACAAACCTGTTTTCAAGCTAGGAAACCTTCAATCTACATTTACAAGTGTCCTTCCAACATATTATCTTGCATTTTCTTCATCCTCAAGACCTAAAACTTGGAAAACACATTTAAAATACTGATTATACATCATTCCATAATTGAAATATATCTTTCATCTTGTAATCTCACCTTGATACTTTATTTAGACCTTACCAGGTCATTATACATAATAGGTCTAGAACTATAAGTCAAACTTGGATATAGAAAGCACTTGGATCCTTCTTGTATTGAAATATAATGATCATAAAAATTTCATATGCATTCATGAAAAATTACATATCTTATAACCTTATTCTCCCTATCCTCAACATTCTCATCATACTAGGCTACTAGGCCTATGGTACCATACAAAGCCACCAAGCCTCATGCTAACACATTGTTCACATATTTGTCTTTTCTTGTATGACCTTAAACAAAATAAATATGATAGATACAACATGATAAGTCCCAAAAAATTGATACCTTAGCTCATATGCATAAAAACCTACCTTATCTCATGACTCCAACAGGGAGTTTGAATTAGAGATGGATGAGGAAAACATGAGAAAATTAATAAGAATAAGGAAATAGAACAACAAAGATATTTTTATTTCAAAAAGGTAAGTTTATATTTAATTTTTTTATTGAGTATAACTTCTATAAGTTTTTGAGAAAAAATTGGTAGAGTGGACAGGTTGCAGGTAGGGTACATCCCTTGCTTGGAACATTCTCACCATTCTTACAACTACTTGTACTATTTATAATTGCTATACTCAACTTGAATTTATATTTTAATGTAAATATTTTATAGTATTGAGAAACCCATTTGGTTATGTATTTTTTTAGACCATATCGCCCTTATATGGGGTAAAGATGAAAATTTTATTAAGAATGGAGTTTAAGTACTTGAATTCTTGTATGAGAGGGTCTGCTAGTGTGTTTATTATTCTTAGTGTGTGTGTGTATATATATATATATATATATATATATATATATATATATGTAAATTTTTGTGATGAACCATAGACAATATTAAATGGATACCATTCTTTAAATCCCTCATATTCATTTATCTTTATGTTTCTAGACTGTTATGTAGTGTCCTACTCTAGCCTCAAACTGATGGTGGGGGTGGGTATGACTACCACCAAATGGATGGGCTTGGGTTATGTATTCCTTGGTTTAAGTGTACTTAAAGTATGAGAATTTATTTTCATGTATTTGTGATATTTTAGGTGGATTATGAGTTATTCCAATGATATTAAGGCATAAGTCAATGAATTTTTTTATTTTTCGTATTATGCCCTTGTATAAAGTTTTATTATTTTTTGTAAAAAATACACATTAAAGCTTACTTCATTATGGATCAATGTAAAATGTTATTATGAATATGTGTATACCTTTAAAATATATTTTAATCATTATTTTGGTACACCTTTCGATCTTAGGGATGTATAAAAAATTTCAAGTTTGGATTTAGAAATGTATTGTCATAACCCTTGGTTGAATGCTTGTGCAAAGTTACTTATATTTGTTTAGATACTCTTAAAGGTATAGATGTTTTGAATTGAAGCATTTTGTATTTAAACCCACATACAAAATGGGAAAATTTCATACTACATTGGCATATTTCTTATTAATGCAATATTTGTTGACGTGATTTGAAGTCTTGGTTTGTAAAAATTATAAATCTTCTTGTTAAGGTTATTTTAATGCAATGTTTATGAATTATTAATAATTAGACATTAGTAATTTAATGATTATATATAGTAATATTTTTCATAAATAATAAGTCTAATAATATGTATTTCATTTTTTTTAATTGTGTATGAATTCTAAGATTGAATAAGTGAAATCTGAGTTAGTGGAATGATGAGAATAAATGTTTGTGCATGTTCTTGTTGGATATTATTTAATCTTAGAGGTTCATTTTGGAAACATTAAAAATTATATATCTTGTATATAGTTTTTATTATATAAATAAAGGTTTCATACATTATTTTTAATTGTGTATAACTTTTAGAATATTATGATCCAAAAAATTAAATTCATTTTTTTGCATAAATTCTTAGGTTGTGTATACTTGGATCCAATTGTTTTAATATTTTTTCTTGAATGACATGGATTGTTGACATTATATTTAATTTATGAATGTTAATTTAAAACCAAGATTACTATGACTTATTATCATAAATGATTATTTGATGTAAGAGAACATTTGTGAAATAATATAAGTCTTGGATCATATCTTGTTGATCAATGCTTTTAAGTATTGTGATGGATACAAACTATTTTAGCTTATTTTAATTTTTAGAAAAGGTAATCATGATTCTTTAATTTTGCATCATGTTTAAAAGATAGAGGTGTGATTTTATTCTTGGTGTGGTTTTTTTAAAAAAAACTTGGAGGGCATAACTCGAGTATTATTATGAATCTTATGGTGAATTATTGATAGTTATTTACTAAGGACTATTATTTACTCTTACAATAGGAATATAGAAGACTATGCCTTATTTCAATATTTAGGGTTTATTGTTGGCATATTTATTATAATTTTTTAATTATAATTCATATTGATTATGACATATGTCTTCGATGAATTAAGAACTATGGTTTTTTTTTTTATAGTTGGCATCCTTTATATCATAATCAATATTTGATTTCAGTCAAACACTAAAACTTATATTAATATCCTATTGTATACACAAATATGAGGATTTTTTATGTGGAAATTCTTGTAGTTGAATTATGACATATATATTACACAATTTAAAGTTAAAGGACATATTGTTAGTCATAAATGTATCTTTGTTGAGATATCTATGAAACAGGTATATTTGGTTAGTAACCCTACACTCTTTATACATAAATGGTGTCTTGTTTTGAGTTTTGATGAAATATTCATGTATATCTATGATCAAATGGAATTGTAAATTTGTACATTCATATTTTGTATTATGTATGGTTGAAGTCTCTATAATTCACAATATTTTTATAAATAGTTGTCTATCAATGGACAAAGTGAACCTAGTTTTGAGCAATGTGGTGTTTATGGATTTAATGAGGATGAGAAATAGGGTTTTATTATTATTAAAAATTAACTTAATAAATTAATTTGATTTAATATTAAAATTGATAACTATATAATGCATCCTTTCAATCATATTATAGTTTATAGGCTTAGTTATGGATAATAGATATTTGAAGGATTTGGGTAAGATTCATTTTATAAGAGAAGGTTGCCATGTGAACCTAAACATCATTATTGATATTGTGATTTGTGATGAAAATAATGGTTAGTTTATGACTCCCCATATACTTTATGCTAACCTATACACTGATTCAAGTAATAATTATGTTGTTTAATTCCATGAATAATAATTGAGATCTTTCTATCTTCAATAATAATGAAGAATTAAGACTAGATGTGGTATCATTTAGAGTAAATTTGTAAATTTAAAATTATGAATATACTTAAATACTCTAAGGACTAACCTAATGACTAAAACTAAGTCAATGAAAGTATTTCTTTTATCTGGATCTATTATCAATCAATTCAAACTAGTATAGCATTTAGGATTACCTTAATATATTAAAAAAACTAACAAGGAGATTACACACTAACATGGAGTTTAAAAAATATTAAAGGATTATTGGATAAGAATATTGGATTTGGTTTGAAAAGAGACACTATGCTCAATCCAAAAACTTATCATGGACATCTATGACTTAACCTATTTTAGAGGTTTAACTATGAAGTGGTCATGGGTATTCTCTATTTACCTACTTATGTTGAAGTGGGAAATGTCTTGTAAAGACCAAGTGTTTATTCTAGGTCAAGTAAATAAACATGAGGTTATTTATGGAATTATGTATAACACTCAACTTATTTGTTAATAAACCTACCCAAAACCACCAAAAAGATTATATCAATATCGTACATAGCTTTATCATGAGTTTTTAGAATAAATTATGTAATTATGATAATTTATGTTATAAAAATAGTATCATGACATTAAAAAGTTAAAAAAATGTGGGTTTACTTTTGAGGGTTTATGACATTCATCTAGCTATCACAATGAGATGTCAATCTAAAAAGAAGAGATGAGAGAAGTTGTTGGGTTAGGAAACCACCAAAGTGAAATAACAAGCTACATATCCAACATACAATAATCACACAAAATTTACTTCATGAAATTTTTAGATTATGAGTTTGAGTTGTGGATTCAACCTATTTTCCCTATATGAATATGCAACTAGATTATGCCTTATGTTTGGTACAATAAGATGCAAGTTTGTTGAGTAGAGATTAATATTTTGAAAATGAGAAGTGATGTTAGATATGATGTTCCTCCTTATTTATTTTTTATTTATTCTTATCTTTTCATATATATTATAATGTGAGTATAATATTTGGATTATAATGATTTGAATTAATGACTAATTACTACACAAAAAATGACCAAGGAAAACAAAAAATACAAACAAACAAACCATGCATGAAAAGGACACAACTAGGCATAAGGAACCATAAAGGAAAGAGGGTACAAACACATGTAGGGCATGATTTTGATTAGGCTAGTCTTGCACGACACATGGCCATAAAGGAAAATGGGTACAAACACATGTAGGGCATGATTTTGATTAGGCTAGACTAGCACAACACATGGCCATAAAGGAAAAAGGGTACAAACACATGTAGGGCATGATTTTGATTAGGCTAGACTTTCACAACACATGGTATTACCTAGGAATAAAAATAGATGCACACAAATATAATAGAGAGAAACTAATCCCATGGGTATAATAAAACATGATGAACATGAAAAAATAAATATGTGAGGACTAGCTAACTAAAAATAAAAAAAATACATAAATAAAAGTGTTAATTATCTCTTAATTCAAGGTGATGAGATATATACACAAACATGTACTTAAACGATTGTATTAATAAGGTTTGTACAAAAATTTCATGTATACATAATGCCCCCAATTTGAAGTGCATATGAGGTGATTTATGCATACATTAGAGTAAAAATGATACATAATATTAATAATGTGCCTTGAATTACTATAAAAAGAGGAAGATTAATATTTCTTTCATGTGACCATCTACACTATTGGTTATTACTTTGATGTACCTATAAAAAATGGCCAAGTGCCAACAAGTAGTCAATTATCATGGTGATTTATTTATTTATTTTAAGATTTAAATTTTAATTTGAGATTGAAAATAGAGAATGGAAATGAATAAACCTAGCTGGTATTTGCATCTAATGCCATAAAAAATTCTTCTAGTTAGACTTTCAATAATTACTTAAAAATATCCAACACTTATTTGGGAGTCATTAGAACCTAATGCACTTCTTAATCAAGAAATTAAATAATGTTTTTCATGTTTAGTCAAGTTCACTCAATTTTAAATAACTCTTTTGATATATGCCCCACTTTTGAGGTGTGGGTTGAAGAAACATATGACTACAATCACTCATCTCAAAAGAAAAAGTTAAGTATACCATAAATTAGGAAAATAATATATCCAAATCATCAATATATTGAAACATATGTAATAAGACTGAAATTTTTTGATACCATCACATTATTTTTAAAATTCCATAGTAGTATGAACTAATTGGTATCTAAACATGGCACATAACATCATTTAAAGTGTAAATCTAGTCTAATAAATATTATTTCATATGAAGCATAATACAAAATGGTAAAATTTTCCCTAAGGCACAATAATATTATAAAAACTAGTATGCCCCAAATGTGAAGAAAACTCCACTATTTGGGGAAGACATAGCAATGATAACATACACAACTAACATCCCCTCATTAATTATACTAAAATTATAAATGATATTCATGTCATATATGTAGTGTAATGAAAAAATAATCATCAATAAATGTTAAATACAAGAGGGTATAATTAATATTAGTGTGTAATATGATAGGGATTCTTAAGATGATCCTATGTGTAACTCTAGAGTTGTATGTGTAAATATATGATTATGAAGGATCAATTGATGTATCCATACTTTTATGAGGATGATGTGATAAGAGGGGGGAAAAATTGTCAAATCTTAGTGACAAATATAATAATGTATATGTGTTGATAAATTTATCATATATATAAATACATGGTACATTATATATGTGGAGACATCCCTTGATGATGATGGTAAAATGTGCATGAGAAAATGGCATGCCCTTAATGTATGCACATTATAATGAGTGACAAGATATGATAATAAATACAATATGGGTGACAACCCATCATGTTTCATGGTATATGTAAGATAAAAATTTGAATAAATAATGTAGACTTATAATATAAAAGATTGTGATAAAATTCATACATAAGATATATCAATAAGGAACATGTGTGGTATGATTCCTCCATATTTAGATTGCATAAAGATAAAATCAATGAAAATCACAAGATATAAACTATAGATTTCATTTTCCCATTGGTATATATATGGATAGATATGATCAATAAACTACATGTAATATAAATTATGGGTACCTAGCTCCCATATGTATATATGTGAATATAAAAGATCAATAAGGTTCAATTGATATAAAATAGAGGGCACCATGTCCCCATAGGTAGTTTTTTCCATGTACGCTAGTGTGTAAGATAACATAATATAAGTATTAAGTATGAAAATCATGATACACTAAGTTATAAATTGTACTTTAGGCATAAGGGCCCATTAATATAGTAATGTCAGTCACGTGGGTAAATCATAACCCATAATATAAATGGATTTCAAGGAAAATTTTGAGATATTCTCCTACAAGCCTTAAGGAGATGTCTAAAGATGTATATTAATGTGATTCTAAATCTCAATAGTGTTCAATGTAATAATATTATGTTTCCCCAAAAGTGGAAAGGTATAGATAATGTGCTAAAAGATAAGAGGGTCAAATAGTTTGATCCAATAGTTACTCCAAATTTATAAGATGTATATAATAAGCTCAAGAAGATATGCATGAGATATGTCCCCTCTAATAGAAAGGAAAGATATGTCCTTTTTTAATATTTTAAATTTGAATCAACTGAAAAATAATATTTCCAAGTGATTTCTAGGTGGTGTTAAGTGATTTCCTTAATGTGATTTTATATGGGAATCCATGGAATAATTTATCTAACTAACTTTATAATACATGCATGAGAGACATTTTCAAATATTTCAATTTTAAAAAGTGATCATTAGAGTGTGGGGGACAAGTCCATAGTACAATAATATTTGACCTAGAATGGACCTATCCCATAAGACCATAGATATTTGGGATAAGTATGACACGATTCTGTAAGTTGAATAGAGATGAATTTGGATGAAATAGGTATTTAAGTATGATATATTTAGTGTTATCCTAACCTATTTTGAGTTTATTTTATGTTTTCCTTATCCATATCCTTCCATTTTGATTTTTACCATCAATGTGTTTCCTAATGTATCATCACTACCAATATCATTACTTTCTATTTGTTTGTCCTTATCACTATTGACACATTTTTGAGATTTTTTACTATATCATAGCTAATTATACAATGTTCTATTGGTTGATATAGTTATATTATATCAGTACTAATATATACCATTAGCTTATATTAATATTTGATTTATATGTTTGGTTATGTATATATAGGGGTCATATATATCATTTCCAACACATACAACACTCATCTACTAGACCTGTGCTAAAATATATGCCCTTAAGTAATATAAATAAGACTTAGTGGATAGAGGCTTATTCTTATGGATTTCAAGTCATGTTCAAGGTCATTGAATCTCAATCATATTAAGTTGAACCAAAAAAAATCCCCTTAGTCTTTTGAGTTCCAAATTAAGGACATGACTTCTTCCTTTCCATTTGAGGTCTTCACCTACATCTCTTGAAAAGTTCCACTAGATCCAAGGGGAATTTTGATGCATGGAAAATTCAACCTAATGTAATTATTTCTATCCCTAATCTCTTCCTTGTATTTATTTAGTATATAAATATGATAGGCTTATTGTTAGAGTATTATTTATGTTGTTGTCACATTCCTCTTATTGTTAGAGTATTATTTATGTTGTTATCACTTTGCTCACCTATGTTTCATTTGTGATTAATACTAGCATATTATATGGTTCTTAAGCTTTTAGATATAATCATATTTTATGTCCTCACCTAGGCCATATTTGCATATATTGTAGCTATAACCAACCTTTTGGAGTTTATATCACATTTAATTTAGTTTATTTACATATTGCATCTAGGTTGACCTATCCCATGGTTTTGTTATATCCTTGATATCTCTTTTATAGATCCTACTTTACCCCATTGATATTAGGCATAAGATTTGGAGCACTCTATCATAAATACTAATTTCATATTACCATTTACTAGATCCACATATATTTACACCCATTGGTTACATCACATCAATGTATTTTCATGTGTGTAGGTGTTATTCTAGTCTTATAATTATATCCTAATATATAGAGAAGAAGATCATTAAAATTATCACCTTATCCTACATACACATGTAACTTTATTTATTACAATCTAGGAATAGCCAAAAAAACTTGTTGATTTTATCTTAAGGGCACATATATAGTGTAAAACTATAATCAAAGCCTCTTATTCTACCATATTGTTGTTACATTAATAACTCATACCATATGGTAATATAATAGTTTAACTTTGGTGGGTTATTAATATAATACCATAATCAACACTTGAAGTATGGTTGGACCCATTATAATACATGGTCCAATTTTTTTTTATCATTATAATTCATAAAAAATAATATAAAAAGACACTTATCATTGAAGTATAGTAAAGTAAGGGAGTTGCAATGAGATGATATATAATAATTTGTCCATTCACAAAAATAAATAGTTATAAACTTTAGATCAAACTCCATGAGTATCATAACCCATTTGGCTATGTGTTCAAATAGATAAGTCTTAGACATGATATTCCTCAAAGGACAAAGCTTTCTGATAAAATGAAACTCAGTAATAAACATGTAATGTCTAATATTTTATGTTCAAAAAAATAACCCAGTAGATTTTTTCCATTTAGTTGTATTTATTTTTGTAATAAAATAAGGTTCATTAGATTTATTATATTTCCTTCTCTTTATGTTTATCATCATATAGTTCTAGTAAATTTTTAAAATAATTAGTTGTTTGTCAAGGATAATCAACATCATAACTGATGGATTGGTTAGATAATTTTTTATAATCCTCATTCTATTAAAATTTGATACCTTTGTGTAATATTATAGAAAAGGGTTTGGTTTTATCATCCAATTAAGATAAAAATTATTGTATGGCTTTAACTTCACCTTATAAACTTATCATTTGTTTTAAGTTAGTGGGTAGAGGCATGTCAAATATAACTGTTAATATTTTAGGATCTATTTCAAAGCTTCATTGATATATAAAAAATCCTAATAATTTCATAGATGTAACAACAAAAACATAATTTTAAGGATTTAATTGAATGTTGAATTTACATAACATTTCAAATATATTTCAAAAGTATTTAGCATTGTATTTATGTTCTATATATTTTCCCAATATATCATTATCATAATATTCAACAATGTCATACATGTAATCATGAAATAAATGAATCATATGAATTTAATACTTAGTACTAACATATTTTAGTTTAAAATGCCTGACTATGTAAAAAAACATGCCTTTTGGGTTAGTGAAATATATCTTGTATTAATTTTTGGGGTTAATTTTTATTTGATTATAACTGATGAACCCATCCATAAAGGAGAACATATTATACCCTATAATATAATAAAAATTTGTATCAATATTGGGTGGAGGATATTCATCTTTGGGAAAATCTTTGTTAAAAATCCCTAAATTTATTATAGATGTGAATGTGTCCATCAAGTTTTACAACTAGGACAATGTTATACATCGAAGGGGGAAAATTAGTGGGTTAGATAAACATTGAATTTGAAAAACATTGGATATTATCTTTTAATAGTAAATAAAATTTAATATACATTTTAAATATATTTTTCTTAACTAGTTTGACATCTACATTCACCACAATATTTTAAATTACTATGGATAGATTGATATGGAGCATGTCATAATATGCCCATAAAAATACTTAGTAAAGTATACTATTTTTTTTGTGATCACTGTCATCTTTATTTGTCACTAATGCATTAAGAATATCCTAGGATATTTTTTTCATAGTTTCATTTTGTTTTTTATTGATTAAGTAATGTGGAGTAATCCTTAAAGTAAGTGTTGACTACTAGACTTGCACCCTTATGAAGGTAGTTTTAATCCTTCATAGTCTTAAGTAACATGGAGATAATTCTAGTATGTGGGTGGCCTAATGAATGGATTGAATCTCTATATTTTAAGGGATATATCCCCTTGATGTATCAATTAGGATATCTACTCTACACTACCATCTTGCAATGGAAAAGAGAAGAAGATAAATTGAAAATAAACCCTATCTAACTGGGGTGATATACTAAAATTTGTTATCCACTTGTGTAACATGCACTAAGAAGGGAAAATAAGAACATAAAACTAATTTCACTTCTCAAAATAGAGGTCTCCATACATCAATGTTTCACATAAAGGATTGGATTAATTCTTGATATAAGGTAGCTAGCCAATAGGTCTCTCAAAGACACTAAAGAAATATCACACTTACAAAACATAGAAGATGATTAAATCACACTGTGAAACCTATAAGGATGAGATAAAACCTGAAAATAGGTAAATAAGAAAGGAAAAGATGAGAGGAAGAATGTACTATCATTATCATCTATCAATAAAACATTAGCATACACTAAACACAAGTTTTGAAGAGGACTGAATTAAGTCTTATTTATTAAAAATAAGAAAGTACAAGTGGTTTTATGAGCATGACCTTGACAAAACTAAAGTTATATATTATTAAAAAATTAAAAACATAGGCTTGCATATAGTGAATGAGAAAGAAGGGGGAGAGAGAGAGAGAGAGAGAGAGAGAGAGGAGAGAGAGAGAGAGAGAGAGAGAGAGAGAGAGAGAGAGAGAGAGAGAGAGAGAGAGAGAGAGAGAGAGAGAGAGAGAGAGAGAGAGAGAGAGAGAGAGAGAGAGAGAAGAGCCCCCAAAACTAGGAAATATGACATTTACTTAATCTTTCCCCAAACCCAACATAGTATTTAATTATTAATATCTCATTCACCTTTGGAAAATGGAATAGAAATTGAGGTGAGACATGTATTGAATATTTTAATGAGTCTTTGGGAATTGATAAATTATTTTTGACCAACACAATCTCCTAAATATTTGGTTGCACACCTATATATCCTTGGTCAAGAAGTCATTTCCTTGAAAATAAGCCTTAAAGGCTTAGTCAAGCCTTCATTATTATCTCCTCCAAAACCTTATCCCATGATTTATGAGGTTCCTCCATCATTCTTTATCTGTTAGAGTCTTTTTAAGTGCAAGTTTGACTTTATCTCTTTGTTAGGCATTGGAAAGAAGGAAGCTCTTGTTAGGAGTCTTTGAGACCATTTAAAACCTTGAAATATTCTTCCAATCAACTCTAAATTATTCATTGTCTTCAAATTGGCATGTAAGGTGATAATTAACCTTGAAAATCTCATTTAAAATTTCTTATGTATCAATTTAGTGTTTTGACCCCTTGGAAAACTCATTCTTCAACATGGCATACAAGGGAAAACTTGAGTTTATCTTCAATAATGAAAATTTTCACCATGAATGGTTTTTTTAATAGAATACCATATTTATAAAAAGACATTTTAAGACATTAAACACTCAAAAATGCTTGGTGTTGCACCCAAACCTTGAATTTCCTCTCAAATCCTTGTAAACCTCCTAACAAGTAAATATCCTTATTTGGAATAATATGGATATGAATATGGAAAAATGAGAATATTTTTGGATACCCATTAATATCTTACATATTCAAACAGAATTTCATGATCATATTTTGAGTGTAAATGTCCTTTCTAGCTCATTCTCTCTCCCAAATTAGGCCTAATTAATCCTCATAGGCCTAGAAAGTAGAAATCATACTCTAGTAAGCTCCAAAACATGTGAAATAACCCAAAATAATGTGATTATAGTCTACCACCAACATTCATGTAAATTTTAGGATCTTGAGACCCTATGAAAGTATGCAAACCAAGAAATCACCTGGCCACCTAGTCTTATTTTGAGCCTATTTGGGACTACCTTGGAAAATGAACCTAATTCAACCAAATAAATAATATTCCATGAAATTATTTGTTTATTAATATATTTTATACATCCAAAATTAATTCATAAAATTATTGGGAAGCTTTTTATTTCTTAGAACACCTATAAAATACTAAAAAACATGAAAATAAGGTATTTATGACAGTCTATACAACTTAAAGTATGGACAAAGTACATGTGTATAACCTAATTGGAGTCATAGAAAACATCCAATACATTTTAGGATTAAAATATATCATTATATGTTTATTTTAGGTCCATTTGCCTTGATTAGTCACAATCATAGTTTTAGAAGGGTTTATAACCTGTTGGGGTCTTAATGATTGTTCAAAAAGAAAAAACCTCCAAGTGACCTACTTCCACTTGTAAAAGCTTATTTAATAACTTCCTTAACTATCCAAAATGTAACAACTCACCATAAAAGTGTGATAGATGGTATGAGTATGTAATGTTGTTCCTTGGGTGGCATGCTTAGCTCTCCTTAGACTTGAGAGATGTCTAATCTAAATTTTGGGACTAAAACCTCATTTTAATTACTGATAGAGGTTCATAAACCTCCAAAAAAATACTCTCCATGATTAAAAATTTCTTGGTATTTATCATTACCCCATTGTATTCATTTGGTATACTGGTCAGGGGTCTTGGGGTTTAGGCTTGTATCCTTCTTGTTAGCCCTCAAGGGAACTTGGATTGAACCCTAAGATTTTATTCCACTTGATAGTGTATTAAAAAAAAAAATTATAAGTTTTTAATCCCTCAAATACCCTACATGAGGTTTGGCCTACTTGTATTATTTTTTGAGCTCAAATAGACCCCCTAGTCTCATGACTGCCCCTTTCCAAAGAGTAGGCTATGTCTAAGACAAAATAGTTGGTATGTCTCCTATTTTAAAAGAATTGAAATTAACATGAACATATTTTTAGCTCATAACATAATATTTACCAATTATCAAGTTTTTTTTATTCCCTTGAAACCTTTTAAATCTTCAAATTCTCCCATGATTGGCTGTAGGCATATGTATGTTAAGGTGAGGAAGGTAATCTTGGTTTTAAGACCTCAAAAATTGAATTATAATCATAAATAGATATAAAAACATGTCTTAAATTATATATTAAAATTATCCATTATGATTATATATAGGTATTTACCTCTCAAAAAATCTCCAAGACACTGAGTTTCACACATTGAGGGTCTGTATGTAAACTACGCATCATTAACCTTAAAGGTCCATGAACACAACTTCTCCAATTTCATGGTGTAAATTTGGTAACGTATTAATAATATCATCATCACTAATTATTCTCACTATCATATTTTCTCCTTTTAATGGGAAATATTCTCTTTGCCCTTGAGCTTTTGAATGGCCTACAAGGTTGAATGGTTTTTAAGGGTTCCTAAAGGTTGTGTTTGTTGACTATATTCTTAGGTTTGAGACCTCTAGATATTAATATGAAAATGGAGTACATATATTTAAAACTTTTTAATATTTCCATTGTATTCATTTTACAACAACCATTTCCCATATAACCAGCAAAATCCTCTTCTATAACCTCATGACTACTACAAGCCTATATGTATTCTAAATTGACTATGCATTGAGTTTAAGTGCAGTTTGGTTCATTCACTTTGGATGATCTATCCTCTATACCAATGATATATTATATGGACTTGAACTTTTTTCTTAGTCTCATATTAGGTTCCATCACCTTTCAACACCTTTTATATCTTCTCTTTTTAGGTATGCACTTTGGATTATTTCTTCCAAATAGGCCTATAGGTGGCCTATTAGAATCAAATTGACTATATTTTGCTAGTTTAAGACCTTATCACTAAATTCCCTTGGTATTTGAACTTTTTTGAAGTGTATATATATGTTCTATGCATCTCTAAACACATTTTACTCTTCCCTTTTAGGCTTAAGGTTAGTTTGCCCCTAGAATAACCTGTAGGTAGATGTTTAGAGGACCCAAGACTATATATTCTATGTTTAGGACCTTATCACTAAATTTTCCTAGTTATTGAACTTGTTTTGAAGTTACATTTTGTGTTCAATCATATTTTAGCACCTCAACTCATTTATCTTGACTTGAGTATGTAAATGATACCTCAAATAGGCCTAAAGGTGCCTCTTAGGATGTTAACTATGCATAGAAGTGTTGAAGTTGATTTCTCTCTCTTTAATTATGTTTGAAGATACCTTAAATAAATAGGAAGTCATTAATTATCACTATCTATGTAGAGATCACCAAGTTTCTTGTGACATTTTTAAACTTCTTGCTATTTATCTCTTTGGTACAAAGTACTGTGGGTGGTGAATGGACTATCAACTCAATCTATTTGAATTTTATTGGATTTCAATTGGGTTGGTACCTCTTGGGATTGGTATGTTATCTTCATGTTCATAGAGGTTATGTCTCCATGTTTGAGAATTTTATTTGAAACATTTGAGGTTGATTTTTTTCTCAAATAAGGAGCTTTAGGCTTGAGTCTTTTAGGTCTCTTTTACTTATTTTAAGGGCTCAAAGACACTTCTTTAATGACCTTAACTCATTTTAACAAGCTAAAATCCCATGATAACTCCTCGTCACTCCTCTAGGATTAAAAAAACTTGTGATAATCATCATGGCATACCTTTAAACTCACTTATCTGATTTGTATAGATTAGGTATCATAGGTAGAAACATGGATGTAGTATAACATTAATGCTTAAACAAATTATAGGTGATTGTCTTGGTTTCTCTACACTTTTAAAACCTTATTTGGTCCTCAAGAAAGTCTTATACCCACTCATCATTCCTATCAAGTTCATAATTCATTTACTTAGTGATATGAGTTCACCTAAATAGAAGTTTGACTAACAACCAACATATATATGGTTGTAGGTGACTGATTTGGTGCCTTAAATGTAAATTTGGAAGTTTCAATCTCCTCTTGAGCACTAATCCCTATATGCATAAGTTCAAGGAGTTATTTAAGCCTAAAAATCTACTTTTAAGTTTTCTCTTTGACCTTATACCACCTTTCCAAAGTTTGATTTGATGTTCAACACATTTGTGAATGTTTCTCTATTGACTTCTCCTCTCTTCAAAACAACTCATTCTCCCTCATGTCTATGAAGTCATGGATGTAGGTAGTCACTTGAGGAGAGTTTGAGCATGGAAATTAAGAAATGATCTTCACAATTATAATATGGGAATGAGAGTGATGAAACTTTTGAAAATTATATGTTCAAACTCTTAAAAATTCCATTTGAACTTTCATGACACCAACAAATATTTGCATTCATATCCTTGTGCACAAGTTAGTGTGACTACAAGCTTAAGGCAACTAAGTATTAAGAAGATATTTAAATATTATAAGTGTATTAAATGATCTTATGTCTTTTATAGTTCCATAAAATTATGGTGAAGACAAATGAAGAGGTATAAACATCACTTTATAATGGGCCCATTGAGGCTAAGACCTGATCATGGTTTTCTAACCCTTAGTTTTTTATTCTTATCCTAGGACACCATTAATCATTTACCCACTATTTGAAATTATAAATGAGTGATTTAAATGGATTTTAAATATCCTATACCTTACATTTACACTTTTAAATCTCCATCTCTAGGCTTGGAAACCAACCTAAGTGTCATAAACAAGACTATAGGAGTTATTTTTTATTTAAGGCCCTTTGGTGATTCACAAGAACACGACACCTTCTCTATAATATTTATTTAAATACTAAAAATGTTCTGAGTGATTTTAAGATGCACTTTAAATGGGTCAAACATATCATAATAGCAAACTATCATCAACTTAGAACCTCATCTCATCACACAACCTATTTACCTATGGTGATTGGTACTCTAGAAAGTATGCCTCTGTCTTCATGTTTAGAGCTTATGAATGTAGGGTGAAAATGAAGAAACATATAAAGAAACATCTAAGTGATAAATTTAAATATGATATACAATCTTTCTCCATTTAATTTATTTATTGAAGAACCTATAACAAAAAGAAAACTTTGGTAGTCACCTTATAAACTATGCAAAAATGGAGGTTTCTTAGTAAATTGGACTCACACATGCCAAATTGGATTGGATAAGATTTAAATATTCTTTAATATACCTTTTACATCCCATTAAATTTTACTCATGGATTTAAACTATTTCAAACTACCAATTCTAGGAATAAAACAAGCCTATGTGGTTTCTAGTCAGTTTTAGACCACCCTAGGGTCTTAACAATTGTTCATAAAGGAGATGGCATTAAAAAAATTGTTGGTGTAGGAGGAATGACATATAGTGGAGGCATATAAATAGGAGGTGGTCTGATTTTAGGAAATAAGGGTATTGGTAGTTTGGGTGTAAGCTTTCTAGATTGAACCAGATAATTTTCTACTTTGATGGCTACCTCATATGCATCTAGAAGTATATTTCCCCCCATAGACTAGATCATCACTACTATATCACTATTTAAATCTTTAAAAAATATAGGAATTCAAATTTAGGGTTATCCTAACTAAGACTAGGACTCTATCCCAAGTTTTTTGGAACCTTGTGTTGAAGTCTTGCATGACTTCATGAGGATCTCTCTTAATGGTATTTAGTTGTGATGAAAGTGACAAATGGTCACTTTTGTCCTCAAATATTTTATTCAAGGCTTATCCTAATTGTTCCCATGTTTTAATGTAATTATTATTAAGGTCTCTATACTAACCTAGGGCCTTTCCTTTAAAATAAGTAGCTAATAACCTAATAGCTATATTTTCCTGAGTGACATTATAGATATTGCAAAAATTGGCTATGTCTATGTGGTGCTACGAAGGTGTTATAGCTTGGTCACCAATATAATAATAGAGAATTTTAAGGGCTAAAACTGGTATAAGATCATATTGGGTAAGGTCTAGAGGACTTTGTCCATTAAAATCCACAAAGTGTTAGGGGTTACCATGGCTATACAAGGGTTTAATAAAGGTTTTTTTATAGGGGTACACCTTGAAAATGACCTAGGAGCAAAGGTTCCTTGATATGGATGTGTATTGGCAAACCTTAATATTTTTTCTAAATTTAAAGGTAGTTCAAAAAATTCAAAGGGAATACCTCTTAAAGCTGACCTTGCTGTCACATTTGGCATGAGAGATAGCTACCACTCTGCACTAGACTATTGATTCTTCCTTTTGGAATTTCCAAATGTTATTGTTTGGGAACTTAAATACTATAAATTTGATCAAATCAACATCAACATTGATTAATATTCCTTTTTTAGTGTGTCCCATTGGGCATGCCAAAAACTATTGTTAAATTAATTTTTACCCTCGAAGAGAATTCTTCAGGCTCCCTCCAATTGAACTACATAATGGGAACAACCCTAGGTGATGAGTCACTTATGGTGGGGTTGGACATCCAGAGAAGGTTGGCTTCCTCTTAATGCTCACCTAAAATAATGTTAAACTAATTATTCATAGGGAAAATGGTTACAAAGAGGGTTAATGGATCCTAAGAAAGCTAAAAGGGTGATGCACCAAATTTAAATGGACACTCATAGCTTGAACATGCACTGGATTAAAAAAAAGGAAAACTATGGCTTACTCAATCTCACAATCTCACTAGTTACATAAATTTTTCATAGAAGAGGTTCCAAGTAGAACACTAATGTATACCTAAAATTTAGATTGAAAACACCTCTAAAGAGGTAAGTAGAAGAATAGTAAACTAGGAAAAATCTCCTTCATAAATATACCATACACAAGCATATTAAGCACTGATTAAAGATAAGAGATAGGAAAAGAGTTAATCATATTAATTTAAAAAGTAGTTCTTATAATATTTTTATAGGGTTTAACCATATCAAATGATAACACTTTTTTAAGAGTCTCTATGAGTATCCTTATCCTATAAAATAATGATAAATTCTAAGAGTTGTGAACCCCTTCAATGGGAATGAGACCAAGATATATAGGATAAGGGAGAAAGAGAGAGAAAGAATGTGAAAGCATGCCATCCGAGAAGGAACACACCATCTTGGGTCATTAATTAAACCTAAGGTGCCACCTTTTGATCTTTAGCCAATGAATACCTTTCCACCTTTTTTGATCAATCAGGACACTTCACATGGCTTATTGAGTGAGAAATTCCCCAAAGGTTATGAGGATGCATTGAATGCCCCTAGTTGTAGTTCCCAACACTAGACCTTTTATTTGATCCTTCATGACATATCTCACTTGAATAAAAAAATTCATGCTCATGGATATGATAGAATCATGGCTTTGTCCATTTAGGTGGTTGCTTGTCAAAAATATGGCCATGCTGAAGGATGAGGACCTTTTACATTAATCACATATTTGCTTTAATCTTTATGTTAGATCATAGGTCCATTATATAGATGAAAAATAATCTAAGATTATTTTTTTTCCTAAATTTTTCATATTAATATTAACCATATACTACATATCCTCTTTATATATTTGAATAGGTCCAAAAATACCCAATCTATCTTTGCAAGAACCAAGAGTTCACCATATACATGGATGCTTCTTAAAATGGCAAACATAGTTGTAAAAATAACCCTACACAATATAATTTTATGAGTCATAAGACCATATTTAGCTCTAATGGGGGTCCCTTTAATGTTCCTTATGTCTTACTACATCATTATGTCCCCTTAATGGTTTTGGATCAAGATTTAATGGTGACTGATCGATCCTACAAGACCTATTTTCCATGGTCAAAAATGGTTTCTTAACTTCCATAAAAATTCTTGGGCTCACCTTTTTTCTAATTGGCTACTGATATATAAATTAGCTTATTGACATATTGACTCATCTTTCTCCATTAATTTTGATTGTTATGATTGAGTGAGGACCATCGATCCTACCCTTGACTTGTCAACTTTATTTGAGCTGGTACCACTTGTCAATCCTACATTTGCACACAAGATACTATTGTCAGTCTAATAATTTATGTGTTTATTCCACATTTCAACCTCTTGATATCATTAACCTTTTGACTCTTCTCACTTCATTGATATTTATTAGTATGAATGAATGCCAATCATTGGATCCACTTTGTTTTGAAAGCAAATAGCTCTTTATTAGGTCTTAAATTTGACATCTTCATGACCATCATTTGATGTTTGCACTGACATATTTGATGTCCCATAGACCATCAAATTTAATCTCCAATGTATTTTTGCATTGGCTTCAATTTGATGTCTACATAGACATATCCCATTAATTAACCAACCTTGAAGGTTCATATCTTCAAGTGTAAAAATCACGGAGGGACTAGATTTGCTTGAGATGTTCTTGAGACCAAAAACATTATGCCCACTTGATCCAATGGCTTTGGGAGTTTTCTAAGTATTTTTTAAAAATGTTCAAGTGAGATATCCTATATGATATACATGATGTATGCATACCTATCATGGTTGAAAATGGATAAGTATGGAAACTTAGCAAGTTTTATCTGAGGATCCAACTTTAAACATGCATAACTTTTATCACATTAAGATGCCTGATCTAAAACTTAGTGCGTAGAAACTAGGACTAATTTTAATAAACCCATATGATCATTTTATCCTACTACTACTACACATGAAATATAATATTCCATTAAAATGCTCACTTGACTCTATTTGAGCTCCTTTGCAAATTGGATAAGTATGGAAACATAACTAAACTACCTAGGAGGCCAACTTTGAATCTTCATATATTCTTTTTTTATTCATCACATGACCTAAAACTTAGAAAATATGTTATTTGGACTAATATGACCAATTCTCCCTAACTCAACCATATGTGGCAATGATAATGTCAGTAAACTACCTACTTAGAATTTCTACCACTAGACTTAACCAAATTTGACCATGTAATCAAATTGGGACCCTTATATCAAAAAACATGAGTTTCAAGTGTTTTTAAGGGTATAATATTTTTTCATAGGGTGTATTATATGTTTTTTGATGTCATTTCAAGTTATCTTAGCCTTAGTCTTAGTCTAACTAGTCAATATATCATTTTGAGTCATTTTGAGTGTCATTAAATAGATTATTAAATGAGTTATACAACCTCCTTGGGAAATTTTAAGGTTTAATAAGGTTATGTAATATCACATGTGTCCTAATAAGTCCTTAGTAACTATTACTAATTTAAAAGTAATAGGTTATTTAGATGAAAGAGTAGTTTCCCTTGAAAAAAGAAGAGTTTGGCACTTGTATGACCCACAAGGGAGAGTGACACATGGGATAAGGTCATGAAATGTATCTTCAACTTCTTCAATCTCAAATCCAAATTTGAAATTATTTTTAAGTGCCAATTTTGAGCTAAAACCATTATGTTCCTTCTTCACCCTTTTGACACATAGAACCAGTCTTCAAGTTTGTACTTGATATGGCCAATGAAGGAGGTTTCAAAAAAAAATCTCCTAGGAGTGTCTTCTACACCTAGTAAAATTCAATTTAATGTTTTGTTGTAGAGTAATGGTGACTTGTGCTTTATGAACCATTCCAAGTTGACATATCTAATTTGCTTTCTAATCTATGCATCCTATAGGTTTTACTCTTGTTTAGATAATTCTATACAATTTAGATATTGAGATTAATTATAAAGGATGTTGAATTCCTTCTATAATTCTCTCCATTTTTTTTTAGAATTTAAAAGTGTTTTTATGGGCCAAGTATTTTAGGTTATAAGAGAATGTACCATTCTATGTTGTAGGTAGTTTTAACTATCTACATAACCCTCATGCTTTGATGGTAACTTCAAGGGGTTATGTCAAGTTAATTTACATGTTTTAAATTCTCTATTTATTCCATTTACCTTTAAAATTCATTAGTCAAAGCAATGTATATGAGTTTGTAATCATATGCAACATATGTAGTCTTTCACCATTCATGAACGTGTACATGAATCTCATGAAGACCAGTCATGTGAAAAGGAGTGTCTAAGCTAAATAATGTTCTTCATAATCAAATGAGTCTATTTTTAATATTTTAGGAAACTAAAAACTCATTTTAATATCATAAACCATGCATCCCATTCGTAAAATCATCGATTGTTTGCCTGTACATCAATATGACCATCTACAAGTGGTGTTAATAGGAGGGTAAGAATACCAAAATGGAGTTTGGACCCTTTTTTATGTCTTTCATGATGAAGTATTTTTAATTTGAGGATTTCCAAAGTCTAAGAATCCATTGAGGGTTAGAAACAATACAATTTCCCACACTTGCATATATTGCCTACATAGTCAAATAACCACCTACATATGGCTTAACAATGAGTTGAGGAGTCCTTTTGGGTGATAAATCACATGGATGAATTCATTCATAAGGTACTAATGTATTTTTTATTATTAAATACCTATTTGAGAAGATATATTGACAAATAAAAGTTTAAAAATATGTTCTAAGGTCAAATGACTGATTCAAGGATCAAATCCCCAAAAGAGCAAAACAGAGTACCTAGCTATTTTATAGATATCTCATAATAAGGTTTCAAAATTATTTGGTACATATTAGTGATCAAAAATTTTAGTATCCATGGGATAAATACTATGCAAATTTTGTGATTAAGATGAAAAATTTAGGGTGGTTATTGGAAAGCCTAAAGTTGCATATTTATGCACTAATTTCAATCAATATCATCTATAGGTCTGAGCTATAAGAAACCCATTCAACCAATGTTGCAATACCAAGGTATAGTCCCATGTTTTTTATGGAATTATTGATTGATTTTTTCACCAATTAACATGAATATAATTAGGATTATGTGGATATTTAGTGTTTCAAGTCTCATTTAAACCTATAGGTGTCCTTTCATAAGAAAAGGCCACCTACAACTAGTTGCAAAGTCTCATAGTCCATAGTGTGATATTAAATGTAGATAATTAAAAATATATAGAAAATTGTTAAATAAAATTTATTCTTAATAATTAATATGGTTCCTATAGACTACTTGACATAGGTTCTAAGGATTAAATCCACCTATAGGGCCCCACACAGTCAACTATAGTTGACTGTGAGGGGTAGAGATAAAAGAGTTGAGTTTCTTGAGGTGGATATAACATAAATATGATTTAAAATTGGTATAAAAACAATTACCCTATATTAATATAATATGGTTTATATACACTATATATAAGCCTCAAACAAGCATGACCACCTACAGGATACATTATTGAGGAAGAGATGTAGGGAACACACTCAATAGCTTAAGCAGTTAACTCAAGAGTATGAATTGAAAGATTTTAACAAGGGTTGGTAGGTATAATACACACTTGAAAAATGAAAATTTAAATCTTATGGTTTAATAATATCATGTAAATATGGTAGGTTAAAGGCTCAAGATAATATCACACTCTCCATTCCTTAAACCCTACACATAGTTTGTCTCAATAGGGGTCTATCTTGGGTATTTAAAGAATTGAAGGGTAAAATGATGTTATAAAGGAATAAAATATTGTAAAAAACATGTTTAATACTTTTATAACCTCGTAAAATAACCACCATTATCTGATGAAATATGGGAGTGCCCTCTTTTTTGTCTCAGATAGAGGGTACTCCCTTTGTGCATGAAACTTGTAGTCTTGAGAAATGAGGATAAAGGAATAAAATAGGATATATTTGGACCTTAAAAGAAGGATTTTAAATTTTAAACAATTATATGGAAACATTAAAAATAACTCACAAAAGGAGGGAACCCAATAGGATGGTATGGGTTGTTATGTTTGCAAGCAGACCTAGTAAGTAAGGATTAAGCCTAAATTTCAAATGATAGGTCACTTTCATTTATAACCTTATGAAATATTTATAATGGATTGAATAATTATTATTGGGTCATAATAGACATTTTTTATCTTCTAAAATGTAGATAAACCCCCTAAAAAAGTCACTTTTGGCTTAGAGACAATTTAAGCATGTAGGAAATGACAAATCAAGCTCAATAGGAAAGGTTTGATTGCTCATATCTCCCTTGACACTTTACATGGAAGTCAAGGAAGTTTTTAAAAGATATAAAGAGTCCTTAGAATCACTCTAGTGGAATTTGTTTTCAACTACAATGTCATAGATTTATGAACAAAGCTTAAGGGAAAAATGGCCTAAAACCCTTTCAAACCTTGAATAAGGACTTGATTATGGAAATGAGGATGATGAGCTGTCAAAATGGTATAGTTTTCCCATAATGATAATTTAAATTTGTATAAGACTCAGTCAGGCTCCCTACCATCAGGATTATCTATATGTAATTATACAAATGGATCATAAAATATGGTTTTCTTGACCATTTATGTGTTTTTTAGGTTCTAAAAGTAGTCTAAAGATGAAAATCACATGTAGGGGAAGCTTGATACTTAACATAACTCCAAATTACAATTTATTAATTTATAACAACTCTTATGTGCCTCAATAATAGCTCTCATCTTAGCCAATCAAAATTGGCATAGTGAACATGATAGTGAAAGAGTGAAAACTTCAAACAGGAGTCTTATTAAGGTGTTCCTAATTCTTCTAAGGATATGGAGGGTCTTGAAAAGTGTCATACACTCCCTTGTATGAATATTCATGGAAAACTGATGCTTTTTTGGAGGCCAAGTGTGTAAAGTGTGTGAAAGAAGAGTTATTTTGACTGTAGATGGTGATAACTAATTTTGGGAAGATTTCAGATGATTAGGACTAAAATCGATGCATGGAGAGGCATGTCTAAAATACTTACCTTTCATTCCAATCATCATACCTATCCCTAGTTAGTTTTGGGGTGTTTAAATAGGGATAAATCATGAAGGTAATTTTTTGAGCTAGAATGAGAACTCCTACTCCACTTTTCAAGATTTTCATGACTTGGGGTGACACTTGTGCTTCCTAACTTTACATGATCAGTTTCACACTATCTTCCCATGAAAAATTAAATAATTTTCATATATTGATAAGTTTATTTATTACATTTTTACTTCTCTCTTATCCTCTCTCTCTCAAGTCTATAAAAACTTTTCATTTTGGCCTTTTTAAATTATGCTCCACTTGAGTATAGAGAAGCCTTGCTCATTTTAATACCATGGATCAAAAAATACTAATGATTTTTACCTCTTCTATGAATATTAATAGTGTGTTTTACTTGGATGATTTATCTTGCTTAGTGACGACTCTTGTTTCTTTAGTATATTATCTCATTCTCTCACCTATTTGTAGTTGGAAAGCTTCTTCTTGTAGGTCATGTGAAGTTTTTTATTAAGTGTCAAGGTTGACCGAGTTAGACTATTCAATAGTGTCATTATAGACGTATTATATATTACTCCTATCCTAAACTTTCACTGTAACCTCATAATGAAACATTGATGTGAGAAGATGTAGATTGGAGAAGTGTATGTTTGGTTAGTCCCTTGTTCTCATGTGTATCATGCAACTAGTTGGTTATCATAAAATAATTTAGTGTTCACCTCCTTTAGGATAGTTTTATTTTAGTTTTCTCTCTCCATTTTCCATCACAATCATAGGTGTAGCAGTGGTCTACAAGTGGTACATCAAGGGAGATAGCCCTATCTAGAGATTCACCTTATTCTTAGGCTCACCCATATCCTAGAGGTGTTTCAATTGTGCCACTTGGATGAGGATAGCTAACACATCTCCTTAAAGGGTAAAAATGAAAGTGATAAAAGTTTTTGGCATAGCTAGTGGGAATAGTAGTCCAAGAAGTTGAAATATTTTTGGTGTTATATTTAAACACATCATCCTTTGGAGGCATTTATCTAAACATAAATGGTGACTCTGAGATTACATTAGTTGGTCAAGCATCCCAAGTATTCCTTTTGAATATTTTTGATAATCATTACTTATGTTCTTGATTCCTTGGCTAAATTTGGTATTGAGTATTGTTTTACACAAGTTGGTGAGGTTTATCAATCTTATGGCATTCCCTAGCATCCTTGTCATGATCCTTACTAGTTCTAATATGATTCTTTGATCCAAGAGGATCCAAATTCACTCCAAAAAAGAATACATTAAATTTTAGGTTTATTATTGTCATGTAAAAGATCTCATTAAGAGATTTATAGTGCATCTCATGGTTCACAAAATGAAGCTTGTATGTGTAAGATATCATGTGTTGAAGATAAAATAGGGAAAGTAAAAAAATTGGGTTTGGAAAGAACATCTAGTTGGATGTTGCCAAGTGGTGAGTGGTTGAAAATTGGTGAATGGATGACAAGTAGTGAGTAGAGATTGGACCATGTGATGGGTCTTTAAGCTACCATGTTTCTTTTCACCAATTATTTTACCATATTCCAATTTTATAATATTTATTGAATGTTCTAAACAAACCAATTAACCAACATCCTTGCCATGTGTTATACCCTAAATTACACATGACCCCATATTCCATTCATGTTCCATATCCCAACATCCACGTGATACCATCCAATCTCCACATGACCCTATGTTACATGCCCAAACATCCACATTTCATGTCTAAATATCCACATGAAACATCTACACATCCACAAACCTACCACATGCCATGGTCAAATCTACACATACCATCAAAATACATGCCAATGAAAATTAATTGGCATATCATACTAAAAAATTCATGGTATTTAAATACTATGTGGCCCCTGTACTTTCCAATGTGGGACTAACGGATTTTGATGATCATCGAATGCATAAAAGGGGGATTCAAACTCTGCACCTATTGGTCAAAAGAGATAAGGCCCAACCGCATGGGATACAATCCTAAACACTATATAAAGTGTTTAGAATTGTATTTGAAGGAATTTAAAAAGATTAATATCCATTCTTAAAGGCTATATATATAAATCTTATACGAGTTGTAAAGAGTGTCAGAGGAAGAATTGGGGAAATGTCTGAAAAGGGACTTATATTATTTTTTCCCAAGGAACAATTTTATAATTGTTAATTTTTCATTTTGGAGACATTTTTAAGTAATTTTCAAGAATTTTTCTGAATATACAGATTTATATAAGAACCAGAGATGTAGGCCTTCATTTCAAACTCCATTATAAAATTGTGTGTTATGTTTTGAGAATTTATTAAACTATTCTTGTAAAATTGATCATTTGTAAGTCAAATATTTAAATTATTCTATAAATTGATATTTTAAAGCAAAATTAAAAATACACAAGTGTAATATTGCTTAAGTTTATGGATTAGGTTGGTATCAAAGTGGTTACTGTGTTGGGCTAACTTTTATTTAGGCATTATACTGGTGTGTCAAGTTTGATATCAAAAATAAATTTGTGGGTGAATTTGTGATTTTATTATTTTAACTAAAACCAATTATTATAGAACAATATATCTAGTACTAGCTCAAATTTAGTTATTACTAAATACCATTATCACTACAATAATGTAATACCTATAATCTCAAGATCAAAGTTGGTAAGTGGTAGAGAAATAGTAGGACCAAAAAATTGAGAAGCTCCAATAAAACATTGAAGCATTATGGGTAGAACTATAGTAAGAATGTTAATAGAAGAAGATGCGTGAAGATTTAGAGACTTGTAGACATTATGCCAGAGAGGTCATGTTGCCAAACAATACTATATCCTACACCTTAGTCAAGATCCATTATGGTTTAGAAGGTGAAACAAGGAAAGAGGGAAGGTACTAGCCAAGTCCAATAGCGATCAACCAATCTAACCAATAGTACCTCATCAAGCAAGTCTAGAGTCTTTAATGTGATAGTTGTTACAGATGGAAGTACCAGATATTATGTTACACTTTGAGTAAAGTCAAAGGTAGAAATATACTACTATTACTGAAAGGAAATTTGTGTAGATATATTTTAACTGGAGTTTTGGAGATAATTATATTAATTAAGGTCTCATACAATGTCTATAATTAAAGACTCTTCCATTACCCCACACTAAGACATTTGGAGGAGCTGATGGTGTAGTACATGGACATGTGACTCATTATGGTAACCTCCATTTTGGCATCAGAGGGATATTATTTGATCAAGTATCTCTTGACATAATTATAGGATAAGCTAAGGAAATCACTTTGGGTAATTATTATCTCACATCTTGACATGCCAAAAACACTACATCAAGATAAGGAATCCAATTGATGACTAATCATACCTATGAGGTTTAGCTCAAGACAAGCCAGACTATAAAGGTACATTCTAGTTATAGCAATGATTTTTCTAATTCATATACTCTTGGTAGTCCTATTACTAAAAATTATGTTGTAAGTCTAGAAGCAAATAATGCTTTGATTGTCAATGTATCTTATAATGTACATTCTAAAGATGAAAGTAATGAAATCAAATCTTATGGCTATATTGACAATTTTAGGGATAATAAATTTACTAACCTTAAACATTCATCAAGTTTATGTGTTAATACATTTTAAAAACACACAAATGTAATAGGTTCGAAGCTATTATATAAAATGATATTCAAAGGAAAAGGCCTTGACATTAATGGTCAAGGAATTTTTTAGCCTATCCAAGTGAAAAAGAGACCACTCTATGTAGGATTAGGATATGGAGATGAAAGACAATCTTCCCAAGAAGCTGAGTTGAAGATTTGCTCAAGCAACAAGTTAGAGCACCCTAGAGAGTTGAAATAAGCATTATCAAAAGATGAAGTAGTTAAATATAAAAACACATATTTAGATGACTTATTAAGGTATGAAAATAATAAATACTTGAATGTATCTTATAATTATGCCTCAAAAATCCCTAGAAAGATACTTAAGATACATGTCAAGAAGAAGGTTCACAAAACAAAATTACCTAATGAAGACATGAAGTTTGGTTTTTACTTCAATGTTAAGGGGAAAATGTTGAAATAAGATAACAAAATTTATCCACAACCTAAGGCAAAGGTTGTAACTACATCTTCAATCAATAAGAAGATAGAATCTTGTCAGTTAGAACTTGAGACAACATCAATGAAGGAGATGGCAGTCAACAAGAAGCTGATAGTTAAAAAATTGACACCATTGAAAAGTAAGCAACATTTATTTAAAAGAATAATAGATAATCATTCTAAGATAGATGTTATATTTTATAACAATTATCAAATAATTTTGATCTCAAAAGATGTTGTAGAAACTCTAGGTTTGGAAACTAAACCACATTTCTAACCTTACTCTCTGGATAAAATAGATGATGGTAAGAATGTACATGTAAGTAAAACATGTAAGCTAGGATTTGAAATTACCACCAAATTTTTAGATGAAGTTGAATTAGATGTGGTTTCACTTCAATTTAGTGGCATATCCTAGGTAAACCATATCTATCTCTTAGAAAGGCAAGTTACTCCAAGAAGGAAAATTAGTATAGCATTGTAAAAGACAAGATAGAATATATTGTACAAGCACATCAATATTAACCATTATAGGTAAATGGTGCCTTCAGTGTATTTTACTCATGTATGTTGTAGACAGGAACACTGTATGGAAACATGAAGATGTCATCATGAGAAACATTAAGAATATCTCAAAAGATAGGTCATATATATTAATCTATATGTTTTAGAGTGTGAAAATATGCCTACATATTTGCCTTATGTTTGTAACACCTAAATATAGGCATTATTTATAAATCCATAAGACCCAAGTATGGGAAATTTTTTAATCATTATAGTTTTTTTAAAGACCCAAGAAGGGCAAAGTTTGTAAATTGTGTGGTTAGGTAAGACCCTATGAGGGAAATTATAAAATGGTGATTATTATAACACCATGTGACATTTTCACAGACTCAGATATGAAGACTTGAAACTAACTAACATTTACGAGATCATCTAAGGTAAAGCTAAGACTTAGAACAATGAAAAGAACCTCATATTGAGTACCAGGTCTAGTGCCAACTTTTTGAGGACAAAAAGCCTTCTTAGTGAGAAGGATTGATCTAGGAGGATCCATATTCACTCCAAAAAAGAAGATGTTGAATTTTAGTTTGATCATTATCATGGAAAAGACCTCATTGATATTTTTTTGATGCATCTCATTGTTCACAAAATGGAGCCTATATACACAAGATATCATGCATCAAAGATTAAATGGGGAAAGTAAAAAAAATTTAGTTTGGATAGAATATCCAGTTGGACATTGATAAGTGGTGAGTGGTCAAAAAGTGGAAAATAGATGACAAGTGGTGAGTGGATATTGGACCATGTGGTGGGTCCTCAATATAACATGTGGTTTACCACCAATTATTTAACCGTGGTCCATTTTTATATTATTTCTCAAATGTTATAAATAAACCAATTAACTTACCATTTCCACATACTTGCCATGTAACCCTATGTTCCATGTTCCACCAACATCCTTGCCATGTGTCATACACTAAATTCCACATGACCTCATATTCCATTCATGTTCCATATCCAAACATCCACGTGATACCACCCAATGTTCACATAACCCTATGTTACATGCCCAAACATCCACATTTCATGTCTAAATATCCACATGAAACCTTTCCACATCAACAAACCTACCACATGCCACAGTCAAATCTCCACATACCATTGAAATACATTCCAATGATAATTACTTGGTATATAATACCACATATGTTGTGTTATTTAACTACTATGTCCCCCCCCACTTTCCAATGTGGGACTAATGGATTTTGATGATCGCCAAATGTGTAAAAAGGGGGATTCAAACCCTGCACCTATTGGGTAAAAGGGATAAGGCCCAACAACATGGGATATGGTCCTAAATTATATATAAAGTGTTCAACATTGTATTTTAAGGCATTCAAATATCTTAGTAGTAATTTTAAAGGATATAGCTAGAAATCTTGTATGAGTTGCAAAGAGTGCTAGAGGCAAAATTGGGGAAAAGTACAAGAAGGGACTTATATTATTTTTTCCCAAGGAACAATTTTTTAGTTGTTAATTTTTCATTTTGGAGATGTTTATATGTACTTTTAAAGAATTTTTACTAATACATCAACCAATATAGGATGTAGAGATGTAGGCCTTCATGTTGAACTCCGTTATCAAATTATGTTTTGTGTTTTAAGAATTTTTTGAATTATTCTTGTTAAATTGAAAATTTATAAGTCAAATATTTAAATTATTCCATAAATTGATATTTTAAATCAAAACTAGAAATATGCAAGTGTAATATTGCTTAAGTTTATGAATCATTCTTATCAGCTCTAATATGACCATTGTCAACCTTATCACGAGTTGTATTAGTCCTATAACTATCCTCATCAATATATTGCTCCTCCTAGTCAACCTAGTCACTCCTCTAATCATTCTAATATACATTTCAAGAAAACACTCTTGGTCTATGAGAATTACATGTTGGATCTTGACACAGTAAGGGGACATAGTCAAGATATTCCTAGCCATTTCATTCATAAGTTGAGAGATGCATTAGAGTTTGTTAAAAGAGAGTGGGCACCTATTTAGAGAGCTAATTAGAAAAGGCTTAAAATTGAGATGAAATATGTGAGTGGTCTTGTCTCATCCTTAGAGGATAAGCTAAAATTTCATGAGGGATAGTCTCACCATGTCTATCAACCCTCATATCCACCTCCCCAAGATTGTTGTCAGTCTTACTTGACCCCTACTCATGGGCCCAATCAAGCTTATCAAATCCATCTTTTTCCTAATCAATTGGAAGAGAGATTTATGAAGACAAACCTTATTTTTAAAGTAGATCTTGATTGGAACATTCAATTGGCCAATAGTCAGATCCAACATTCTATATCATCAATAAATGAAGTGAAATTTAAGCCCTCATTTCCCTTTCTAGTTACATCCCCACCTCAAGAAGTGACCTCTAGATATGAGATTCCAAGTTGAAGATAAGGTGGAGAATCCAATCCTAAGGAGATTACAAGTTTCTTGAATACTTCATCTACTCCTCAAGTTGCATCACCATCTCAAGAATATAATCTTAATCCTAACATCCTATGTTGGAATAAGATAGTGGAATCATGGGGAAAGAAAGAGGATAAAAGCCTTGATAAGGAGTGTGAATTTGAGAAAGAGCTTGATCCTATGAAAGTCCCTCTCACCCTTCCTCAAGATCCCTCTTGTGTTCCATGCAACCTTATTATACTCCTTATCCTCATGAATATTCCTATCAACTTTAAAAAATAATTTTCTAAGAGAACCTATCCAAATAAACTGAAGAGTTAAAGTTGATAATGAAATTGTTTAGTCAAGGTGTGACGGAAGGTTTAGACCCAATATAAGATCTTATGCCTAAACACACCCCATATAACCTCCCTAAAGAGAGTTCTAAAGCTAAATCAGATGTGAATGAAGTTATTTTCAAATGGAAGGAATAAAACCAAGATATTTTATCCCAAGGTATGCCTCACCTTCCTCAAGTTCTTCTAAAAGGATCACCTACAATTCATTCTCATTCTGATTTTAAATCCTATATTCCACCTCCACCAACTAGTTCATGTTTTCCTCAACCCATCACATTTTCCTTGATGTACTTATGGTATGGGAACCTAAAGAGGACAATTTGGTTGAGTAAAATTTAGAACTCTTGTTTAAATAAAGTGTAGCTCCTTGGCAACCTCATTAGGATAAGTCACATGATTTCAAGATGCCTAGTCTTGACATCACCAAGAAGGATAAGGAGATTGAATATCTTGCATCCCTTTAAAATCAAATATATGTTATGATAGACTAGATACAACTTGAGAGCCATCAATAGGTCCTTTTGGATTCTAAATAAGAGAATGAAAGAGTTTATCTTGTTATTCCCTTTGATGATTTTGATCAAAGAGAAGATGAGGACTTGTGGTAGAAGTTTGAAAACATTTTCAATGAGTTTGAGTCTCTCAAGGGGTATAAAAATTCATTAGAGCTGATTACAAGTGATTTTAATCAAGATGAAAATTTTCAAAATGTCATAAAAGATCTAAATAAAAGTTCACCTTAGCCTTTGAAGGTCAAAACAAGATTATATTAGCCTCAATCTTTCAAGGAATAAGAAACCATTCCTCTTGAAACCATGACTAAAACTAAGATGCAAGTTGATCATGAGATGAAGAATGTGAAAAAATATGAAGTATTTGTACAAGGCCAAGAGGAATACTTTTACATTGGAGACCTATTTAAATATGGTATACTTGAGAGCATAACAAGTGAAGTGCCAAGAAGTAGGTCTTATCTATCAAGTGTACAATCCAAAGAGCAACATTCTTGGCACCATGATTCATCTCATGAAGAATGAGATGAAATAAAATTTCTTTTTGATCCTGGAAAGGGAGGTATTCTTAATTTTTAGTTGTATATAGTTGTTTGCTTCTTATTTTTCCTAAGTGCTTTAAGCACATGTGTGTTTTCTTTACTTTGTGTGTGTCCTTTGTTTTATGTGGTTTAGGTAGTAAATTGCTCTTATCTTAATATATCTTGTGGTCAATGGTCAAAGGTTTCCTTGTTTTGTTTTATACTTTAGATGACTCCATAATCCTAATGGACTAATAAGGCTACTATTCTAGTTAGTATAGCAGGTATACTACCCCAATGAGTCACTAATGTATTGACCAAATTTGACCCTACAAGTCAAATTAGGACTCCTATAGGTAAAAATTTGAGTTTTAGGTGTTTTTATGGGTCTAGTATTTTTTCATAGGGTGTATTATATGTTTTTATGTCATTTCATGTCATCTTATCCTTATTCTTAGTCTAACTAGTCAATATATCATATTGAGTCATTATGAGGGTCATTAATAGAGCATTAAATGAGTTATACCTATTTCTTGGGAAATGTGAAGGTTATAAAAGGTGAAGTGATTTTTGATGTATCCTAAGAAGTCTTTAGTAACTTTTACTAATTGAAAAGTGATAGGTTATTTAGAAGAAAGAGTAGTTCCTTTGAAAAGAGAAGAGTTTGGCACTTGTATGGAAAAAAGGGAGTGCGACATGTGTGATAAGGTCAAGGAATGTCTCTTCAGATTATTTAAGCTCAATTTCATGTTTTAAATGATTTGGAAGTTCCAATTTTGAGCTAAAACCATTCTAATGCTTCTTCACCCTTCTAAACACATAAAACCAGTCTTCAAGTTTGTACCTTGTATAGCCAATAGGAGAGGTTTCAAAAAAAATACTCCTAGGAGTGTCTTCTACAATTATTAATATTCAATTTTATGTTTAGTTGTAGATTAATGATGACTTGTGCTTTATGAACCATTCCTAAGAAGTTGAACTATTTAATTTACTTGTTGATCTATGTACCCTATAGGTTTTGCTCTTATTTGGAATATTTTGAATAATTAAGATATTAATATTGATTAAAGAGGATGTTTAATCCCTATTATAATTATATCCATGTTTGGTTTAGCATTTCAAAGTGTTTTGATGGGCCAAGTATCTTAGGTTGCAAGAGAATGTACCATTCTATGTTATAGGTAGTTTCCACTATCTATAAAACCCTCATGCTTTTATGGTAGCTTTACGGGGTTGTTTTAGGTTAATTTAAATTTTTTCAATGGTATCCTTTTTCCCTTTACCTTTAAAATTCATTCCTAAAATAAATTTCCATGAGCTTTTAGTCATATGCAACATATGTAGCCTTTCACCATTAATGAACATGTACAAGAATCTCATGAAGACCAATCATGTGAAAAGTAGTGTCTAAGATAAATAATGTTTTTAATAATCAAATTAGTCTATTTTGAATCTTTTGAGGAAGCTCAAAACTCATTTGAATCTCATAAACCATGCATCCTATTCATAAAATCATCTAATGTTTGCCTGTACATCAAAATGACCATCTATAAGTGGTGTTCATAGGAGCATAAGAATACCATAATGGATTTTTGGACCCTATTTAAGGTATTTCATGATGAAGGAGTTGTGTATTGAGTATTTTAAAGGTATAATAACCCATTTAAGTTAAAAAATAATACAATTACCCACACTTGCATATACTACCTGCATAGTGAAATAACCACGTACAAGTGGCTTAATAAGGAGCTAAGGAGTCCTTTTAGGTTATAAAACATGTGGAGGAATTCATATATGAGGTTATAATGTATTTTGGATCATGAAACACCTATTTTAGAAGATAGATTGATAAATGGAGGTTGGAAAACATGTTCTAAGGTCAAATGACTTATTTCGGGATCAAATCCCCAAAAGAGCAAAATAAAGTACCTAGTTATTTTGAAGATATCTCATAATAAAGATTAAAAAGGATTTTATGAATATTGGTGATCAAAACTTATAATATCCACATGAGATAAATACAATACAAAGTTTGGGATGTAGATGATAAATGGAGGGTGGTCATTAGAAAGCCTAAAGTTGTATATTTATGCATTAATTTCAATCAGTATCATCTATAGGTCTAAGCTATAAGAGACCCATTCAACCAATGTTATAATAACAAGGTATAATCCCATGTTTTATATGGCCTTATTTATTAAATGGGGCATTAATTATTATATATATCATTAGGATGATGTGGATATGTAGTGTTTCAAGTCTTGTTTACACCTACAAGTGTCCTTTCACAAGAGAAGACTACCTACAGTTGGTTGCAAAGTCTCATAGTTGATAGTGTGATGTTAAGTATAGATACATAAATAAATATATAGATTTATTAGATCAAATTGTTTCCCAAGACTTCATATGGATCCTCTAGACTACTTGACACAAGTTCAAAGGATTAGAGCTACCTACATGGCCCTACACAGTCAACTCTAGTTGACTGAGGGATAAAGAGAAAAAGAGTTGATTTTTTTGAGGTGGATATAAAATAAATATATTAAAATTGGGATTATATTATGTTTTTTATACATTATATCTAATCCTCAAATAAGCATGACCACCTATAATATTCATTGTTAAGGAAGATATGCAAGAAACACAGTCAACACCTTAAGTAGTCAACTCAAGAGTATGAATTGAAAGGTTTTATAAATGGTTGGTAGGTATAATAAAAACTTATAAAATTATAATGGAAATCCTATGTTTTAATAATATCATGGAAATAGGGGAGGTGAAAGTCTCAAGACAATATCATAGAATCTATCTCAATATAGGTTTGTCTTGGGTATTTAAGGAATTGAAGTGTAAAATGATGTTACCAAGGACTTAAATATATATATATTTTTTAATTTAAGACTTTTAAAAAATCCTCAAATAATCACCATTATCTAAGGAAATAGGGGAGTTCCCTCTATTTTGTCTCAGACAAAGGGCACTCCCTTTATGCATGAAACTTAAAGTCTTGGGAAGTGAGGATAAATGAATAAAATAGGAGCTATTTGGATCCTAAAAGGAATTTTTTAACATTGAAACAAATATATGGAAACATGAAAAAAAACACATATGAGGATGGAACCCAAAAATATGGTTTGGATTACTATGTTTGTAGGTGGGCCTAGTAACCAAGGTTTAAGTCTAGATTTCAAATGATAGGTCACTTTCATTTATAACCTTAAGAAATATTTTTAATGGATTGAATAATCATTATGGGATCATAATAGGCATTTATAATCTTTTAAAATGTATAGAGACCCCCTGAAAAACATACTTTTGGCTTAGAGACAATTTAAGCATGCAAGAAATGAGAAAGCAAGCTCGATAGGAGATGTTTGATTGCTCATATCTCCCTTAAAATTTTTCATAAAGGTCAGATAATTTTGGATAATTTATAAAGAGTCATTAGCATCAATCTAGTGGAATTTATTTGCAATTTCAATGTCATAGCTTTATGAACAAAGCTTAAGGGCAAAAATGGTTTAAAACCCTTGCAAACCTTGAATAAGGACCCGATTGAGGAAATGAGGATGATGAGATATAAAAATGGCATAGTTTTCCTATAATGATAATTGGAGGTTGTATAAGACTCAGTTAATATCCCTACCATTAGGATTAACTGTATATAATTATATGGATGGAGTACAAAATAGGGTTTTCTTGACCTTTTGTATGTTTTACAAGTTCTAGAAGTATTCTAAAGATGAAAATAACATGGAGGGGAATCTTAAGAATTAATATAACCCCATATAAAAATTTATTTATTCAAAACAACTCCTAGGTGCCTCAACAATAGCTCTCATCTTAGCTAGTCAAAACTGGCATAGTGAACATAATAGTGAGAAGAGTGAAAACTTCAAGTGGGAGTATTTTTAAGGTGTGTCTAATGCCTCTAAGGATATGAAGGGTATTTAAAAGTGTTTTAAAATATTTTTTAAAAATTGACATGTAAAATTAATGCCTTTTTAGAGGCCAAGTATGCAAGGTGTGTGAAAGAAGAGTTATTTTGATTAATGATGGTGATAGCTCATTTTAGGAAGATTTTAGATGACTAGGACTACAACCAATGCATGGAGAGGCATGTATGAAATCCTTCCCTCTCATTACAATCATTTATACCTATCATTATTTATTTTTTGTATGTTTAAATATGGTTAATTCATGAAGGTAGTTTTCTGAGCCAAAATGAGAACTCTTACGCCACTTTTCAAGAGTTTCATGACTTAGGGTGACACTTATGATTCCTAAATTTACATGATAAGTTTTAAAATATATTATCATACACAAGTATCTCATTTTATTAGATTTAAAAGTGGATTTATAACCTTTGGAACTCTCTCTCTCTCTCTCTCTCTCTCTCTCTCTCTCTCTCTCTCTCTCTCTCTCTCTCTCTCTCTCTCTCTCTCTCTCTCTCTCTCTCTCTCTCTCTCTCTCTCTCTCTCTCTCATTCTATAATAACTAGCCATTTTAGCCTTTGTAAATTATGTTCCACTTGAGTATGAAAAAGCCATGTTCATTTGAATACCATGGATAAATAAAGACTACTAATTTTTACCTCTTCCATTATTATTTATAGTGTGTTTTAGTTTGATTATTGATTTTTCTTAGTGATGACCCTTGTTTCCTTTGCATGTTGTCTCATTCTCCCACCTATTTATAGTTAGAAAGTTTCTTCTTGTAGGTCATATGAATTTTTATAGGAAATGTCAAGGTTGAGTGAGTTAGCCTATTCAATAGTGTCATTATAGACCTCTTGTCTAGTCCTCCTAGCTTAAACATTCACCATAACCTCAAATGCAACATTGATGTGAAAGTTATAGATTGGAGAAGTGTATATTTATTTAGTCCCATATTCTCATGTGTAATATGCAGATGGTTGGTATTCATCAACTAATTTTGTGTATCACCTCTTTTAAGATAGTTTGATTTTAGTTTTATCTCTCCCTTTTTCCTCACAATCATAGATATAGTAGTGGTCTACAAGTGGTACATCAAGGGAGCTAGCCCTATCTAGAGATTCATCTCATTTTTAGGCTTACCCATAGCTTAGAGGTATTTCAATTGTGCCACTTGGATGAGGAGAGCTGAGATATATCCTTAAAAGGTACAAATCCAAGTGACAATAAGACTCAAAATGTCAAGATAAAAAAAATGAGTAACTAGATGAATGTTATGCACTTTCATACTATAGGGTCTTTACAACACTTTAGACCTATCCCTTGGAAATTGGAAAATTACACTTTAAGTGAACTTAAAGTTTTTAAAAATATTTTTGGGTAAAATGAGATCCTTGGATCACTCATTCCATCCAAAATTTTTATCCATATACTTATCTATTAGTAACCTAATCCATCTGGGCACAAGCTTGGTATGTCAGCCAAAAATGGCCAACAAGACCCTTTAGGTGTTAAAAGTGGTCAATCATATAGTATATAAGATTTAATTTCTACCATCCCTATCTATATTACATAATGTCTTCCATGATTATTACTTAAGAGGTATATAGATGATCTTATGCATGTGTTGGATTGGAATTCTTTGCAAGTTCTAGATCTTGGGGTGATCATGATAGAACCAATCAGGGTAATTGACACTAACAAACTTCATTTGCATAATAGAGATATGTCATAGTGCAAGGTGCAATAGGACCAATACTCTAAGGATAATGTTTCTTGGAAGGAATATGTTGAGTTCTATAATAGATTTCCACATTTATTTGAGTGATTATATACTATTATACTTTGTTACTTTTAGCTAAATAATATTTTAATTCCAAACTTATGTTTGAATAATATTCATTTGAGATGATGACTAGCTTTAGGGGGGAAGGATGTTACATATCAATTCCTCACAAAGAAAACTATTTGGTTATCCATGTATATTTATAGTTGAGATATTTGATTTGGTTAATTTTGACTAAGATTTGAGATATATGTTGTTATGGGGAATTAGGATATTACTTAGATTACATATTTGCATTATTGTGAGTTAGTTGTAGTGTATGTGTTTACATTACAAACATGTTGATGTCTTATTTCAGTTATATTTTATGATGTATGTATATTATGTTGATATGTTCTAACTACCTATTTGTTGTAAGGTTGATGCAGGAGAACTCATTATGAAGGGAGAGCATCATCGAAGAGGGTGACATAGATGGAGATGTTGGAGGACAATAAAAAAATTGGCTAGAACCCTACACACATCAAAGTAGTTAACACATGTTAGAATACATAATGAAATGGGTAACATAGTGTGTTTATTAATTCTTGTATTATATATTTGTTACTCATGAATTGCTATAATAGTTTAAATGGTTTATGAAACTCGTTAACATGTGTGATCATTAAATGCTAAGTAGAAATGTGATTTTCTTAGTTAAATTAAATATGGATTAGTAATTTATTAAATTATCATTAAAATTTTGTGGTAATAGAGGATGCTAATTAAATAAATAAAATTATAGATTTTTATAATTAATAATTAAAAATTAAAAATTTCTAGTTGAGAGGGAAAAATGGAAATGACGAAGGAAATAAAGACAATAATAATAATAAAATAAATTAGTCTAAAAATAATAAAAACTAAAAGGAATAAAATACACTAAATAATGAGAATAAGAAAGAATAACATAAATTAGAAACAAAAGAAAAATCTCTTAAAAAAGGACTACACCCTTCTTATTTTATCACGGAATATGAAAAGAGGAGAAGGGAGTATTATTTAGAAAGGGGGAAAGGGCACAAAACAAGAATGAAAAACATAGAGGAGTGGCATTTAGAAAGTATTAGACGGAAGCTAGAATGGATACAAAAAGAATAAATTATAGGTAGGCAGTGTTTTAGATTTTGTATAATTATCTAAATTATATATAGAGCTGTCTATTCAAATTTGTAACTGCTTATAGGCTATATATGCATATACATAGATTTAGGAATTGTATAAGAATTATGCAAGTACTAATATATGTATAAATATAAATTTAGAATCAAGAGAGTGTGGTGACTTATATAATTATACAATAAGAATTTTCATGCAACAATACTATACAAGCATTAATTTAGTGAACAAAGGGTAGGCGTAGGAAAACAAACTAGCCATAATAGTGTTGATAATTAAAGAGGGTGATTTATATGATAGTTTAGGAATTATTATATACTTTATAGAGCTTAGGCATCCCATATATAATCTCATAATATGTAAACTAGGTAACCTCCTCTAGTTATACATTTATTAAGGCATCGATCTATAGTAACATAATCATTTATGAATACCAAATTTGCTTTCAATGGTGGAATAATTTGTATTAAGGTGTAGACCTTATTTATATGAGTTATATTTAACATACTTAACTCCATATAGATCTGAATGGAGGAAAACTAATGACTTACCTGCAAAAAGAATCCAACTAGAAGACAATAACCTAAATAATAGCTGAGATATTATTTAATAAATATATATACAAACCTTATACTATATATATATATATACTCATATTTGGAGCAATGAATTTATAATTATGATTTTTTGTGTATTTTCATGTGTTTTTCTTAGCATTTGTTCTGAACTAAATGTCTCATTATCATATCCATATTTAGTAGTTTGGTGATTTGGGTATCCAATGATTCCATGTGTCATATAGTGTATTAAACTATTAAAATTAATGACATTTGTGAATGTTACAACTATGTAATAGGGTGTTCAAAGTAGTATAATAAAATATTAAATAAATAATATGGTAGGGTTTGTTGTCTATTTGTTAAAAAGATAGTGAATAATATGTTAACTTCTTATATTCTAGGAATTATATTCACTCATAAATTTATTAGATAAAACTAGTTAATGCCCTACTATTTTGGGAGACTGCATTTAATAAGCAATGAACCATTGACATATTTTCATGATGGGTAGGTTTACTAAGTCTTGGATAGGGCTATAACCAGTAATTAATACCAAGAACTCTTGATAAATAAGTTTTGGTTTGGACATTTTTTTTTATCAAGATTAATTTGGTTACTGAATAGTTAATCATGCAAACTTTATCATGGGTTTTTGTTGTCTAATGATGTAACATATAGGTAGTAAACAATCATAATAGTAGGTGGTCATTTGATTATAATATACTTATCAATGTTTATAGTTAAAATGAGACTAAGATGTGTAGATCGCTCTAAATGGGCAATGCGATTGTATCTAGTGACGGATTAGCCAGTGGAATGGCAATATAAGATCACTTAATGTCATAGGTCTTATCTATAATTAACCATAATGTTTATATTATTTACTATGCTAGCATGTATGTAACCATACAATTAATGATATCATAACATGTTTTGTATTAAAGATGTGATATTTATACAGGCAAATGTTGTCATTTGGTATCATGTGATAAGCCTTATGGTGTGCTTGAGATCACTTATTATAGGTAAATTGTGGTATAAAACCCATTGTATGGATATAAAATTATAATATAATATATATATATATATATATGAAATATTAATGTTATGCTTAAAAATGTAAGTATACTTATGCCTATTAGCTTATACTTAAATATGAGGGTGTCTTCCTCTAACTATATTTTTATGGGTGGTTATAACTTATATTTTAAAATTACATTTAATACAACCTTGAGTATGCATGCATACAACCCATGAGAGTATAACAATGCTAAAATGGAGTATTCTATGTTTTGTGTGAACTGAGAACTATTTGTTATATCTAGTTGCTTGAATAAAATCTTAGGTTTCCATGTATTTATGACTAATTTATTTAACTAATTATGATACTTAGTAGTTATGCTTAAAAACACTAGACTATGGTAATATGGGTTATCATAGGGTGTAGTATGTTTGGAAATAAATTATGGTAATTATAATCTATATTTAATTGTGTATTTTACCAAAGTGGTATAAGTTGTAGTCATTATTTCTAGTATGAGATAGATAATAATGTGAGATTCATTCATATGTTTGAAGTAATAAATGTACGCTTGTTTATTACTCCTATGTTTTGCATGTTATGTGATATGATTGATAGTAGTATGTAAATTGTATGAATATTTTGACTAAATTATGTTGGCAAATCTTGCATTGTTGATACTGAGTAAGGAGTGAGATGAAATTCACTAGATTACTAGCATCACAATACTAGATGAAGACAATCTAATCAAGTGGTGAGTATGAATTTTGATTGATCTATAGATCACTATTATTTATTATTATTGAAAAATTTGGCGAAAGTATGTTTAGTGAGACATTATCTTTTTATGAGTATTATTTACATGTTTGTGTGATATCTTTTAATAGAATGAGTATCCTATGATACACTGCATGTTTAGTTTTATAGATCATATAGCACACAGGTACTTACTTATCTCTCTATATTCCCCCATCATCACTATCTAATCATCCATGAAGGGAGGGCCATTTAATGATGGTATTAGTAAAGGGGATCATTGATTTGTGTTTGGTGTGTAAAAGTGCTCAGATGATGATCTCCCTCCCCACAATATTACTTATTTGGAGAAGACACTTAAGATTGCCACAAATACTAGAGTTCAAGAATTATGCTATGGGGAGCCATGTATTTTATATTTAAAATGTATTTTATTGTACTTATTATTGAAATATTACCATGAATAGTTATAATTATTTATTTATCATACATTGACAATAGTGGTTGTAGACTTGTATCAGACGTGGTTGAGTTAATGTTATTGATTTCTATATTCATATTATGATGTATTCTCATGTTATTAGAGATCAATGATATATGAATTAATATGATTTATTTACTATTATCATTCTTAGAGTATTTCATATTATTTCTAATTATATTCTCATGGTATAATCTATTGATGGTATATGTGTTTGTTTTAGAAATAATTCCTTTATTTCTTGGTAGGCCCCAATCGAGATGTTACAAAGAAGACTATGTAAGAAGGATTTAAATGGACTATTATACTTATAAAAGGATTCCAAAGTATTACATGTGTTAAATATCATCAAGTATAAATTTAACACTATGATTATTCTTCTAGTAAATCAAGAATATTATAAACAATCAACAAGAATTCAAGCTCACTTGTCCTTCACAAAATTGCTCTCAATATGACTATGCTATATGAGTCCATCAAGATGATACTAATAAGAATACATTATATACATATTATATATCATATAATCTTTATCACATGTTATGAATCACATAGATAATACTTCAAATCATTCTTCTATCTTGATCTCAATACATCTAAAATATTCATGTGTAGAATTTCAAAAGAGAGGTAGAGTTTATTTACATTTGATATTTCTTGGTATTTATTTCACTCTAACCCCTATATCCTCAATAATCTTAAATGATTAATGTAATAACTCCATTATATTCTTCAAAATGCATTTTAACATTTATATCTGCCAACCATACAATAAACTCCTCCTTTCATGCTATTTCAAAGAAAAGGCAATTACAATGTCTCTTATATTGGTTTTACATTCTTCATGATAATTTTTTGAAATACCTAGTACATTATAAAAACTTAAATAATCATTTGATAATATTCACATTCATAATATGCAAATATTACTTTAGGCCTAATCAAAACATTCAATTTTTAAAATAGAGATTTTTGGAAGGAAAACCAAAAGAGGCTAATATCTCACATAGTACATGAAATATATTAAAAACAAAACTTAATATGGAATATTAAAAGACCCCTCAAGCCTCTCATAACTCAATTTACACCAAATTTTCCCACTAACACTACATTCATACTTATCATGGTTGTTTCTCTTACATCATGAGGACTCAAGACAGCTGATGCAATAAAAATGCTGGTAGTGACCTTGTTGACAACAATAATCATAATTAACATGTTGAAAATAATGTGAATTATGATCAAGTCATCAAAAATTTTGAGGCTAATAATAATCCTAATGGTAATGCCAACAATGCCTCTACTAGGTATAATGTTGTTTAAAATGACATTTTGGATGTGCTTAATAACATTCAAGTTTAAATGGGAACATACAATCAAAGGTTTCCTAATATATATAATATGAAATAATTTGAATAAGATGAATTATAAATGGATGAAACCAAGGATGAAAATATAAGGCAATAAAATGTTGTGGATCGCATCATCAAAGAGCTTAAGAATCTTTCACATCCTACTTTTTTCTAGTAAATAATCTGTAATGCTGTTGAAGCATGGTTAATTAAATTTTATAAATACTTCACTCTACATAATATGGGATAAAATATCAAAGTTTGTATAGGATTATAATAGTTTGTGGATGATGACTCCTTGTGGTGGAACCATTTGTGTGCTCTCAAAGGTTATGGCTTAATGAATATTTCATGGGAGATATTTGAGAGGTAGTTCAAGAAAAGGTACGTGAATAATACCTTTATAGAACAAAATATTATAGAATTATAGATATTGAAGTAGGGTAATATGAATATTTTGTAGTATAATAACTAGTCTCTCAACATCTCATGTTATGTAAACAACATTTATGATGAAGAAACTAAAGCTACTGAGTTAAATCTAGGCTTGCAAGGGGCACTGATGCATGATGTGAACATGAAAAACCCATGCACCCTAGATTATACCATTGAATATTCACATCATTTTGAATAAAAAGAAAATTCTAAACAAAAGGAAAGATAAGAATACTAGAATAACAGGCTATAATTTAAGCCTAGAGTATAAATTCCTTGTGTGAGCAAAAATTTCAAGAAAATTGATCAAAAAAAGGGTTTTGTGAAAAATAACAACAATTTTGGAAAATTTCAAAACTTAAATAGAGGTTCTAAACCTCAATATTTTGTAAAATAGAATAATAAGAACTGTAACCAATAGAAAGATAACTTTTATGGCCCAAACATAGGAGATAATATTATGCCTTTACCTCCACAAACTATTTTAGTATATTTGGAGTAAAATTATAACCATTACCATAAGGATTGTCCCTGACTATGAGGTAACCAACCAAGTAATCACAAGGTTTATGTTGTTGTAAATAGCATAAATGTATACCTAAAATCTAATCCAATTAAGACTAGAGGTTTGATTTCTAGTTTTCCCTTGACTATTTTGGTAGGTTCTAGTGCAACTGATAGTTTCATTTTATTGCAATTGATTTTAAATGCAAAATTAAAATCTCTAGATTAAGCTAAGTATGGGAAGTTCTTTTTTTATAGGGAAAAGAGTATCCATTTTGGAATGTTTAAAAAAAAACTAATCTTGATCTTGGAGTCTTAAAGACTCAATTAAACATATTTTTTACACCCTTAGGAGCATATGATCTGATTTTAGGCATGGATTGGCTGAAGCAACACTAAGAAAAGCTTGATTGCTCCAAAAAAATAATAAAATGCCTTGAAAATGTTGGTAAACCCATGGAAATCCAAAGTGTCATAAGTTCTTCATCCAAGAATAATATTTTAGCCTTGGAACTGAAAAGAGAAATAAGAAAGGGATGCAAACTTTATTTCATTTAGTTGAATGGAATTTCTAAAGAAAAATAAATTGCTTTACAAGACTACCCTATCCTAAGATAATTTGAGGATGTATTTCTTGGATAAATACTTTGTTTACCTCATAAGATGAAGTTTTAAATTTACATAGACATTATATGTGGAAGGACATCCAAATCCCCTTATAAAATGAATGTGGTAGATCTAAGAGAACTCAAAGTTTAGTTACAAGAGCTAATGGAAAAAGGGATAATTATGCCAAGTGTATTACCTTGGGGTTCCAAATTTTATTAATCAATAATAAATATGGAAATTTGAGATGTTGTATTTATTACCACATGTTGAATAAAGTCACCATTAAAAAAAAACCATTCCTAGGATTGATGACCTATTTAATTAGATAAATGGAGAAAATATATTTTAGAAGATAGATCTTAGATTAGGGTATCATAAAATCTATATTAAGTATTAATGTGTATAAAACTACCATTAGGACAATGTATGCCCATTATGAGTTCATTGTTGTCAATTTTATATAATAAACACACCTTGTTACTTTCATGAATCTTATGAATAATGTAGTTTCAAATTTTTTAGATTAGTTTTTATTGGTATTTCTTAATAATATTCTAATTTATTCTAAGAATGATAATGAACATGAACAACACATATGTATGGTATTAAAAAGACTAAGTAAACATAAACTATAGGATAAATTTTCAAAATGCTCTCTATACCAAAGTAAAATTCATTATTTAGGGCATGTTATTTATAAATAGGTATTTCATTGGATCCTAAAAATATTTTAGCTATTAATGATTGGCATAATCATAAAAATGTGAATGAAGTATGTGGTTTTATGTGGCTTTCTATTTACTATAAAAAATTTATAGAAGAATTATCAAGGATTGCTAGCCCTATTATTTCTTTGCATAATAAGGGAAATTTTTTGAATGGACACCACAATGTGAAATAGCCTTCCAAAAGCTAAAATAATTATTAATTTTAGCACACATCCTTTACATTCCATATCCAAATGGAAAATTTTATAATTAGGTTGATTCTTATAAGGTGTGAATAAGGGTTTTTTTCACTTAATATGTCAAAGAGGTTTCCTATGAGTCCCAAAAGTTCAAATCATACGAACAAAATTACCCTACCCATGATCTTGAAATAATAGCCATGGTTCATGCACTCAAATAATGGGAATACTTTTTACCTAGGAAACACTTAAAAATATTCTTTGATCACCACATTTTAGTGCATTTATTATCTCAATATGAGTTAAATGTAAGATAAAGGAGATGGTTAGAATATATTAGTAGCTTTGTATATCGATATTTCATATGTAATGTAAAAAAATGGAATAATTGATGCTCTTAGTAGGACTCATATTTTTATAATTTTTTTTGAGCTCATATTTTTTAAATTCTATTTTAAATAAAAAACTACTTGACCCTAAATGTAGAAAAATATGTGTTGATCTATAGAATGCAACATTAAAAAAGTATATTGTTGATTTCTCTTTGGACTCAAATTGGCTTCTAAAGTACCAAGGCATAATATGTTTTACTATTCTCAGAATCTAATGGAATAAGTGCTAGAATTACATACCAAACCTTATTTTGCTCATCTAGGTGTCAAAAAAATGACACATAAACTAAAAAATCTTTATTTATATCATAGGTTAAATAAAGATGTGGCTACCTTCATAGAAAAATATCTAGAATGTCAACATGTTAAGGCTAAACATTTCTATACAGGTACTTTTTTGTACCCACAAGTTATTCCAAAAATAAAATGGGTAGTGATTTCAATGAATTTTCATCTTAGGGATACCTAAGTCATGAAGTAGGAATGATATAATTACGGTATTAATTGATAAACTAAGGTTTCTTATTTAATTTTAGAAAATATTATTTATGATGCCTCCACCCTTGTTAAAAAAAGAAGGAAGTTTTATTCCATCATGGTGTTCCAAAATTGATTATTAATGATAAAGATAAGTTTTTCACTTCTTGAATTTGGTAGAATTTGAAGGTTATGTTTAGGACATAATTAAATTTTAGTTTAACTTGTCATCTAAAAATGGATGGCCAAACTGAATGGCTAAACCATATATTCAAATATATGTTAATAATGTATGTGGTGGACCAATAGTCTAAATGGGAGGATGACCTCCACTTGGTTGAATTTGTATACAAGAATACTTATCATTTTTTTATTAATATGGAATATTTTGAAGCCTTGTATGGTCAAAAGTGTGGAACTCCACTTGGCTAGGATAATGTGAAAAAATGAGTGTTTATAAGTCTAGAGACTTTGTATGAATATTATGAACAAATGGTTGTTATTCATTAAATACTAAAATATGCCTCTGATATGAAACAAAATTATGCTGACCTAAAAAGGTCACCAATATAATTTTATTAAGATTTAGACAACAAAAAATATCTATTAATTTTGGTAAGGTATCCAAAATAGCTTTGTGCTTTTTTTAGTCCTTTCAACATAGTGTAAAAGATTAATGATGAAGGAGCATCAAGCTAAAACAGACACCTATTTTGAGTTCTAGTTAAAAGAGGTCAAAATTTGGTCAAATTATGATGTCAATGAGTGTAAGGGACCTTCTCAAGTCCATTTAGGTCTTTGTATTCCATTTGGAGTCATAGGGTTTTGTCCAATAAGGAATTTGAAAATTCAAATGTTTGAATAGAGTCTAGGAGGGTTAAATGCATGTAAGGATTGAATATAAGAGTAAAGTGGAATGAAGGAGTCTAATGAGGTCATGTAAGGAATAATTATAAATCATATGTGTCACTCTCACCCATACGTTGGGTTGACAAGAAAGGAGGTAGTTTTTGTAACTAATTTGATAACTAACATTGAAGTTAGCGAAATAAAGAATTGTACATGAGTTTGAAGCAGGTAGGAGGATGTGAGAGAGAAGAGAATAGGGGAGAGAGACAGAGAGATCTCCTAGAGAAAATAGGAGAATATGTAAATGAATGTATGTATAAACTCCTCATGGAAGTTGATGAGTTTATATTTTGGATTACAATGTAAGGTTGTTTGTTTTAAATAAATAAAGAAAAATGTGTTTGTTATATTTGCAGTCTCCTTGGATGAGTACATGAATATTTTGAATGATAGAAAGTAATGTTGAAACCCTTGAGATAGTTTACAATCCTTTTAAGTGCATGGTTATAGGCTGACCCAATATATACAGGTGATAGGTGTGAAAGAGCATGGTTTGAAGGAACAATCTCTTATGTTTGTATATGGATTATCATTTTGAATGCAAGTTGGTGTGGTATAAAACCTTCAGACTTTGACAAAAGGCCTCTATAGGATCATGTGTAGAGGTTAAGAACTATGTTTTAGTTTGTATTTATTCCTTGAAATCCTAAGAGGAATATAAAGAGTAAGATTATTCAATGATGTGCATAGAGTATTAAGATGAATTAGAGAGTAAGAATACATTGGTGTAAGGTGAAAGGCTTATCTGAATATGGGTGTATCAGACCTAGGGTTTAAGTCTATAGGCTATGTGAATTCTTAGTTGATAAGACATAATCAAAAAATTAGATGAAAGGTGGAAAAATGCATGGTATTAAGTTTGGGATGGCATGAAGACAATATAGAGAGATAAGTTAGTGTAGAATAACCCTCAGGTAAGTGTAAGTGATGAATAACCTTGCATTCCTTTACACAGGAAGGTTATGATAAATAGGTATGTGGATCTATGCTTGAACATGATTAAGATACTTAGAAGAACGATGGAATCATGGAAATGGTGTGAAGTGTTTACACAGATGATACTCTAGCCACATAGAGGAATAAACCTTTGTTTTGAAACCCTAAGGTAACAAGTGTCAATATTTAAGTTTGTATAGGTAGTGTTGTGATATAAAACCTATCATTTCATGTATAAAAAGGATTGGGGATTGATAAAGGAGATATTAGAGTTGGGGAAGGTGAACTAAGAATGCACAGACCTAAATCAGGCCTTATGCAGTCTTAAAGACTAGTGGAAAATAAGTACTTAACAATTTGGGATTATCTCTATTGTGCATATTCAACCATTACTCACAATTGATTGAGAGTTTAATGTTTTAATAATGGAATGGATTAGAGAAGGATTTCCCTCAGCTTATACAAGGCTAAATAAACCCTAAAACTAGGGTTTTTATGTTTTATTGAGTTTTAACCCTAGGGAAATCCTAAAAAAAAATTATCCTACCTTATTTAAGGTGATAATAAGGAATAAGGTGGTTTTTACTTGAGAGGATATTGTACAGTATGGTTATTATAGTTGGAATGTGCAAAAGGACTAATTAGGCATAGTTTGAAGGACTTTAACAAAGTAAATATAGGGTAAAGGAGGATTTAGACCATGAGACTTTATAAAAACATAAATAAGGTTAGAGGGTACCCATAAATGTAATTATAATCTATTGATACATCATAACTTTTTCTTACAAAGAAAAATATAGAGAAAAAGGCTATAAGCCTTAGGAATGCATTGTAAGCTTTGGGTATGAAATTGAAGGGTGAAGTCTATTTAGACACTTAAAATGGGTTTATTCAGGTATTTTAATATCACTAAAACCCATCCAAGACAAAATATTGACTCTTTGAAACCTAGTTCTAGATTTGGTCTTTGAGACCTAAGGAGCTTGAATAGTAACAAGCTAGTGCAAGCATATGAAGGAGGTTGTGAATGAGATGAATAGAAGGAAATAAAGGTTTAGTGGTGAATATATGGATAGAGGTAAATAACATCAAGGATTTTTTACTAAATGGTACAAAAAATAAGTGCTAAATAAAGAAGTTTTATGGCCTAAGAGGAAAAGGAAGAGTTAGATTATGGAAGAAGAATTCAATAAAACCATGGTAAGTAAAATTGATCAGTTGTATTGAGTAACATATAATGATTCTATTGGTTAATTCTCACCATGACTCTACATTAATAATCCTTATTAATTATCATCTAGTTCCTTCTCCTTATATGTCTAGGATTCATGATGTGTTTCATGTGGAATTATTAATAAAATATGTTTTTGATTCTTCTCACATTTTGGATTTGAATAATCTCAACGTGGTAAAAGAGGAGATGATTTGTATATACCCCAAAAATATTTTTTCCCATCATAAAATTAACCTATGAAATATATATCTATAATAAGTGTTTGTCCAATGAGATTATATGAGTGAGAAAAGTGCCATATGGGAAGATGAAAGCATCTTTTGGTAACACTATCCTCATTTATTCGATTAGGATTTAGGATGTTGCTTCCTTTAGGGGGGTTTATATGTAATATCATGTTTGGACATGAATTTATTTACATGTTTTATTATGATTATTGATGATACATTTTTATTATTAAGACATTGATATCAGATCCTATTACTTGTGAGAATTTATTATGATATTTTATTATTGATTCTATTTCAATTTTAGTATTTGATTTGGTTTATATTATATTGATTTAGTATTGTTGATGTAATTTTTATGATCTCAAGTGATATCCAAGTTACTAATCTAGGTTTAGGTTTGGAACACTTTACTAAATAGTCATTTCAACTACATATAGGTAAATGAATACTAAGGTAAAATAATGAGATCCAGTCGGTTCACCCTTTTTTATTTTTCCCATCTTGTGTTGTGAAAATATAGTAAATGTGCATGATATTCCAATTTATTATTTATAATAAGTCATTGACATATATACTATTGTGCCTCATAGTATTTTTGTTTTCCTAGATATGGATGCATTATTTTTCTACTAGATCTAGCTATATAAATAAATTTATGATGGTATAAATGGAAGTCATTTATTAAATTATATGGACCATGATTAATTTTAGCATGGTCATTATGGATATTTGGAAAAAGGTCATATGAAGACCCTAGGAAAAAAATTATTGTCTTTCATTAACATGTGGCTTGGGTTGAATGAACTAATCATTTTATTAGATACTTTGAAGAAATCACAATCCCATCATTTTTTTAGTTGAATAGAGTGAGAAGTGGAGAAAAATATAGATAATAATGGGAGAGTTATGGATGTCATGGGAGAATGTTAATATATTTTATTCTTCACTAAGTTATTTTTTTTGTGTGAAGTAACAATGAGAATGAGGAAATAAGGGTTAAAAATCCATTTTGGGGGATTGTATAAAGAGATAGCAATCAAAGTGTTGGAATTAGTTAATAAGAGGGGGGGGGGTGAATCAGTAGACAAAAATGTTCATTAAATTCCAAAACCATTCCATTTTAAATCAAATTGATCTAGAAACATTATCATGAAAGCATATACATACAAAACATAAAATAAGAGCATATATCACTTGAACACATTGTTTATGTGGGAAACCCTATCACACTACTTGGAATACTTGTCTTATAAGCAATGAAACAAAATATATACTAGAACCAACTAATCAAGGAGTACCCACCCCTCAATTTAGTCAAGCACCCACTTGACCTTTAACTAGATCTAACTAGTAAGGAGGCTATAACCCCCTAGGCAACCAAACACTAACTCAGCTACCTATGATCTGATATCAACCTCTAATATGATGTATTATACACATAATTATGGAATTATATTTATTTCACTCTTCCTTACCCTTAAATCTCTCTCAAACAACCTTTATGGCTTACTCGCCCAACTAGCCTCTTCTAGGCTTATTAAGTCTAATGACCTATTTGTCTACCTTCACCAATTTGATAAAATAGTAATGTTTGATATTTTTAACTCTATGATGGTCCTAAATTAATTTTACCTTCTCCTTAAAATTTTATCTCCTTTTCTTGACTCCACACTTTCTCAACTCACACAAATAGGCCAATCAAGCCTAGTATTTATACCATACACTCATCTAACCCATCTTGGTTAGCCAAGATGATTTCCAAACTTGTATTAATCTGAGTATAGGTATCCAAACACATTATTTGGGTGAGAAAAATTCTTCATAGGATGTCCATTACCTCAATATCCCAAATCCTCCATTAGACCTAGTTGAGACCTAAAACAATTAGGCCTTCTAATTCACATGTTACACCTTGAACCTCTTGACCACCTTAAGCCTCTATTAAAACTTCAAAAACATAAAATAACACTTTAATAATTAAATTATATTATTTATATGGGTATTAATTACCTCAAACTCAATCTTACACCTTGAACCAATAAATTCTAGCCTTCTCGCTAATAGGCCTAGAAACACATAAAACACGGTCTTCTAGAACTAAAGAATACTATTGATTTTCTCATATAACCATATAAAAAAATCATATGGATAGTTTATCTATGAATTTATAAATAATAACAAATCCATTTTCTTCACTAATCCAAGCATCCATTTGTCTAACAAACCAATTCCTTTGATCACTATCTCATAGTCTCAATATATCCAGACAAGACATTTTGTCTTGCAAGATTCAATCAATAAACCTATCTCTCTAGATTCCAAAAATAATTTATAGTTAATTTATGTCTCCAATAACATAAATATTTCAATTTTATGTATCAAATTTTTTTATAAGACCTTAAACACTTCACTTCCCTCAACATGTTAATAGCAGCCATCTTGACTCAAAACATAGTTAAGGTGAACATAACTCCTAACACCTATGAAGAAACTTAATTGATCTTAAAATGAATTAATTTTGTCCTCCAACATATTTATAACATTTATAATAAAAATCATATAGTGGTCTAATGTCATATATGGGACATATAGAACATTCTATGAGACATACTCCTTTATTGTCCTCATTATTTAGGTAAGTCATCGTGAAGTCACCTTATTTCCTATGTATTAGCACCAAAAAAACTTACAAATTAATTTAATGTTATTAATATATCTTAAAATAATACCTCAAACCATTGGATCCATCCCTACTCACTAAGAACACTTCCTTAAATACATATTCATTATGTTTGGTTATTACTCACTATCACCACTATTTGTAGATTTAGTGATAATACAAAATTATTGATAAAAATTATTGAAATATAGGATCAATAATTCTAAAATTACTACATGGACTTGTATAAAACATCTCTAGAATTTACCTCCATACACTTTCAATCATTGACCTAGTCAACCCTATTTTTAATACTAAAATCTTCAAAAATAAACATATTTATATACCTTATGCTCACTACCATGACACAAAAATACCAAATATAGAAGATTATATGAGTCTTATACACCATATAATAGTCAAAAAATTTCAAAAAAACCATTTTGGGCACTAACCTTTCACATCTTTCCAATCACTCCACTATAAGGGTTTTTAGGAGGGTTTTGACCGGTTTACATTCTTAACAAATGTTCATAAAGCTGTTTCCTTCATTCCAATCGAAAAAAAATTGAAAAACTTCTTAGGTCCATGTTACACCTTTATAAAGAGGCTCAGGTCACCATGCAAACTTTACACATGCTAATGAGCATCATAAACTTCTTCTCAAGCTAGGAAACCTTCAATCTACATATACAAGTGTCCTTCCAATGTTCTATATTGACTTCTCTTCATCCTCAAGACTTAAAACCTATTAAAAAATATTTAACAACCTTGTCATACCTCATTCCATTATTTAAAGAGATATTCCATCTTGGAATCTCATCTTGACCGTTCATTTAGACCTCACTAGGTGACTATGCACAATAGGTCTAGAACTAAAAATCAAACTTGGATATAAAAATAACTTGGATCCTTCTTGTCTTGAAATTAGATGATGATAAACATGTCATATTCATTCATTCCAAATTCCATAATTTCCAACCTTATTCTCCCTAACCTCAACATTCTCATCATACTAGGATACTAGGCTTATGACACCATACAAGGCCACCAAGCCTTATTATAATACACTATTCACATACTTATATTATCTCCCTTGAACTTAAACAACATTAATATGATATATATGGTATGAAAAGTCACAAAAAATTCTTAATTTAGCTCATATGCATCCAAACCTACCTTGCACAACTTCATGCTCAAATTCATGACCATCATAACATTACCACTTTATCATTACCCTTGACATCAATGTCCACATGACATAAAGCCTTTGGAATAAATGACAACATACCTCCAAAAATATCCCCCTTTGTCATTGATGGAAACCTCTTATTTTTCTTCTCCCCTTTAGCCATTAATGATAAAGTGAACTAAACAACCACCAAAACACTCCTTAACATCATGTATGTATTCTTCAAAGAAACATATAATCAAGAACACATTCCTTCCTTGATGAGACTAATAAGGAACACCTATTGAAAATAAATTCATATGATTTGAAGAAGATACCTTCATGCCATATATCTTCAACAACTCCCCCTAAGATCATGCTTTCTTATTGAACCAAACATGATCTCTTACTCACTCTTGCTTACCAAATCCTTGGACCTATTTATTTATAGAGAAAATAAGCTCCCCCTTAGATTAATACCATTGATAAGCCTCATACACATCTCCCTTTTTCTTTATGTAATATTTCAAATATCATTCATTGGATCAAATTCTTCACACTCTGTCTTCTTGGTCTAATCAAGACTATCTCACTCAAGTGAGAAAACTCCATATGATCCTTAGAATAATAAGCAACTTATCCAACATCAATCTTAAATTTTTGACATACAAAATCAAAAACTTGTTTATGATGACTTAGAGAAAGTCATCCTTAGAATGTTGAACCACTTCAAAGCAAACTCAACAAACCAACATGTTCCTTCAAGATCTTATTAGGTCATCTTTGCATAAAGGAAGCATGACATCTTCTCAAAATAAATTTCAATAGCACTACTAAAAACTTCCTCATTCAAATCACTATCATATTGATATGATATATGAAAATATAATCTATATAAATTATAAACCTTTTTCATGATATTAACAACATACCTTCATCGATACTTTTGCAAACTCCTCTTCAAGAATATAAGAAACTTGTGATGCTATAAGACATATATTATTAACAAAACTTCATGAACACCCTCAAGGTATATACAAAATGTCAATTCAATCTTATAACAACATATATTATCTCTCTAAGTAACTAGAATAGTCATCAATCCTACATGGATTATAACTTCTCCAAAACCCTTTACATAAAACATAGTCATAGAAGTTCGTGAGTATGGTCTTCACAACAACAAACCTTTTGTCATAACCTATGTTCTTTATGATTATTCAAATAAGAAAAAACCAAAAGGTTACCAAGTAATCAGTGGTTCTAAAATCATTCTACCTCTCATGTAACCATTCATATTCATATAAAATTATAATAGACATCTTTGTTTGTTAATGTTCCTCAAACTCTACAGATGAACCAACAACATTCTGATAACAAACTCAGGACATTGTCATACTCAGGTTAATAAACAAATTTTTAAATATAAATGTAATAAGATGTTTGACCATATATGACCTTAAGGTCATCTTCATGCATCTAAAACACTTCAACCTCTAGGCATATTAATGATATTTTGCAATAAGTCAATGTAACATCTATAGTCCTTACAACTTATGGATAAAAACTTTACTAAGGAATTGCCAATGGTCTTATGGATCAAACTCACCCATTAAATTATTATAAAACATGATTTTTAGACTCACTATTGAGCCAATAGGACCATATTTTACAAATGTGAACAACCCCCATAAGTTCCTCACAATAAAACCACTCACCTTCGTGCTTTACAATCCATCAAGACTCAAAAATCTACTAAGCATCCTTTCAAATAATATGCAATCAATTCTAGGTCTAAGAGACCTTATTCATTCTAAAAAACCTTTGATACACTATTAAATATTCATATATTCAAATATAATCTCAAAAATATGTTAACATTATTCTCATATCATAATGACATTGATCTTGAAAGATCAAATTTCAACTTTCATACCCCTACTCTGTCTTTGTCTACTAAGGCACCATCTAAGCTCAAACATAAATTACAATCATGTCACCTACTGATGTAAACAATATATATTCTCCACATAATGTTCAATTATCTATACATATCAAAATTGAGACATTAGCATCATGAACATACACCTTAGGGTTTATAGACATCAAACCCACAAGTCACTCCCTTTCACCTTTTGGGAAAGTTATTCAAAACTAAGAGCAAACTGATCAACCAAAAAGCATCTACATGATCTTTAAGAAATTAGGAATAATATTCAAACAATTTTACTAATCACCTTAATCTTCTTGGATCACCAAATAACTCACTGTGTCACACAAGTCTGTCAATTACAAAGTCCTTCACACATAGTCACCTTCTATGAAAATTTTCTTTCTCAAATGAACATATTCAAATCTCTTAGAGCATGGATCAGTAATATGATGAGTTAGAATCATCATAAAATTATTATAACATAAAAACTATATCATTATATGAGTTTTAAACCTCTTTTTCTCAAACCAGGTTATCCATTTCAAACACAAACTAAAATAGTCAATTTGATCCACATTTATTGCACTTGTATAGATACTTAAAACCATCCACCACTTGGAGGGTCTTCTACACTTAGTCCTCTTCAACTTTTTTTCTTACCTCACTTTTATTTGACTCCATATATTACTTCTACAAGACATTATTTACAAATTAGTTTTCTTCACAAATTTGAATTTTCAAATCCCAATGGTCATATTTTCACACAAAATTGGCTAAGTATGGAAAACAAAAAAATATGCCTAGAAGGCCAACTTTGAACTACTATAAATTTTAATAGGATTCATATCAAGACATAAAATTTATAACATATTAATTAGGCACAAACTTGATAAAATCCATATGACCATTTTCTTATTAATCCTTAACATGTGTGAATGCTGATGTCATCAATCTACCTACTTAGTTTGATTTCACAAGAGAACAAAGATGAATTAAGCAACCAAAAAATCACTCAAAAGTCTTCCTATCACCTCAAAAGGTACACCAAAAATTATTGACACATAATATAACCTCTCATATCATCCTCCCTACCCTCCAAGACCTATATTATTGTCATGCACTCATAAAACATCCTTTTGACTTCTTTGTCTATGCAAACAAGACATCAATGCTCCATGACCTCATGTGACATTAAAAGTTATCCTGTTAGATATTTTCAACTCAAATTACAATCATGAAAAAATGGTCATACCTTTGAAACTTCATGAATATTCAGATAGACCTAAATTATGTCTCATGCTCTAAGGTTCTAATCAAACCAATGCTTATCTTTCTTCTTTCAAGGTAGCTGATAAAGAGACCAACTTCAATAAGTTCTATTATTCAACTCAAGTTTGACATTGGATTTGGATTTATAATATTCATTCTTCCACCTTTCTAGTGCCAATATGTAGATTATTATGTAAACATTAACCATAATATTTACAAACACCAAACAAGATGTATATTGTTTTCATCACACTTCAAACTACTTAGGATCCCTTTTAGGCTACCAAGCCTCCTCCAAAGGTCTGAATTTGATAAAAATTATTGGAAGTAGATAATTAGAGGGTTTTAACTAGTAGACAACAATTTTTATTCAATTCCAAAACCATTCCATCATACATCAACTTGATCTAGCAACATTATCATGAAAGCATATACATACAAAACATGAAACAAGAGCATACATCACATGAACACATCAAATATATGGAAAACCCTCATGGAGGATAAAACCCACTATTAAAATACTTGGAATACTTTTCCTATAATTAATGAAACAATATTTATACTAGAACCAACTAATGAAGGAGCACCCACCTCTCAATTTAGTCAAGCACCCACTTGACCTTTAGCTAACTCCAACTAGCAAGGAGGCTACAACCCCCTAGGAAAGCAAGCACCAAATCAAATACCTATGATTTTATCTCCACCTATTATCTAATGTATTATACACCTAATTATGGAATTATCTTACTTAACTCTTCTTCACCCTTCAATCTCTCTCAAACAACCTTTAGGGCTTACTTGTTCAACTAGACTCTTTTAGGATTATTAGGTCTAATGACCTGTTTGTCTACCTTCACCAATTTGATAAAAAAATAATGTCTCATATTCTTAAATATTTTATGTTCCTCAATGGCCTATACCTTCTCTTTCAAATTTTATCTCCTTTTCTTGACTCCACATTTTCTTAACTCACACAAATAGGCTAATTAAGCCTAATATTTATACCATACACTCATCTAACCCATCTTGGTTGACCAATATGTTTTCAATTCTTGTATTAATCTTTTGATATGTATACACATGTATTACATGGGTGAGGAACATGCTTCATAGGTCATCCATTACCTCAATATCCAAAATCCTCCATTAGGCCTAGTTGAGACCTAAAGCAATTAGGTCTTCTAATCCACATGTTACACCTGGAACCACTTGGACCAATTTAAACCTATATTAATGCTTTAAAAAATTAAAATTAAAATTTAACAAGTACCTTATATCATTAATATTTTTCCACATTACTATAAACTATAAATTACACTTTGAACCAAACAATTCTAGCCTTCTTAATAATAGGCCTAGAAACATGGAAAACATAGTCTTCTAGAACTGAAGCATAATATTGATTTTATCACATAACCACATAAAATATCACATTAATAGGTTCTAAATGAATTTATAAACAACATAAAATCCATTTTGTTTCACTACTCAAGCTCCAAAAATCCATTTTTCTAACATACCAAATCATTTGATCACTGTCTCACAGTCTCAATATGGCTAGAAAAGCCGATTTTTCTTTCAAGGTTCAATCACTAAAACTATCTATCTTAAAAAAATATTTTATATTTAATTTATGTCTCCAAAAACATCAATATTTCCATTTTATGCATCACCATTTGTTATAAGACCTTACACACTTCACTTCTCACAGTATGCTTGTAGCAGTCATCTTGACTCAAAACACAGTCATGATGAACATAAATCCTAACACATGAATACAATTCATTTATATTAAAATGATTTAATTTGATCCTCCATCATCCTTATAACATTTTAAATCAAAAACATACAATGGTCTAATGTCATGTATGGGACATATAGAACATTCTAGGAGACATACTCCTTTATTATCCTCATTATTCAAACAAGTCATCTTGAAGGCACATTTCTACCTATGTATGATCACTAAGAAAACTTAAAAATTAAGTTAAAACGAGGCATAAGTCTCAAAAAAAGACCTCAAATAATTAGATCCATCCTTACCAAGAACACTTCCCTAAACTCATATTCATTTTGCCTCATTATTACTCACTATCTGTAGATTTAGTGATAGGAAAAAATGATTAACACAAAGTATAAATCATGAAAAATTGATTGCATGTAATTTTATAATAATTCTCTATATTTTATGTCCATCCACTTGCAAGCACTGACTTAGTCAACCCTATATGTAGTACAAAAATCTTTAGAAATAAGAATATTTCTATACCATCTGCTCACTACCATGACACACCACTACCACTGGATAATCATGGAGGATTCCTATACACCATATAATAATAAAAAATGTTCAAAAAAACCATTATAGGCACCAACCTTCCATATCTTTGCAATCACTCTATTATAAGGGTTTATAGGAGGGTCTTGACTAGTTTACATTCTTAACGAATGTTCATAAATCTCTATCCTTCAATCCACTTCAAAATACTTGGAAAAAGTTCTTATGTACATTTTATACCTCTCCCAATAGGATCAGGTCACCAATAAAACTTTATAGTTGCTAATGAGCATCACAAACTTCTTCTTGAGCTATGAAACCTTTAATCTACATGTACAAGTGTCCTTCCAACATATTATCTTAGTTTCTCTTCATCTTCAGAACCTAAAATCTGGTCAACACATTTTATCAACCTTATTATATCTCATTACATTATTATAATATACTTTCCATATTTTAATATCACCTTGACCCTTCATTTAGACCTTACTAGGTTACTATGCATAATAAGTCTGAAATTGTAAGTCAAACTTGGATATAGAAAGAACTTAGATCCTTCTTGTATTGAACTCAGATGATAATCAACATGTCATATTCACTAATTCCAAATTCCATGGATTCCAAACTTATTATCTATATCCTCAACTTTCTCATCATACTAGGCTACTAGGCCTATACCACCATACAAGGCCACCAAGCCTTATGCCAACACACTATTCACATACTTGCCTTCTCACCCATGACCTTAAAAAGCATCAATATGCTAGATAAAACATTATAAGTCCCAATTAATGCTTATATTATCCCATATATATCCAAATATACCTTGTATAACTTCAGGCTCAAACTCATGACCATCATGACATTACCATTTTGTCATTACCCTTGACATCAAGTCTTTGACATCAATGGCAACATACCTCCAGTAGGGAGTTTTAATTGGAGATGGAAGAGGAAAAAAGGAGGAAATTAGAAATAAGAAGGAATAAAAAACAATAAATGTATATTTTATTTCAAAAAATTAAGTTCGTATTTAAATTTTTTATTGAGTATAATTTCTATAAGTTTTTGAGGAAAAACTGGCAGAGTGAGTAGGATACAGGTAGGGTACCTCCCTTGCTTGGAACATTCTCACCATTATTAGAAGTAGTTGTATTGTTTATAGTTGGTATACTCAACTTTAATTTATATTTTAATGTAAATATTGCATCTTATTGAGAAATCCATTTGGTTTTGGATTTTTTTATACCATCTCACCCTTATATGGGGCAAAGATGAATTTTTTATTAATAATGGAGTTTGAGTACTTGAAATCTTGTATGAGAAGGTCTCCTAGTGTTTTTCTTATTCTTATTATTGTTTTTATCTATTTTTATAATTTTTGTGATGAACCCTAAAAAATATTAAATGGATATCAATCTTTAAATCCCTCTTATTCATTTATCTTTATATTTCTAGACCATTGTGTAGTGTCCTATTCTAGCCTCGAACTAATGGTGTGGGTGGCTAGAGCTACCACCAAATGGATGGGTTTAAGTTGTATAGTCCTTGGTTTAAGTGTGTGGTTTAAATTATGACTATTTATTTCATGTATTTATGATATTTTAGGTTGATTATGAGTTATTCAAATGATATTAAGGTATAAGTCAATGAATAATTTTATTTTTTTGTACTATGCCCTTGGAGAAAGTTTTATTCTTTTTTGTAAAAAATACACATTAAAGATTAATTCATTATGTATTAATGTAAAATGTTATGATCGATATGTGTATATATTTAAAATCTCTTTGAATCATTAGGTTGGTACACCTTTCGATCTTATGGATATATAAGAAATTACAAGTTTGGATTTAGCAATGTATTGTCATAATCCTTACTTGGTTAAATTCTTGTGCAAAGTTACTTATATTTTTTTAGATACTCTTAAAGGAATAGATGTTTTAAATAAAATTATTTTTGTATTTAAACCCACATAAGATATGGGAAAATTTCATACTGCATTGGCATATTTCTTATTAATGCAATATTTGTTGACATGATTTGAAGGCTTGGTTTGTAAAAATTATAAATCTTCTCATTAAGGTTATTTTTATGTAATGTTTATGAATAATTCATAATTAGACATTAGAAATTTAATGAATATATATATATATATATATATATATATATATATATATATTAGTATTTTTTATAAATAAAAAGCCTAATAATATGTCTTTCATTTGTTTAAATTGTGTATGATGTCTAGGATTGAATAAGTGAAATCTGAGTTAGTGGAATGATGAGAATAAATGTCTATGCATGTTCTTGTTGGCTATTATTTAATATTAGAGGTTTATTTTGGAAACATTAAAAATTATATATCTTTTATATATTTTTTATTATATAAATAAAGGTTCCATACATTATTTTTAATTGTGTACAACTTTTAGAATATTATGATCCAAGGAATTAATTTTATTTTTTTCAATAAATGCTTAGGTTGTGTATACTTGGATCTAGTTGTTTGAAGATTTTTTCTTGATTGACATGGATTTTTGAAATTATATTTAATTGATGAATGTTAATTTACAACCAAGAGGGCTATGATTTATTATCATAAATTATTATTTGGTGTAAGAGAATGTTTGTGAAATATTTTAAGTCTTGGATCATCTCTTTTTTATCAATGTTTTAAGTATTATGATGGATACAAACTATTTTTGATTATTGTAATCTTTATAAAAGAGAATCATGATTCTTTAATATTGCATCATGTTAAACATATAGAAGTGTGATTTTATTCTTGGTGTGGTTGTTTGAAAAAAAACTTGGAGGGAATAACTTGAGTATTATTATGAATCTTATGGTGAATTATTGATAGTTATTTAATAAGGACTATTATTTAATCATATAATAGGAATATAGAAGATCATGTATTATTTCAATGTTCAGGGTTTATTTTTGGCATATTGATTATGATATATGTCTTAGATGAATCAATAACTATGATTTACTTTTTTATAGTTGACATCCTTTATATCATAGTCAATATTTGATTTTATTAAAACACTAAAACTTGTCTTAATATCCTATTGTATGAAAAAATATGAGGATTTTTTAATGTGGATTGATTATTATAGTTTAATAATGATATATATATATATATATATATATATATATATATATATATATATATATATATATATATATATTACACAATTTAAATTTAAAGGAGGACATATCATTACTATTAAATTTATCTTTGTTGAGATATCTGTGGTATAGGTATATCTAGATATCTAGTTAGTAACCCTACACTCTTTATACATAAATGGTGTCTTGTTTTGAGTTTTGATGAAATAGTCATGTCTATTTATGATTAAATTGAATTTTAAATTTTAAAATTCATGTCTTATATTATGTACGAGTTCAAGTCTCTATAATTCATCATATTTTTATAAATAGTAATCTATCAATGGACAAAGTAAACCTAGTTTTAAGCAATGTGGTGTTTATGGATTTAATGAGGATAAGAAAGGGGTTTTTATTATTATTAAAATTCATTCAATAAATTAATGTAAGTCAATAGTAAAATTTATAACTATATAATTCATCCTTTCAATCATATTCTAGCTTATAGACTTAGTTATGGATAGTAGATATTTGAAGGATTTGGGTAAGATGCAATTTATAAGAGAAGGTTGGCATGTGAACCTAAAAATAATTATTTATATTATGCCTTATGATGAAAATAATGATCGGTTTATGAATCCACATATACTTTATGCTAACCTATAAACTAATTCAAGTAAGAATTATGTTGTTTAATTCCATGAATAGTAATTTGGATATTTCTATCTTCATTAATAGTGAATAACTAAGACTAGATATGGTATAATTTAGAGTAAATTTGGAAATTTAAAATTATGAATATAATTAAATAATCTAAGTATTAACCTAATGACTAAAATTATGTCAATGAAATTATTTCCTTTGTGTGGATCTATTATCAAACAATCCAAACTGGTATAGCCATTAGGATTACCTTAATATATAGAAACACTAACATGGATATTGCACACAAACATTGAGTTTAAAAAATATTAAAGGATTATTGGATAATAATCTTGTATTTGGTTTGAAAAGAGACACTATACTCAATCCCAAAACCTATCATGAACATCTATGACTTAACCTAATATAGAGGTTTAACTATGAAGTGGCCATGGGTATTCTCTATTTACCTACTTATGCTTAAGTGGAAAAAGGTATTTTAAAGACCATGTTTTTATTATAGGTCAAGTAAATAACCATGAGGTTATCTATGGAATTGTGTATAACACTCAACTTATTTGTTAATAAACTAACCCAAAATCAGTAAAAGAGGATTATATCAATCTTGTACACAACTTTATCATGAATTTTTGGAATAAATTATGAAATTATGTTAATTGATGTTGGAAAAATATTATAGTGACCTAAAAAAGTAAAAAAAAAAAATGTGGGTTTACTTATGAGTGTTTATGACATTGACCCAGATGAGATGTCAATCTAAAAAGAAGATATGAGTGAAGTTATTGGGTTAGGAAACCACCAAAGTAAAATAACAAGCTACATATCCAACATGTGATAATCACACCTATTTTACTTCATGAAATGTGTAGATTATGAGTTTGAGTTATGGATTCAACCTATTTTCCCTAGATGAAGATGTAACTAGCTTATACCTTATTTTTGATACAACAAGATTCAATTTTTTTGATTAGAGATAAATATTTTAAAATTGAGAAGTGATGTTAGATATGATGTGGATCCTTATTTATTTTTTATTTATTCTTATCTTGTCATATATATTATAATGTGAATAGAATATTTGGATTCTCATGATTTGAATTAAGGACCAATTACTACACAAAAAATGACCAAGGAAAATGAAAAATATAGACAAACAAACCATACATGAAAATGACACAACTAAGGCATAAGGGACCATAAAGTAAAATGGGACAAATGCATGTAAGGCCTAATTTTGACTATGTTAGACTTACACAACACATGGTATTACCTAGGAAGAAAAATAGATGAACACAAAGATAAGAGAGAGAGAAAAATCCCATGGGTATAATAAAACATAATGAACATGAAAAATAAAATATGAGATGAATATATGACTAAAAAATAATAAAAACACACAAATAAAATTTCCAATTATCTCTTAACTCAAGGTGATTAGACATATACACAAACATGTACTTACATGATTGTAGTAATAAGGTTTGTATAAAAATTTCATGTATACATAATGCCCCCACTTTTAAGTGCATAAGAGGTGATTCAAACATACATTAGAGTAAAAATTATACATAAGATTAAGCATGTGCCTTGAATTACTATAAAATGGTGAAGATGAATATTTTTTTCATGTGACCATCTACACTGTTGGTTGAAACATTGACGTACCTATCAATAATGGCAAAGTGCCAACAAGTAGTCAATTCTCATGGTGATTTATTTTTTTGAAATTTTAAGATTTAAATTTGAATTTGAGATTGAAAATAGAGAACGGGAATGAATACACTTGGCTGGTATTTTCATCAAATGACCTAAAAACATTCTTCTAGTTAGACTTTCAATAGGTATTGAAACATAGCCAACACTTATTTGGGAGTCATTAGAACCTAGTGCACTTCTTAATCAAGGAAGTAAATAATTTTTTTCATGTTTACTCAAGTTCACTCAATTTTTAATAACTCTTTTGATATACTCCCCACTTTTGAGGTGCTGGTTGAAGAAAAATATGACTATAATCATTCATTTCAAAATAAAAAGCTAAGTATACCATAAATTAGGAAAATAATATAGCTAAAAAATTAATATATTGAAACATATGTAATAAGATTGAAAATTGATGATACCATCACATTGTTTTTAAAATTCCATATTAGTATGAATGAATTGGTAAATAATAATGGTACATAACATAATGTTTAGTGTAAATATAGTGTAAGAAATATTATTTCATATGAAGCACAATACAAAATGGTAAAATTATGCCTAAGGCAAAGTAATATTATAAAAACTAGTATGCCCTAAATGTGAAGAAAATTCCACTATTTGGGGAAGACATAGCAAGAATATCATACACAACTAACATCCACTCATTAATCATACTAAAAGTATAAATGATAATCATGTCATATATGTAGTTTATGAGAAAAAAAAATCATCAATCAATGTTAAATACAAGAGGGTATAATTAATATTAGTGTGTAATATGATATGGATTCTTAAGATGTTCCTATGTGTAACTATAGATTTGTATGTGTAAATATGATTATGAAGTATCAATTGATGTATCCATACTTTGATGAGGATGACATGATAAGAGGGGGGGAAAATAAATGTCAAATCTTAGTGACAAAGATAGTCATGTATATTTGTTGATAAATTTATCATATATATAAATACATGATACATTATATAGGTGGATACATCCCTTGATGAGGATGGTAAAATGTGCATGATAAAATAAAATTACCCTAATGTATGCACATACTAATTAGTGGCAAGATATGATAACAAATACAATATGGGTGATAACCAATCATGTGTCATGGTATATGTAAGATAAAAATTTTAATAAATAATGTACACTTATAATACACAAGGTTGTATACAATTCTTACAGAAGATATATCAATAAGGAACATGTGTGGTATGATTCCTCCATATTTAGATTGCATAAAGATAAAATCAATGAAACTCATAAGATATAAACTATAGGTTCCATTTTCCCATTAGTGTATATATGGATAAATATGATCAATAAATTACTTGTAATAGAAATTATGGGTACCAAGCTCCTATAGGTATATATGTGAATATAAAAGATCAATAAGGTTCATGTTATGTAAAATAGAGGGCATCATGTCCCCATAGGTAGTTTTTTCCAAGTACGTTAGTGTGTAATATAACATAATATAAGTAGAAAGTATGAAAATCATGATATACTAAGATGTAAATTGTGCTTTAGGCATAAGGCCCCATTAATATAGTGATGCTAGTCATGTGGCTAAATAATACCCCATAATATGAATGAATTTCAAGGAAAAGTTTGTGATTTTCCCCTACAGGCCTCAAGGAGATGTTTAAGGATGTATATTAATGTGATTATAAATCTCAATAGTGTTCAATGTATAAGATGTATATAATAATCTCAAGAAGGTACGTATGAGATATGTCCCCTCTAATAGAAAGGAAAGATATGTCCTTGTTTAATCTTTTTAATTTCAATCAACTCCAAACTAATATTTCCAAGTGATTTCTAGGTGGTCTTAAGTGTTTTACTTAATTTGATTTTATATGGGAATCCATGGAATAATTTAGCTAACTACCGTTATAATACATGTATGAGAGCAATTTTTAAATGTATCAATTTTAAAAAGTGACCATTAGAGTGTGGGGGACAAGTCCATAGTATAATACTATTTGACCTAGAATGGACCTATCCTAGAAGACCAGAGATAGTTGGGATATGTATTACATGAGTTTGTAAGTTGAATAGGGATGAATTTGGCTGAAATAGGTATTTAAGTATGATATATTAATTTTTTTAAAGATATTGAAAGCTCTCTTATAGATTGAAATTTAACAAAATAATGAATAGACTAAATAAGGTGAAGATCTCAAGTTTAAACATTTTCAAGCACTTTAATGATTAAATTTATGTGTATAAAGTCCCATGTAAACAAATTATCATAAAAATTTCTAAGAAGATGAGGCTTAAATCTTAGTAATATAAGGATGGGTTGAATAGTGTTAAATATGCAATCAAGTGAATAAGTAAAACCATGTAAGTGGGTATAATCCACCCCATAAAAAAGCCAAGGCTCATGTGTACAATTATAATAAGTTCATGATATCCATTATATTTTTTTTGGTTTTCCTTCCAAGGTTAAGAGGAAGTAGACACTTGTACCAAACTACTATATAATGATGAAGGGACTTGACCAATCTAGTCTAAATATAATCTTATGTTATTTATATAAATTTATGCTCTTTTAATTTTATTCTTGTACTATATCATGAATTTTCAAATCTCTTAATTTAATTTTTTTTATAAGATTTATTTATAAATTTTTGATAAATTAGAAGATACTCAAGATGTATATATTGCCCATAAAGCATGTATAATTGATGTAACTATTTTTATTTATATTGGTCACCAATGATCATTCTCTTAAGTGAAACACATAGAGAAATAATCTCTAGCTTGAGTGGGAGAATATTCTATGTGACATATAATTAATAATATGGGGTTTCCCACATAGTTTTGTGAACACTAGTGATGTAAAAGCCATATACAATTTTATTGTGAAAATACTTACCATTTATAACAAAATTTTTACTTAAGATAATAATAATTTTTTTATTTATGTCCTTAACTTGGTCATTCATATATGAGTAATATGGTTTGGAAAATGTCTATTGAATATTGTACTTTACACAAAATATCTTGATAGTTTTATTTTTGAAAGATGAAACATTATCAATTACAATAATAGATGGAATGCCAAATCTATATATAATATGGATTATAATCAATCTACATATTACCTAACTAATGGTTGTATCTAAATTAATGGACTCGAGAAAGTTATTAAAATACTCAATAAATGTAGTAATGAACTTATGATCTTTTAATGATATAAGATTTAATTTCCTTACTAGATCAGATCTCTGAAATCAAAATGACCTAGGTGACAAAATACAAAATGATTTTTTTGATGATTCTTATATTAAATTACTATTTATTTAGCATCACTCAATTAATTTTCATATTAATGACATTATTGTTCCATGAAATTTCAATACCAATCCATTTGTAATAGTTTTTATGACATTGATTTTTTTTTAAAGTGGCCACCACATTCCACATATCATGAATTTTTTGTAAGTCATTTTTAATTTTGCTACACCCAAGGCATTTGATAAATTAACATTAAAAGGACCTATTAGACTGTAACATTTATTCACATTTTTAAATTTTCACTTCTAGTGAAATATTTAGGAGTGATCTCATCAACTAAGAAATTGTAAATGTTGGTATACCACTCTAGAGTATTTGGTTCATTATCTATGGGGAATAACTCTATTCCATCTAATGTTATTAGTGGAATTATTGATTTTTGTTATTGTTTAATGGTGAGTAAGGATTAATTACCTATAAATTTAATAATACTAAGCTATGAAACACTATACATAACATTAATGTGGCACTTTTTTTTTCTTTGAATATTTCCAATCTTAAAGTCATCAAAGTGATTATCCAAACTAAAAATTAATTCTTAATAGGGAAATAGTTTTTGTTATTTGGTTTGATAAGTACCTATTGTATACATTGGTAATTTTATCTTTATCTTTTATATATGATCTCTATTACAATACTCATCAACACATTAATCTCTTTGAGTGTACATCCTAAGTAGTGCACCAAGAAAGGGGTGGGATTTGATTGTGGTGGTTTTTGAGAGATGTTTATGTACTATCTAGTAATACCTGCATCACTATTATCCTAACCTATTTTGAGTTTATTTTATGTATTCCTTCTCCATATCCTTGCATTTTGATTTTTACCCTTAATGTATTTCCTAATGTATCATCACTACCGATATCATTATTTTCTATTTGTTTGTCCTTATCACTGTCGACACATTTTTGAGATTCTTTTACTATATCATAAATTATTATAAAATGTTGTGTTGGTTGATATATTTAATCAGTACTAATAGATACCATAAAATTATATTAGTATTTGATTTATATGTTTAGTTTTTTATATATAGGGGTCATATATATCATTTCTAACACATACAACACTCATCTACTAGACATGCACTAAAATTTATGCCCTTAAGTAGTATAAATAGGACTTAGTTGATAAAGGCTTATTCTTATGGATTTAAAGTCATGTTAAAGGTCATTGAATCTTAATAAGAATAATTTGAACCAAAAATATTCCCCTTAGTCTTTTGAGTTCCAAATTAAGGATACTTACGACTTCTTCCTTTCCATTTGAGGTCTTCACCTACATCTCTTGAAAATTTCCACTAGATCCAAGGGGAATTTTGATGCATGGAAAATTCAGCCTAATGTAATTATCTATATCCCTAATCTTTTTCCTTGTATTTATTTAGTATATAAATATGTTAGGCTTATTATTAGAGTATTATTTATGTTGTTATCACTTTCCTCTTATTGTTAGAGTATTATCTATGTTGTTGTCACTTTACTTAGCTATGTTTCATTTTTTATTAATACTAGCATATTATATGGTGCTTAGGGTTTTAGATACAATCATATTTTAGGTCTTCACCTAGGCCATATTTGCATATATTATAGCTATAACCAACCTTTTGGAATTTATATCATGTTTAATCTAGTTTATTACATATTGTATCTAGGTTGACCTATCCCATGGTTTTATTATATCCTTGATATCTCTTTTATAGATCTTACTTTACCCCATTGATATTATATTGGGACCTAATTAGACCCCATATCCCATATATTAGGCATAAGATTTGGAACCCTATACCATCAATACTAATTGCATATTACCATATACTAGATCTACATATATTTACACCCATTGGTTACATCACATCAATGTATTTTCATGTGTGTAGGTGTTATTATAGTCTTATCATTATATCATAATATATAGATAAGAAGATCATTAAAATTATCACCTTAGCTTGCATACACATGTAACTTTATTTATGAAAATCTAGGAATAACCAAAAAATATTTTTGATTTTATCTTAAGGGCACATATAAAGTGTAAAACTATAATAAAAGCCTCTTATTCTACCATACAATTGTTACATTAATAACTCATGCCATATGGTAATATATTAGTTTACCTTTGGAAGGTTATTAATAGAATACCATTATCAATACTTGAAGTATGGTTGGACCCATTATAATACATGGTCCAATTTTTTTATCATTAATATTTGTAAAAAACAATATAGAAAAACACTTATCATTTAAGTATAGTAAATTAAGGGAGTTACACTAAGATTATTTTATAATAATTTACCCATTCACAAAAAAAATAGGTGTAAACTTTAGATTAGAATCCATGAGTAGCATGACCCACTTGGCTATGTGTTTAGATAGATAAGTCTTAGAAATTATGTTCTTCAAAGGACAAAACTTTCTGATAACACAAAACTTAGTAATAAGCATGTAGTGTCTAAGCTTTTATGTTCAGAAAAAAATATCCAAGTAGATTTTTTCCATTGAGTTGTATTTATTTTTGTAATAGACTAAGGTTCATTTGATTTAGTATATTTACTACTCTTTATGTTTATCATCACATAGTGCTATTAAATTTCTAAAATCATTCTCAACTATAGATATGTATAATATTAGTTGTTTGCCAAGGATAATCAACATTATAACTAATGGATTTGTTAGATAATTTTTTATAATTCTTATTCTATTCAAATTTGATAGCTTTGTGTAATATTCTAGAAAAGGGTTTGGGTTTATCATCCAATTGAGATATAAATTGTTTTATGGATTTAATTTCACCTTATAAACTTATAATTTGTTTTAAATTGGTGGGTAGAGGCATGCCAAATATAACTGTTAATATTTTACGATCTACTTCACTGCCTCATTGATATAGAAAAAATCCATATAATTTCATAGATGTGACACCAAAAACACACTTTTATGGATTTAATTGAATGTTTAATTTACATAACATTTCAAATATATTTTAAAAGTATTTAGCATGGTATTTGTGTTCCATATATTTTCCCAATATATCATTTTCATAATATTCAACAATGGCATACATGTAATCATGAAAGAAATGAATAATAGCACTTTGATACTTAGCACTAGCATATTTTAGTTTAAAAGTCTTGAATACGTAGAAAAACATGCCCTGTGGGGTAGTGAAATATATCTTGTATTAGTTTTTGGGGTTAATTTTTATTTGATTATAATTGATGAACCCATCCATAAAGGAGAGCATCTCATATCCTATTTTATAATAAAAATTGTATCAATATTGGGTAGAGGATATTCACCTTTAGTAAGAGATTTGTTAAAAATACCTAAATTTATTAGAGATGTGGATGTGTCCATTAAGTTTTACAACTAGGACAATGTTATACATTGAAGGGGGAAAATTAGTAGGTGGGATAACCATTGCATTTTAAAAAATTGGCTATTATCCTTGATTAGTAAATAAAATTTAAGATACATTTAAAATATATTTTTCTTAACTAGTTTGACATCTACATTCACGATAATATTTTAAATTGATATGGATCATGTCATAATATGCCTCTAAAAATAACCTAAGAAACTCATCTTTTTTTTGGGTAATCACCATCATATTTAGTTATCACTAATGCATTAATAATAGCCTAGGATATCTTTTTTTCATAGTGTCATTTTTTGTTTCTTCATTAAGTAATGTGAAGTAATCCTTAACGTAAGTGTTGACTACTAGACTTGCACCCTTATGAAGGTAGTTTTAAGCCTTCATAGTCTAAAGTAACATGGATTCAATCCTATCATGTGGGTGGCATAATAAATGGATTGAATATATATATTTTAAGGGCTCTATCCCCTTGACGTATCGGTTAGGATCTCTACTCTACACTACCATTTTACAAGGGAAAAGAGAAGGTAAACTAAAAGGAAAACCTATCTAACTATGGTGATATACCAAAATTTGTCCTCCACTTATGTAATATGAAATAATAAGGTAAATAATAACATAAACCTAATCTCACTTCTCAAAATAAAGGTCTCCATACATCAATGTTTCACACATAAGCTTGGATTAATTCTACATCTAAGGCAACTAGCCAATAGGTCTCTCAAAGACACTAAAGAAAGATCAAACTTACCAAGCATAAAATATGATTAAAGAACACTATGAAACCTGTAAGGATGAGATAACACCTAAAAATAGGTAATAGGAAAGGACAAGATGAGAGGAAGCATGTGTTATCACTATCATCTATCAATAAACCATTAACATATGAAGAGGCATGAATTCAATCTTATTTATTAAAAATAGGAAAGTAAAAGTGTTTTTATGAGCATGGACTTACCATAAATCAAATATTATGTAAAAATTCCAAACATAGACTTACATATAGTGAATGAGAAAGATGGGAGAGAGAGAGACAAGAGCCCCCAAAACTAGGAAATATGACATTTACTTAGTCTTTCCCCAAACCCAACATAGTATTTAATTATTAATATCTCATCCACCTTTGGAAAATTGAGTATAGGTTGAGGCTAGACATGTATTGAAGAGTTTAAGGAGTCTTTGTGCATTGATAAATGATGATTTGACTAGCACAACCTCCTAAATATTTGGTTACACACCCCTATATCCTTGGTCACAAAGTCATTTCCTTGAAAATAGGCCTTAAAGGCTTAGTAAATTATTCATTAATATATCCTATAAAACCTTATCCCATGAATTATGATGTCCCCCAATCATTATTTGTCTATTATAATCTATTTAAGTGCAAGTTTGACTTTATGTCTTTGTTAGGCATTGAAAAGAAGGAAGTTCTTGTTAGGAGTCTTTGAGACCATTTAAAACCTTGAAATCTTATTCCAATAGACTCTAAATTATTAATTGTATTAAAATTTTCATTTAATATGAGAATTAACCTTGAAAATCTCATTGAAAAGCTCTTATGCATCAATTTAGTGTTTTGGCTCCTTGGAAAACTCATTTTTCAACATGGCATACAAGGGAAAAGTTGAGTTTGTCTCAAATAATTAAAATTTTCTCAATTTATTTTCTATAAATAGCATAAAATACTTGTAACAAGACATTAAATACTCAAAAATTCTTGGTTTTGCACCAAAACCTTGAATTTCCTCTCAAATCCTTATCTCCTTCCTAAAAAGTAAAGCTCCTTGTCTGGAATAATATGGGGATGACTATGGGAAAATGAAAATAATTTTGGATACCCATTAATCTCTTATAGATTCACACAAAATTTCATGATCATATTCTCAATGTAAGTGTCCTTTTTAGCTCATTCTCTCTCCCAAATTAGGCCTAATAAGCCCTCATAGGCCTAGAAAGTAGAAATCTTACTCTAAGAAGATCCAAAACATGTGAAATCACCAAAATTCATGTTTTTAATTTTAACTAGGCTACCACCAACATCCATGTAAATTTTAGGGTTTTGAGACCCTATGAAAGTATGCAAACCATGAAACCACCTGGCCACCTAGTCTTATTTTGAGCCTATTTGGGACTACCTTGGAAAATGAGCCTAATTAGACCACCTCCAAAATATTCCATGAATTTTTTTATTCATTAATATCTGTGATACATACAAAATGACATCATAAAATGATTGGGAATATTTTTATTTCTTAGAACACCTCCAAAACACTAAAAACATAAAAATAGGGTATTTATGATAGTCTATGCAAATTTAAGTATGGATCAAGTGCATGTTTATAACATAATTGGAGTCATAGGAAACATAAAATAGGTTTTAGGATTAAAATATGGAATTATTTTGGCATTTGAGGTCCATTTCCCTTGACTAGTCACAATCAGGGTTTTAAAAGGGTTTACAACCTGTTTAGGGTCTTAATGATTGTTCATAAAGAAAAAACCTCAAAGTGACCTCATTCCACCTATAAAATATTATTTAATAACTTCCTCAACTATTCCAAATGTATCAACTCTCAATTCAAATTGTGAGATATGGTACAAGTATGTAAAGTTACTTCTTGGGTGGCATGCTTAGCTCTCCTTGGACTTGAGAGAGGTCAAATATGCATTTTTGGTCTCAAAAATAATTATAAATAATTTCATAGGTTCATAAACATCCAATAAAATCCTCCCCATGTTTCAACATGTCTTAGTAGTGCTGATTTCCCCATTTTATTCATTTGGTATACTAGTCAGGGGTTTTGGGGTTTAGGTTTGTATCCTTCTTACTAGCCCACAAGGGCACTTGGATTGAAACCTAAGCTTTGGTTACTCTTGATAGTGAATGAAAACATTTTTTATAATTTTTAAATACCTAAATTACCTTGCATGAGTTTTGTCCTACTTGTTTTATTTTTTGAGCTCAAATAGACCCCTTAGTCTCATGATTGTCCCTTGCCAAAGGAGTGGGCCAAGTCTGAGACAAAATAGTGGGTATGTCCCCTATTTTTATGGCATTTAAATTACCATGAACATATTTTTTAACTCATAACACCATATTTACCAATTATAAATGTGTTTTTATGCCCATATAACCTTTAAAGTTTCAAATTCTCCCATGACTAGATATAGGCCTATGTATGTTAAGGTGAGGAAGGTCATCTTGGGTTTAAGACCTCAAAAATTAACTTATTATCACAAATATATCTTTAAAATGTCTTAAATTATATATTAAATTTATGCATGATGATTATCTATAGGAATTTACCTCTCAGAAAGGTCTAAGACACTGAGTTTCACCACCAAGGGTTTGTTTACAAACTGAGCATTATTGACCTTAAAGGTCCATGAATAGAACTTATTCTCCAATTTCATGGTGTAAATTTGGTAATTTATTCATAATATCATCATAAATAATTACTCTCACTATCATATTTTCTCCTTTTAATGTTAAATATTCTTTTTACCCTTAAAGCTTTGAATGGCCTACATGGTTAAATGGTTTGTAGGGTTCCTAAAGGCTATATTTGTTAACTATATTCTTGGGTTTGAAACCCCAAGATATTCATATGGAAATGTAGTACATATATTTAAACTTTATAATATTTAATTTTTATTCATTTACAACAACCATTTCCTGTATAACCATCAAAACCCTCATCTATACCTCATGACTATTGCAAGCCTGTATGTATTCTTCATTGACTATGCATTGAGTTTGAGTTCAGTTTGGTTCATTCACTTTGGATGATTTATCCTTCATACCACTGATATATTCCATGGACTTTAACATTTTTTTAATCTCATAATGGGTTATATCACCTCTCAACACCTTTCCTATCTTCTCTTTTAGGTATGCACTTTGGATTATTTCTTCTAAATAGGCCTATAGGTGGCCTATTAGGGTCAACTTGACTATATATTGTGAGTTTAGGACCTTATCTCTAAATTTCCTTCTCCCTTAAACTTTTTAAAATTTATATATATGTTATATGCATCTCCAAACACACTCTACTTCTCCCATTTAGGCTTAAGGTTTGTTTTTACTTTGAGTAACCTGTAGGTATATGTTTAGAAGATGAAGACTATATATTCTAAGTTTAGGACCTTATCACTAACATCACTTGGTAATTTAGATTTTTGGAGTTAAATTTATGTTTAATCATCTTTTAACACCTCAAATCCTTTCTCTTGACTTGAATATGGAAATGTTACCTCAAAGAGGCCTATAGATGCCTCTTAAGATGTTAACTATGCATAAAAGTTTTGAAGTTGAGTTATCTCTCTTTAATTATGTTTGAAAAAACCTTAAATCAATAATAAATCATTCATTATCACTATCTATTCATATCTCATAATTTCATTATGACATTTTTAAACCACTTGTTATCCATCTCTTTGGTACAGAGTACTTTAGGTGGTGATTGGACTGTCGACTCAATCTATTTGAATTTTATTATCTTTCAAGTGGGTTGGTACTTCTTAGGATTGGTATGTTTTCTTAATATTCATATTGGTACTTTTTAATGTTATGCATATTCCCTCATGATAATCTTAGAATCCCCTTAAAACCATCTCCAAATGTGAAGAAATTCAGTATAAAAGAGATGATCTCATGTAGAGTAACTATAACAGTTCCAAACCTCCTTCAACTTTAGATGACATATTTCCTATATGATTAAATTAAAAATGAAATAAATTCACCCTGATAAGGCTTATATTGGTCAAAATGAGAACCTAGTTTCTAAAAATTCCTTAAATTTTTTCTAGAATACCTTAATTTCATCAAATAAGACTAATAGGCTTCAAACCAATTGACCAAGTGAAATAACTTGAGCTGATAGATGATGTACCATCTTGACATAATATGACATACAACTATAAGATATTGGATTGAATCTGAAGGCATTGTAAATCTCATACAATACATTACCTTAAACAATGTTAACAAATCATCATTTGAAGACTATAAAATGGATTACAAAGTTGTAAACAAGATTGTATATGTATGATAAGAAAAGATTAGATATATCGGGGTGATAATTTGAACTATGAGGTCAAACTTGTCAATAGTAAGGAGCAACAGGTTAATAATTTGGGTTGTCTAATGGTATGTCCTCTTCCATAGGAAAATGCCTACCCTCACCATAGTAAGCATGATGATTAACATTATGGAAGAATGTTAATCTATGATAAAATTTATGGTAAATTTGTATATAACCCTATATATAATTTTAAATATTTATAATTTTAAAATTTATAATGATTAGGAATCTTAGATGAAGTTCTCTCATCGATAAAATATGGATATATGAGTTATAAGGACATAACATGAAAATAATTTTGTAGAAAATTATTAGACTTGACCAAAAATAATTATGAAATTATTTATGCATTGAAGTTTTATGTTGTGTGAGAATATTTTTACTACATTAAAATGGAAACCTTGAATTCATGAGGAGTGATAATGATCTAGGTAACACTTCAGGAGACAATTTGAGCAACGGTTCTACCCCAATTGGTGGTAGAACTTCTAGGAGCCATAACTTTTGCACCATATCTCTATTTGAATCCTCATTTGAATCATTATAAAGATAAGAATGAGGATAACATGATGAAATTTCATGTAATTATGATATATGGTTTTTTACCCCCTAAAACCCAATGAAAGTGTCCCAAATTTCAATTTTAATAGTGCAATCTAGAAATAGTAAGTTTCTAAAAATAATAATTTCTCAAATTTTGTAATGTTGTAAATCATGGAAGTTGAACCACTTCATCTACCTAAATATTGGTGACCTTCCACATCCTCCTCTTAGCTTCAAACTATGTACAAAAATAGATGTAGCCTGAAAAGGAGATCAAACATCTCTTCTTAGAGATAAGCATTTATTTTCTACAATTTTTTGAGTAATAAAACATCTATAGGAAGAGATGTTTGATCTCTTTTTTTATATACATATCTTTTTATAAATAATTTTAAGGAAATATAAATATTTTTAAGATAACCAATCTTGATGGATATGAAGTGGTTTGACTTCCATGATTTACAACTTTATAATTTGAGAAATTACTATTTTTAAAAACTTACTATTTTAGACTTCATTATTAAAATTTAAATTTGGGACATTTATATTGGGTTTTTGGGGGTTAAAAACCACTGATAATATCTCATTCCATCTCATCACACTCTCCTCATTCTTATCTTTCCAACAGTTCAAATGGGGAGTCAAACAGAGCTATGACGCAAAAGTTATGGCTCCCAGAAGTTCTACCACCGATTGGGGTAGAACCGTCACCCAAATTGTCACCTGAAGTGTTACCCAAATCAGATAATCATTGGTTTGGTAATACATTATTAGTTTCACCCTAAAATATTACCTTTATATCCCCTTTTTTTTTCATATGTATATAATTTTGTATATTATTCTAAGGTGTTGGGAGGTAGGACCCTATATTTATTTGGTTTCTTTGGATTTAATAGAGGATTACCCATTTTTTTATTATGATATTTAGAAGTATCATGTGATTTTTTAGTGTTAAATTAGTTCATGTCATCCATCATGATACTCCTTAAGTGTAAAAATTATTATTTTTAAGCATTTGTTTCCACTATCAGGGTTATAATATTCATCTTGGATAATTTCAGTGGTCTTGTTAGATTCGCACATTTCATATGTAATTGTTTAATTCACATTAATATAATTTCTAGGGGACATTATGTTTGGTTGAGGTGCATTTAAGTTTGAAATAATAACTTCTTTGGGTTTTAATTATTTTCAATATTGGAATGGTATATTATTTGCA